>CM077153.1:232840454-233327954 GCA_039583875.1 Platanthera guangdongensis
ACCTGGGGCGACCTTTGGCATCCCCTTACTCTGACCTTAACAAGATGCTTCTGTCCAAAGAGCTCCAAGCAAGGCTGGACCGTGCTCGCGGGCTCAACGCCCCTCGCGCTGACCAGCCTGGTCCGCCGTATATCACAACGCTTTGTTGCGCGAGAACCCCAAACCTTCAGCCTGGTGGAAGGCCAAGTCAGCTACAAAAGACATTTTGAGTCGGCCTTCTTGGCAGGCTGAAGGTTTGGGGTCTCGCGCGACAAAGCGTTGTGATATACGGCGACCAGGCTGGCAGCGCGAGGGGCGTTGAGCCCGCGAGCACGGTCCAGCCTTGCTTGGAGCTCTTTGGACAGAAGCATCTTGTTAAGGTCAGAGTAAGGGGAATGCCAAAGGTCGCCCAGGTATGTCAGAGCATATATATATAGTCATTGGTGGATCTCACCAAAAGATTCTCTCTGGCTCTTGCTGCACTCGCCACATTTTGTGGGGTT
Source organism: Platanthera guangdongensis (assembly GCA_039583875.1). Taxonomy (NCBI): domain Eukaryota; kingdom Viridiplantae; phylum Streptophyta; class Magnoliopsida; order Asparagales; family Orchidaceae; genus Platanthera; species Platanthera guangdongensis. The sequence continues at coordinate 232,840,937 of CM077153.1, forward strand.
GGATGTTTCTTTCTGAGCTTGGGGCAACCTCTCAAAGAGCGGGGATTATGTACAACCCCATATCCGGAGAGTGGGGATCGACAGGAGCTAGACTATCCAAGTCCCAGGCAATCCAAACTCCTGGCATCGAGTCCATTCGCCCTGGCGTCGAGTCCACTCACCTCTAGCGCTGAGTCCACTCGACGCCATCTGCCTCGGCGTCAAGTGAGGCTTGTTCACTCGACGCCTTTTAGCGTTGAGTGAGATCTCGACATACGTCGGCTCGCCCAGGTGAGGTGGAGCGGAATAGTGGCGAGTGCAGCAACAGGCTCGCACTCACCCATGGCTCTCGGCTGGCAGTTGGCAAGTGAAGCAGGTTTAGCCAGCACTCGCACCTTTTGGTGAGTGGGACATTTTTGGCCTGCGCTCTCCCAGTGCCATAGTGAGGTGGCGAGTACTAGCACCATCGAGCACTCGCCGCCCCATACGAGTGGAGGTTTTCAGGGGACATTTGCCTAAGTGTTGCATGGTGTGTTTTTACCATTCTATTTTCATTGGCCTGTCCATAGCCTTTTAAAACAGCGGAGTTATGCTGCTAGCAGGCCAATCTGGACTGCACAGTTTTTTAGAACAACGGAGGTTGGATGTTGACAGACTGTTTTCAGAAAACTATAAATAGACCCAAGGGGGTACCTCAAAAGGCATGCTTACTTATGCCCTAGTTTTCTTACGCTTTTTGAGGTATCTTTTGCTCAGCACTTGTCTAAGGAGGGTAAGCGCTCTAAGATCTTTCAGGTGTGTGTTGGGACCTCCGTGCTGGAGCCTTGGGTCTGATCCTTATGCTAAGTCTTTGGTTGTTTAGCTTGTGAGAGAGAAGTAAGTGTGCGATCACCCCTTCCCCAAGGGTCGAACTCCATAGAGACTAATTTTTCGGTTTCAACAAGCCAGAAACCAGATAACACTCTAGTTGTCATCATCCTCAGATGTGTAGTAGGGCATCTTCATAAGGATCCCAAAGAACAAGTGTTCCTCAATTATCAACATCTCTTGTAATTTTCAACAGAGAATTTCATTCAGAATGAATTCAAAATTTTGAAAATATACACGTATCTTGTTCTACGTATAAGAACGTAGCACTTTAATTAGCTAAGAGAACACCTTCGTAGAGTATTACAGGTTCTACCTCAGAATCCATTATATATTTCTAAAGAAACAATCTTATGGACTTTTGGACACCACAACTGTATTTGTGTTCTTATGTGAAATATCACGGTTACTGTTCTTCTAAAGTTAACTTGAACTCATCAAGCGTGGAATGGAACCAATTAACAGAAGAAGGACCAAAGCTAGTCAGATTGTGTTATCAAATATGGAATAACACTCTACTCCTAGGTAAGGAAAATGAATCTTGATGAAATTATTAAAATCAGATGTAGAATGAAATAACTCACCAGATTCGTACTCAGCAACCACAAGCATCAACGGAGCACAACGCTCTTGCTTTGACAAAGGAAAGTGAAAAGAATCAAAACATTTAGACTAAGACTAAACCGAATCGTCTATCCTTAAACTAAGTCTGAGCTAAGTCATCATGAGTCTCATTTCCCCCACTATTTTGATTAATCGGTCTTTGGGCAGTCCTTTCGTCAATGGATCAATCAGGTTATCCTTCGACCACACATCGATCAAGGTGATAATGGCTCGTTCTTTCAAATAATTCAATAGAGCATGTCTCAATCGTACATGTCTTCTCTTAGTATTAGAGAGGAAACTTTTAACGACTTGAACTGCTTCCTGATTATCACAGTATAAGCTCAAAGTATTGACTTATAGCCTGGACAAAGGAATGTCTATAATCAAAATTTTGATCCAGGCTGCCTCTTCACCAGCCGAAGCGAAGGCAAACAACTCGACTTCCATATACAACAAAGCTATATAAGTTTATCTTTTGGATTTCCAAGCAACAACAACTCCACATATAATGAATATAATTCCACTGGTAAACTTACTATTATCAACATCCAAACACCACGAGGCATCAAAGTATCTATCCACAGTAGGAGGGTAACCGGTATAATACATAGCATGATCTTTAATACCTCTCAAGTATCCCAATGGCTTGTCTAAGACATCTCAATGCTCTTTGCCTTGGCTACTAGTAAAGCGACTCAACATGCCAACAGAGAAGATAATGTCTGGTCTTGTACAAGTTGTGACATGTATGAGGCTACTAATGATCTTCGAGTACTTTATTTGGTCAATACTGATGCCAACATTCAAACACAACTTAACATTTTGATCAAACGGTGTCTCTACAAGCTTACAGTCTTTATAACCTCAGGTAGAAAGAATTTGCTCTATATTATGAGCTTGACTAAGAGTAACGTGACCCTTGTTTGCTCTAACTTTCATTCCTAGAAGGGTATCAACAAAACCAAGGTCATTCATGTCAAATGCTTTTGCAAGAGTGGATTTAATATCTCTTACTATAGCAAGATCTGACCCAAGAATCAACATGTCATCCACATACAGACATATGATGTTAGTTTTATTTGACATTGAGCAGTAATAGAGGCACTTGTTTGAGTGACTAGACTGAAATCCAACGCTTTTTACCACTTGCTCAAATTTTATGTTTAACATCTTAGGCATTTGCTTAAGCTCGTAGATTGATTTGTCTAGCTTGCACACTTTCTCTTTTATATATTTATATATATAACCTTCGGGTTGTGTCATGTAAATCTCTTCATCAAGCTCTCCATTCAAGAAAGCTATCTTTACATCCATATAATTAACTATGAAGTTCTCGATAGAAGCTAAGACAAGAAGAATCTTAATAGTGCATAAGTAACATACATGTGAATAAACATCAAAGTAGTCAATTCCTCCTGTTGTTCATAACTCTTAGCTACAAGACATGCTTTATAACTGGCTATACACCCATCATTATGCAATTTATTCTTCAAAACTCACTTATCCTAGGACTTTAGCTCCTTTCGGCAGGTCAACTAGATACCAAGTGTTATTTTATAGCAACGAGTTCATCTTATCATCAATGGCTTCTGCCCACATTATCAAATCTCTAGATCGCATTGCTTACTAATAGGAAAATTAATCATCCTCTAAGTGGTAGGTGACGAAATTCTCACCAAAATTCTTAAGGTTTTTTCTCTTGTGGATGCTCTAAAAGGAATATGTTCTTCCTCTAAAGGGTGGGGAGCAGTGCTAGAGGGGCCAGCTTCAGGTTATATGGTAAATTCTGCAATCATGTCAGTAGACCCAAAGACGGTTAAGCTATGATCTTTAAGAAATTTATGTTCAAAGAAAATAGCATCTTTAGACTCTATCACCGTATTAGTTGATAGATCTAGAAACCTACTAGCTGCATTATCTTTCGCACTACCTAGATAAACACAGGTTTTTGTTTTAGGTCTCACCTTAGGTCTCTTAAGGTCTTGTATTCTCACATAAGAAATACAAGCTCAAGTCTTTAGAGTATTATATCTACAATGATGACTGTGACGCAACTCATACAGAGCAGAATTAAGCTTTGAGTGAGACACTCTATTTAGAATATGATTTGTAGTTAGGACTGCTTTCCCAAAAAGGAATTAGGAATGCCAGCTGTGAGGAGCATATAATTCAACATCTCTGTTAAAGTTCTATTCTTACGGTCAGCGATACCATTTGACATGGGTGAGTAAGGAGTTGTGGTTTCCAGGATTTACACTCGGAGGCACAAAAATCCTTAAACTCAGTTGCAGTGTATTCTCCTCCTTGATCACTTCTAAATCTCTTAATCTTTAAGTTTAACTGATTCTCAACACGAGTTTTAAAGATCTTGAAGATCTCGAAGGCTTCATCTTTTGATTTCAATAGATAAACATGACAATATCTAGAAAAATCATTGATGAAGGTAATAAGATATTTTTTCCCCTCTAGTGTCATGACTTCGAATATCACAACGGTCAGAATGTATCAATCCAAGAAGTTGTGTGCTTCTAGATACTGACTTGAAAGGATTTCTAGTAAACTTAGTTTGGAGACAAACCTCACACCTGTCAAATCAAATATAAAAATCTAATGGAATGTAGTGACTCTAAGATAGATCTCACATTTTCTTATAGTGCACATGTTCAAGTCTATTATGTAATAACTTAGGATCAATCAGAGTTGAACTCACTTGATTAATGCACTCGTTATCTATGTTAAGTCTATACATACTATTGATCATATACGCACAATTAAAGTAATGTGAATTAACTGCTAAAGTTATTCTATTGTTTTGGATTGTGAATGAAATTCCAACTTTATCTAATAAACTCATAGAGATTAAATTCTTAGTTAAAATATGTACTACTCTAACATGCATTAAAATTAAATTTTTACCTAAAGAGAGTACCAGCTTCAATGTCCCAGCATGAATAACCTCGGTCTGTCCTCTATTGTAGTTTTCAACCTTCTCCTTGACTGCTCTAACCTATGAGAAGACCTCTGTCATTTATGACATGACATATAACACTGTTGTCTAGCCACCACTCAGAAGACGCACTGTGGTGACCACTCCTAATTATAGTCACAAAGAACTTAGAATTGGAGATATCGACCAATATATCCGACTTGGAGCATTAATGAATGACAGCTTGCAGCATTTTGTGGGGCTTTCTCTGTCTTCTTCAGTCTGTGCATTTCAGACTTGAAGATGATTCACTCAGGAGGCAGCTTGCTCAAAACCAGACTCGCAAAAGAATTATCGAACATCATTCGTTAAGGATCACCTAACAAACATCATTCATTAAGGATTGCCTAACAAACATCATTCGTTTGAACATAAAAGTGGATAACGTTCTTTAAGTGGGCATTAATGAATGACAATTTACCCCCATGTTCATGACCGCCACCACCATGTTCATGATCGCCACCATGCTCATGATCGCCACCATGAATGACAATTTATCCCCCATATTCATGGCCGTCACCGCCATGCCAAACGGAGCCTTAGGCTCCATTTGACGCGACGATGGCGGTCACGAATTGCTGGTTATTAACTGTCGTTCGTGAATGCCCACTCTTATCTATTGAACTTCATCCACTTTTATATTCAAAACTAGTTTTTTGTAGGATGGTCATAATCATTATCATGTCAAACATGCATTCTATCGTGATGGCGATTTGCCGAGACTCACTGGAGCAAAAAAGTCACATCAAACAAAGTCTTAGGCTCTGTTTGGAACAACTTATAATGATGAATAAACTGCTTATTGAAAATTGATGCTTTGAAAGAAATTTTATAAAAACAATAATTAATAAGCAGTAGACTGTTTAGATAGTTTGTCCATAAGTGCTTATCTAAAATTTCATTCATTCGTAAAAATCCGTTCATTTGGACACGTTTTTTCGGTCCGGAAGCGATTTTCACTCAGTCATTTTTTTGCATGGGTGCGAATTTTTCACACTGGCGCGATTTTTTCTTCCGACCACGATTTTTTCGTCGGAGCGCAAATATTTCGCTCGGACCCTATTTTTTTTTCGGACGTGGTATTTTCAATGGGCACGATTTTTTCGCACCGATGTGAGTTTTTTCGCACGCACTGGGCAAATTTGTCACCCGAGATCAAATTTGTCACCCGGGCTTAAATTTTTCGCCTGGGCGCGGTTATTTCGCTCGGAATCATTTTTTTCGTCTGGGCGCGAATTTTTTGCCCGGGCGAATTTTCCGCCCGGCGCAATTTTCCCCGGGAGCGAATTTTCGCCAGGGCGAGATATTTTCGCCCGAACCGCGAATTTTCCAGCCCGGGCGCTGAATTTTTCCACCCGGGAGCAAAATTTCCAAGCTGGGCGCGATTTTTCGCCCGGGCGAGCCGAATTTTCACCCGCCCGGCGCGAATTTTCCGCCCGGGCTCGAATTTTCGCCCGGCGCGATTTTTCTCCCCGGCGCAAATTTTCCGCCGGGCGCGAATTTCCGTCCGGCGCCTGAATGTTTCATCCGAACGCGAATTTTTCACACATGCGTGCCACCCGAGGGCCAATTTTTCAACCGGACGCGATATTTTTGCTCGCACGCTATATTTGGGCGCGAATTTTTTGCCCAGGCGCAAATGCATCGCCCGGCGCGAATTTTTCGACCCTGGCGCGAATTTTTCGCCCGGGCGCGAATTTTTTGACTGGGCACGATTTTTTGCCTGGACGCTATAATTTTGTCTGGACGTGATATTTTTGCACGCACGCGATATTTTTGCACGGAAGCGAAAAAAAGCATTCTGATGAAAAAATCGCGTCCGGTCAAAGAAATGCTCGCGGGCGAAATATTTGTGCTCGGGTAAAAAAATTTGTTGTCAGGCAAAAAAATCACTATCGAGCAAAAAAATCGAGTCAGGATGAAAAAACAGCCCCCAGGCGAAAAAATCGCGCCCGGGCGAAAAAATCATGTCTGTGCGGAATAATTCTCGCCCCGATAAAAAATTCATGGCCGGGCGAAAATATTCTTCCTCGGGCGAAATATCCTCGTCCGGGTGAAAAAATCGCGCCCAGACGAAGAATTGCGCCCGAGCGAAAAAATGCGTCCGGGTGGAAAAAACGCGCCCGACGAAAAATTCGCGTCGGGTTGGAAAATTTGCACGCAGGCGGAAAATTCGCGCCCGAGTGAAAAATTCGAGCACGGGTGAAAAATACGCCCTCAGGCGAAAAATACGCCCTCAGGCGAAAAATACGAGCTCTGGCGAAAAAATCGCACCCTTTGGAAAAAATCACGTCCGGGCGAAAAAATCAACTTTGAGTTTTTTAAGGGATAATCGCCTATGGAAACCATAAACTAGACCCGGAAAGCTTATGAATAATCAGCTTATCATCAATTTAAAAATAAATAATTTTCTTTAAGCAACACAAACAAACAGCTGAAAAAATATGTTTACATTATGAGTAGAGATATTCATGAGTATAAGCTGTCCCAAAAAAGCCTTAGTTGGAGTCCTATAACAAAAACCAATCATCTCTAGGACGACAGAGTGATAGGCAGGATTGTGGAGGCCGTAAATGCATGTGTTAAACCGTCATTTTTTAAGGATCCTTTAACAAATATCATTGGTTTGAACGGGCATTAACGAATAATAATTTAACCCATATTTATTATAATATATTCTTACCTTTTCAGCTATCTCAAAATGACCAATAAATTCGTTATCTTGATGTCAGTAGCATGCGTGATGCTCAAAGCTATGCTTAACTTTTAGCAATAATAATATGCATAATCCTTGTCCAAATAAAAATATATTTATTTTATTTTGTACTTTTTATATGAATTGTTATGGGTACGTTTTTAAGGAGCTTCGTTTGGCGGGACATATTTTCACCGTTCAAGCGGTTACGAATGCATATATCAGATCTTAATTATGGTCCGATTCATGCACTCGTAACTGCTTGACTGGTGAAATTAAGGCTCTATTTGTTTGGGCGTTTCACAACTCCGTTTTGGGCAAACGCCGCCGGAAAGAGGGTAAACAAATGAACCTCCGGCGGCGTTTGCTCCGTTTCCACCCGCCCGCCCGCCTTGAGAAACTACTCAAAAAGCTCCGTTTGGAGCAGCCACCTCCCCCCTCCGGTTCGAACTCTCCGTTTCCATCCGCCGGATCGACCCGCCACCGCTAAAACAAATGAAGTCTAAGTCCTCCAAAGGGAGCCTAAGGCTTTGAGTGTTCATGAACGCCACACCATGTACTATCAAAATTCAAAATTGTAGCTTTCAAACAGAACTTTGTTCACAATCCACAATTCCCGATCATTTTTATTCGCAGACCACGGGTTATGTTCACGGAGTTCATGATTGCAACTGCCACCCCAAACCAACCCTAAGGCTCGGTTTTTGGGCCGATAGTGACGTTTGTGAACGCGATAGTTATGAACAATCGTTCGTGAACGGCCAACCTCATGCATGGATCTTTATTCACTTTTATGCTCAAAACTAGTTTTATTTGCTTAGTGACAGACATAAATGTTGCCGTGTCAAACATAATTCTACGATGCTGACATTTTAGTCCAAATTCATCAGAGCAAGAGCGTCACGCCAAACTGAGCCCAAGTTTTCTCACTTAGGCTTCGTTTGGGGGCTTATCACGATTTATTTGCACCGGTCAAGCGGTTATTTTCATAGAATGTAAATTGGTACAAATATTACTATATTATCAAAAAAAGAAACTAATTTGATATGGCAATGACTTTTTTTCGAGAGCAAATTCCACAATAAACCGCGTCAAAAGCAGCATTAAACGTGACCGCTTGACCGGTGAAAATAAGTCCTCCCAAACGGAGCCTTAGGCTGCGTTTGATGCGGCTTATTACGACTTATTTGCTCCGATGAGATTGGACAAAAAGGTTATTTTCATAGAATGTAAATAGTATGACGGTTAAATATTGATAGTAGATCAACTCCATGAAGAGGACTCATGATGTCAGAGAACTAATAGAACAATAATTTTACTTTAAGTGCTTCATTTGCTAGAGTTGAATCTATTTTGAGCAAACTTGGAATATAACGAAAAATTGCTCAATAGCCGACTCGATATTGTGTTTAATTGTTTAAATATAATTTATTAGATTAGCTTAAATACCTTTTTTCTGTCACACTCACACCACATAAAATATTTAATATTAAAAGAAGTCTGCGTCAAACAAATGATAAATAAGTTCACTTGCGGAAGTGATCTAATAAATGACCGAGTGATTTGACATGTGGCAGAACTGGATAGACTTACAAATTGATTGATGTGGGACCGGGTGACGTCGCTTCAGAATAAAACTTGTGGCCCCACTGCCCGAGTTGGAGATGCGGGGCCACCAGGGACGAGTAGTTCAGCGTCTTTATTAAGGTCGGGAGTCGGGACATAGCCGGAACTGGGAGAATGACTTAAGATTGCCCTTCATCTATTTGCCCTGGGCCCCATACCCATGGCAATAGGGTAAAAAGAAAGCATCTTTGGACTTGTTTATTTCCATTTATGGCTGATATTGAGTCGAGTTTGAGTGATTTTGGCTCATCTCGAAATCGAAATTTTCGACTCGAACTTGTCTCAAAATCGACTCGGGTCGGCTTGATTCGAAATGACTCGATTCCGAGTCGGCTCGGAATCGAATCGAGTCGGCTCGAAATCGAATCGGGTCGGCTCAAAATCAAATCGGGTCGGCTCAAAATCAAATCAATTGAGCTCGAAATTGAACAATTTTCATTTTATTCCGAGTTTGCTCAAAATTAAATTAGGCAACCAATAAATTTAACAAATGAAACACTTAAATTTTTCATTTTTTTTATTTAACTTTAAATTTTGTTATTTTTAATCTTAAAATAAGAATATATTACTAAATACATAATTTTTTTAATTAATTCGAGTTGATTCGAATCAAATTTCGAGCGATTTATGACTGACTCGAAATCGACTCGAAATCAGATTCGAGTCAAATTGAACCGACTCAAATTGAGTCGAATCAATTTTAACCGATTCCGATTCGGCTCAATTTCTGAACGATTTTCGAACGACTTTCGAGTTTCGAATAATACGCTCAGCCCTATTTCCATTTGCTCTATTTTGTATATTTTGTAGCTCCATATTTTTTATGTACCACTATTAGCAGCTCATAGATAAAGTGATCTAATAAATCATTATTTGCACTCCATCAAATATTGGCAGTACACATTTTGATTTTTTTCTTACTTGCAACAATATGTTGTTGATGAGGTTCTCCTTAAAATTTTTTTGAGTCAAATCGGGAGGACTTCAACCAAAATACGCAAGCAAGCAAGCCAAGCCGATGGGGCAAGCCGCACGTACGGAATGTGATCGCTCAAAGGGACCCAAAATCATCTCAAAGGCACAAGCATGTGTGTCACGCGCCGCGCAAAGGTACCCCACGTATGACGCACACTGTTCTCGCGAGCGCACACGGAACACACACCCCTCTCATTTGCACACAGGTTGCGGAAGTGTGCAGGGCAATGTGCCCTTACCCCCTACTTGCCCCCCCCACCCCCTGCCGCGTCGGTGGCCGCTGTCGCCGGGCAACATGCCCGGGCCTCCCGGACCGCCCTAGGGCCATATCCGTCATTTCGGGAAATTGGTGATCCAGGTAATCAGAATGGCGCAAAGTCATTCGGTAACTCAAGATTCAGTCAAACGCAATTACCAACATGCCCATTCAAGAGAACTATAAAAAGACCCTCAGAGCTTCGATACACAACTTCAGAGACGAGAGAGTTCTAAGGTTTTCCGACAAAAACGTGAGACTTGTTGAGGTAACGAGTAGATCATTCCAAACTAGACGGTCACACGGATGCTTCAAGCACACTCCAACAAGACTTGGATCATCCATTCGCCTGGGATTCGATCCGCTCCCTCTCCAGTCCGATCAATGCTCACTCGGATGCTTCTGTGATCCCAATAGAAGACACAAATGAACACTCTCGCGGGCACTTTGTGGAAGCTCTATGAACTAGCTTTTTCTTCTTTTCTTTGTAGTCAAAGCTTGTAACAGAGAGGTGGTATTGTAGGAAATCCGGGGTGCCGAGAAGCAGAAATCCGAATATCGAATAACAAACACAGAACAAAAAAAACAGAGCAGTAACAAACACAAGATGTTACAGAGGTTCACCCAACACCGGGCTACGTCCTCTCCCCCTTCTTCTTCCTTCTTGTATTCACCAAAAAGAAACAGATTACAAAGGTTGCAAGGATCAAATCCGATCCTACCTCTTCTCCTCTCTTCTGGACAAGAAAACAAAGAAGAATACCTTCTGGATCGATCTCAACGAGATACCTCGTATCGCCTCCAAAAGATTACGCCGCCGCAGACTGCAATGAAGCCGTATCCCTAAATCGGGAAAATAACAACGTATATAAACGTCTGCCGGCAACCACGATCGTCGACCAAGCAGACCGGTCGACGATCGTCGATCGTCGACCCAAAAGGCCGGTCGACGATCGCGACCCCGATCGTCGAACCAAAGGGCCGGTCGACGATCGTCGATCGTCGAACCAAAGGGCCGGTCGACGATCGTCGATCGTCGAACCAAAGGGCCGGTCGACGATCGACGATCGTCGAACCAATCGACGATCGTCGATCGTCGAACCACAGCGTTCGACGATCGCCGATCCAAAAAAATTCACATCAGAAAAAATTGGTCCGGGGGCGTTGCCCCGAGCCCCCACCGGGGACGCTGTCCCCTGGACCCCTGCCCGCTGTCCGGTCAGCGGACCTCCGCCGGGGGCTGCCGCCCCCGGACCCCCGCTGTCGTGGGTCCCAGAGATGTCGAGGGGGGATCACACTTCGATTCCTCTAAGCTCACGTGGGCGAACCCGGTGTGAGAAACAAGAGGACCGGAAGTGTTCCACAACCCCAACAGGTATGTCACCCCCTCCCCCAAGGAACCGCAAACACTTGTAAACAAAGGGATATAGTGAATTTGGCTTGAAAAAAATCCAACCACGTTGTTTTTCACCTTGTTCGGATTTTTCACGTTAAAAAATGTCGCGTGTCATTGCTGCATAGTTTTCATTTGACTGCTTGTGCGCCAGATCCGACTTGGAGCTAAGTGAGTTTGATTCTCCTGGTTGGACTGGACACCCACAACAATAGTGATCCAAAGACAAACTAATATTATAGATAACAATCCATTATTTTTTTACGAACAGAAATATATGTATGCTTCCACAATGCACACAAAATATGAAATAAAAGGCATGTACCACTGCACAAAATAATTAAAGAACAGATATTAGTAAATAATTTTGTCAATATATTTGCAATAGAATTTAAATTTTGTCGAGTGTCTCGCTGTTTTTTTGCAAGTCATACACTTTGTAACTTTTTATATTACTTCGAAGACCCAAAAATTATAACTTGTACATACTTTAAACTTTATTGAAATAATTTGAGAAATTATTGAAATAAAAAAAAAATACACATATCATTCTAATTTTGGAGTCGTATTATGAACGTTTTGTTCCATTGTTCGGCAACTTCTGTATTATATCTTGCTCAGATAGGGAATTTCCGTGACAATGGACATTCTTCACCCAATTACAATTGTATGTAATGATTTTCATTTCTAAAATCAAGGCAAAATAAATTGTCATGTTCCAGGAGAATGATACACAAATGTTATTTTACACATAAAACTAAAAGTGAGAGATTCTCTTTCCCAATGAGCTCCAAAGCCGCTATGGAGACATTAACCAATAACTCGGAGTACATTACACTTTCATGCCCAAACTTTTATAAATTTTTGTAAGTTGAAGAAAAATCATCTCTTTAAATGTTTTACATACAGTGGAATGGCTACCACTAAACACCTCAATGAATTTCTTTAACAGACTATGCACTCTTCAATATTGTTTGTGCTTGAGTTGCCCAAATGTAAATACATATTAATACAACAAGACACAAAGTACTCATAATATAGATCCAACATTGTAGTGGTAATATATGTAGTAATGACATACTATTTTACAGCATAATCGGTAAATATTTTGTTGAACTACATATTATATTCATTTTTAGTCTTTATTAATATGTATTTTACATAATATATGCTTTGTTTGATGAAAAACAAATTAGAGTGAATTCAACAAAGCAATATCCATGTCCATGACATACACATTTAACAAAATATTTTCATTGAAATGCGCTTAAAATACTACAAGACCCACTTGTAACTTGTGTCAGTCCCATTCAATAAAAATGCAAAGAATGAGAAGAACATCTAATTAGTAGAATTGATACCAACAATATAAAGAAGCGATAATCGGTAACAGTTGGTCTTGTATGTACATACAATTTAAAAAGTATTTGGAAACATGTTACTTAATTTAATTGCAGTTGGATGAGCAAAATATATACACTCAATGTGATTAGTTATATCATTTACTTCATTGTAGCTAATATAACCAGCTTCACTAATGCACTTATACAAATATGAATAAAAGTACTGCCCTCAAATTCATTTCTATAGATCTTTGCCTTCTCATTGTAAGTAGTCCTCGTCGATATAGTGTTCATATGATTTCTACTCTTTAAGACCGTTTCACTCCTGCATTATACATATCTTCAAATATTGTTGCGACACTCTTATCAAGCCTCCCAGCATGTGAATGAGCTTCAAAATGAAACAATACATGATTATGCACACCATATGTGTCATCAAAATTTCATTTATCAATAGCTTTTTTGCGACCTCTAATAGCAAACTTGAAACCACACCGCTTAAAAGTAAATTTTCTCAAATTTCATTTAATGAAACTCTTTCACATTCTCTTACGAACCCAGATCGTTCACAACAAAGAATGACTCTAGGTTTTGTCATTGAGTCAATTTTGTCGGTATTCGTGACGATCCCAACAAATCCCAATCCTTTCCCAATATTTCACCCTCATTCAACAGTTTTTTCCTTACTACAAAAAGTCTTATTTGTAATGAAATGCACATTGTCAAAAATTTCATACATCTATCCGAATTTATTTTAATTTATATCAAAAAAATTACATTCAAATCAATACCTAATACCTAGCAAATGAAAAAAAATCATGTAAAAATCGCCAATACCTTAAAAATTTCAACAATTGTTCTGTAAATCTTCGAAATGCAAAAGAAAAATCACAATCCTAGATGAACAATTTTTTTTTAAAATAACGCCCTAAATCTGGAGAAATACTCAAGAAAAAAATTCCAACTATTTTAACAATACATGACATAGAACATTCCACACATTCATTGGGAAGGTGAGGAGAGGAGAGGGAAAAGAGGCGAAATCATTCCAAAAAATTGAGATCTAGGACAAGTTTTGGGCTGCTAACTGAAATGAGAGTAGGCCCAAGTGACTATAACCCTATCCGATCTCGAAGGAGTCATCGTCGGGGTCCTTCACAGGCTGGCGACGTGGAAGGCGGGGCGCACTATCAGAAGAGAATCGAGCGGTGGTATTTGAAAAAATTTGGGATAGCGAAAAACGGCACACCAGGTGCAAGAACACTCAACCACACTGAGCTCAAGCAATTAAAAACAACAAGAAGAGCAAGAGTCTTGTATTGATCAAAAAATCTTTTTACACAACGTGACATACATGACGAGACATGATTGACAATGTATCCGATGGAGCAAGAAAAAATACAAACTGAGAAACAAGCCGCGCGGCCTCAGGAGAAACTGTCGGCTCTGCTGCTAACCGCTAAAGGAGTCCGCCGAAGCCGCCTGGTCGCAAGACCGCAACAAGCCGCGCAGACTGCCCGTTATTCCAGAGCTTGCTGAAGAACTCTAGCCGCTGAACTGCAGGCTGCTTGACCGCGAGGTCGCCTAGCCGCCAGAACACGCACACTGCTGCCACCGAACTGAACAAGTCGTCCAGAGGCGGACAACTTATTTGAATAGGGAAGAAGTTGCAGAAGAGAAACCTCTTAGTCGCAAGCCGCGACCTGCTGAAAATCGTTGGTAGATATCCGCAGAGTCCGCACTTAGTCAGAGCCAAACTCCTGGCTCTCCAGCGCTATCCGCACAACCTACAAAGCACAAACAGGTCAAACCTTTTCAAACCGCGAGGATAGAAAATCCTAACAGCAGCAACTTTCCGCGAGCTGACTTACGGTTCACTCGTACTATTAACGTGACATGAGGTCCTATTTATAGGCTCGGAGATGAGTGTGATCACTGTCCTAGATGATAGGATAACAACCCTGTTTTGTGCGAACAACAAGTGTATCTGCAAAAGCTGCGGATACACACCAGATCGCTGCGACTTCGCTAGGAGAGAGACGGCCAAGCCCAGCCAGACTAGAACACCAACCATATGGACTTATCGAGTACCACCCCAGTCCGCCAACTTGCGGACAAAGCTCCAGACTGCATAGAGCGAGTTCGCAGACAAGTCGCACAAGACAGCTGCTGCCGAGCTAGGTTAATGAAGAAACCAACCCGCGCAGGCCGCGCGACCTCCGGACTGAAGCCGACCCGGACTTGGTCCAAATCCAAACCAAGCCCACACCACCAGACATCCCTGGTGGGAACACAACACCAGTGGAGACAACACCAGTCTGCACAAGACCGACGAACTCTAGAGCCAGCTGCTCAACCAGGCAACTGAGCGGATAACCATCCTATCCACCAAAAACATCCTGGGAACCAAGCCGCAGAACACTGGCCGACCTAACAAGTCGCCAGCTCTGTCCGCTCAGACAGCCCAATCTGACCACCAAAACCTCTAGCAACAACAAGGCCAACCTGCCAGGCCGCAACCCTCTATCCGCACAAGCCGCCAGGACAGTCCGCACAAGATGCATTTAGAATGGGAAAAGAGGGGATTTTTAGGTTTTGTTTTCAAAAAATATGGGTTGTTAATAGTCATATAAACGCTACTGATATATACACCATATTTTTGCTACAACATGATAGACTTGACCGCCACTCAACCGATGCCACTCGTCAGGGTACTAATTTTTTATACAAATAAATTGTGATATATGGTTTTAGTTCGTGCACATAAAGCCTGACATACCCAGTTTAGATTCGGGCCTACCAGGCACAGGCTTTTTCTACCATGGCCTAAGCTTGGGCCTGGCAATAGCAATGCCCAAACCAAGACCCAGGCCCCTTATATAAAGAGGGACTAGTTAGTCCTCTTCGGCCAGGCCTAGTCCAGGCCCAGGCCGGGCTTAACAGGGCCAAGGTCTGGCCTAGGCTGATTTTTTTTCAAAAAAATTAATTTTTTATAAAAAATAATTAGTCATCAAGAATAATTTTTTTAAAAAAATCTTTATTCTTATGCAAAATAGTAAATCAAGAATTTTCTCAAACTACACGCAAAGATGCAATTAAGGGTCCATTTGACACGATGATGCGGCAGTGTACCGCGGTGTTACAAATTGTCATTTGTTTGACGCGATGTTTTTGCTCCAATGTGTTTAGAAAAATGTTACCGTCATGAAATATGTGTTTGACATGACAACAATTATGAATGCCACTAAAAATAATATTATGAAAAAAATTACAAGAGATTAGATGATCCAATGAGTTAATTCTTTCATCAATAACACTGACAGAAATTGCAAGACATTTGACCATCAAATAAAATAAAAGTCACAACCAATAGTCTTGAAATAATTTAGTTTTGCGATGATATATTTGTGCATGCAAATTTTAATTATTCAATTCTTATGCAAAGAAGAAAGAGTTGACTTTATAAGCAAAAATATGAATGACATGGTGACGAGAGAAATATTAATATGCTACATTCATAAATATGAACTATTCCCTATAAAATTTTGTTGTGGTGCCTTGCTTAGCCCAGTCTTTGGCCGGGCCCAGGCAAGTCCTGGGACCGGGCTTAGCCTGGGCCTGGCCCGGGCACCAGGTTGGGCAAAACACGCATATTGGGGCCTTTTTATGCCCCCTAGGACCGGCCTGGGCCTGGTCTAGATCTACCCGGTCCCAGGCCTAACCAGGATTTTATGTGGATGGGTCCCGACAGGCTTTCTAGACCTAGTTTTTTTGTGCACCACTAATGGTTCAAGTGAAATTACAAATTAAAATTTAGCTCAATATAGGGTCGGACCCACCTAGGGCTTGCTGTTGTGAGTGGGGCGCAATATGCGCAGTGTGCGATGTGCGTGTCGTGAGATGTGCGAGGTTAAATCCCCAAAGGGTGTTTGAAGGTGCTCAAAGGTCTTTGAAGTCGTTCGAAGATCCTCAACAGATTCTTAGAAGGAGCAAGGAGATCTTTGAAAGATTCTTCGGGGAGACCTCTTGTGCGTAGGAAATCAAGTTGGATGAAAGGTTGGCCCGGGGCCCATTTCATTATTTTTGAGGGTGGCATCCCGATTAATAAGAGGTGGATATGAAAGTTATGCGGTTATCCGCAAACCGTAACCAATTTATGTGCTATGCGCACACTTATTATCTTATATTTTATAATGCGTATTTTTAAGACATTTACAGCATGCACACATGTTATGATAATAAGTTATGTGCATTCCCATAATGGGTGGTTACACCGAGGTGGTTATGCGGTGGTTACAATGCGGTTACACGACAATTTAACTGGATTGGTCGGGGGAGTATTAAAGGCAGGCCGGGAGGCCGGTTGTGGAGTGCCACGACCGCTGCGTGCGCACGAACGTGTGGTTGGAGGGCCAAGTGGCGGTGACGGCGGCCGGCCAGGGGGCCGACCGTAGGGACTTGCAGCCGGGCTCTCGGGGAGTGTGGCTTTGAAGCCTCACTGCCAGGGGCTCGTGTGGCGGCTGGTGTGGTGTGAGGCTGACCGCGGGGGCGGATATCTGGGCGGCCGCGCGGCCGCTGGACCGCTGCGGCGACAGCCGACCGCGAGAGCTAGTGACCGCGTGCGCAGAGCGTGCGGCCGCAGCGGCGGTCAGCCGGATGGCCCGTCGTGAGACCTTGCGGCCGCACGCGGCCGGCCATGCAACCAACGGATTGCGCGGTAATAGGGAGTCGGGGTCAAGCGTTGCGTCGTTGAGGGTGTCTGGTCGGCTGGCGGTTGGGCCACGTGTGGTGTTCGTGCAGCGGTTCGGGCGGTTCGATCATGGGGTTCAGGTCAACTTTAATTTTTTTGTACAAAAAAAATCATTCAAAATACATCTACTTTTCTATACGTGCATATTGGACAAAAAAATCATTAAAATATAAACATCTTTTAAATTATATTTAAAGGTTGTACAAAAAAAACTTTTATTGGAAAATACTACATTAATATATTATGCATATATATTTTTATATTTGTTCATAATTTTTCTTTTGAATAAATTAGTACAAGAAATTTAATTACAAATCATGCTATTAAGTGCAAACTCCTCTTCTTTTCGAATATTTGGAGTGATGTATCTAAGAGGAGCCTTGTACTGAAGATCGGCAGGGTAATACTTGATACAACTGGTTCTTTGTTGTTGGGTACATTGGTTTAAATGTACCTGATTTGAAGAAGTCTCACCCTACTCAATGATATACATCAAAATGTATTTGATGTATTTTCGAGTTGCCTTGTGCAGGTTAAGTATTTACAGAGAAAGATGAAAAGATTCTAAGTCCATGTGTCGACACCCAGAAGAAATGTGTTGACACTTAAGAAGACTTGTGTCGACACCTAGGCAAGCAGTGTCGACACTTGGAGTACTTGTGTCGACACCAGTGATGCAGAGTCGACACCAGACAGAAAGTGTCGACACAAGGAGCTGTGTCGACACTCAATGAAGAAAAGACCAGAGAAGCAGTGTCGACACTTAGAAGAAGTGTCGACACCCAAAGGAACTGTGTCTACATCAGAAAGTGTCGACACTTGGAGAATGTGTCGACACTCAGCAAAAGTCAGCAGAGTCTAAGTATAAGTGTCGACATGATGAAGAATGTGTCGACACTCTGCAGAAGACTCAACATATGAAGAATGTGTCGACACAAGGAGCTGTGTCGACACTTAGCAAAATTCAACAAAATTCTAAGTACAAGTGTCGACACAAAGGAGATGTGTCAACACTCAGCAAAAGTCTTAACATAAGAAGATGTGTCGACACAAGGAGCTGTGTCGACACTCAGCAAGTATCAACACGGAAGGTATGTGTCGACACCAAGAAGATGTGTCGACACTGAACAAGTTCAACACATGAAGATGTGTCGACACAAGGAGTTGTGTCGACACTTACAAGAATTCAACTAAGTACTGAAGAACAAGAAGTTGTGTCGACACACAATATCAGTGTAGACACATGATGAAGAAGCTGTGTCGAGAAGTGGATTCTACAACACAAGGAGTTGTGTCGACACCTTGAAGGCTAGTGTCGACACTTAGTCAACTTGTGTCGACACTTGATCTATAAGTGTCGACACTTAAAGACAGACTGTCTCGACACTTTCAGACAGTTATAGTTATTTCAAGAACTGACTGGATGACTTGACAGCTGTCATTCCAGCCGGTCTACTGCACCTGTCAGAGTTGTCAGAAAGCTGTTAGGAACCGGATCAGCCGGTCACCATGAAGAAGGCCTATATGTAGGCTTATTCTGTCAACAGAAGATGATGATTAGAAGATTCAACACAGATTAACACAAATCAGTTGAAGTGATCTGAAGATCTAAGTAGTTGGAGAGAGAGAGTTCCATCCAAGAAGACAGCCGTTGGAACCAGGCTGTGAAGAAGGATTCAGACCTAGTTCTGAATCTTAAGTTACAGAGATCAAAGATCAGCTGCAGAGAAGATCAACCCTATTGTGTTCTACATTCAAGAAGCTTTGAAGAAAAGCCAAGTGAGGTTGATCTCAGCACAGTTCTTCCAAGAACTCATCAAGAACCTGTCAACTCATCTCTCTTCTTTTTCTGAGTTGTAGGTATATAAACTTTGTATCTTTATTTTCTTATAGGATCCTCAGGGATCTGAGTTGTAAGCCTGTAATTATAAAGGCTGAGTGGTAGGGCCTGTGTGCCTGAGTGTAGGAGATCTATTTCTCTGAGTGTAGGCCTGTTGTGGCTGAGTGTAGGCCTGTTGTGGCTGAGTGTAGGCTTTGTGAAGAAGCTGAGTGTAGGTCTTTGGAGAAGACTGAGTTGTAGGGCCTTGGGCCTGAGCTGTAGGAACCTGGTTGAGGTTCTGAGTGTAAGATCTGAGGATCTGAGATAGTGGAGGAGTTTGGCTGAATCTAGTACACTACTAGATAGGCGAAGGGGGAAAGTGGATGTACCCAAACCTTAGGGAACCACTATAAATTTGTGTGTTCACTGTGTGCTTTATTGATTGTTGTGATTGCTGATTGACTGCTGTGTAGAATTAGTTATAACTCTGTGATATAATCTGCAATCTGCCTAAAAAGTTTAAAAAGATTAAGTCACCTATTCACCCCCCTCTAGGTGATTAGGTACAATTTCTTTCATCTGTCTGTTTCCTCTATTTCAAAGTGGATCGGGAATATCTCCTTCCTTTGCTTGACTGACTTAGCAGTCTGTGGAGAAGTTAAAGTTATACGTGAGACATGAAATTCCTTTCAGGGTGATTGATTGTCCATTCGAATTTTGATAGTCGATCTCTCTGGTCGAGCAATTGATTTGGGTCTTATGCTCGACTAACCAGCCCATCCCCAGAATAATGTTGAAATTAGTTATCGCAAATCTATTTGTGTAGACTTCAAATTCCATGTTTCCCAGTAGATCTTGGAATGAATACTTTTCAGTAGAGGTCATATCTTATTTGTCCGGAAGTCGTATTCGCATCGACATTCCGGATGATCAGTTGGCGTTTGTTTTGGACGAGATGAAGTTCCGAGATACAAAGGAGCGAGTGGCTCCTGTATAGAATAGAGTTTTTGCGAGTTGACCTTCTATCACAAGTAAACCTGAAAAGACCACTTTACTATAACTATATAAATATACATGACATCATCACACTAGTTAACAGTACATCGACAATAATTAGAAATATACATCGATCATTACATCGGCGTTGGTCCATGCTTTAGATCGAAGGAATAATCCTCTAGTGGTGCGACTCTGTCATTCCTCGGCTAGTCCCTCCTACCTGGTCGATCTCTACGACCTCCACATAATGTACGCTCAACCACGACTACCTGAACCGCTCCTAATCCCGACCTTCCAGCGGTGTGCAGGCAGAAAGGTCAGATGTGTCCGAGATGATGACACGGGAAGTAGTTCCCTGTAAAGGGAACTTCTCGTCACACTAGAAGTGTTGGCTGGGGTGCTGGTCGGGGTACCTGCTGTGGCACTATCAGAGGTGGTGTTGCCTGCACTGATTGATGTCGATCCTATGATGCCATCAATACGGTCGATGGCATTGACGCTGTCTCCGATCTCAATACTGTCGTTGAGGCGCTATCTCACTCACTTATCCTCGAGGGGCCTCTACATGCCTCCTCCGCTGTCATGTCACCTGCTGGATCTTGAGGCTTCCTTAGAGGAAGGGGGGGGGGGGTGAATAAGGGCAAACAATACTTTTTTACTTTATTCTTTTACTTAACAAAATATGAATGAAAATCAAGCAAACTTTTTACATAACTAGAAACACATAACAACCACTTCAAAATTTATAAGAGAATTGAAATGATCTTTTATTTCATAAGTAGTGTAAAACATGAACAAGTGATTTCAATGAAGCTTGAAATCAAGACTAAGATGAAAAATTTTGTTTTTAGAATTCATTGGTCCTTCTCCCAAGGACCGTCCGGCTAAAGGCTATCTCTCCCCAGATACAACTACGAGCCCCCCGTAGATCTCTCCACAATCTAGTCGCTAAACAAAAGGTGACAATTTCCCCCTAAACCACACAAGGGCCCAACTGTCACTCATAAGGTGGCAATTTCTCTACCATTTACAAAATGAATGAAAATAATAAGAAATCAAAAATGACAACTCCCTCTGGTCTTGAGTGCTGAAGAAGACGATAAATCCTTGCAAAAATCACCGGAGTTGAAAAGCACAAATGGTCCCTTCTTCGCTATTGAACTTGCTTGGGCACTAAGGAGTTTTTTTGATTCCACATAATTATTAGGCTGTGGATGCACAAATGAAGACTCCTGGAGGTGTGAACATCAATTTCCGAAATCCATCCCTTGTACAGTTTTTGCGTTATCGCCCGACGATAGGTAGGTATCGCCTGCAATATCTCTATTTGTTGCCACGTGTCCCTCTCTGTAATAACCACGCTGCCGAGATGGGGATTGTAAGACCCACCCAACCTTGTGAAGGATGTGGTCTTTTGAAAGTTGCTTTATTTTCTTATTTACTAAGTGTTCATGATCCAAATAATGTTGTTATATTTTGTTCCTTGATTGTATGACATAACTCATGTAAGGTTCAAGAAGATGCTCTTGGTCTTGAGGTATAGAACTGCGAGTTTTATTATGTCGTGTAATCTTCTGTTTTCCTCTCATTCGTGGTAGTCAAAGGGAACATTGATTGCCGAGTTAAGAATGTCATATTGGTTAAAATACATTGAGGTTCTATAAATGTTGATAAATGATTATCGTTTAATCATATGAGTGTGTATGCGTGTGTTTTCATACATATTGAGGTTGACCTACTTTCATGTTGTAACATTATATGGAATGTGTTAAATGTCATTAATGTTTTACAACGTGTCTAGTGTATTGAAGATTTGTATATTTAGCGCGTCGATGTGTACAATGTGATTATAGTTGAAGGCCATATTTTGATGGTAATATATATTGTGATTAGTTGTTCATACTTACGCGTAAGAAATTTACATATCAGAATATCGTTATGTTCCCAAATTGTTTGGGTAGTGATATGGTCGGGCCCCTTGGTAAAGCGAGGTTGTAATGCATGCAAATAACTGAAGTAGTTATAAATACAACTCACTTATGAGACCGAGAATAACAAATATAGTGCAGAAATGACACGGTCATATTTTGCATTATATTCATAATATCACGTGAAAAAGGTAGACACAAGTCATTATGTTTCGTTACCTACTACCATATTATTGTGGCGACTGCAATGCTTTGATAAAACCTCTTGTAGTCTATAATATAGGTTGTTATATTATCGCTACGACGACATGGTTCCTCTATAAGGTTACACCAAATGAACGAGAACAGTCTCTGTTTGACTTACTTGTGCGCTTGATTTCATACAGCATGCGATCAATACAGTATAGTAAGTGCGCTGTCAAAATGTCGACGATCGTCGAGCTGAGCTCGACGATTTCGTCGTGCTGATCTCAGGCCAAGGACGAGCTCTTAACGACTCTTTAAAAAGAGCCGTTGAGAGCAACAGAGCCTTAACGGCTCTTTTTAAAGAGCCGTTAAGGCTCATTTCCTATTTTCCTGGCATCTTGCCAGGAAATGTCATTTCCTGGCATCTTGCCAGGAAAAAGCCGCAGCCTAGGCAGCCTAGTGGCTGCCTTATTTTAAAAATAAATAAATTTTTTGTTTAAATTAAATATATTTTATTATATATTATATATTTATATATTTATTTTATTATAATTTAAAGTTTAAACTATAAATATAACCCCCCCAATCTCTCATTCTCTCTCTGACTCTCTATCTCTCTAAAATCTAAATTCTCAAATTTGTCTTCCTCTTCGATGGCGTCTTCCTTTTCGATACCAGTGTCCTCGACATCCGTCGCACATGAAATTATTTTTTTAAATAATAATGCAATTGTTTTTTTAAAATTTTGGCCTAAATTAATAATGATCATTTTATTTTAGAAATAAATATTTAATTAAAATAATTATTTATTTATTTAGCCGGGCCAGACCCAGGCCCGGCCTGTGCCTGGCCCGACCTACAGGGCCTAGACAGACCTCCTCATGAGGAGGAGGCCTGAGCCCGGCCCGGGCCTGGCAAAAACCCGGCCCGGGCCCAGGCTTTTTTGAATAAGCCCGGGCCTGGCAGGCCCGGGCCCGGCCTGGGTCTGCCAGGCCTTATGCCCACCCCTATATACTAACGAGGCGTGCGGCTCTGCCCCTCCTCCTCTACAATGGAAAAAAATGGTATGTTTAACGCATGTACTAATACACGCGAGAATAAATACCCCCCTCCTTATTTTCCGTGTGCACCTTTCATTTTGCAACGCTAGCTTCTTCCCCATATTTCCTCTTTCTGCACTCTGCGGCGACCTAGCATTCCGACAGAAACACTTCTTTCACTTTTTTCCTCTTCCTGCACTCTGCGACGACCTAGCAATCTGACGGAATTGACGGCGAACTCGACGCAGCGACCTTCTTTTAGCATTGTTTTTGGATTTAAACCTAAATCATTCCCGTATATACCCGCAGTGAAGTGTTGTGCACTATAGTTACAGTTCAAGTATGGCTGTAACAATGTAGAATAGACTCACTTCTTCTAGCTGGAGTGTGTAAGGTTCATATCTACGTTTTATGTTGTTAATTTTATAGTATTTCTGAAATTACCATGAAATTTTTTTTCTGAACATTCTTAAGGATACAACCATCTTTATTTCTGGATTACATTATTCTTTAGTTCAACTACGACCATATAATTGTTGTGTACAGTCGTATCCAGTACAGATACGACCGTACTTATGTTGAATCTATGTTTCGAAACTGCTTTATCCTGAATTTTGCGATGTAAACCATACAGCCGTATTATGGAACCAGAGATGTTAAGAAGTAGCCTACAGCTGTATAATGAAAAACCGCACTATAATACTCTTTAGATCAAATACGATCATATATTTGTTCTTTACAGTAGTATTCATCAGTGCAGATACGATCGTAATTATGTTTATTCTATGGATCAAAACTATTTTATTAGGAATTTTGCATTTAAACCATACGTGTGTATTATGGAGGTATAAGGTTGCAAAATGTAGCCTGTGCGTTTCTTAGATACAATCCTTTTTGCACTGCTTATAAAAGGATTGTATAATTAAATGGAACATTTAATTATGGTTTATCAATTTAAAAATTATCTTTGATGTATTATGTTTGCAGATGACAAGTTCCACAACACTTAAGCCATATTTGGTTCGGCTGTAGCGTGTGCATCCGGTGGGTCGAAACACCACTTTGGAACCAAAGGGGGAGAGGTGGGGTTCGAAATGGAGCGGATCGGGGCCTTTTCCTCCTTACTGCGGGTCCAAACGGAGCAAACGTTGCCGGCGGCCGTTTGTTTACTCGCCGTCCGGCGGCGTTTGCTCCAAACGGAGGCGGTGCAATGCCGAACCAAACGAAGCCTTAATTGTCGATGTGTTGTTTCCTCTTTCAAGGACAGAGAAAAATCACTACTAAATTCGCTTAATGATAGTTCACGAGATGATTTTACATGATGCTTGAAAATCATAAAACCAGCTTTAGAACAAGAATATTCTTGTCCTTTAATGATTCTTAATGGGTTCCACCTTCATCTATAGGAGAGAAGCCCCCATGATCTCCCCCAAAAATTGGGTCATGGGTGGCCCACCCCCTCCATGAACTCTCATGAGGAAATCATGGGGGGTGGGGCCCGCCACTCACCCCATGGAGGAAAACTGCCAACCCGGCGGCCTAACCGCCGCCGGCCTCGCCTGGAGGGCGGCCGCGGCCGGCCGCCTAGCAGCCGCCGGCCTGGCCGAGACCAGCCCTCGGCAAGCCGCCGCCGGCCGGCCCCCACGGCCAGCCGCCCGCCAGCCACCGGGCCATCGACGGCCCGGCCGCGGCAGGCCGCCGGCCTAGCCACGGCGGGTCGCCGACCGGCCGGCCCTCGGCAGGCCGCCGCGTCCGGCCTCTAGGCCGGCCGCTCCCGCTGCGGGCCGCCTAGCCGCCGGCAGCCTGGCCACGGCAGGCCGCCAGCCAAGCCACGGCTGGCCGCCGGCCTAGCCGCGGCAGACCGTTGCCAAGCCGCGGTCGGCCCCCAGTGGGCCGTCGCCGCAAGCCTCCCGACCGGCCACCGCCGCCGCCATGGCGGCCCCCCGCCGTGGACGACCTCCCCGCAGTCCGATCGGGGGGGGGAGGCTCTCCTCACCGTTTGATCAAGAGGGTAACCACCCACTAACCCACCACTTTAGTGGTGGGGCCCGCCATGATCCTCCCCTGGAGGCTATAAAAGGACCCCCGGGGCTCTTCATTCTTCATCTTCTCCCGGCCCAGAGCTTCCTTCTACTTCTTTAGGTGAGAGCTCTCCAGCCATCTCCAGCCACCTCCAGCCACGTCGAGCCACCGCGAGCCACCATGAGCCACAAGAGCACCACCATCCAGGAAAACGCCCAAGTCACAGCTAAAGCAAAAGGAGGAGGGCGACCGGAACCAGCCAGCGAACGCAACCTGAAGCGCCAGAGCACCAGGATCGTCCCCACGCACTCCAACATTCAATCTACTCCCGCGGCGCAGCCTGTTACCCGCCGGGAGTCGTAGTTTCTCTCTCTCTCCCCCAAGCTGTAACGGGAGCGGCCTGTCGCCCCGATTCTCCAACATACTGTAAACACCGAAATTTAGTGGAATTTGATCGGCACAGACCTGGTGACGTGGTTTTTTACCTGTTTAAAGGGGTTTTTCCACGTCATCACATCTTGTGTCAACTTTCTACTTTCATTGACAGTGTGCCCGCTCGACCGCCTCGTGAGGTAAGATGGTTCGAACAAATCCGGCCCGACCGGGGAATCGAGTTTGTCGGCAACAGTTTGGCGCCGTCTGTGGGAACACGATTCCCAGCATCCTTCAGAGGTCATGATCACCAGCCTTGCCACTTCCAAGTTCTGCTTCAATGGCGAAAAGGAGCGCTCGCACCACTGAAGGATCCGCACATGGCGGACACATCGAACCAACACGATCTCACTCACTAGTGGACGTGCCACTGAGTACCGAAGTAGCTTCCCCTCCCCCCCGTCACCGCCCTGGAGGGGCGTGTCCGCCAAATGGAAGAACAACAAACGAAAATGCTTGCATTACTCCGAAACATGGGCGCACCTCCTGCTCCCCCAATGCCTCCAGCCCCAGCAAATCCTCCTCTGTAACCAAGCCCGGAAAGGGTCCAAGAAGAGCCCGAGGATTATTCTGATGCTGCCAGCTCTACTCGCCCAACTCAAAAAAGAGTAAGAGCAGATCATCTTCATCACCATCCCGCCAGCGACGTTCGCCCCCCTCCTCTCGAAAGATTTACTCGAGAAGAGATCCGGGAGGTCATCGCTGAGGAATATCGCCAGGCAGGAGGAAGAAATGTTCACGTTCGCCGACCACTCTGCCAAGGCTCTCCTTTGGCGCTATAAATTCTCGACCATCCAATCCCACATGGGTTCAAGCTCCCGAGCATCGAAAAGTTCGACGGGACCGACGATCCACTGGAACACATCAACCACTTCACCACCATCATGAGGATTTACAAAGCTGTAGACCAGTTGCTCTGCCAAGTGTTCCCAACAACACTCAAAGGCCAGGCCCGGACATGGTTCCATTCCCTGAGAACTGGCACCATTACCAACTTCGCGTAGCTGACCGAGCAGTTTGCCGACCAGTTTATCGCAAATCGGAGAATTGTTCGCGATCCCTCACACCTTTTAGGTATTTGACAAAATGAAGGAGAATCGCTCAAGGACTTCTTTCGCCGCTTCACCTCTGAGGCACGTCAAATTCCGGGCGTCGACCCCGAACTTCTCAGAGGCGTCTTCCTTGGCGGACTCCTCCCCAGCGGCTTCTATTCAGCACTCATGAGGGAGACCGTGCCCAGTTATCCAGATCTCATTCACCGGGTCGAGGCCTAGATTGCAGCCGACGAGGCTATTGAAGCACACCGCCAGCAGTTTGAAGGAAAATAGAAAAGGAAGAAAGAAGAGGAGCCAACTCTCACAAGACAAGAAGAACGACGTCGGAGTGAGCGTCGCCACGATAGCCGTCAACTTGACCTTCCCAGGAATGAGGGGGGCAACATACGCTTCAGGAATATACCCCTCTGAATATCACCCGCACTAATGTGATGTATGCAATTCAAAATGATCCGACATTCCAAAGACCAAGAGAACCGCGACCAAACCCCAAGGCTAACCAGACAAGATACTGCGAGTTTCACCGCATAAAGGGTCACAACACCGAAGAGTGTGCCGGGCTAAAAGATGAAATTGAACGTCTTGTCCGTCAGGGGCTCCTCGGGAGATTTTTGCAAGGAGAATCACAGATCCCATCACAAGGAAACGGTGGAGGAAGGCAGATGGTGGGCAACATAGAGACCATCGCCAAATCCCTGACGATGGATACCTAGGGTGGGGGCTATCCCCGACGCAGGATGACCCTCTACAGCATGCCTGTAGCCTGGAATTTTATCACATCCATCCCTCCGTATTTTTTACTAATGTTGTTTATCGTCTGCATTTTCCATCACCTTATCTTCGTCACTTTAAAGCAGTAAAAGTCACGAGCTCAGGCTCGCGTAAACCATGTTTATTTCTAAGTACAATATCATATTCGTTTGAAAGCAAAGATGTGCTTACAAACCGAACAAGCAGGTTCTTCACCAACTTAGCCCCTCAACTTCATGCCATCGTCAGGGCCTGCCCCCCTCGCGATTGCACCCGGATTGAGCACTTACGTTCTCCGGCACCCGGATTGAGCACCTACGTTCTCCGACGGTCGGATTGAGTACTTACATTCTCCGACGTCACTCTTCATGCCATCGTCAGGGCCTGCCCCCGTCGCGATTGCACCCGGATGGAGCACTTACGTTCTCCGGCACCCGGATTGAGCACCTACGTTCTCCGACGGTCGGATTGAGTACTTACATTCTCCGACGTCACTCTTCATGCCATCGTCAGGGCCTGCCCCCCTTGCGATTGCACTCGGATTGAGCACTTAAGTTCTCTGACACCCGGATTGAGAACCTACGTTCTCCGACGGTCGGATTGAGTACTTACATTCTCTGACGACACTCTTCATGCCATCGTCAGGGCCCGCCCCACTCGCGATTGCACCCAGATTTATCACTTACGTTCTCCGGCACCCGGATTGAGCACTTACGTTCTTCGGTACCCGGATTGAGCACCTACGTTCTCCGACGGTCGGATTGAGTACTTACATTCTCCGACGTCACTCTTCATGCCATCGTTAGGGTCTGCCCCTCGTGGTTGCACCCGAATTGAGTACTTACGTTCTCCGGCACCCGGATTGAGAACTTACGTTCTCCAACACCCGGATTGAGCACTTACGTTCTCCGGCACCCGGATTGAGCACTTACGTTCTCCAGCACCCGGATTGAGCACTTTACATTCTCCGGCACCCGGATTGAGCACATACATTCTCTGACGGTCGGATTGAGTACTTACATTCCCCGACGCAACCCTCGTGTAGCACCGTGGGGGCCTGCCCCCCTCACGAAGATGTCGCGAGCAACCCTCCGCAAACTAAGCTGCAGGCAACCCTCGCGCAACACTGTGGGGGCCTGCCCCCCTCACGAAGAAGCCGCGAGCAACCCTCGCGCAAACAAAGCCGCGAGCAACCCTTGCGCAACACCGTGGGGGCCTGCCCCCCTCACGAAGAAGCCGCGAGCAACCCTCGCGCAAACTAAGCCGCGAGCAACCCTCGCGCAACACCGTGGGGGCCTGCTTCACGAAGAAGCCACGAGCATCCCTCGCGCAACTAAGCCGCGAGCAACCCTCACGCGACATCGTAGGGGCCTGCCCCCTCACGAAGAAGTCGCAAGCATCCCTTGCGCCAGCAAGGCCGCGAGCAACCCTCGCGCAAACTCAGCGGAAAACATCACTCACTCACCATGAGACACAAACCTAAGCTATGCCAGGTAAATAGCGAGCCAATGCAAACAAACTACCGACTGACATAGAAACGATGACAATGTCATAGCAAGACAAAGCTGGAAAGATACAAATACCATCAGCAAAAACAACCAAGCCCAAATAAGGGGCAAAGCAAAGTACAATCAAATGTAAGTGTACAATGACAAAAGTACCACTACTCATCTTCAATATCGGAATGCTCGTCCGCAGAGACATCTGCAAAACTAAAACTGGAGGTA
The DNA here is from genome assembly GCA_039583875.1 of Platanthera guangdongensis. Taxonomy (NCBI): domain Eukaryota; kingdom Viridiplantae; phylum Streptophyta; class Magnoliopsida; order Asparagales; family Orchidaceae; genus Platanthera; species Platanthera guangdongensis. The sequence goes on from CM077153.1 coordinate 232,870,371, forward strand.
TCACACCCAAGGCTCTTGCTAACAAATCGAAAAGACTTCGAGACACCGCGTCAGAGTGCCAACTCGCGTATATCATCCATCTGAGGCTCCACCTCCTTGGACCAAATATCGTCACGAACCTCCTCCACGATCAAGCTACGGTCTCGCATATAGTCCAGCAACTCCAAGTACTCCGCGTGCCCTGCAGCCTTCAGCTATGACGCATGGTCATCAGAGGACAACGTCTCCACCTGCGCCTTCTCAGCTCGAAGCTGAGTCTCGAGGCCTGAGACCTCCTCCCGCGCCGCCTGTAACTGGGCTCCCAAGCTTGAAGTCTCCTCCTTCAAATGCTTCAACATCTGAGTGGTCCGCTCCACCAAAGTCTTCTCCACTTCCAAAGCCGCACGAGTATCCTCTAGCTTGGACTTCAGCTCCGAACCAACCCGGTGGAACCGCGAAATGTCCCTGTCATGTTCCTCAATTAAAAACGCAAGCGAACTCGTCGTCGAACGAAGCTTCTCCTGAAGAGTAAGGTACCCATCCTTCAGGCTCACATAATTATCATTCCAGGTCAATGCAATCTGCGTCTGGGTCTCTATCTGCACAAAAAAGAAAAGAGCAAAGTTAGCCTCTATTACCAAAAGATGATAAGGAAAGCCTTGGAAACAAGCCAAATCCATACCGCATCGCTCATCTCCCTTAAGGAAGAGGACATCCGCGAAGTAGCAACCCCAACAGAAGCCGGGGGGACTGAGGAAGTAAGTATCTGCACCTCAGGAGTCAAATCATGACAAGCATCAGAGGTCACCGCTGCCACCACATCAAGGTCGCCAAGAGGCGCCACCGCTTTCCTCTTGCGGTCCCCTCGAGAAGTCTCCGCTGGCCAGCCTGGGTTTGCCGAAATACCACACTGCATCAACCGCTTCTCCTCCACATAAACATAAATACTGAACAGACGATTGGCCAACTCACGAGGCTCAGAAAATCCAAGCACCGGGGAACAGTTCCGCTCCTTCCCCCTCACACGACGGCAACTATCGGGAAGCGTATCCCACACCTAAGGAAGACTCAATGAATTCTTGACATATCCGAACAAAGTGTTACCATGGCCATGATCTTTGCGGGTCTCAAACTCCAACCAGCCCTTGTTGTTGCGAACCTCCATCCGCTCGCCGCAATCGGAACGAACATCGCACCAATACCGAAATTGGTCCAAGGAAAACCGGCCTCCATGCTTGCGGAAGAAAGCAACTAAGCCCATGATCCGAGCAATCCCGGCCGGGACGAACTGGGAAATAGGCACCCCGCAAAACTTCAAGATCTCAGCCACCTCCTCGCACGTCGGAAAACGGAAACTGGACCTTAGAGAAACTTCGCAAATCGTCAGCCAGCCACGAGGAGGATTTTCAACCCGCTCCTCAGGGCGCGGGATCCTCACTTCCAAATCAGCAGGAAGCCCGTACTTCTTCCTCCAAATATCCACACCATCTTCAGTCAAAGAAGAACGCAAATGCATCGGGTCGGAGGAGCGCTTCGAGACCTGCACAGGACAAAAATCAAAAGTTCAGAATCACCTAAAAAACACGACCAAGCAGCCCAAGTGGCACGCGAAAGAGGGCGCCCGCGCAAGCACGCACATAGCAGGAGCATTGCGCGCCACGCGATCCGCGCACGCGAACCGCGGGCACGTAGCCCGCATGCGCGCAAAACCACGCGCGTGCCGCCTGCCCGCGCGCACGCGGCCTGCCCGCGGCGCACGCGGCCTGCCCACGCGTGTGGCCTACGCGCGCGGCCTGCACGCGCGCGCAACTTGCTCGCGCGCGCGGGCCTGCGCGTGTGGCCTGCGCGCGCGGCCTGCTCGCGCGCATGCGGCCTGCTCGCGCGCGTGCGGCCTGCTCGGCCTCGCGCGGCATGCCCCCGCACGCTTGGCCTGCTCGCGCGCGGCCCGCTCGCGCGCTCGGCCTGCGTGCGCGGCCCGCTCGCGCGCGCGGCCTGCGCGTGCGACCCGCTCGTGCGCGCGGCCTGCGCGCGCGGCCCGCTCGAGCCCGCCTGCGCGGCCTGCTCGCGCTCGCAGCCTGAGCCGCGCCCAATGCACGCACGGCCAGTGCGCGCGGCCGGCCTCTGTGGGCGCGCACCGCCGGCACGCGTAGCCTTCCCGCACCGTCGATGTGCGTAAGTGAAAGAACTAGTGCCTAAACACCTAGAGGGGGGGGGGGGGTGAATAGGTGCACTTAATCTTTTAAAACTTTTAAGGGAGCACTACAGTACAATAATTGCAATTCACAGCACAGATAATACAGCAATCACACAAGCATACAATCACAGAGAGCACACAGGATTTATAGTGGTTCCCCAAGGTCTGTGTACATCCACTTTCCCCCAGCGCCTATCTAGTAGTGTACTAGATTTAGCCTAACTTCTCCACTTTTACTCAGATCCTCAGATCTTACAACTTAGAACCCCAAATAGGTTCCTACAGCTCAGAGTGATCCCACTCCTACAACTCAGGCACAAAAGCCCTACCACTCAGTCTTCACCAAGACCTACACTCAGCCTTCAACAAGGCCTACACTCAGCCTTCAACAAGGCCTACACTCAGAGAAATGTATCTCCTACACTCAGGCACTAAAGCCCTACCACTCAGCCTTTATAGATATAGGCTTACAACTCAGATCCCTTAGGATCCTACAGAAAATAAAAAGTACAAGAATTAATAACCACAACTCTGATTGAGAAAGTTGAGTTGACTGGCTTCTTGATGAGTTCTTGAAAGAACATTCCTGAGATCAACCTCCCTTGGCTTTCTTCAAATCTTCTTGAATTAGAACACAGTAGGGTTGAATCTCTATGCAGATGATCTTCAATCAACTGCTGACTTGAGAATCGGATCACAATTTGAAACTTTCTTTATCAGCCTGGTTCAATAGCTGTCTTCTTAGAAGGAGCTTTCTCTCTCCAACTTCTTAGATCTTCACTTGAAGGTCTTCTTCTGGTTGTGTTGTTTTTCACTTCCTTGATTGCTTTCTCAATCTATTGATTCAGTCACTTTCTGTTGAAGGAACAAGCCTTTATATAAGCTTTCTTCATGGTGACCGGCTGATCCGGTTTCTAATAGACTTCTGACAGCTCTGACAGTAGCAGTTGACCGGTTGAAATGACAGCTGTCAAGTCATCCAGTCACTTCTTGAAAACTCTGTCACTATCTGAAAGTGTCGAGACAGATAGTCTTTATGTGTCGACACAAATAGACCAAGTATCGACACAAGTAGACTAAGTGTCGACACTAGCCTTCATGGTGTCGACACAACTCCTTGTGTTGTAGAAATAACTTCTCGACACTGCTTCTTCAGAATATGTCGACACTGATCCTGTGTGTCGACACAAGTCCTTCTTCTTCAATACTTAGTAGATTTTTGCAAAGTGTCGACACAACTCCTTTGTGTCGACACAAGTCCTTCTTCTGTTGAAACTTGTTAAGTGTCGACACATCTTCTTTGTGTCGACACATGCCTTCTGTGTTGAAACTTCTGCTGAGTGTCGAGACATCTCCTTGTGTCGACACATTCTTCATGTGTTGAGACTTTTGCTGAGTGTCGACACATCTCCTTTGTGTCGACACTTGTACTTAAACTTTGTCGAAATTTGTTGAGTGTCGACACAGCCTCCTAGTGTCGACACTTGTACTTGTACTTTGTTGATGTTTGCTGAGTGTCGACACAGCCTCCTAGTGTGGACACTTTTGATGTCGACAAAGTGCCTCTGGGTGTCGACACTGCTTCTAAGTGTCGACACTTGTACTTTAGACATTTCTTCATTGTGTGTCGACACTGCCTGTATGTGTCGACACTTTCCTTCTGGTGTCGACTCTACCTTCCCAGTGCCGACACAATTACTCTAAGTGTCGACACAATTACTCTAAGTGTCGACACAACTTCTCTGGGTGTCGACACAAGTCTTCTTAAGTGTCGACACTTTTCTTCTAGTGTCGACACATGGACTTAGAAACTTTTCCTGCAAAACTTAACCTGCACAAAGAAACTCAAAGCACATCAAATACACCTTGATGTATATCATTGAGTAGGGTGAGGCTTCTTTAAATCAGATACATATTTTCAATGTACCCAACAATCTCCCCCTATTTGGAGAAGTCATAACCCTTAGTCAATGATATACACCATACATAACAAATTCTCAGTATGATGTAAAACAGTAAAACATGACAGGGTAAAAACTTAAACATGCATGAACAGAACATGTATATACCATTAGCTCAGAACAATTAATGTAATAGATGAACATATAATATTGTTCTTACAAATTCCAACATTTTCATTAGTCAAAAGTTACATAGAATTTTAATACAAATGATTACAATTTGTAAACTAAAGAAAATGCTATCCTAAGGCTGCTCTGGCTCCTTGATACAATCCCTTTTCCAGATTGAATCTTTGCTTGAACTTGAGCTTCAGTGTCTTCAGCAGCAGCAGGCTTCTTCCTTTAAGATCTTTCTTTTTCTGCTCTTCAGCCTTGATATTCTGCCTTTCAAAAATAGTGATAAGGCTTGGGAAAATACTTGCTAGGCTCCTGTGCATTAGGAGGTAGCTTTCCCAGTTTAGCCTTTCTTCTATATTGTACAATGGCCTCTTGCCTATTCTCATGCTTCCTCCACTCCAGATCAGAATACCACTTGCCTTTATCCAGGACATTGTCCTTAGCAGCCTTCCATGTAGTCAAGATGATATTCCTGGATGTGGGGCTCCATTGTTCAAAATCAGGCCTTAATTCAGCTTGCTCTCTGAATCTTTTCTTAGACAATTGAGCCTCTTGTTCCTTTAATAAGGCCTCTTGTTCTTCAGTAATGCCTCTGGCACAGGCTGAACAGCTTTCTCTATGATGATATTCTGATTTCCCTCAGGAGGACTATACATTGATTGTATCTCTTGATGTATCATATCAAAGTCTGGTGGAGGGTATATCTCTTGAGCTACTTCAGCTACTCTCCTCCAAAATATGCAGGGTTGATTCCAGACTCTGCAACATTGTCATCATCACATAAGAGTGGATATCCAAGGGTGGCTCTGATGAATTTGAAATCCATTTGGCATGATCAGAGCCTGCCTTGACTAATACCCTCTCCCCCTTTTATGACTTCTCTCTCTATATGATCGCTTAGATCATCGTTCTGAAACCTTATCTATGCATTTAGATAGTTAACTCCATCTTTATAGAAAGGTTTTAACCTTTGGAGCTTATCAGTAATTGCCTTCTGAGAGTCTTCAATGGCAGTTTTAACAGTAGTTAGGCTCTCTTGCAATTGCTTGTCAAATTCTTCCTTGGCAGTAGCACTTGCTGCAGTCTGACCAGTAGCTATATTCTTCATTTCAGTTATAATAGCATTATGTGAAGCAGTGAGATTATCATTCATCCTTATCTGGTTTTCCAGGACATAGCCTTGCTTCACTTCTAGCTCATCAAGTTTTGTCTTTATTTTCTCTTGATGTGTGGCCAGATAGACTACTGCATTCCCTCTCTTATGAAAGCAGTCAGTCATTTCTTTTTTGTTAAGATTCACTTCAAATCTGATAGATTTGATGTCTTGTGCAAGATCAAACTGCAGTGACTTATGCCCTTCATCCACATACTTTTCCAGAGCTTGCCTTTGCTCATAAAGCTTAATCTGTAAAGCCACCATCAGTGAACTGTAATCAGTAGATGGGGCAGGCTGTGGAGCAACTGTCTGTAGGGCTTTCTTATAGTTCTGGCTCTTTCTTTTGAAGACCTGGAACTTCCTCTTCTTGGCTCTAACAGCCTCTTCATCCTCTGAAGCAGATGTGCTGACTATGTCCACTCTATCCTTAGGACTAGGATGTGAATCCATCTCAGTCCTTGGTATCCCTGCAGCATCTCTTGGCTCCTCAGTCTCCTTGTTTGCAGTTTCCTCTATAATCTCCACTTGCTCCCCCTCAACATTGACCTTCTCCCCTTCAGCAGCAGCTTTCTCTATCTCAAATCAGTTTGTAGAAGATCAGGGAACAATTCTCCTAATGTAAATTCCTATTGGGAATGGGCTGGAGATTCTCTGATCTCATCAACCACTTTATCAGCAACAGATGTGTCCTCTATGACAACATCTTGGGGTTGAGGTTATATCTGTGTTTGCTGATGATTATCAGGTAATGAATTAGTCAAAACTTCATCCTCAATAGTGAAATCTAATTGACTAATTTCAGTAAATACCTCTAGTATGGTTTGAGTAGACCTTTCACTCTCTAGTGGAGTTGGCTCTTCCACAAGTAGAGGCTCCCCCTGGAGTGAAACCATGTGAATTGAGCTTGCTGATGGTAGCTCCCCTGCCTCTGTGCATCTACTTGACTTGCTGGAGACTGTCCAGCATTCCTTCCCTGTTCATCATCAGAACTAAACACTACTTGCTCTTCAGAGCTGCTGGAGGATTCTTGAGCCACAGTGGCTGTCTTCTTCTTCTTTTTCAGAGGTGTGTCCTTTACTGGAGATGGCAGTTCTTTTGTCAGCACCCTATCCCACCTAGAGAAAATTCTCATATCCATCTTCCTCATGTGGTTAATCTTTGACCTGTAGTTTGGTTCATTACCTCAGGTATACTACCAGCTAGGTATAAACTCAGAATTCTGCCCAGATTGGGCTTCTTCATACTCTCTTTTATCTTCTTAAACATAACTGTAGACCAATCAGTATTTAGTTTGAAGATTATCCTTGTCATCAAATTGAACATATAAGCTGAAATTCTGTCATGTCCTCCAAGCTTGCTCAAGATGATTTTGCCAACTATTTCAGACAGAAATTTCCTTGGATGTTCATTCCTTTTCTATTGAAAACAGATCCAATTTTCAGATTAGAATCCAGTCCACACCATCTCAATGCCTCTCTAGTTTTAGAAGCAGATACTGTTAGAAAGTAGCGAAAAGAAGCGAAAAGTAGAGAACAAGCGGATAAGCTTTGAATAATTGAAACTTTATTATCCAAAAAAGGTATCTATTACAATGGTATGCCCTCCTTTATATAGAATGGAGGAGAGATGAGAGAATACAAATAAGAGATGTGAGACTAAAATTTACAGGACTACGCGGACTATACAAAACAAACCGCACAAGCCGCGCGGTTAGATAGCAGGGCTAACCGCACAGCTACCACCAGAGAGGAAGAGAGACCGCCAGAGTAGACCGCTAGACCGCCCGGCCTCCAAGCCGGCTGAGACAAACCGCCAGACCGCGCGGCCTTCAACCCGCCAAGACAAACCGCCAGACCGCCCGGTCACCAACTTCAACACTCCCCTCAAGCTGGAGCATATATATCGATCATGCCCAGCTTGTCGCAGATGTGGAAAAAGGAAGCGGACACCGGCTTGGTGAAGACATCTGCCAACTCGTTGTCGGAAGTAACAAATGGAGTGCAAATCTGTTTCTTCAATATTTCTTCCCGAATAAAATGACAGTCGACTTCTATGTGTTTTGTTCTCTCATGAAAGACCGGATTTTGGAAATGTGTATCGCGGCCTTATTGTCACAGAACATAGGAAGAGGATAGTTGTAAACCTCTCCTAAGTCAAGCATGAGAGCCCGCAACCACTTCAACTCACATGTAGTCGATGCCATGCTACGATATTCCGCCTCTGCACTGGACCTGGAAACGACAGACTGTTTCTTGCTCTTGCAACTCACAAGATTGCCTCCAACAAATGTGCAGAAACCTGAAGTCGATTTGCGGTCCCCTTTGTCATCCGCATAGCTTGAATCAGAGTACGCTTCAACCCTAAGGTGACCATTTTTCTGAAATAAGAGTCCTTTCCCTGGAGCAGCTTTAATATACTCTAATATCCTCAGAGCAGATTGTAGATGACACTCCCTCGGAGCTTGCATGAACTGGCTCACCTTGCCAACAGCATAAGAGATGTCGGGTCTGGTTACCGTGAGATATATGAGCTTGCCCACCAGATGCTGGTATCTCGTAGGATCGGAGAGAAGAGGTGAGTCATCTGTCCAAGTTTTGTCTTCTCCAACAGCCATAGGACAACGTGCAGGTTTAGCACCAGTCAGTCCTGCCTCCTTTAAAAGATCAAGAGCATACTTCCGTTGTGAAAGGACCATGGAGTTGGGCTTTCTAGAGATTTCAATTCCCAGAAAGTATTTCGGGGAGCCCATATCCTTTGTGACCAGATGTTGATGAAGGTGTTTCTTGGTCATCAATATCCCATCCTGGTCATCGCCAGTAAGAAGAATGTCATCAACATAAACCGCAAGAACAACAAGACCAGAGGCGGTTTTCCGAACAAACAAGGAGTGATCTGCTGAGCTTCTTGTAAAACCAATGGCCGCAACAATGCCACTGAACTTGTCAAACCAGGCACGAGGACTCTGTTTGAGGCCATAAATAGCCTTCTTTAGCCGGCATACCCGTGTCTCCCCCTGAGCAACATACCCAGGAGGTTGCTCCATGTAAACATCCTCCTGCAGATCACCATAGAGGAAGGCATTCTTAACATCTAGCTGCGAGATGGGCCAATCCCTGTTGACAGCCACAGAGAGAAGAACCTGAATAGTGCTGAGACGAGCCACGGGAGAGAAAGTGTCAAAGTAATCAATCCCATAAGTTTGGGTAAAACCCTTGGCAACCAGGCGAGCCTTATAACGATCCACACTGCCATCCGGTAGAAACTTCACCACGAAGACCCAGCGACAGCCAACAACATCTGTGCCGAAGGGAGGAGGAACAAGGGTCCAGGTACCCCGTTCAGTGAGAGTAGCAATCTCCTCATCCATGGCAACTTTCCAATGAGGAATAGTAAGGGCCTCCTGGTAGGAACGGGGGGTGGCAGTGGCCGAGATAGCCAGTGCAAAAGCTCGGCGAGCAGGGGTAAGACGATCATAGGAAACAACTGCAGCAAGCGGGTGTTGGGTACAGGCCCGAACCCCTTTGCGAAGAGCAATCGGGAGATCCAGGGCAGCAGGTGCCTCAGTATCCGGCGTATCCGTGGTGGAGAGAGCTGGCCCGGGAGTAGAGAGAGATGACAGCGGAGTGGAGGGAGAAAGCGGAGTAGAGGGTGGAGATGAGGAGGATGGGGAAGACGGTGGAGTGGGTGGAGAGGGCATAACAGCAGTGGGAGCAGAGGGAATGGATGGTTGGTATGAGAAGTAGGAGTAGGAGGAGTAGAAGAGGAAGCGGGAGAGAAGTAAGAGGCATTGGCAAAGAAGGTGACATCCGCAGAGACAAATTGCTTGCGGGTAACAGGATCAAAGCAGCAATATCCTTTCTGAGTGGGAGAGTAGCCCAGAAGGACACATTTGGTGGCACGTGGTGAGAGTTTGTCACGGGTGGCAGCGGGAGAGTGCACAAAAGCGGTGCACCCAAAGATGTGTAGAGGAAGAGGAAAGGGATCCTTGTCTGGATAAAGAATGGAGAAGGGGGTAGCACCGTGGAGAACTGTGGAGGGAAGGCGATTGATGAGATAACAGGAGAGGAGGATAGCATATCCCCAATAGGAGCGAGGAACATGCATTTGAGTCATCATAGTGCGAGCGACATCAAGGAGGTGACGGTTTTGCGTTCCGCCACCCATTTTGTTGGGAGGTGTAGACACAACTTGTTTGACGAATAACACCATGGTGAAGACAAAAAGAGGAGAAGTCGTGGCTAAGATACTCCTTAGCATTGTCAGAATGAAGGAGTTTAATAGACGTATCAAACTGAGTCTTGACCATAGAATAAAAGGAGGTCCAAACAGAGAACAGCTCGGAGCGATCTTTGAGAAGATATACCCACGTACATCGAGAGAAATCATCAATGAAGGTGACAAAATAGGAACTACCCCGACCGATGGTGAGGTTAGGAGCGGGTCCCCATATGTCAGAGTGAACGAGGTCGAACGGACGGGAAGAGCCTCGACTTTGCGTTGGGGGGAAGGATGATCGGTGATGTTTGCCAAGTTGACATGCATCACAGTTTAGTGGAGGATGATGAGGAGGGAGGTGCGGAAGAGCTGGCGGAGAATTCGGGGAGGAGCATGTCCAAGGCGAAGATGCCATTGGAGAAGATCTGTAGAGGAGGAGGAGAAGGCGGAGAAAGCAGAAACGTTATCGAGGAAGTAGAGGCCACCACTCTCAGTCCCGGTAGCAATCGTCCGTTGGGAATCCGGATCCTGAAAAGTACAAGAGCTAGGGGTGAATATGACAGAACACCGTAGTTGCTTGCATAAAGAAGTAACCGATAATAAGTTGCACGGAAACTTAGGCACATAGAAGGTATCAGCCAGGCAGAGAGAGGGAGTGACTTGAACCATGCCCGTCCCATGGACCGGGGAGGGAGATCCATCAGCAACAATGACCGGGGGCAACTGAGCATGTGTGTCAAGAAGAGAGAAATATTGAGGATTTCCTGTCATATGATTGGTTGCACCAGAGTCGATGAGCCATCTGCCATGAGTAACAACATGAGCACTACCAGAAGAGGTGACCACGGAGGCGGACAGGCCTGAGGAGGGAAAAGCCATGGAGGCAAGAGAGGAGCAGGCCGCGACGATAAGAAACAAGCCGCAAGAAGAGAAAAGAGCACCAAGCCGGGCGAACAGCAACATGTCGGGCGGCTAGGAAGGCCGCTACCAAGAAGCAGAGAGAAAGAAGTCGCACGGCTTGAAAAAGTCGGGCGAACAGAGGAGAACAGGTCGCACGGCAAAAGATGAGGCCGGCGCGACTAGCAAGCAGGAACGGGTAGAGGGGAATAACAAGAAGCGCGAACAGCAGTGGCTAGCAAGAGGTCAAAGGCACATCGGGGAAGAGGTCGCGCGGACTGAAAAGGCCGAGCGAACAGAAGAGAGGAGAAGGGCAGGTGACCGCGACCAAGATGCGGGTGAGAAAGGAACAACCCGCACGGTCAGGCAGATCACAGCAGCAAACCGCGAGTATAGGGGCAAGCGGATATGGGGAAAACAGAAGCGGACAGGGAGAAGAAGTCCGCAGCGGGTAGACACAAGCCGCAAAGACTAGGAGATGCAAGAAAGAGCAAGGAGCGCGGCGACAAGGAAACAGGTCGCTGTGAAAAGGCACCAGGAGAAGAGAACAAGAAGCAAGCCGCGCGAACAGGGCAGCGGACAGAAACAAGCCGCTCGAACAGGGCGGCGGACAGAAGAGAAGGCAAGTCGCGAAAGAGGTCGCGGATAGCGGAAAACAAGCCGCTAGAAGCAGAGAGCGCACAGAATCAGGAGAAAAAGACCGTGTCCTCTGATACCATGTTAGAAAGTAGCGAAAAGAAGCGAAAAGTAGAGAACAAGCGGATAAGCTTTTGAATAATTGAAACTTTATTATCCAAAAAAGGTATCTATTACAATGGTATGCCCTCCTTTATATAGAATGGAGGAGAGATGAGAGAATACAAATAAGAGATGTGGGACTAAAATTTACAGGACTAAGCGGACTATACAAAACAAACCGCACAAGCCGTGCGGTTAGATAGCAGGGCTAACCGCACGGCTACCACCAGAGAGGAAGAGAGACCGCCAGAGTAGACCGCCAGACCGCCCGGCCTCCAAGCCGGCTGAGACAAACCGCCAGACCGCGCGGTCTTCAACCCGCCAAGACAAACCGCCAGACCGCCCGGTCACCAACTTCAACAGATACATCTTCTTCCTCCTTTGTTCTTGGCAGATGAAGTACCTTTCTTAGACTTTTTGGTGTGACCTTGACTTTGGTTCCATGAACTTTGGACTTAATCTTAAGTCCAGTATCAACAACTGAAGCTGCACTCAGAAATTCTAGGACCTCTTTCTTCCAGATCTTGATTGGTTCTGAAACAAGGAATTCCAGTCCAGTTTCGGCAATTAGGGTTACCACACCTTTGATTTCAGGTTCCGCGTCATCAAAGGCATGTCGCACGAGTTCATATCCTTCATTAACATTCTCTTCTAGCTTGGGCGCCATTAGGGTTTGAAGAAATTTGAATTTACAGAAGAGAGATGTCGACACACAAGTTTGGTCTCGAAACTTTGGTGAGCGTGTCGACAAATAATGACGAAAACCTATTTATACCTTTCTAGAATCGAAGATGAAAAGGCGCGTCAAAATACTTAAATTGTGTCGACACTGTTGAAAAGTGTCGACACTTACTGATAATGTCTCGACAACTATATGTCGACACAAGTATAGTCGACAGAATATACGTGTCGACACAAGTATATGTGTCGACACCACCTAGCTCGACACTTAGTCGAGACTCAATTAGACTAATTCTGTGAAAATCCTAAGTGTCGACACCACCTTGGATGTGTCGACACCTACACTGCATGTGTCGACACTAATTCTCTGAAGTGTCGACACAGACTTTCTAGATGTGTCGACACCATTTCTCTGAAATGTCGACACCACTTCTATGTGTCGACACAGACAACTCTGTGTGTCGACACGTTTTTACTTAGCCAAATTTTGTAAACTATTCTAAGTTTATCATCCCTAATTCAATTTTAAATTTATTGAATTTGGTTTCATCTAAGGGCTTAGTATACATGTCAGCTAACTGATTTTCTGTTTTAATATACTCTAGGGAAATATCTTCTTTTTCCACATGTTCTCTTAGAAAATAGTATTTTATTTCTATGTGCTTAGTCCTACCATGTGAGACAGGATTATTTGCAATAGAAATAGCACTAGTAGAATCACAAAATAAAGGTGTTCTACTTACTTGAATACCATAATCTTCTAGCTGATGTTGAATCCATAGAAGTTGAGCACAACAACTTCCTGCAGCAACATACTCTGACTCAGCTGTGGAGATAGCCACACTGGTTTGCTTCTTGCTACTCCATGAAATCAGTCTTCCACCTAGAAATTGACAGGTTCCAGTTGTACTCTTCCTATCTTCCTTGCAACCTGCAAAATCTGCATCTGAATAACCTGTCAGTTCAAACTCTCCATTCCTAGGGTACCAAAGGCCTAGATAAGGAGTGCCCTTAAGATATCTCAGAATTCTTTTGACTGCTGTCAAATGAGATTCTTTAGGGCAAGTTTGGTACCTTGCACAGACACATGTAGCATACATGATATCTGGTCTACTTGCAGTCAAATACAATAGGGAGCCAACTATCCCTCTATACAAAGTTTCATCTACAGGTTTCCCTGCATCATCTTTGCTTAGAGACATGCTTGACCCCATAGGAGTTTTTATGGTAGTGGATGATTCCATACCATACTTCCTTATCAATTCTAGGGTGAACTTAGACTAGCATATGGATAAATCACCCTCAGTCTGTCTAACTTGGAGACCCAAGAAGAACTTAAGTTCCCCCATACTGCTCATTTCAAATTGTCTTTGCATTAGTTTGCAAACTTTCTGCAAAGACTACTTTCTGTAGACCCAAATATAATGTCATCTACATATATTTGGACTAAGATAATCTTACCTCTGGATTCCCTAAGAAATAGAGTCTTGTCTATTTTCCCCCTTGTGAATTTATTCTCAATGAGGAAACTAGACAGGGTTTCATACCAAGCCCTAGGCGCTTGTTTTAACCCATACAAAGCCTTCCTAAGTCTATAAACATAATTAGGTTTAGTAGAATCAACAAAACCTGATGGCTGTTCTACATAGACTTCTTCCTTCAGATTTCCATTCAGAAAAGCTGACTTAACATCCATTTGGTATACCTTAAACCCTTGGAATGTTGCATAGGCAAGGAACATCCTTATTGCTTCCAGCCTGGCTATTGGAGCAAAGGTTTGATCAAAATCAATACCTTCTTCCTGCCTATATCCTTTTGCAACAAGTCTAGCTTTGTTCTTTATAATTACTCCATTTTCATTCAACTTGTTCCTAAAGATCCACTTAGTTCTATATTGTTGTGGTCTTTTGGTTTAAGAACTAGCTCCCAGACTTTGCATCTTTTGAACTGGTTCAGCTCCTCTTGCATAGCCTCAATCCAATGAGGGTCTAGGATTGCTTCTTCAAATTTCTTTGGCTCTACTTGGGATAGAAAGCTGGAGTAGAGAACTGAACTTAGATTTCTACAACTTGTTTGTACCCTTTGTCTGAGATCTCCAATAATTTGATTGGCTGGATGATCTTTTAAATGCCTATTTGCTGGAGGCAACCTGTCTTCTGGTTGTACACCTTCAGCCTCTTCATTCAGCTGCTCCTCTTGGTCTTCTTCAGCAACAAGAGTATCTTGTACTCCCCTTGGACACCAGCCACCTTCTTCTACTTGCTGATTTGTAGTAGGACCTTCTTCAATAGTAAGCTTGTCCATCTTCTCAGTCACACCTGTGGAGCTGCAAACACTTCTAGACAATTTATTGTTAATGAGTCTAGCTTCATCAAACACTACATGTACTGACTCTTCTACAACTTGAGTAGTCAAGTTGTAGACCCTATAAGCCTTACTGTTATTGCTGTACCCAACAAAGATCCCCTCTTGGGATTTGGCAGCAAACTTGGTTAAATAAGACTTACCATTGTTAAGTATATAGCATTTACAACCAAAGATCCTGAAATAGGATAAATTTGGTTTTCTGCCCTTCACAATCTCATAGGGGTCTTATTGTGGCTCTTGGTGATAGTAGCCCTATTAATTACATGACATGCAGTGTTTACTGCCTCAGCCAAAAAATATTCTGGGAGAGATGTGTCACTCAATAGGGTTCTACCAGCCTCTATCAAGGTTCTATTTTTCCTTTCAGCAATACCATTTTGCTGAGGTGTTTTAGGTGAGGAAAATTCCTGAAATATCCCAAACTCTTCACATAGCTTTGTCATGCTATCAGACTGGAATTCAGTACCATGGTCACTTCTTATTTTGACCACTGTACTGTCTAACTCATTCTGAATTTGTTTGACAAAACTATAAAAGATACTTGGTGTTTCAGATTTTTGCCTTAGGAAGAACACCCAGGAATACCTTGAATAATCATCTAAACCACAAATGTGTAGACCTTCCTACCTAGGCTGTGAACTGGAATAGGACCAAAAAGATCCATATGCAAGAGGTATAGGCACCTCACAGCATCTTTGTTCTCAATGCTATTAAAGGTGGATTTGGTATGCTTGCCCTTTTGACAAGCTGATCATATCTCATCCTTTATACACTTAACCTGAGGACCATTCCTCACTAACTTTTTACTAAATAGTTGGCCAATTGTCTTATAGTTAAGATGAGCCAGCCTCTTGTGCCATTTGACACAATGTGAGTCTCTTTCATCAGCTACAAGACAAATAGGAGAAGCATTGTTCTCACACATAATGTCTAGACAATAGACATTTCTCTTCCTATATCCAGTCAGAATGATCTTTTGATCACTTGACCTACTGATATGACAACCATATTTGACAAATGAGATGTCATATCCTAAATCACTCAGCTGACTTATGCTAATGAGGTTATGTTTCAAACCCTTTACATAAGCCACTTGGGTAATTGTAATTAGGTTGCTAGAAATGTTACCAAAGCCTTTGATGATTCCTTTTTTAGAACCACCAAAGGTAACTTTAGGACCATCCTTGATTGGTGTATAGTCCTTCAGCAATCCCCTAGTTCCAGTCATGTGCCTGGAACATCCACTGTCCAAGTACCATATTGGGGTATGGCCACTTGGACTCACCTGCAAAACAGATTACTTAATCTTAGAACCCAAATAATTCTTGGGTCCTTGGTGCAAGTTAGTCTGATTCTTAACAACACTACCTGTAGATTTTCTAGCAGGCAGTTTGCTACTCACCTTGGCACTTGAATTATGCCAACAATCTATGGAAAAGTGTCCTACCTTGCCACAACACCAGCATTCAAACCTGTTGTACCTTTGTTTGGATACAACCCTAGCTGTAGTATCTACAGCAGGCTTCTTGTTGAGTACTGGGGCTTTGCCCTTAGATTTGGACTTTACTGTCCAAGCAGGTTTTGTAAACCCTAATCCAGTTTTACCCTTATGAGGTACAAACTCATCTATCAAAGGTAGAATAGATTTTGGTTTAGAGAAACTTGCTGCAATATCTCTCTCCTTCTGAAGACTAGTCTCTAGATTTCTAATTTGATCATTCTTGAATGTAATAGTCCCCATCTGAATAACAGTAATGTTCTTCAGTCTGGCTATTTCATTTAGTTTTTGATCAAGCAACTTATCAAAATCTGTTCCAGCTACTTTAAGACTAGCAATCTCCTTAGCCTGAGTCTTGGCCAAGAGTTTGCTTTTCTTCAAAGCCTGCAACAATACTCTATATTCATCAATTAACTAATGAATGTCTCCTTCAGATTCAGATTCACTCACATCACTTGATGCTAATGTATCTGAATCTGACTCAGTACTAGAAATTGAACTTGAAGAACAATTTTGTACCTGACTAGGTCCAGGCTGATCCTAGATTTTGTCTCCTTCTGACAAAGCCATCAGTCCCTTGCACTGAATGTCCTCTTGCTCATAAATTGAGTTCATTAGCTGCATGAACTCATTTTCTTCTTCTTCAGCAAACAAGCCAATATAGGCTTCAGCTTCTGAATCTGTTTCTGAAGATGACATATCAGTCAGACTTTTATCCTTCTTGGAAACAAAGGACCTTTCATTTTTGCCCTTAAACTGTGTCTTCTTCTTGTCAGTGGACTCTTTCTTTTTTTTTCTGGACAATCAGCCATTATATGTCCTTGTCTATTGCAACAATAACATACTATCTTTGAGGATGTAGTTTTATTAGACTTGGACTTTTTCCTGTCATTCCTTGATGACTTCCTTTTCTGGTAGTAGTCATATTTTGTCTGTGAAGTGGATGGCTTGGACCTCCACTGTTTTTTCTTTAGAAACTTCTGAAAGTGCCTAGTAAATGCAGCAAACTCTTCATCACTTTCACTGCTTTATGTCTTCTTACTATCTGAAGTATCTGATACTGTCTCAGCAACTATTTGTGGTGGAGATGGAGACTTGCTTCTATATTTCTTAGTGACTTCAGTCTTGAAGGCCACATCTCTTTCTTTGTGCTCCACCCTAGTAGTCTTTTCTTCCTCCTTCCTTACCATTAACTGCATCTCATAAGATAACAGTTTTCCAAACAAAGTTGGAGGAGAAATATCAGCTAGTTTGACCATTTCCCTTATGGCACAAATCTTAGTATCCCAGTCCTTAGTTAGGGATCTCAAGAACTTATCATTCAATTCATAATTGCTGAACTCTCTTCCATAGGACATCAATTCATTGACTATCCTATAGAATTTCTTGTAGCATTCAGTTATGCTATCAGACATGCCTTGTCTGAAGCTTTCATACTCTTGGTTTAACAAAGACTTCCTGTCTTGTCTTACCTCTTCTGATCCCTCCATATAGACTATCAGTGTGTCCCACATTTCTTTTGATATTTTACAATGAATCAGATTCTGAAATGTGACATCATCAATTGCACTTACAATAATATTCTGGGCCCTCTTTTCCATAGTGGCCAGAATTATTTCATCCTTGGTCATTTCTGAATAGTCTTTGGGTGTTCTCTGATTGGCATCTAGAACAGATACTTTCATTGGCACATAAGACCCTTCTTTAACAGTAATATATATTCTTGGGTCTGAGGCTTCCATAAAAAGTCTAACCCTTTATTTCTAAATGCCAAAGATCTCCTTTCTGCAAATTGGCAATTTCATGGATCCTAGCTCTTTGTGATTCTCAGTTGAACCCATTTTCTTGATTCTTGATTATGCTGATTCTGCCTCCTGGATCTTTACTCAGACTGTTATGTCCTTTTTGAGTAACCTCCCTCTGATACCACTTGAAAGAACTAGTGCCTAAACACTTAGAGGGGGGGGGTGAATAGGTGCACTTAATCTTTTTAAACTTTTAAGGCAGCACTACAGTACAATAATTGCAATTCACAGCACAGATAATACAGCAATAATACAAGCATACAATCACAGAGAGCACACAGGATTTATAGTGGTTCCCCAAGGTCTGGGTACATCCACTTTCCCCCTGCGCCTATCTAGTAGTGTACTAGATTCGGTCTAACTTCTCCACTTCTCCTCAGATCCTCAGATCTTACAACTCAGAACCCCAAATAGGTTCCTACAGCTCAGAGTGATCCCACTCCTACAACTCAGGCACAAAGCCCTACCACTCAATCTTCACCAAAACCTACACTCAGCCTTTAACAAGGCCTACACTCAGCCTTCAACAAGGACTACACTCAGAGAAATGTATCTCCTACACTCAGGCACTAAAGCCCTACCACTCAGCCTTTATAGATATAGGCTTACAACTCAGATCCCTTAGGATCCTACAAAAAATAAAAAGTACAAGAATTAATAACCACAACTCTGATTGAGAAAGTTGAGTTGACTGGCTTCTTGATGAGTTCTTGAAAGAACTTTGCTGAGATCAACCTCCCTTGGCTTTCTTCAAAGCTTCTTGAATTAGAACACAGTAGGGTTGAATCTCTATGCAGATGATCTTCAATCAACTGCTGACTTGAGAATCAGATCACAATCTGAAACTTTCTTTATCAGCCTGGTTCAATAGCTGTCTTCTTAGAAGGAGCTTTCTCTCTCCAACTTCTTAGATCTTCACTTGAAGGTCTTCTTCTGGTTGTGTTGTTTTTCACTTCCTTGATTGCTTTCTCAATCTATTGATTCAGTCACTTTCTGTTGAAGGAACAAGCCTTTATATAAGCTTTCTTCATGGTGACCGGCTGATCCGGTTTCTAACAGACTTCTGACAGCTCTGATAGTAGCAGTTGACTAGTTGAAATGACAGCTGTCAAGTCATCCAGTCACTTCTTGAAAACTCTGTCACTGTCTGAAAGTGTCGAGACAGATAGTCTTTATGTGTCGACACAAATAGACCAAGTGTCGACATAAGTAGACTAAGTGTCGACACTAGCCTTCATGGTGTCGACACAACTCCTTGTGTTGTAGAAATAACTTCTCGACACTGCTTCTTCAGAATGTGTCGACACTGATCCTGTGTGTCGACACAAGTGAAAGATATGGTACCTAAAAACCTAGAGGGGGGGGGGGGGTGAATAGGTGACCTAAACCTTTTTTGACTTTTATTTGGCAGCACAACAGTTTTTCACTGATTACTACAGCTAACAGCAAATACAGAAATTAAGCATTCAATTCACAGCACAGCACAGAAGACACACTAATTTTATAGTGGTTCCCCAATCTTTGGGTACATCCACTTTCCCCCTTCGCCTATCTAGCAGTGTACTAGATTCGGCCAAACTTCTCCACTAGCTCAGAACCCAACAAGGTTCCTACCTCAGGCCCAAAGCCTTACACTCAGCCAAAAGGCCTACACTCAGCCACCCAGGCCTACACTCAGCCAATCAAGGCTTACACTCAGCCAATTAAAGGCCTACACTCAGAGTTCTTCAACTCCTACACTCAGGCACCAAGCCCTACCCTCAGCCTTTATAAAATAGGCTTACAATCACTCAGATCCAATGGATCTTACAAGTTTAAAATAGAAATTACAAATGCTAACTCTACAACTCAGAAAGGATGAGAGGAGTTGAGAGTTTCTTGATGAGTTCTTGGAAGAACTCAGCTTGATCCAAACTGACTTAGCTTTCTTCAAAGCTTCTTGAGTAGAACTGAATTAGTCTGAATCTACTGCAGTTGATCCTTGATCTCTGCTTCTTGAAATCCAGATGACTCTGAATTGTTCTTCTCAGCCTTAGTTCCAAAGACTGAATCCTTGGTTGGAGCTCTCTCTCTCCAACTACTTAGATCTGCAGTTGGACTGCCTGATCTTCTTGTGTTGATCCTCTGTGTATCACTTCTTATTTTAGACTGATCAACAACTTCAATTATTATCACACCATGTAATGATTGTGAACTTCTTAACCACTTAACTACTTAACTTGTCATTCTGTAAACTGTGGGTGCCTATTTATAGGCTTCCTTCATGGTAACCGGCTGATCCGGTTTATAACAGACTTTTGACTTCTCTGACAGTTGCTGTAGACCGGCTGGATTGGCAGCTGTCATGTCAACCAGTCACTTCTTGAAATCTCACTAACTGTCAGATAGTGTCGAGACTTTCTGTTCTTAAGTGTCGACACTTATAGACCAAGTGTCGACACATGTTGTGTAAGTGTCGACACAAGTCTACAAGGTGTCGACACAATTCCTTGTATGTCTCGACACAGTTTCTTCTGCATGTGTCGACACTGAAATTGAGTGTCGACACAAGTACTTATACTTCATTCTTTATCTGTATTCTTCTAAGTGTCGACACAACACCTTTGTGTCGACACATCTTCATGTGTTGAAACTGTCAAGTGTCGACACTGATTCTTGGTGTCGACACAAGTCTTCATTCTTGATTCTTCAGCTGAGTGTCGACACATTCCCTTAGTGTCGACGCTTATACTTAGAATATTTTATAACTTTTCTGTTCTTTGCTAGGTGTCGACACATCTCCTTGTGTCGACACTTCCTTCTAGTGTTGAGTCTTCTGGTTATGTGTCGACACATTGTGCTGAGTGTCGACACATTCTTCAAGTGTTGACTTCTTTGAGTGTGTGTCGACACATTGTGTTGAGTGTCGACACATTCTTCATATGTTGACTCTGCTGATTGAGTGTCGACACATTGTGTTGAGTGTCGACACTTGTACTTAGTCTCTGCAGAATTTTGCTGGGTGTCGACACAACTCCAAGTGTCGACACTTTCTGATGTTGACTCAGCTCTTCTAGGTGTCGACACTTCTGCTAAGTGTCGTCACAGCTTTTCTGCATCCTTCTACACTGAGTGTCGACACAGCTCCAAGTGTCGACACTTTCTGACTGGTGTCGACACTTCTTCCCAGGTGTCGACACAATGACTCCAAGTGTCGACACTGCATGTCTGGGTGTCGACACAAGCTTTCTCAAGTGTCGACACTTTGCCTCTGGGTGTCGACACATGGACTTAGAAATTTTCAGCTTCAGTCCAGTGTATATCTAACCTGCACAAGTAACTCAAACAAACATCAAATACATTCTGATGTATATCATTGAGTTAGGTGAGGCTTCTTCAAATCAGGTACATTTGACCAATGTACCCAACAATCTCCCCCTATTTGGAGAAGTCATAACCCTTAGTCAATGATATACACCACTCATAATTAAAAATTACAAAATGATGTAAAACATATAAATGACAACAGGGTAAACTTGAACATGTAATAAAGCACACATGTATACTTTTAAACATTGCAGAACAATTAAGAAACACACATATTTCAGAACATTCATACTATATTTATCATATACTGTTTCAATAATGTTCCTTATACATTTTCAATGAAGTATTACAATGTTTTTCACTTAACAGATTACAACAAGCATCAAGTTAATTCCTAATCTAGTGCTGATCAGGTTCTTTAATAACAATGCCTTTTCCAGCTTTAACTTGAGCTTTCACAGCAGCAGCAGCAGCAGGCTCAGCTTCAGCAGTCTTCTTCCCTTTAGAGTCCTTCTTCTTCTGTTCTTCAGCCTTGATCTTTTGTCTTTCAAAATAATGATAGGGCTTAGGAAAGTACTTGCTAGGCTCCACAGCTGTTGGAGGTAGCTTTCCTAACTTAGCCTTCCTTCTATATTGGACAATTGCTTCCTGCCTACTCTCATGCTTTCTCCATTCAGCCTCTGAGAACCACTTGTTCCTCTCATGGGCATTGTCCTTGGCTGCTTTCCAGGCTGTAAGAATTATGTTCCTAGAAGTAGGGCTCCACTGTTCAAAATCTGGCTTTTGCTCAGCAATTTCCCTAAACTTCTTCTTTGACAGCCTAGTTTCTTCTTCCTTGTCCAAAGCCTCTTGCATTGCAGCTGTGATAGGTTGAACAACCTTTTCCAGAATAATATTAGGCTTGCCAGCAGGTGGACTATACATTGTGCTTATATCTGCATGAATCATGTTCAAAGTCTGGAGGTGGATAGATTACATCAGCCACTGCTTGTTGCTCACCTCCAAGATATGTGCCTTGAATGCCAGAGTCAGCTACATTGTCATCATCACAAAGGGGAGGATAGCCCAGTGTAGCCCTGATGGAATTTGATATCCATTTTGCATGCTCAGAACTGGCCTTGACTAACACTCTCTCCCCCTTTATGACTTCTTGGGCCACATGATCTCTCACATCATCTTTCTGGAATCTGATTTGGCCATCCAAATACCTTATGCCCTCTTTAAAGAAAGGTCTAAGCTTTGTAAGCTGTTCTGAAATGACCTTCTGTGAGTCTTTAATGGCAGTCTTTACAGCAGCAATCTCTGCTTGAAAGAGTTTATCAAAATCAGCTTTGGCAGCAGCAGAGGAAGTTGAAGGTTCATCTGACTTATTCTTGAGTTCAGTGACTATTGCATTGTGAGATGCAGTCAAATTATCATTCATCCTCAACTGATTCTCCAGCACATAGCCTTGTTTTACTGCTATATCTTCTACTTTCTCTTTAATTGTTTCTTGATGTTTAGCTAGATAGACCACTGCATGAGCACCCTTAGTAAAACAATCAGTCATCTCCTTTTTATTAAGGTTCATTTCAAACCTTATTGACTTGATTTCCTGTCCCAGATCAGATTGTAGAGCTTTGTGCCCTTCATCAACATAAGTTTCTAAAGCTTTCCTTTGTTCATCCATCTTGATTTGCATGGCAAGCAGTAGAGCACTGTAATCAGTGGATGGAGCTTGTTGAACTAAGGAATGTTGAGCAACTGTTTGGAGAGCCTTCTTATAGCTCTGGCTTCTTCTTTTGAAAACAAAGAACTTCTTTTTCTGAGCTTGCTCAGCTTCATCATCTTCAGAGTCTGATGTACTGGCTATATCCACCCTATCCTTAGGGCTGGATTGTTTTTCAGTATGCACATCTTGTGCCTGCTCAGTATCTAGCCTTATAGGCTCTTCCACAACTTCAATGTTCTCCCCCTCAGCAGCAGCATTCTTTACTGTATCAGCATCATTCTTTTCCATATCAAAATCATCCTGATTCTAAATTCAGAAATAGATCTTCCATGGTATATTCTGGTGGAGACTTGTGCAGGAGATGTACTTGGTTCAGCAACTTCTTTATCAGGGATAACTTCTTGTACAACAGATGTGTCAGGAAGACCAACATCTGGTTCTGTACTTGCTGGCTGATTGTGCTGATGGTCATCAGACAAATCAGAATTTATTATAGAAAAATCCAAAGTATTAAGGTCAACAAGTACCTCTTGAATGAGGAGGGTGGCTTGCTCACTCTCCAGTGTAGATGGTTCTGCTACACCTGGAAGCTCCCCCTGGATGTCAGCTGCCTCCTGAGGAGCAGGTGTCTTCTCTGCAGCCACATCTTCTGGACTTTCAGGAGTGAAGACCACATGTTCTTCACTGCCTGAGCTGCTTGAGGACTCCTGAATCACAGCAGCTAACTTCCTCTTCTTCTTTGGAGGAGAGTCTTTCTTCTGAATTTGTTTCTCTGGGGTAGGAACTTCCTTGGATAACACTCTTTCCCATCTTGAGAATATTCTTGAGTCCATCTTCCTCATATGATTGATCTTAGTTCCTGCAGTAGTTGCTCATTACCTCTGGAATTGAATCCAGCCAGGTAGAGACTTAGTATCCTGCCCAGATTGGGCTTCTTCAGGCTTTCCTTCACTTTTTCATAAACCACCATTGACCAGTCTGTTTTCAGATTGAAGATGATTCTGGTCATGACTTCAAACATGGAGGCAGACACCCTGTCATGCCCTCCTGGCTTGCTCAGTATGACCTTGCCCACTATTTCAGACAAGAACTTGCCTTGATTATTCATACCTTTTCTGTTAAAGACTGATCCCACTTTCATCTTTGGATCCAGTCCACACCAAGTAAGAGCTTCCCTGGTCTTAGAAGCAGTTACTTCCTCTTCATCTTGAACTTTAGGTAGCTGAAGTACCTTTCTTAAAGACTTGGGTGATATTTTGACCTTGGTGCCATGCACCCTTGACTTAATCCTGTAGCCTGAGTCATCTACAGACGCGCCAGAAAGGAATTCAATGACTTCCTTCTTCCATATTTTCGTTGGTTCTGAAACCAAGAACTCCAATCCTGAATTGGCAATTAGGGTTAGCACTGATTTGATTTCTTGGTCGCTGTCGTCAAATGCGCCTCGCACAAGCTCATAGCCTTCGTTTACGTTCTCTTCCAGCTTGGGAGCCATTAGGGTTTTGAGAATTAGTCTTGAGATGAGAGAAATGTCGACACAAGAGTTTAGGTCTCGAAACTTTGAAAGCGTGTCGACAATCAAAGACAGAACCCTATTTATACCTTTCTTGTTTGAAGACGAACAGGCGGGATAAATTTCTAATGATGTGTCGACACTGTCAATAAGTGTCGACACTGACTTATAATGTCTCGACACTCATGTGTCGACACAAATTTAGTCAACAGATTTTATGTGTCGACACTTGGTTAAGTGTCGACACCACTATACTCGACATGTGTCGAGACTTTACTTAGAAAAATTCTGAGTAAAACTTAAGTGTCGACACTTTATTGGATGTGTCGACACCTACTCGACATGTGTCGACACTAACATTCTGAAGTGTCGACACTAACTTCCTAGATGTGTCGACACCATTTTCCTGAAGTGTCGACACTTACTATTCTGTGTCGACATAGACTTGTCTATGTGTCGACACCTTTTTACTTAGCCAATTTTTGTTCTGTATACTTAGTCTAAATTTATCATACCTAGTTCAATTTTGAACCTATTAAACTTAGCTTCTTCTAAGGGCTTAGTAAACATATCAGCTATCTGATTATCTGTTTTAACATATTCAAGTGCAATATCATTTCTTTCTACATGCTCCCTAAGAAAGTGATATTTTATCTCAATATGTTTAGTTCTACTATGTGATACAGGGTTATTAGCTATGGAAATAGCACTTGTAGAATCACAATAAAGTGGAGTTCTACTTACCTGACATCCATAGTCTTCTAGCTGATGTTGAATCCACAGAAGTTGAGCACAGCAACTTCCTGCAGCTACATATTCTGACTCAGCTGTGGAGATGGCCACACTGGTTTGCTTCTTACTACTCCATGAAATGAGTCTTCCACCTAGGAATTGACAGGATCCAGTTGTGCTCTTTCTATCTTCTTTGCATCCTGCAAAGTCTGCATCTGAATAGCCTGTTAGATCAAAATCTCCATTCCTAGGGTACCAGAGGCCTAGATAAGGTGTGCCCTTTAGATATCTCAAGATTCTCTTGACTGCAGTCAAGTGAGATTCTTTGGGGCAGGCTTGATACCTGGCACAAACACATGTAGCATACATAATGTCAGGCCTACTTGCAGTCAAGTATAGTAGGGAGCCAACTATCCCTCTATACAAGGTTTCATCCACAGGTTTCCCTGCATCATCCTTGCTTAGAGACATACTTGACCCCATAGGAGTCTTCATGGTACTGGAGGAATCCATACCATATTTCCTTATGAGTTCTAGGGTGAACTTTGACTGACATATGGACAAGCCACTTTCAGTCTGTTTAACTTGGAGACCCAAGAAAAACTTCAGTTCTCCCATACTACTCATTTCAAATTGACTTTGCATAAGCTTTGCAAACTTTTTGCAAAGGCTACTTTCAGTAGACCCAAATATAATGTCATCTACATATATTTGGACAAGTATTACTTTGCCTCTAGATTCCCTAAGGAATAGAGTCTTATCTATTTTCCCCCTTGTGAACTTGTTCTCAATGAGGAAACTAGATAGGGTTTCATACCAAGCTCTAGGAGCTTGCTTTAACCCATACAATGCTTTCCTAAGTCTATAGACATAATGTGGAAGAGTAGGATCAACAAAACCTGAAGGCTGCTCCACATATACTTCTTCTTTTAAATTACCATTAAGGAATGCTGACTTCACATCCATTTGGTATACTTTGAATCCTTGGTAGGTTGCATAGGCCAAGAACATCCTGATGGCTTCCAGTCTGGCTACTGGAGCAAAGGTTTGATCAAAATCAATACCTTCTTCTTGCCTATATCCTTTTGCAACCAGTCTTGCCTTATTCTTAATGATGACTCCTTGTTCATCTAACTTGTTTCTGTAGATCCACTTTGTTCCTATCACATTGTGATCTTTAGGCTTAGGAACTAAGTCCCAAACCTTGCACCTCTTGAACTGGTTTAGCTCTTCCTGCATAGCTTCAGTCCACTGTGGATCTTGTATTGCTTCTTCAAATTTCTTTGGTTCTATTTGAGACAGAAAACTTGAATATACTGCAGCATTCTGATTTCTGCTCCTTGTCTGAACACCTTGTCTTGGATCTCCAATGATCAGCTCCACTGGATGATCTCTTAGATGCCTGTTGGCTGGAGGCATCCTTACTTCTGGTTGTACTTCTTCAGCATCTTCATCATGCTGAGTTCCTTGAACTTCTTCAGCTCCTGGTACATGTAGTTCTCCCCCTGGACATAAGCCATCTTCTTCTACTTGCTGTCTTGCAGCAGGTACATCTTCCATGGTTAGCTTGTCCATCTTCTTAGAAAGACCTGTGGGGCTGCACACACTACTAGACAACTCATTGTTAATAAGAAGTGTCTCATCAAAAACTACATGCACAGACTCCTCTACAACTTGTGTAGTCAAGTTGTAGACTCTATAAGCCTTACTATTACTGCTGTACCCAACAAACACTCCCTCTTGGGATTTGGCAGCAAACTTAGTTAAGTAAGACTTCCCATTGTTAAGTATGAAGCATTTACAACCAAAAATCCTGAAATAGGATAGATTTGGTTTCCTGCCTTTCACTACTTCATAGGGGGTCTTGTTTAACCTTTTAGTGATGGTAGCCCTATTTATCACATGGCATGCAGTGTTTACTGCTTCAGCCCAGAAATATTCTGGCAGTGATGAATCACTTAATAGGGTTCTACCAGCCTCTATCAAGGTTCTATTTTTCCTTTCAGCAATGCCATTTTGCTGAGGTGTTCTAGGTGAAGAGAATTCTTGAAATATCCCATAGTCTTCACATAATTTTGTCATGCTTTCAGATTGAAACTCTGTACCATGGTCACTTCTAATTTTGACCACTGTACAGTTCAATTCATTCTGAATTTGCCTAACAAAACTGTGGAAGACACTAGGTGTTTCAGATTTCTGCTTTAAGAAGAACACCCAGGAAAACCTTGAGTAGTCATCAACAACTACAAAGGTGTAGACCTTCCTACCTAAGCTGTGAACTGGCATTGGACCAAATAGATCCATATGCAAGAGGTATAAACACCTCACAGCATCCTTGTTGTCAATGCTTCTAAAGGTGGATTTAGTCTGCTTGCCCTTTTGACAAGCTGAGCAAATGCCATCTTTGACACACTTAACTTGAGGACCATTCCTCACTAACTCTTTACTAAAGAGTTTGCCAATAGTCTTGTAATTAAGATGAGCAAGCCTCTTGTGCCACTTGACACATTGAGAGACTGTCTCATCAGCTACAAGACAAACTGGAGAACTATTGTTCTCAACCATAATGTCTAAACAATAGACATTTCTCTTCCTATAACCTGTCAAAATGATCTTTTGATCACTTGACCTCTTGATATGACAACCATTTTTAACAAATGAGATGTCATACCCTACATCACTTAATTGACTTATACTAATGAGGTTATGTTTCAAACCTTTAACATAAGCCACTTGAGTAATGGTAACAAGGTTAGAAGAAATGTTACCAAACCCTTTGATGATTCCTTTTTCAGAACCACCAAAGGTCACCTTTGGACCATTTTTGATTGGGATGTAGTCCTTCAGTAGTCCCCTAGTTCCAGTCATGTGTCTGGAACATCCACTATCCAAGTACCATGTAGGGGTATGGCCACTTGGATTCTCCTGCAAAACAAATTAATGAACCTTAGAACCCAAAGTAAACTTGGGTCCTTGGTGATTGTTAGTTTGCAAATTGACATAGCTACCTGCTGTCTTTCCAACAGGTAACTTGCTACTCAACTTGGCACTGGCATTGTGCCAACAATCCAAAGCAAAGTGGCCAACCTTGCCACAGCACCAACATTCAAATTTGTTGTACCTTTGCTTAGGTTCTGACTTAGCTGTCTTAACTACAGCAGTCTTGTTGAATGTTGGGGCTTTGCCCTTGGACTTGGACTGATCCTGAACAGTCCTAGCTGGATTAACAAAACCCAGTCCAGTCTTTCCTTTATGATGAACAAAATCATCAATCAAGGGTAGCACTGATTTAGGTTTTGAATACCTAGCTACTAGCTCTTTCTCCTTCTGAAGATTAATCTCCAGTTTCTTAATTTGATCATTCTTAAATGTAATAGTACCCATCTGAATCACAGTAATGTGTTTCAGCCTAGGCCACTTCATTCAGTTTTTGATCATAATTCTTCTCATAATCTATTGCAGCTGCCTTGAGATCAGCAATTTCCTTGGCCAAATTTTTGGCTAGGGTCTTGCTTTTCTTATAGGCTTGCAATAGTACTTGATATTCATCTAGGAGTTGATGAATATCTCCCTCAGACTCAGATATATTCTCATCACTTGATGAAGAATAATCTGACTCTGAACTAGAACTGAAATCAGAACTTTGAGTTAAACCTTGTACCTGACTGGGTCCTGGCTGCTCCAGGTTTTTGGTACTTTCAGTCAAAGCCATCAGTCCTTGGCTTTGACAGTCTTCTTGCTCATAGATAGATTCCATGATCTGCATAAACTCTTCTTCTTCTTCAGCAAATAGCCCAATATAGGCTTCAGCATCTGTCTCAGTGTCTGAAGAAGACATATCTGAAAGAGTCTTCTCATTCTTTGCAACAAAGGACTTCTCCTTCTTTCCTTTGAAGTGTGTTTTCTTTTTGTCACTGGATTCTTTCCTTCTTTCAGGACAGTCTGCAATAACATGGCCCTGTCTATTGCAGCAGTAACAAATTATCTTGGATCCAGTTGCCTTACTAGTCTTGGTCCTTTTCTTGTCCTTCTTTGAAGGCTTCTTTTCCTGATACTGAA
The DNA here is from genome assembly GCA_039583875.1 of Platanthera guangdongensis. Classification (NCBI taxonomy): domain Eukaryota; kingdom Viridiplantae; phylum Streptophyta; class Magnoliopsida; order Asparagales; family Orchidaceae; genus Platanthera; species Platanthera guangdongensis. Next base: position 232,899,300 of record CM077153.1, read on the forward strand.
CTTCTTTCCCTTTGGAAGATGAAGGTCTAGACCTCCACTGTTTCTTCTTAAGGAACTTCTGAAAATGTCTGGTGAATGCAGCAAAGTCTTCATCACTTTCACTGCTTGTAGATTTTGTACTTTCTGACTCTTCAGATTCTGATTCAACTACCTCAGGAGGAGGAGTTGATGACTTGGTCCTGCTCTTTCTGGGTACATCTGACTTAAAGGCAACAGTCTTTTCTCTGTATTCAGTCCTTGTTGACTTTTCTTCTTCTTTTCTCACTGACAATTGCATCTCATAAGATAACAACTTGCCAAAAAGTGTGGGAGGAGGAATTTCTCCCAACTTTGCCATTTCTCTGATGGCACAGATCTTGGTGTCCCAGTCTTTGGTGAGGGACCTTAAGAATTTATCATTCAACTCATAGTTTGTGAACTCTCTTCCATATGACATGAGTTCATTTACAATTCTATAAAATTTCTTGTAGCATTCAGTGATGCTATCTCCTCTTCCTTGCCTAAAGCTCTCATATTCTTGATTAAGCAAGGACTTCCTATCTTGCCTTACTTCTTCAGAACCTTCCATATAGACAATGAGGGTGTCCCACATTTCTTTTGCAGTTTTACAGTGAATAAGGTTCTGGAAGGTGGCATCATCAATTGCACTAACTATTATATTCTGTGCTCTTTTGTCCATGGTTGCTAGGACAATCTCATCCTTGGTCATTTCAGAGAAATCCTTTGGAGTCCTCTGATTTGCATCCAATACTGAAATCTTCATGGGCACATATGGCCCTTCTTTGACTGTGATGTATATCCTAGGGTCAGAGGCTTCCATAAAAAGCCTAACCCTCTCTTTCCAGATCCCAAAGATCTCTTTTCTGCATATAGGTAGTTTCATTGAACCCAACTCCTTATGATTCTCTGAAGAACCCATGTTCTTGATTTTCTTGAAACTGTTTCCTGTTTCCTGACTTATACTGAATCTGCCAAACTGGATCTCCTCAGACAGTTAGTCCTGATTTTGAGGAACCTGCCTCTGATACCACTTGAAAGATATGGTACCTAAACACCTAGAGGGGGGGGGGGGGGGTGAATAGGTGACCTAAACCTTTTTTGACTTTTGTTTGGCAGCACAACAGTTTTTCACAGATTACTACAGCTAACAGCAAATACAGAAATTAAGCATTCAATTCACAGCACAGCACAGAAGACACACTAATTTTATAGTGGTTCCCCAATCTTTGGGTACATCCACTTTCCCCCTTCGCCTATCTAGCAGTGTACTAGATTCGGCCAAACTTCTCCACTAGCTCAGAACCCAACAAGGTTCCTACCTCAGGCCCAAAGCCTTACACTCAGCCAAAAGGCCTACACTCAGCCACCCAGGCCTACACTCAGCCAATCAAGGCTTACACTCAGCCAATTAAAGGCCTACACTCAGAGTTCTTCAACTCCTACACTCAGGCACCAAGCCCTACCCTCAGCCTTTATAAAATAGGCTTACAATCACTCAGATCCAATGGATCTTACAAGTTTAAAATAGAAATTACAAATGCTAACTCTACAACTCAGAAAGGATGAGAGGAGTTGAGAGTTTCTTGAAGAGTTCTTGGAAGAACTCAGCTTGATCCAAACTGACTTAGCTTTCTTCAAAGCTTCTTGAGTAGAACTGAATTAGTCTGAATCTTCTGCAGTTGATCCTTGATCTCTGCTTCTTGAAATCCAGATGACTCTGAATTGTTCTTCTCAGCCTTAGTTCCAAAGACTGAATCCTTGGTTGGAGCTCTCTCTCTCCAACTACTTAGATCTGCAGTTGGACTGCCTGATCTTCTTGTGTTGATCCTCTGTGTATCACTTCTTGATTTAGACTGATCAACAACTTCAATTATTATCACACCATGTAATGATTGTGAACTTCTTAACCACTTAACTACTCATTCTGTAAACTGTGGGTGCCTATTTATAGGCTTCCTTCATGGTAACCGGCTGATCCGGTTTATAACAGACTTTTGACTTCTCTGACAGTTGCTGTAGACCGGCTGGATTGGCAGCTGTCATGTCAACCAGTCACTTCTTGAAATCTCACTAACTGTCAGATAGTGTCGAGACTTTCTGTTCTTAAGTGTCGACACTTATAGACCAAGTGTCGACACATGTTGTGTAAGTGTCGACACAAGTCTACAAGGTGTCGACACAATTCCTTGTATGTCTCGACACAGTTTCTTCTGCATGTGTCGACACTGAAATTGAGTGTCGACACAAGTACTTATACTTCATTCTTTATCTGTATTCTTCTAAGTGTCGACACATCTCCTTTGTGTCGACACATCTTCATGTGTTGAAACTGTCAAGTGTCGACACTGATTCTTGGTGTCGACACAAGTCTTCATTCTTGATTCTTCAGCTGAGTGTCGACACATTCCCTTAGTGTCGACGTTTACTTAGAATATTTTACAACTTTTCTGTTCTTTGCTAAGTGTCGACACATCTCCTTGTGTCGACACTTCCTTCTAGTGTTGAGTCTTCTGGTTATGTGTCGACACATTGTGCTGAGTGTCGACACATTCTTCAAGTGTTGACTTCTTTGAGTGTGTGTCGACACATTGTGCTGAGTGTCGACACATTCTTCATATGTTGACTCTGCTGATTGAGTGTCGACACATTGTGTTGAGTGTCGACACTTGTACTTAGTCTCTGCAGAATTTTGCTGGGTGTCGACACAACTCCAAGTGTCGACACTTTCTGATGTTGACTCAGCTCTTCTAGGTGTCGACACTTCTGCTAAGTGTCGTCACAGCTTTTCTGCATCCTTCTACACTGAGTGTCGACACAGCTCCAAGTGTCGACACTTTCTGACTGGTGTCGACACTTCTTCCCAGGTGTCGACACAATGACTCCAAGTGTCGACACTGCATGTCTGGGTGTCGACACAAGCTTTCTCAAGTGTCGACACTTTGCCTCTGGGTGTCGACACATGGACTTAGAAATTTTCAGCTTCAGTCCAGTGTATATCTAACCTGCACAAGTAACTCAAACAAACATCAAATACATTCTGATGTATATCATTGAGTTAGGTGAGGCTTCTTCAAATCAGGTACATTTGACCAATGTACCCAACAACAAGTATTTCTTCTTCAATACTTAGTTGATTTTTACAAAGTGTCGACACAACTCCTTTGTGTCGACACAAGTCCTTCTTCTGTTGAAACTTGTTAAGTGTCGACACATCTTCTTTGTGTCGACACATGCCTTCTGTGTTGAAACTTCTGCTGAGTGTCGACACATCTCCTTGTGTCGACACATTCTTCATGTGTTGAGACTTTTGCTGAGTGTCGACACATCTCCTTTGTGTCGACACTTGTACTTAAAGTTTGTCGAAATTTGCTGAGTGTCGACACAGCCTCCTAGTGTCGACACTTTTGATGTCGACAAAGTGCCTCTGGGTGTCGACACTGCTTCTAAGTGTCGACACTTGTACTTTAGACATTTCTTCATTGTGTGTCGACACTGCCTGTATGTGTCGACACTTTCCTTCTGGTGTCGACTCTACCTTCCCAGTGCCGACACAATTACTCCAAGTGTCGACACAACTTCTCTGGGTGTCGACACAAGTCTTCTTAAGTGTCGACACTTTTCTTCTAGGTGTCGACACATGGACTTAGAAACTTTTCCTGCAAAACTTAACCTGCACAAAGAAACTCAAAGCACATCAAATACACCTTGATGTATATAATTGAGTAGGGTGAGGCTTCTTCAAATCAGGTACATATTTTCAATGTACCCAACATTAAGCAGCATGCATTCCCCCGCCTTCGCATCAGTACGTCATCATCACTCGTCGGGTCTCCCTTCGAGTACCTTGGAAGTACTGGCCGCCGCCGCCGCCTCAGCCTTCTCACCGGAAGCCGTCATGACAGCAGGAACCAAAAGAAATCTCTCCACTCTCGCTCACTTCGCTCTCGGACAACAGAGATTTGGGGGGCAATTGATGGGTTCCACCTTCATTTATAGGAGAGACGCCCCCCATAATCTCCCCCAAAAATTGGGTCATGGGTGGCCCACCCCCTCCATGAACTCTCATGAGGATGAAATCATGGGGGGTGGGGCCCGCCACTCACCCCATGGAGGAAAACCGCCAACCCGGCGGCCTAACCGCCGCCGGCGATCGGCCTCCCGCCAGCCTCGCCGGGAGGGCGGTCGCAGCCGGCCGCTTGGCAGTCGGCGGCCCGGCCACGGCAGGCCGCCGGCCAAGCCACCGGCCTGGCCGCGGCCAGCCTCCCGGCCAGCCCCCGGGCCGCCGGCGGCCCGGCCGCGGCAGGCCGACGGCCACGCCGCCGGCCTAGACACGGCGGGCGGCCGGCCCTCGGCACGCCGCCGCGACCGGCCGCTCCCGCTACCGGATGCCCGATCGGCCACTTAGCCGCCGGCAGCCCAGCCACGACAGGCCGCCGGCCTAGCCGCGGCCGGCCGCCGGCCTAGCCGCGGCAGACCGCCGGCTAAGCCGCGGCAGGCCCCCAGTGGGCCGCCGCCGCCGGCCGCCCGGCCGGCCACCGCCCACGTTATGGCGGCCCCCCGCCGTGGACGACCTCCCCGTCGTCCTATCGGGGGGAGGCTCTCCTCACCGTTCGATCAAGAGGGTAACCACCCACTAACCCACCACTTTAGTGGTGGGGCCCGCCATGATCCTCCCCTGAAGGCTATAAAAGGACCCCCGGGGCTCTTCATTCTTCATCTTCTCCCGGCTCAGAGCTTCCTTCTACTTCTTCAGGTGAGAGCTCTAAAGCCATCTCCAGCCACCTCCAGCCACCTCGAGCCACCGCGAGCCACCACGAGCCACCAGAGCACCACCAGCCAGGAAAATGCCCATGTACCAGCTAAAGCAAAAGGAGGAGGGCGACCGGAACCAGCCAGTGAACGCAACCTGAAGCGCCAGAGCACCAGGATCGTCCCCACGCACTCCAATGTTCAAGCTACTCCCGCGGCGCAGCCTGTTGCCCCCCGTGAGTCGTAGTTTCTCTCTCTCTCCCCAAGTTGTAATGGTAGGGGCCTGTCACCCCGATTCTCCAACATACTGTAAATACCGAAATCTAGTGGAATTTGATCGGCACAGACCCGCTCACGTGGTTTTTTACCCGTTTAAGGGGTTTTTCCACGTCATCACATCTTGTGTGAACTTTCTACTTTCATTGATTGTGTGCGCGCTCGACCGCCTCGTGAGCTAAGACGTTTCAAACAAATCCGGCCCGACCGGGGCATCGAGTTAGTCCGCAAAATTCTGATATGGGTCAAATAGTGTATATGTTGTTTTCGGATGTTAAAACCACAATTGCTAGTATAGGTCGAGTACATTGTGTAAGCATCCTCATCAGAATGAACTGTTCACCTACAGCTTCTTTGTTCACTTGCATTGAGTTGGTTGAAGATAGCGATAGTTAATTTATGAATAAGGACATGTAATTGTAAAAACGATCATTTTTCCATGAATCCGGTTGTATTTTAACACTATCTTACAGTTTTCAGCCCCCCTTCCTTCGCATTTTCTGATGGTAGATCGTTCTTTGACATATTGGAATATTAAGTTCGTAGCAGCCCTAAAAATCCTTCAACAGAGCTGTTAAATCTAGGGGTGCATGTTGAGTTGAGCTGGCTCGAAAGCTCGATGAGCCGGCTTGAAAAAAGCTCGACTATAGCTCGAGTCTGTGGAGTTCGAGCTCGAGCTCGACGAGCTCGAGCTCGATTATGAGTCGAGCTCGAGCTTATTTAGTGTTGTTCATGAGCGCGCGAGCCGGATCACGAGCTTTTTATTAATTCTTTTTTAAAAAATATAAAAAAATAAGAAAATAAAGCTCATGAGCTAAAAAGACTCGCGAGCAACTCGAGCTCGAGCTCGAAACTGGAACTCGAGCGAGCAATGAAGAATTCATTAAAGTCAGCGAAGTTTAGTTTAATGATCTACTGTAGTTTGCCGGAGCAATGACACTGTAATTTCTGGTGTCGGTGAAACTGAGCAATCTGCAGTAGCTCCCGCCCGACGAAGTTGAGAGCTTCTGCACAACAGTTGCCTGACGAACTTCATGACGAGCCGCTGTGCGGCGAATTTGAGAAGGTGGCTTCTCCGAAGCAGTTGTGTCGAGTTCGTCGGGAAATTTCCTACTAGGTATTCTTGGTGCTCCCCTTTCCTTTCCATCGGGGAGGGAGAGACAAAAAGGGAGAGAAATGTGAAATTTAGGTGCAAAAGTGGGCCCAACAAAAAGGAGGATTTTATTATCGCTTGTATTAATACATGCGTTACACATATCAAATTTTTTCCCTATAATGGACACTCTTATAATGGGGGAAATGTTTTGGTGAGGGTAACACAGGATGGGATGCTGCGAAAATAAATAGCCGGGGCCCACTCCTTTTACTTTCCAAAATTCCTGTTTTTCCTCAACCGTTCGCCTCTCTTGCTCCCGGGAAGCTCCCGGCTCTTTGCAGCTCCCTCGACCTTTTACCGCTCCTGCTCTCACCACTCCGTCATTAACTCGAGCTCCCGCAGTTCGCTCGAGTTTTTCTCTGGAACAGTCTTCCTGCATAGCCTCTCACTATCGGAAGCTTTGGAGTACCGCCAAGTTCCGTCAGTTTTCCAGCACTGAAACCCTAACCTGAAGAAGAAGATCCAGGAAAAGTACTGTAATATGTATAAAATTTTTCATTTTGCTGCACTCCAATATGAATTTGTATGCCATCCACGTTGATTGCAGTCACATTTTTAGGGCAAATATGTTTGCAGTCGCATTTATCCGTTTGATAGAGCTTGTTTAGGGTTTTGCACTAAATTAGGTTGGTTGCGGTTGCATTGCTAGTTGATTGCAGTTGTTTTTCTTATTTTGATTTCCTGTTTGCAGTTTTTTACCCTGAGAACTAGTGTAATATGTTTGCAGTTGCATTACATGCATATGCTTGTTTGCAGCTGCATTATATGTATTTTACTGTTGAGTTTGCAATTGCATTAACAGTTTATTCCCGTAGAGCTTGCAGTTGCATTACCTCCATATTTCTGTATTGTTTCCAGTTGCATTATCAGTGTACTCCCGTATTTTTTCCAGTTGAATTTCCCATATATGACTATTTGTTTGCAGTTTCCTTACCTGTATATTCCTGTATAGTTTGCACTAGCATTATTTTAGCTGGAAACAAATAAAAAATAAGCAAAAATAATGCTAGTGCAAACTATACAGGAATATGCAGGTAAGGAAACTGCAAACAAATAAGCATATATGAGAAATTCAACTAGAAAAATAAGCATTGTTTCCATGCATTTTAGCTGGAAACAAAGAAAAAATAAGCAAAAATAATGCTAGTGCAAACTATACAAGAATATGCAGGTAAGGAAACTGCAAACAAATAGAGATATATGAGAAATTCAACTGGAAAAAATACGGGAGTACACTGATAATGCAACTGGAAACAATACAGAAATATGGAGGTAATGCAACTGCAAGCTCTACGGGAATAAACTGTTAATGCAACTGCAAACTCAACAGTAAAATACATATAATGCAGCTGCAAACAAGCATATGCATGTAATGCAAGTGCAAACATATTACACTAGTTCTCAGGGTAAAAAACTGCAAACAGGAAACCAAAATAAGAAAAACAACTGCAATCAACTAGCAATGCAACCGCAACCAACATAATTTAGTGCAAAACCCTAAACAAGCGCTAGCAAACGGATAAATGCGACTGGAAACATATTTGCCCTAAAAATGCGACTGCAATCAACATGGATGACATACAAATTCGAATTGAAGTACAGCAAAATGGAAAATTTTATATAGATTACACTACTTTTCCTGGATCTGCTTCTTCAGGTTAGGGTTTCAGTGTTGGGAAAACTGACGGAACATAGCGGAACTCCAAAGCTTCCGATAGTGAGAGGCTATGCAGGAAGACTGTTCCAGAGAAAAACTCAAGCGATCTGTGGGAGCTCGAGTTAATGACGGAGCGGCGGGAGCAGGAGCGGCGAAAGGTCGAGGGAGCTGCAAGAGTCGGGAGTTTCCCGGGAGCAAGAGCGGCGAAAGGTTGAGGAAAAATAGAAAATTTGAAAAGTAAAAGGAGTGGTTCTGACTATTTATTTCCGCAACATCCCATCCTGCGTTAGCCGCAGCAAAAAATCTCCCCTTATAATGGAGGAGGTTTTGGAACTACGAGCACTCCTCTTAATAATGAAAGAAAATTATTAATAGCAGCCCAAATTCCCTTTAAATAATGAGGTTCCCAACAACAGTAGAAGTAAACACTAGTTTATTTACAAGAATATCTGTCTCAAAAGCACTGCCCAGTGACTCCGGTCACGTAAAACGAGTCAACGCCGTAGGTTGCAGTCACATATCATGGCTGAATTATCCATTCATTTAATTATATTATTTCCCTGCATGGTTCAGATATCTATATATTTTTAATAATTTTATTTATTTGCCGCCTTATCCAGGTTTCCTGGGGCACTATACGATACAGTTCAGTGCTTCAATAAAAAATATTTATTTCTTCCATTTAAATGAAATAAATATTATTTAATCTCAAATCCAATCTTACGGTTTTATTTTTTATTTATTAGTTTTAATAATTGAGTTTTTCTATTTGGCAAGAATAAATTTGATGGATGAATTTCTAAATATATTTAAGGATTTTAAAATATTTTTTGAAAGATTATCTTTCGAATTTTCCTTTTCTTTATTACAATTTTTATATTTGAGTTTGATTTATATTTTTTCTTTATTTTATAGAGATGTTAAGCGCACACCAATTTTTGAGTCGGTTTACAAGAGCATTTTGGCTCAGTTTGGCATGGTGGTGACAGTGATGATCATGAGGGTTAAATTGTCATTCGTTAACGTCCATCTAAGAAACTTCATTCATTTTTATGTTCAAACGGTTGATATTTGTTAGGTGATCCCTAACGAATGACGGGTTAACACATGCATTTACGACCGCCACCACCGTGTCAAACGGAGTCGACGGCTCCGTTTGCCGCAGTGGTGGCGGACGTGAACACGACAGTTAAATTGCCATTGATTAACGTTCATCTAAGAAACTTCATCCACTTTTATTTTCAAACAGATGGAGTTCCATAGGTGGGCGTTAACGAATGACAATTTAACCCCCCATGTTCACGACCACCACCACCGTGCCAAACGGAGCCTTCGTTTGGCACGGTGGTGGTGGTCATGAACATGAAAGTTAAATTGTCATTCGTTAACGCCCACCTGAGAAACTTCATCCACTTTTATGTTCAAACGGACGATGTTTGTTAGGTTATCATTAACGAATAACGGTTTAAATCATGCATTTACGACCGCCACCGTCATGCCAAAGGAGCCTTAGGCTCCGTTTGAGAGGACTTATTTTCACCGGTCAAGCGGTTACGACAACATGAACCGGATCTTAATCATGATCCGATTCATGTGCTCGTAACCACTTGACTGGTGAAAATAAGTTCCCCCCAAATAGAACTTTAATCTCCACATGACCTAGCGAACCATAAACACTGATTATTAAAAAAATATTGAAAATCATAGGAAGTTGGATGCCCCGAACATGTTAAGGTGATTGTTAACTGCAACCAGTTATTGACTAGTCGCACCCCAAAATCTTATAATTTTTCGCGCTTTTTCGGAATACGTCTTGTAAATGTAATGTTAGGAAAATTACTCAACACGAAAGTTGTACATCTCGTTGAGATCTACAACTTTCGTGCTGAGCACTTTCCTTAAAATGCATGTACAAGACGTACTTTGTAAATATGCCCCGGTTTTGCGCCTTTCAGAAATACGTTTTTTACATGCAATTTCAGGAAAAGTGTTCAACATGAAAGTTGTAGATCTCGTCGAGATATACAACTTTCGTGGTGAACACGTTTCCTGAAATTGCACTTACAAGACGCATTTCGAAAAAAAAAAACAATAAATTATGAGATTTTGAGATGCGACTAGCCAATAACAAATTGCGGTTAACAACTGTAGAAGGCTCCGCTCAAGATAGTCCACTAAGGCTCATCGGTGTGGAATGGCCTTATATAGTATCTCCAGCGTAGAGCCGTTACACTCTAGTGACACGTAACCTGTTGGGTCGTTCCGAGTCGGTCCTGACGCGCGCGGACATATAATTAAATATTCTAACAATCTCCTCCTATGTCCGCGGTAAACCCGACGTCGGAAAAAGGATGGTGTGTGAAGTGTTCAACCGAATATGAAGCACTCACAACCGTGTCCATCACACTTGTCAAAACATATTGGACGTTTAAGTAAAACAATTGTATGCGTGCATAAGAATAAACAGAAAAACTCAGCAGCATCATAGTAAAGTCTAAAGTACAATCACAGCACAGGTACTAGAACACCAAGTGTCTCATGACCAACTAAAGAGCAAGAAAGTCCAAACAAAACAAGTGAAAGCAAAGAGAGCTAAAACAGTGCTCTAAGCAGAAGAAAAACCAGTTTATACTCTAGAAATCAGAGTCCAGTAGGTCATCCTCATCTGGATCCCAACCGGCAAGTGCTCCTCCATCAGCAGCAGCTCCTGTAATTTCCAACAGAGAAGTTCATTTAGAATGAATTCAGCCTTGGAAAATGTACAAGTATCTAGTTCTACTTATATGAACGTAGTACAATATGAGTAAGCATGAGTAGAGTATTTAGGTTCTACCTCAGAATCCATTATCTATTTTCAAGAAAATGATGTTATGGACTTCTGGACACCGCAGCTGTATCTGTGTTCCTATGTGGAATGTCACGGTTACTGTTCTTCTAAAGTCAATTGGAACTCATCAAATGTGGAATGAAACCAATAAACAGAAGAAGAAGAGCCAAACCTAGTCGGATTGTGTTATCAAAAGTGGAATAACACTCTCCTCCTAGATAAGGAAGACGAACCCAATGGAAGTTGTTAACATCAAATGTGGAATGAAACAACTCACCAGATTCGTACTCAGCAACCCCGAACATCAGCGGAGCACAACACGCTTGCTTTGACAAAGGAAAGTGGAAAAAACCAAAACATTTGGACTAAGGCTGAACTAAATCGTCTCTCTTTGAACTAAGGCTGAACTTAAATCGCCTTGAGTCCCATTTCCCCCACTGTTTTGATTGATCGGTCTTTGGGCATTCCTTTCGTCAGTGGATCAGCCAGATTATCCTTCGATCGCACATCGATCAAAGTGATAATTCCTTGTTCTTTCAGATAATTCAGTAGAGCGTGTCTCAGTCGTACATGTCGCCTTTTAGTATTAAAAAGGACATTCTTCACGACTTGAACTGCTGCTTGATTATCACAATACCGGCTCAAAGAATTAACTTGAAGTCTAGACAAGAGAATGTCTAGAATCAAATTCCTGATCCAATCTGCCTCTTCGCCAGCTGAGGCTAAGGCAAACAACTCAGCTTCCATAGATGACAAAGCAATACAAGTCTGTCTTTTGGATTTCCAAGTGACTGCAGCGCCACCCAAAGTGAAAATAAATCCACTAGTGGACTTGCTGTTCCCAACTTCTGAACACCAGGAGGCATCAGAGTATCCTTCCAACGTAGGAGGGTAACCAGTGTAGCACAGAGCGTGGTCTTTAGTACCTTTGAGGTACCTCATCAGCCGATCTAGGGCATCCCAATGCTCTTTGCCTGGACTACTGGTAAAACGACTTAGCATGCTTACCGAGAAAGCAATGTCTGGTCTAGTGCAACTTGTGGCATACATGAGACTTCCAATGATCTTTGAGTACTTTACTTGATCAACACTGGTCCCTTCATTCGGACTCAACTTGACATTTGGATCGATTGGGGTTTCAACAGGCCGACAGTCTTTATAACCCCAGGTAGTGAGGATCTGCTCAATGTAATGAGCCTGACTTAGAGTGACACATCCCTTGTCTACTCTAACTTTCATACCTAGTAGGGTATCTACGGGACCAAGGTCCTTCATATCAAATGCTTTCGTGAGAGCGGATTTAGTATCCCTCACTGCGGCAAGATCTGATCCCAGAATCAACATGTCATCCACATATAGGCATATGATGACTGTTTGATTTGCCATCGAGCGGTAGTAGAGGCACTTGTCTGAGAGACTGGAATGAAATCCAACGCTCTTTACCACTTGATCAAATTTAATGTGCCACATCTTAGGTGCTTGTTTAAGCCCATAGATCGATTTATCAAGCTTGCACACTTTGTCTCTTAGATCCTTATGCACATAACCTTCAGGTTGTGCCATATAGATCTCTTCATCAAGCTCTTCATTTAAGAAGGCTGTTTTTACATCCATCTGATGAACTATAAAGTTCTCGATAGAAGCTATGGCAAGAAGAATCCTAATAGTGGATAGGTGACACACAGGTGAATAGACGTCAAAATAGTCAATTCCCCCCTGTTGTTTATAACCCTTAGCTACTAGACGTGCTTTATATCTGGCTATAGACCCATCACTGTGCAATTTCTTCTTCAGTACCCACTTGCATCCTAAGACTTTAGCTCCTTTCGGCAGGTCAACTAGATGCCAAGTGTTGTTTTGTAGCAGTGAGTTCATCTCATCATCGATGGCTTCTGCCCACATTAACGCATCTCTAGATCGCATTGCCTCCTGATAGGAGAATGGATCATCCTCTAAGTGGTAGGTGACGAAATTCTCACCAAAATCCTTAGGGATTCTGTCTCTTGTAGATACTCTAAGAGGAACAGCTTCCACCTCTAGAGGTTGGGGAGCAGTGCCAGAGGGGCCAGCTTCAGGTTCTACAGTAGATTCTGAAATTATCTCAGTAGATCCGGAGACGGTCAAGCCATGATCTTTTACAAATTTGTGTTCAAAGAAAATAGCATCTCTAGATTCTATCACTGTATTAGTGGATAGATCCAGAAACCTGTCAGCTGCACTATCTTCTGCACTACCTAGATAAACGCAGGTCGTTTTTCTAGGTCCCACCTTTGGTCTCTTAAGGTCTTGTATCCTCACATAAGCGATACAACCCCAAGTCTTTAGAGTGACATATCTAAAAGGATGACCATGCCACAACTCATATGGAGTAGAGTTAAGCTTTGAGTAAGGCACTCGATTTAGAATGTGATTTGCAGTTAGGACTGCTTCCCCCCAAAAGGAATTAGGCATGCCAGCTGTGAGGAGCATAGAGTTCAACATTTCTGTTAAAGTTCTATTCTTACGCTCAGCAACACCATTCGACTGGGGTGAGTAAGGAGCTGTGGTTTCTAGGATTATACCCTTAGAGGCACAAAAGTCCTTAAACCCAGTTGCAGTGTACTCTCCTCCTCGATCACTTCTAAGTCTCTTAATCTTTAGATTTAATTGATTTTCTACCCGAGATTTGAAGATCTTAAAGGTCTCGAATGTCTCATCTTTCGATTTCAATAGGTAAACATGACAATATCTGGAAAAATCGTCGATGAATGTAATTAGATACTTCCTTCCCCCTCTAGTGGCATGACTACGAAAGTCACAGAGGTCGGAATGTATCAACTCCAGAAGTTGTGTGCTCCTAGAAACTGTTTTGTAAGGGTTTCTAGTGATTTTAGTCTGGGCACAAACCTCACACCTATCAAATTGAATAGAAAGATCTAATGGAATGTTTTGACTTTTGGCTAGATCTCGCATTTTCTTATAGTGGATATGTCCAAGTCTATTGTGTAATAACTTTGGATCAATCAGAGTTGAACTCACTTGATTTATGCACTCGTTATCTAGGCTAAGTCTATACATACCATTGATCAGGTAGACGCAACCAAAATAGTGAGAATTAACAGTTAATGTCATTCTACCGTTCACGGTTGTGAAAGACATTCCAGCTTTATCAAGCAGACTCATAGAAATCAAATTCTTAGTTAAATTAGGAACTACTTTAATATTTTGCAAAATTAAAGCTTTACCTGAAGAGAGCACTAGCTCTGCAGTCCCAGCATGAGTAACATCAGTCGCTCCTCCATTGCAATTTTCGACTCTGTCCTTGATCGCTGTCACCTTTGAAAGAAGACTCCTGTCATTTGTGACGTGACAGGTAGCACCACTGTCCAGCCACCACTCAGAAGACGTACTGCGGTGACTACTCCCAATCATAGCCACGAAGGACTTAGGATCGGAGTTGTCGACCACCATGTGCGCCACATTTTGTGGGGCATCCTCCTTTAGCTTCTTCGGACCCCTGCATTCAGCGGCCCATTGACCCCATTTACCGCAGTTGTGGCACTTGCCCTTCTTCCTTTTGAGAGAAGGCTTTTTGACCGCCAACGGTGCTGGAGTATCACCCTTAGGTGCCGGGGGCTTCCGAGAAGGCTTACTAGGACATGAAACGAAGTTGACAGCCTGTGAGGGCTGCGCAACCTGCTCCAAACTTTTCCCAGCAATGTTTTGGTCTTCAATATGGATGAACCTTTTGAGTTCGTCCAAACTGATCTTCTCTTTCAGTCGATGCATCTCGGTCTTGAAAAAAAGCCATTCAGGAGGCAGTTTACTCAGGATCATGTACACAAAGAGGCTGTCGTCCATCTTCGAATGATCATCATCCAGCTTCTGACGCAGGTTGACCAGCTCCAAGAGTTGAGAAGTGATAGGCACGTTCGCTTTGAATCTGAAGTTGAAGAACTTCTCCCCAATGAGCGACTTCGACAATCCTTCCTCCTTCTGGAAATGCGCATTCAGGCGATCCCATATTTCCTTTGCAGATTTGTAAGCGTGGTAGGTCAACGCAAGCCGTGGATTCAGAGAATTTAACAAGTAATCCCTGCAGAAATCTTCATCCTTGTTCCACTGGTACTCGTCCACGTCCTCGACGGTAGAAGCAAAGTCGCTCTGAACAGTATAGAATATCTCGCGTTCCTTCATTCCTAGTTGGACTTGAATTTTCCAACTGAGGAAGTCGGAGGCGTCGAACGATTGTAATTTTATTATGTCGAGCGCGCTTTTCTTCGACATGGTTCTAGATTTAAGACAACAATAAAAAATTCTAGAACAAAATCACCTGAGCCCGTGAAGATGTCAGAAAATCTTCGGATCCAATCCAGTGAATTATTTTGCTCCTCTCTGGTTGAATGCAGTCGTCGAAGACTGGATCCAAGCAACAATAATTCCTCTGATGCACAAGAGCACTCCCAACAAAAAGATTCCACTTTCCTTTGAACTAGATCTGGATTAACAGAGGCACGCCAAGGATTTTCCTGAACTAGATCTGGATCACTTCCTTGCGGTCTGCTACAATGTCCACACAAAGCCAAGACCAGACGTCTAAAACTTTGAGTGCTTCCCTTTCAATTCTTTGGATCTTATTAAGTGCCCCGATTTCTCCTCAATGGAAGAAGAAGCAGAGTCAGATCTCTGCCAAACTGGAAATAAGGAAGATCTGGACTGACCCAAATCTGACAGGGAAGAAGACACCCTGTTGAAGTCGTGATCGCGAGTGGCGGGCGAAAGCTTCCTGCCACCTTCGATCCGTGAAAAAAGGTCACAGATCTGGAAGAAGGAACGCCCACAGGTCGACAAGACTTGGATCTGGATGTGCGATTCTTATCTCTTGCGAATGAGGATCGCGACCGGACTGAAGCAGGAGAATCGCCGGAGGAAACAACGATCCTGGGAGGGAGAAACTCTTCCCGATCTGCACTAGAAAACAGAAGCAGCGGCGGCTCCTTCACGATTTGCAGCCACTGATCGCAGCGGAAGCGGCGATCGGAAGATCTGCGATCTCGCGACGACAAACGGGAAGAAACCAGAGAAACTCCTTCTGGATCGGGAGACGTGGCGGCAGATTCGAAGCAGAAGAGCAACCGAACGACTTGCTGTTGAGACGAATCGCGATCCTTTGACTGCCCTAGGCCGGTGGCAAGAAGAAATCTTACACGATCGGCTGAGAACGAGAAGATTTTCGATCGAGAGAACCACGGGAGAGAGCGGCGGAGAAAACCGAGCGGATGCTGCTGAGTTTTTCTGTTTATTCTTATGCACGCATACAATTGTTTTACTTAAACGTCCAATATATTTTGACAAGTGTGATGGACACGGTTGTGAGTGCTTCATATTCGGTTGAACACTTCACACACCATCCTTTTTCCGACGTCGGGTTTACCGCGGACATAGGAGGAGATTGTTAGAATATTTAATTATATGTCCGCGCGCGTCAGGACCGACTCGGAACGACCCAACAGGTTACGTGTCACTAGAGTGTAACGGCTCTACGCTGGAGATACTATATAAGGCCATTCCACACCGATGAGCCTTAGTGGACTATCTTGAGAATGTAGAAGGCTCCGCTCAAGATAGTCCACTAAGGCTCATCGGTGTGGAATGGCCTTATATAGTATCTCCAGCGTAGAGCCGTTACACTCTAGTGACACGTAACCTGTTGGGTCGTTCCGAGTCGGTCCTGACGCACGCGGACATATAATTAAATATTCTAACAACAACCGCCTAAAGATTTAATGGAACGCCCTTAACGGCTTAACGTGTTAAAGATTTAATTACTGTGAAAAAATAAATAAACTCAGAAAATTATTTACTCTGGAGGGTGACTTATTTTGATGTTACACACTTTGCCAAATGTAGATGTTCTCTTTGGACTCTTGGTTGACCTCATCAAGGGGTAAAATAATAATTTTGAATATCGGATCGAATTTCAGTCAAATCACTGTAGAATTGGAAATTGATGGTGCGACTAATAATTTCATTAGATCTATTGGGGGTCACTTGACTCTTTCGGTAGACCGATAAAAATTGGGCTGTTTAGCTTCTGAGCCGCCGAATGCACAAAGAGTTGCAGAGGGAAAAAATAATAGGCAATGAGGTTTTATTATGTGGAAAATGCTGGAAAAGTATGAAAAATCACGTGATCGAATTGGTGCCGACCAAACTTCACAATTTGGTGGGGGAGTAAAGAGCTTTGAGGGAGACTCGAGGACGACAAATCGCTCATCGTTACACTTGTGGGGAAGAGAGAAATAAGTGATCAGAGAGTGACATACAATTGCTCACGGAGCTACGATCTTTTCTTGCTTTAGTAGAGTGTTGTGATCTCAACACTTTGGAACCTTTGAATGTTGCTGGCCACGAGGCTTGAATGGCGTGCTTTATGTGTCTTGGCCTCCGTGGCTTGTCTCTGGCTGCATGCAGGAAGGCCTGGAGTGCTAGGCTTGTCGTTGACTAGAGTGTGTTGAAATTGTTGAAGTGAAAGTGGCAGTCTGGGCGGGCTGTTCAGGAGGACTGTGCAGATAGTCTCGACGGTTTTGGTGATCAGACCGGGCGATCTGAGCGGACAAAGCTGGCGACTTGCTAGGTCAGGCAGTGTTCTGCGACTTGTTTTCCAGGTTGTTTCAAGCGGATAGGACAGTTATCCGCTCAGTTGCCGGTTTTGTGCAGCTGGCTTTGGAGTTCGCCGGTCTTGTACGGACTCGTTTTGTTTCCGCTGGTACTGTGTTCACACTAGGGATGTCTGGCGGTGTGGACTTGGTTTGGATTTGGACCAAGTCCAGGTCGGCTTAGTCCGGAGGTCGCGCGGCCTGCGCAGGTCGGTTTCTTCATCCGCATAACACAGCAGTAGTCTGTCTTGTGCGACTTGACTGCGAGCTCGCTTTCAGCGGTCTGGTGCCTTGTTCGCAAGTGGGTGTACTGGGGAAGTACTCGCTGAGTCCGCCTGGTTGGTGTTCTAGTCTGGCTGGGCTTGGCAGTCTCTCTCTCTTAGCTAAAGCAGCAGTTTGGTGTATATCCGCAGCCTTTGCGGATACACTTGTTATTCGCACTTGATAGGGCAGTTATCCTTTCATCTAGGGCGGTGATCACACTCCTCTCCGCGCCTATAAATAAGACCCCCCCTGTCACATCAGATGGTACCGAGTGAATAGTAAGTCAACTCGTGGAAAGTTGCTGATGTTAGGCTTTTCTATCCATGCAGTTTGAAGAGGTATGACCAATTTGTGTTGTGCAGGTTGCGCGGATAGCGCTGAAGTGCCAGGAACTTGGTTCTGACAGTGTGAGGACTCTGCGGGTTTCAATCTGTGGTTTACAGCAGGTCGCGGCTTGCGACTAAGCGGTTTCTCTTCTGCAACTTATTCCCAATTCAAATAAGTTGTCCGCCTCTATGAGGCTTGTTCAATTCGGTGGTAGCAGTTCGCTTGTTATGGCAGCTAGGCCATCTCGCGGTCATGCGACTTGAAGTTCAGCAGCTAGAGATCTTCAGCAGCACTGGAATAACGGGTAGTTCGCGCGGCTTGTTGCGGTATTGCAACTAGGCGACTTCAGCGGACTTCTTAGCGGTTAGCAGTAGAGCCAGCGATTACTCCTTGAGGCCATGCAATTTGTTTTTAGCTTGTAATTTTCTTGCGCCACCGGATACATTAGCAATTGAAAGTCAAGCCTATGGGTAGAAAGTCACCTGGGGGGGGGGGGTGAATAGGTGACCTATTAAACTTCTTTGGAGTTCTTTTAACTTTTACTATGAGCCCTAATGAATTTTAGAATATAAGCTATACCCAGCATAAACAATAGAATAAAAAAACTGATCACAATATATGCAACAAAGAACACAGCACACAACACAAGGGACACAACAAGTTTATAGTGGTTCCCCTATCTAGGGTACATCCACTTTCCCCCTTCTTTCCCACTAGCAATGTGCTAGATAAGGTTATAGCTCCTCCTTCTTAACTCAGATCCTCAGATCCTACAAGGCTCAGTTTCTCTCCAAGAAACCTACACTCAGACCCACTGGTCCTACCTCAGAGATATCACAATCTCCTACCTCAAAGATCTCCACAATCTCCTACCTCAGCCTTTACAGATTAGACTTACAAAAACTCAGAGAATAAGATCTCCTACCCACTCAGATCTCTAGGATATCTTACAATGAAATTTGATTAAATAGTTTACAGAAAATAGAAAACCTGTAATCTGTTAGATTGGTGTGTACAATTTCTTTCACTCTGCTGCAGTTTGATTTCTTCTTGATAGATCAACAAGCTGAATTGAATTTCTTCTGAATCAACAACTTCTTGATGAAGATCAGATTGAATAGGTTGAAGATGCTGATGAACAAATTACTTAATCCCCAGATCAACCTTAGAAAAGGGATCTGAAGACTTTCTTGAAGATCAATTTCTTATTCTCTTTTCTTTTCTTTATTCGTCTCTTGGAGACTGAAGAATAGAATTAGTCAGTGTATTGGTAACTATGTATATATCTCTTCTGAAGATAGCACCTCCTATTTATAGAAATCTCAGATGGCTTGGACTGGTATTGATGACATCAGCAACTGTCAGTAAATCCTTCCTTGAACTGTCTTTATAGAAGCAATGCCTTCTTGTATCGACCAGAATGATCTGACTTTTCTTGACCTGATTAATGTTGACCCAGCACATTCTGACATATAAGCATTGATGTAGACAAGATGTCTCGAAATCTGTGCTTAGAAATCTTTGACAGACCCAACACTTACATACTTGGAACAGCTATCATCTCAAAACAAAAAGCGTTGAGATAGATTAGTTGTGTCGACACATCTGTTATTTGTGTCGACACATCTTAGTTCTGCCTTGTGTCGACACAGAAGTTTTGTCTCGACGCCTCTGTTATCTGTGTCGACACATCTTAGTTCTGCCTTGTGTCGACACAGGAGTTTTGTCTCGACACATCTGTTATCTGTGTCGACTCATCTTCTGTACTTTGACTACTGATCTGTCTTGTGTCGACACAGAAGTTTTGTCTCGACATATTGACTCAGAATATTTTATTCTACTTTGAACCTGCACATGTAAACTTAGCATACATCAAATACACCTTTGGGTATATCATTGAGTTGTCAAGGGGACTTCTCCAGATCAGGTACACTGTTCCCAATGTATCTAACAATCTCCCCCTATATGGAGAAGTCATAACTCCAAAATAATGATATACACCAACATATTAATCTTGATGATTATAACATAAAAGATTTAACATACAATCAGATGAACTTTTACAGTAGAAATAAAAATAGCCATAACACATTCATATTCCAAAATGTTATCAATCTTAAAATTACAATGAGCCTATATAGAATTACATTAATTCTAAGTAAAGTAAATGCATTCTAAGATCGATCAGGTTCTATAGTCACAATGCCTTTCCATGACTAAACTTTGGCCTGAACAGATGGAATACTTTCAACAACAACCCGCTTGCCCTTCTTGTCTTTGATGCTGGAAAGCTGTTCAGCCTTAAGTCTTTGTCTTTCAAAGTAATGAAAGGGATTAGAAAATTATTTGCATGGTTCAATAGCAATAGCATAAATTAAGCCTTTCTTCTGCTCCCTTCTGAACTTATAATTAGCCTTTTGTTGCTCTTCATGCTTCCTCCATTCCTGCCCTGAATACCACTTACCCCTGTCATATTTGTTGGCCATGACTGATTTCCATGCAGTAAGAATGATATTCCTTAATTTTGGACTCCATTGTTCAAAGTTAGGCCTCTACTCAGCCTGTTATCTAAATCTTTTCTTTTACAATTGGACTTCCCTCTCCCTTTGTAGAGCAGCTTCAGACATTTCCACCTCTTCAGAATTAACTCTATGTTTATGCTGAGGTGGACTATACATAAGTTGAACTTGATCATGAATGTCTTCAAATTGGAAGGAGGGTATATAATGATGTTGTGTGACTCCTGAGCAACTCCTTCATTCAGAGCTGGTTGGCAGCCAGACTCTGCAACTTGATCATCATCACATAGAGGAGGGTATCCTAGTGTGGCTCTTATGCTATTAGAAGTCCATTTGGCATGTTCTGAGCTAGCCTTGACCATCACTCTCTCCCCCTTTATGACTTCTCTCTCAATATGATGTCTCATATCATTCTTTTGAAATCTCACTTGATCCACCACATGATGGTTCCCTGTGGTGTAGTAATTCTTGAACTGTGTCATTTGATCAGAGAGATCCTTTGATGGATCATTTATAGCTTGCAGCATTACAGCTGAATCCACTGTAAGCCTGATTTGTAACTCAGTTAGTTGATCATCTAATTTAGTTTCTAAGTGGATTGATCAGCTATCATCTGCAGAGTGATTGTATGAGTTGTGGTCAAATTTTCAATCAGTCTCTTCTGATTCTCCAGAATAAAGCCTTATTTTTGGACTATATCAACTATCTCAACTTTTAATTCTTGCTGTTGCTTGGCAAGATAAACCACTGCATTGTCTCCTTTGTGAAAACAATCAGTCATTACTTTTTTCATCAGATTCACTTTAAATCTGATCGACTTTATGTCTTGAGCTAGGTGGAACTCCATATTCTTCCTATTCTCATCCACATACTTTTCTAGATCAGTTCTTTGTTTGTCTAGCATTATTTGCAGCTGAACCATGAGAGAACTCTCATCTATTGAAGCAGATGGGGTGGACTGAAGTGACTGTAAAGCTTTCTTATAGCTCATACTTTTCTTTCTTCCTTTCATAAATTCTAGTTTGTTGTTGCCTTGTGTCCTCTTCCCTATCAGAGTCAGATGAACTGGGTATTTCAACAGCAGTGTCTACACCAGCTGGTTCTTCAGTCATAGTTTTAGGAGACTTGGCTGATTTCTCCCCCTCAATTGTTGTAGCCATTGTTGTTGATTTCGAAATAGTTGAATCGATAAATTGATGAGAGTCGACAACAGAAATTCTAGGTTTCAACACTAAGCAAGAGAGAAGGATCTGATGGAGAGTTTCTATAGTTTATGTCCTTTTTATAGTCCATTCTACTGAGAAGGTGAAAGGGCGCGTCGCCTAAAGACATCTTCACAAGTTTGGAAAAATTCCTTAGGTCAACACACGGAATATGTCGACAGAGAAAATTTGTCAACTTGTGTCGACACATCTCCAGCCATCTCGACAAATAGTGTCGACACACTTACTTGTGTCGACACAAAACTGTGTAGATTATGTCGACTGGTATAACCAACTTGTGTCGACAACCCTAGTTTGTGTCGACACACTTGATTTGTCTCGATACAAACCATACTTATCCAGATTTTTTACTCCTGAAATTTTGACTCCTGATCCTGATGATGTCTATATCTTGATGTGACAGTAGGATTGCATGCTTGTATTTTTGTTGACTTAGTCTATGTTTAGGCTCATTCAAGACTTAACATGCCTAGCTCAAATTTTAAGAAATTAAACTTTTCTTCTTCTAGTGGTTTTGTAAATATGTCAGCTATTTGCTTATTAGTAGGAACATATTATAAGCTGATGTCTTGGTTTTCTACATGTTCCCTAATGAAATGATATCTGATTTCAATGTGTTTAGTTCTACTGTGAGATACAGAGTTATTTGCAATTGAAATAGTACTAGTAGAGTCACAAAACAAAGTAGATTTACTTATCTGTAACTGATAATCTTATAGTTTGAAAGTGCAGCTAGATCTGATATACTCTAGGGGGGGGGGGGGGTGAATAGAGTATAGTGCTTAAAAAATTTTTACAACAATTGTTGTAATCTGAGTGAACAGGGAAGAAAATAAGAAATCTAAACAATTGTTACAAACTACAAAAGAAACTAATCACAGATCCTAACTAATCACAGATCAATCACAACCAGAAACAAAAATAAAGATAAGCAAGCCAGAAGACACAAGGAGCTATAGTGGTTCCCCTAAACTTGGGTACATCCACTCTTCTACCACCCTAGGTAGGAATCCACTGCAGGATGAGTTGATCAGGTGTCCTGGGCACCAATGAGCTTTTGATAAGGTGCTCAAAAACCAAAACAGATTTTTTGATCAGGTGTCTTGCCACCAATGAGCTTTTGACAAGGTGCTCAAAAACCAAGCACAAACTTTTGAAGGGAGTTTGAAAAACCCTTTACAGAGATGGGGATGAAAGAATGATGGAAGTCTTCTCTTTCTCAAGGCAGCTGAGAAGACTACGTGGATTTTGATGCTGTCAAAGCTCCCCCTGAGTTCTTGAGATGTTTAGGAAATGAAGTTTTGTTGTAGGGTGATAGGCCTTCAAAAGTTGATCTCCAGCAAATGATGATTTCAGCAACAGCTGAAATGTTAGGTGTCTGGAGTCTTTGAATGATGTTGGCCTTGAACACTTGAATCAAAGGGGATCTGAAGATTTCAGATTTGTTGATCTCCTTTGGTGTGTGTTCTTATATGAATTCTTTTAGACAGAGAATGTCTACAAATCTTTCTCGTTTTCTCTTGTGAACAGTTGATGTTGAGAAAGATGTTGTCCAGAGAAAATTGTAGAAGAGAATGAATTGTTCTTCTTCTTCTTGTTCTGCTTATCTGTGCTGTGTATTGAGTGTTGGAGAGATTCAAAAATCTTGTGTTTTATTCCCTAGTTCTGAATAGAAAATAATCCTCTGTCAAGAATAACCGTTGGCCTGACATTAATTGCATCCTTAATTGCAAATGTCTTCTGAGGGAAAGTCCAAAGAAACAT
Organism: Platanthera guangdongensis; assembly: GCA_039583875.1. NCBI lineage: Eukaryota > Viridiplantae > Streptophyta > Magnoliopsida > Asparagales > Orchidaceae > Platanthera > Platanthera guangdongensis. Next base: position 232,922,700 of record CM077153.1, read on the forward strand.
TCCTTGATAATCCCTTGAAACTTGGTCCAGAATAAATGAAAACGGTTAGAAAATCCTCTGAATTAATTGCTGAATAACTCCTTAACTATCCTGAATTTGAATCTTGAAAATCCTTTAACTCTTCAGAAAAACGTCGAACTGAGCTCCACTATCGTCGAACCGAGCTCAGCGATTTGGATTTAGACATCAACAGAGATCGTCGATCTAAGCTCAACTATTGTCGAACTGAGCTCAGGGATAGAGAATCAATACTGAGTCAAGATCATCGAACTGAGCTCAAAGATCGTCGAATGGAGTTCGACGATTTGTTGAAGTTGAGCTCAGCGATCGTCGAATGGAGTTCGACGACCCGTCGAAGTTGAGCTAGACGATCGTTGATTGGAGTTCGACGATTCGTCGTACTGAGCTCGACGATAGGACTTAGTGTCCAAACTGAAAAACCTTGGTCTTGAGGGCAGCTTCCAAACCTAACTACTAACCCTTAGACTCAATTCTAGTTTGACCTTTAAATCTATACATAGAGGTCAAAAACAGGTTTCCTAGAGACATAGTGATCCTGACCCAAATTAGTAATAGGGTGTTCCAACATAGTTGATGCTGAATCCACAGAGGTTGAGCACAATAATTCCCAGTTGAGATATACTCAGATTCAGCTGTTAATATGGCCACACTTGTCTGCTTTTTACTACTCCATAAGACTAGCATTCTACCTAGAAATTGACATGATCATGAGGTGCCTTTCTGGTGCAACCCAAAAACTCTTGGATCGCACAACCGGTCTAATTTTCTTTAGCAACGGCCTTCCCGAGGGAGTGGGAACGTTGATAGCTAGCTCTCGACTTGAGGCGACTCGACTCAGAGGGTCTATCGTGGCTCCTAGCTTTGAGTTTCGAATCCCGCAAACGGACAGCTCAACAAACGACAGAGATGAAATTAATTTTGGCAGGAATAATGACAACAGAAAATGAAATGATGCTTGCACTAACAATTCGATCACTTTAAATTAATTGCATGAGAGACTAACAGCAGGGGCAGAGACGTATACCTGCTCGGCTTTCTAGGACGAAGGAGCTTCCACCGGTTGGGATGGGGGCTTGGACCTGGAAAGGAGTTCGGGTTAGTGGCAGGCTGGGTGGAGGGGTGTTGGTGGAGGTGATACACGATGTATGAAAGAAAAAAGGAAGACGACGGTAAGGGAAAAGGCGGCTCGGGCTGGCGTGAGGGGAAATCGCCAGCAAAGGAGACAAGAGGCTCGGGCTGGACTGCTGGAGTGAGGATAAAACACGAGCACGGGATCAAGTGGCTCGGGCTGGTGTGAGGAGACGAGGGTTGCTGGTGGCAGGAGTTCCAGGCGACGTGCTCGCCGGTGACAGCAGCGACGCTGGAAAGTCGGGGCTGGAAGTAAGGTCGGGAGTAGCAGTCGAAGTCGACCGACCTTTTCAGGGGAGCGGAGAATCGCCGGCCGTCGTGGGAGGCTTGGCGAGCTCGAGGGGGGCAAGATGGCCGCCTGGTATCGGAAAGGGAGAGTTGGTCGGGAGTCGGCGGGGGAGAACTCCTCTGGACACGAACCGTGAATGGACAACTTGCCCTTTACGGTTCCTCCTTCCTTCCTTTCATATAAGTGAGGACAATTAATTTTATAATAGGAGAATTAATTAAGGGTGTTTCAAATAGGAAGAGGAAAACTGAAATTTAAATTTCAGTTTGCAATAGAGAGGGGGATTTGATGTTGGAAACTCCAAAATTAAAAAGGAAGCTCCAAAATTAATCAAGAGGGGTTATGAAGTTTTAATGTCTGGGCCATCAAGAGGGGGTTACAAAAAATATAAAATTAAAATGGAACTTAATTCCTAACTCCCAACTCAAAGCTGAATTGTTAAATTCAGATTCGAGTTATTTTCATGCAATTAACGTAAAAATATTGTCGCGCTTACATCCTAACACCTTCTACTACCGGACCAATTTATTAATGGTCATGCTGGCCGGTCAAACCAACAAGCCTTATCATAAAATACAAAGTACGATACAACGACATATGATGATAACACAAATAAGATGACGAATGACAACAACGAACATGATAAAAACACACACACACACACACAGACGATCGAGCATAGCTTATCCGGATGCGACCGTGGCTGCATCAATTCCCCTGGGGTTGAAAGGACTCGACCTCGTCAAGAATTGGCAAAAACCTGCAATAGCAAGATCAGGTCGGAGACGACGAAGCTCGGCGGCACTTATCCATGAACTGTCTGATACATTCCTGCCCTTCCATGAAACGAGGTAGCGCTGATATGTACCTACACGTGTCTGAAACTCACGAACATCCAACACCTGCTCGATCTCCTCAATGGTAGGTGTAGATGGGGCCAAAGTTGGTTGTGGAGTGGAAGATGGTATGAAAGTGGGTGGTACAGGGTTGGTTTATGGAGGGTCACCAAAAAATGGCACAAGGTCAACGATGTTAAAGATGGGGGAGGTTCCAAATTCAGCAGGTAAGTTTAAAAGATAAGCGTTTGTGCCAAGACACTTTTTAATTTGGAATGACCCAAAACGCCTTTGTTGCAGCTTGTGATAGGTGCCCACGGGAAACCTCTCTTTCCTGAAAAAAGCAAGAACCCAATCTCCTTCTGAGAAATACATCTCGTGGCGATGTTTATCCGCTGCATCCTTGTATTTCTCAGAAGATGCTCGCAAACTGTTAACAATCAACTTATGCAAAGATTTTAAATGATCAATATATGTTAGCGCATCAAAAGAAGTTCATTCAAAAGAAGGAAGAGAATGACGATCGAGTAGTAACGGGATGGGATAGCCATAAACTATTTCAAAAGGAGACTTGGTGGTGGAACGATTCTTTGAGCTTTTATAGGCAAATTCCGCTTGCGGTATAACTAAATCCCATTGCTTCGGATGCTCTCCCGCTTGACATCTAAGAAAGTCACCCAAGCTTCGATTCACTACCTCAGTCTGCCCATCCGTCTGCGAGTGATAGGCACTACTAAACTCGAGCTTGGTCCCAAGTTTCCCCCATAAAGTTTTCCAAAAATAACTAAAAAGTCGGGTGTCACGATTGGAAGTGAAAGATCGGGGAATCCCGTGCAGATGCACGATCTCCCGAAAAAAGAGATCGGCAACATGCGTGGCATCGGTCGTTTTTCTACAAGGAATAAAATGAGCCATTTTCGAAAAGCGATCAACCACGACAAAGATTGAATCTACTTTTCGTTTTGTTTGGGGTAATCCTACGACAAAATCCATAGAGACTTCATCCCAAGGCCGTTCAGGAACGGAGATGTAACATCCCATTTTCAACTGGACCCCTAGGAGTGGTCTTATCTATGACTAGGTCATGACAAACCCTAGGAAGTCAAAAATTGGCCAAGGGATAGAAGACAAAGTGTGGAAATCATCATGGTCTGCAAATAGTAGAACTCTGAACAATGGTTTAGGATGACAATGAGGCTACACCTTGACCCCAAGACCCTACGACAACACCCCCTAATACCTTGGGAGGCCCATTAGAGCCATAAGGACCCACTGGAGTCAATCAAAGAGACTCAGTTGACCAAAGTCAACCCTAACCCTAAATGAGTCAAACTAGCCTACTTAGGGTCAATTGACCTACTCCTAGCCTAGAGGACCCCACATATGCCCCCCTAACTCTAAAGTGAAGTCAAGGGGTCACTAAGGACGCATTGGGGTCAGCCCTAGGGGCCAGGTTGACCCAAGTCAACTCAAGCCCCTAATCTGGTCAAAGTACCCTTACCAAGGGTATGTGACCTCCAAGTGTAAGGTAACCCTACATAACCCTTCCTAGACCTTAGGGGAGGCCAATGGGTCACCAAGGACCCATTGGGGTCAACCCAAATGGTCATGTTGACCCAAGTCAACTTTAGCCCTAAAATGGTCAAAGTGCCCTTACCAAGGGACATGTGACCCCCAAGATGCCCAACCAACCCTATTCAAGTCTTTCTAGACCTTAGGGGAGTCCAATGGGTCACCAAGGAACCAATGGGGTCAACCTAGATGATCAAATTGACCCAGGTCAACCCTAACTTAAGCCAAGTCAAACCTAGCCCAAAAGGGCTAACCCAAGCCCAAGCCACTTCTTCCTTAGGCTAACCTCACTTTCATGATCATCATGACTAAGTGGGCTACACTAAGCCTATGGGGTTGACCAGTCAATAAGGGTGACTAGGAGAGAGAAGGGAGCTTCCCTCCATGTTAATGGTGGAGAGAGAAGATGGGAGAGGAAGGGGAGAGTGGAGCCGGCCAAAGGGAGACTAACATCCACCTTTAATGGCTGCAATCAACTCCTCTAGGGAAGAGGAGTTGATTCCAGACGTTTCCTGGCCACCAAGGGGTGGATTTAGCCCCCCTCCACTCAACCCGAGCCACACCATAAATGGTGTTGATGGGCATTGAAGAATCAGCCGCCCCCTCCCCAATTGCCCATTTAAACACCATCAGTGGGCAGAGGGGAACATTTTCGAGCTTTTACCTGGAGGAGACAGGCCGTCCCACTATGCTGTTGCAGAAGCCGAGCGCCGCCGCCGTCAACAATGGCATCCCGTCGCTCCTCCCGCATTCAGGCCGCCAGGAAGGTCCTCCCCCTCTCCTTAACTCACGGGTAGATCATAGGTCTCCTTAGGTTTAAGTTTCACGCTTAATTGAGCCAGATCCAAACCAAGATTTTCATGGTTTTCGGCAAAAAATTAACCTGCTAGAACCGCCGGGAACACCTCTCCGGCGGCTGAGCCGCCGCCTGGCGATAGCCACCACCTCAACGGAGGTGGTGGTGGCGGTGGCCGGCCGGGGAAGGGGCTGGATCGCCGGCGGCGAGCTTAGAAACGGCTCCAGGCGGGATGGATCCTGGCCGTTGGCTCAATGTAGAAGATGATAGGATTCCGTCGAATCTGCGCCAAGATTCATGCTTCTCCTGATTCTAAACTATAGGATATTAAATGTTGATATTTTGATTTATGTCACAGTTTTGGTATTATATGGTTTTAATTTTTAAAAATAACTAGTCTCACTTGGTGGGAAAACCTCCAACATAAAAGTTGTCGTCCTTTGTGTTTACTTTATTTTAAAATTTGTTTGAACGCATTTGGGTGCATGGTATGACCAGGGCACCAATTTTGGTGGGACATATACTTATGTCTAGGCAGTCATTAAACTGAGTGCCCACACTTCATCCCTAGTCCAAATCAATTGCAATTTTGGCAGGGAGCCTAACCTAGCTATACCTAGGGCCTGCCCAAATCTCAGAATTTTTGGACACACTTTTTCTAAAGTTTTTGTTTTTTTTAATAAAGCGAGGGTAATTTTAATTAAGTGGTCAAATGACCTCCACACCCTCCCAAATTTTGGGGAGTGGTCCCTGGCTTCAAGACCTAGTTCTGTACAAAATTTTAGCACATTTGGATATGTTTTGGTTAGGGAATCACCAAACCCTAGTTTTGCCTTAAGAGGGTATTTTTGATTACAAGTGCACTATGGACTTAGGGTGGTCCCATCCCCTCAACAGAGGCAAAGGTTTTGGACACTGACTTGGCATGGACAATGTCACCCTCTTGAGAAAAATGGGATGATTTAGGCTTGGTTTACCCTAGGGTTCAACCTCAAACCCTAAGGAAGGACTTACGAGGGTTGTGAAGGACATGGGGGCACATGCCTTTATATGGCCTTGGGAACCTAGTATAATTTAGGTTAATGTAACCTAAGTTCTCTGGTAGGAACCTTAGAGGAGTTGGAGCAAGGTAGTCACCTCAAAACCCTAACCCTAACTTTAGGGTAGGAGCACAAATTTGAAGATTTAGCCACTAAACCTCCCCCAAAAGCTATGAAACGTTGGTAGAGTAGGTTTTAGGTCATCTAGAACCACTGGTAATTTCGTTTGAATTTTATGAGTTTTATTCTTGGTACTTCATTTGTTAAATGCCAAAAGGCCCAAAATGGTTTTTTAATTAATCTGATTATTTAGTGCATTTAAATCTGATGAAACTTGGTCAGAAGATAATCTAGGGCTCGGTGAACCTCTCTGAATTTTATTACAATTCTTAATTGATTATATTTGGTACTTCCTTCATTAATTTTAGAAAGGGGCTTTGGTAGAATAAAATTAATCAATGATGATTTATCTATTGAAAAATCATGAGACTTAGGTTTTGATATTTTCAGGCCAAAAAGTACCTGTAGTAATTTATTTATAATGTTTAGAGGTCTTTTTATAGAACTTCCTTCACAAGACCCTAATTTTGATAATTGGATATTTAGTTAATTCTGGGAGTAATTATTTCAAAAAAATTATGAAACTTTTCTTGGAGGTTTTATCTACCCTTACAATCATCCTGAAATTTTCTCTGAAGTTTTGAAAGTATTTTTATTGTACATTCCCTTTAAATGATTTATTATTGAATAAGTTTGAAATAACATTTAAGGGCTTAAACCTTGCTGAAAAAAATTGAGAGATTCTGGATTTTTAGATGATTATTCATTTTGCATTTATCATAAATTTAGTGGAATTTTATCTTGCCTAAAACTTGTACATCATGTTCAAACTTGGAACTTTTGGCTTTTAGAATAAATAAATAAATTATGAGTTAAATTATGAAAATTAGGAAATTATGGATTCATGCTACAAATGCCAATATAGACCTCCAATAATTATTATATGAGCACTGGATGATCATTTGGTATACTTCCCATTTTACGGGTCATATAGCTTAAGTGGTCTGCATTTAGCAAAACTGCATGAAATCATTTGAGATATGAATTAGAGCATATATATTGGGATGTTGGGTTGCTGGAAAGGATAAATAGAGTTAGGTGCATCATTGGAAGATAAAGTGAGTAGGGTGTGTTTTGGCTATGGTTTAGAGGCGCTCGGGTCCGACGAAAGATCGTCCTCCCCGAGGTGAGGTGGAGTCAAATCACCTTAGGATTAGCCTATCGTAACATGAGAAAGTAATGGGTAAGGGGATCAACCAATAACAAAAATAAGTATATTGCGAAAGGGAACTCTGGGCGTAATCCCAACATAGTTCCTAGTGCCCCTTGAGAGCCCTTCACAGGGAATACCGGGGGCAGTCGTGGGTTAACGTAAACTGTATTAACAAGCTGAAAAGAGTAACTTAGTAATTAGGTTGCACTTTCACAAACACTGATAGCACCGGTATATAGCGGGGAGCTTCGGCTCGGATGGTTAAAATACGGACTGTGGGTCCGGGGAGCTTCGACTCGATTGTTTGAGACGGACGTTCTAGTCCGGGGTGCTTCGGCTCGGTTTTTGATTACGCTAAATTTGCATGTGCATAAAAGGAAAGGAAATTAAGGTGGTGGGTCTTCGGTATTGGAGGGTCGATGCACCGACGCCAATACGTTGACTCGGCAAGTGTGGTTAGCACTTCGCCAACAGAAGTCTGGTGCGCCAGCCGGCAAGAGTACGCAGGAGTCCGCTTCGTGCACCGAGCGTTGAGGCATACGATAGGTCTGACCGGTAGTGCTTTACTGGTTTAGAGGTGGGCGAGGCCCAACCCACCGCTTCCGTCTGCCACTACGGAGGTATCCTGAGAGGTTACAGCTCCAGAAAGGGGGAACTAAAGGTCTGTGTGCACAGAGTCGGGTGTGTGTGTTGCACTTGCATGTTCCATCATACCCACTTGCATGTCATAGCATAATCGATTCATTTAACCCCTGACACCTAATATATAAGTGGAATGAGACGCTTATACATTAGGACCTGCTAAACGACCCCTTGGTCTATAAGCTTGTGTGAGCAAGTTTATAAATTAAAGTCAATTTTGATATATATATATATATATATATATATATATATATTGCTGTTTGATAACCGACACCCCAACGTATAAATTTATATGGGACATTTTATATGATGGGAGCCTTGCAGAAGACCCCTTGGCTTATGTGTTCTCACATAAGAGAAGGTTACTTTTCATATTTCAGCTTATTGTCTTTCTATTATAGAATTGCTAATATAGATCCGCTGCCACCAGTTTTGATTATTCTCCACCTTCAAGTCCTCCCCTTTCTTCCTCTCCGCTTGGTGCCTAGGAGTCATGGGGGAAGGGGTGGGGGATGATAGGACTTAGTCTTTTAAACTAACGGTTTTCGAACCGCATCATTTAGGGGATCGTGGAGCCCAGCATGGAGGAGCAGCCCCAGAGATCGATACGCTTGGAGGTGGGGCAGTCTAGCTCCGGAGTTCATACAGCCGGGACCGTGAGTCTCGACCTCGAGTAGATTTTCTGTTTTTGCTTCCGCATGAGTGACTTGTAGAGAGGACATGATGTACCGGGCATAAGCCCATATTTTGCTACTCTGATTGTTTTTTCTGTGACACTCCCTTCGCGAAGATATATTTACTGTGATATGAGATTTTCTATGGACTGTTAGTTTCCAATTACTTATTGTGCTAACTTTCTATGATCGAATTGGCCGGCAGAATCGGCGCTTTGTGGTGATGACCCTTCAGGGCGTGAAGGAGTCACCACAAAACGGCAGTTCTGGGCCTAAGACCCCGGTGTCGATAAGAAAAAAAAGGATCTTACAAGTGGTATCAGAGGAGACCTCGATCGAAAAGTAGCAGTCCACAACCCTGGGTCACCCCTGCACGAGTTTAGTTTGGGGACAAACTAAGCAGCGGAAGCCGTGATGTGCCCATATGAGGGATCACATGTAAATTGTCTACTTTTTTAGGTATTGAGTCGATTACCTACTAATACAGTTCGTTTTGCAACCCCCAGCTCAGCCCACCCCACAAGGTGGAGCTCAGCAGACTCCGGACATTGCACCACCTCCCATGGTCCCCACACCCTTCCTTCAGTCAGACATGGGGCAAACTCTTACAGCTATACTTGAGGCCTTCCGAGCTCAACAGGCCCCGACCCAACAGCCAAACCCAGGGGCCAACTGGATGAGCACCTTCCGAGGAATCTCTCCCCCCATCCTACTTTGGGACAGAGTCTGCAGTGCGAACAGAGGAGTGGCTGGATGTTATGTACGAGATGTTGACCGGGATACGGTGCCCCCGGGAGGAGAGGGTGGCTTTGGTGGTATCTTGCTTGGAGTCGCATGCCAAGAGGTGGTGGAAGACGCTGTTGGACACGACGTTTGCCGATAGGGAGGTTGCAGAAATTACTTGGGAGGAATTCAGGGCCACGCTGCTGGAGCATTTTGTTCCACAGTCGGCCAGGGACGAGTTGGAGGAGCGGTTCTTACAGCTGAAGCAGGGCACCAGGACAGTGGTGGAGTACCATCGAGAGTTCGACCATTGGGCTCGATATGCAGGTTCTTACCAGCTGGACGAAGCAGGTTACATCAAGAGGTTCTATAAGGGTCTGAAAGAGGAGTTGAGGGAGGCTTTGTTGTTTGTATCCGATGGGCCTATCTCCCGAATTTTGGAGATGACAAAGAGGATTGAGGCTGATTGGCACACCACCCGGGGCCGGAAGCGGCAAGCGGAGGATCAGGGCCGGAGGGCCAGAAATGATCAATGGCGAGGCACTATACCAGATGGGAGAAGGACGGAGGATCAGCCTCGTCAGGAGGTGAGGCAGGAGATGAGAGAGCAGGTGATATTGGCCCCTTAAAACCTCTTCGGATTCAGGAGATGCCGAGACCCGGGGGTATGGCGTATCACCCACCGGAGTGCTTCCATTGTCATCAGGTGGGACACCTCCGGAGAAATTACCCCATGAGGGGGGCACCACCTCCAACACCACAGGGTGGCCCACCTGCCCAACTTTTCGGAGGTCGAGGACGCGGCCGAGGACGTGGTTACCAGGGAGGAGATCGAAGACAGGAATGGGAGCAGGCATATGTCTTGGACCTGGCACAACCTCGAAATCCAGAGCGGGTCATCACAGGTAAATAAAGATGTTTAAATTGTTTAAATTAAATTCCCGTTCTCAGTTGCCCAACAAGTAGAACTGCCCTAAGTAGAATAAATAGGAAAGAAAACACGTTATAAAATACTAAGACATTTAATCGTCCCAGGTATAGTCTTCATCAGCGGCAAGCCCGCCTATACTCTGTTCGACACGGGTGCCTCGCACTCGTTTGTGTCGGAGGCCTTTCTGGAAGGGCTGGAAGGAGTGGAACGGTTCACAGGCCGGATGAGGAGGGTGCGTCTACCCGACGGATCAGAGATACTCACCCCAGCCCACTGCAGCATGGAGGCGGAGATTGGAGGAAAGTCGTTTGAAGTTCTGGCAACGGTCCTGAGGATGCCCGTCTTCGAGATGATCCTGGGCATGACTTGGTTACAGTGGAATCATGCCCAGATTGATTGTCAAGCGAAGAGGATCACCGTGAGGCATGGGGACTCTATCATCATCATCGAAGGTATAAGACCTGCCTCACGTATACCCTTATCTTCAGTAAAGGCCATTAAGGCTTATTTACAGGGGGAGGAGGTCTACGAGGTGCTGTTTGAGATGGCAGAGGCCACGAATTCTATATCGAATATCCCGGTGGTGCGGGAGTTTGAGGACGTCTTTCCAGAAAAATTACCCGGATTACCCCCGCGCAGAGAGCAGGACTTTCAGATACAGCTTATGCCGGGGGCCAGACCAGCATCCAAGGCACCTTACCGGATGGCCCCAAGGGAGTTGACAAAGTTCCGGAGCCAGCTTCAGGAGTTAGTGGAAGCCGGATTTGTCCGGCCAAGCTCTTCACCATGGGGAGCCCCGGTATTGTTCGTCAAAAAGAAAGACGGGACTCTCAGACTATGCATCGACTACCGAGCACTAAATCAGCTGACGGTCCGGAACACCTATCCACTGCCAAGGATAGACGAGCTGTTCGAACAGCTGCAGGGAGCGCAGTTCTTTTCAAAATTAGACTTGAGGTCAGGATACTACCAGCTTGGGATTCGAGAGGAGGACATTCAGAAGACTGCTTTTAGTAGCAGATATGGTTTATTCGAGTTTACGGTGATGCCCTTCGGGCTCACCAATGCACCATTAGCATTCATGACCCTCATGAACCAGGTCTTCAAGGAATATCTAGATGTGTTTGTCATCGTGTTTATCGATGACATCCTCATCTACTCGAGAACGGAGGAGGAGCACTCACGCCATCTGGCACTGACCCTACAGAGACTGCGAGAGAATCATTTATTTGCAAAGTTTAGTAAATGTCAGTTCTGGCTGAAGGAGGTGGGCTTCTTAGGCTATATTATCAGTGGAGCCGGGTTGATAGTGGATCCGACAAAGATTCAGGCAATTCGAGATTGGCCGCAGCTAAAGACAGCCACTGACGTACGAAGTTTCCTAGGACTTGCCGGGTACTACCGGAAGTTCGTGGAGGGATTCTCTCGAATCGCCCGCCCGCTCACATCCTTAATGAAGGAGGTACCCTTCGTGTGGACCCCGCAGTACCAGACAACTTTCCAGGAGCTGAAGGATCGACTAACCTCGGCTCCCATTCTTACTCTCCCCTTGGGGAGGGAAGGATTTCAGGTCTACACTGATGCTTCCTGAAAGGGGAAACTAGATCTGATATACTCTAGAGGGGGGTGAATAGAGTATATGGTGCTTTTTAAAACACAAAGAAAAAACTTTTGCAAAGCTTTACAACAATTGTTGTAATGAGTGTAAGCAGGGAAGCAGAAATAAAACTAATCACAAAACTAAGCTATGCAGAAACTAAGCACAAGAAAATCTAGGCCAGAAACAAAAAGAAAACATGCAAAACCAGATGACACAAGGAATTATAGTGGTTCCCCAAACTTGGGTACATCCACTCTTCTACCACCCTAGGTAGGAATCCACTGCAGGATGAGTTGATCAGGTGTCCTGGGCACCAATGAGCTTTTGATAAGGTGCTCAAAAACCAAAACAGATTTTTTGATCAGTGTCTTGCCACCAATGAGCTTTTGACAAGGTGCTCAAAAACCAGATTCAAACTTTTGAAGGAGTTTGAACAACCCTTTACAGAGTGGGGGTGAGAGAGTTATGGCAGTCTTCTCTTTTCTCAAACAACTGAGAAGACTAAGTGGATTGGTGTCAAAGCTCCCCCTGAGTCCTTGATCTTCAGGAAGATGAGCTTTGCTGAGGGTGATAGCCTTCAAAGATAGATCTCCAGCAAAAGATGATTTCAGCAAGCTGAAATGTTGAGTGTCTGGAGTCTTGAAATGATGTTGGCCTTGAACACTTTGAGAGCTGAAGAGATCTGAAGATTGTTTGAAAGCTTGATCTCTTTTTGATGAGTGTTTCTACAGAATTCTTGTTGACAGAATATTTTCAAAGAGTCTCTGTATATTGAGTTGTGTCCTGTTCTTGTCAATCTCTTATTTGATTCAAAAACATTCTCTCTTTTATTCTCTGTGTCTGAATAGAATATCACTCTGTCAAAGATAGCCGTTGGTCTACATTGATTACAGCCTTAATTGCATAATTTGTTCTGAAGGAAAGTCCACTGAATTGTTCCTTGAAAAATCCCTTGAAACTTGCTCCAGAAGTAAATGAAAACGGCTGGCAGATCTTCTGAATTAAATGCAGAATAACTTCTATCTGATTTGAATTTGAATTCTGAAAGATAAACTGAAATCGTCGAACTGAGCTCTGCTATCGTCGAGCTGAGCTCAGCGACCTGGAAAATGCAAGCAGCAACATAATCGTCGATCTGAGCTCAAAGATCGTCGAACTGAGCTCAGAGATAAGGATCCAGTGCAGAGTCAAAATCGTCGACCTGAGCTCAGCAATCGTCGAATGGAGTTCGACGATATTGAGAAGTTGAGCTCAGCGATCGTCGAGTGGAGCTCGACAATATTATGAGGTTGAGCTCAGCGATCGTCGAAAGGAGCTCGACGATCTGTCGAAGTTGAGCTAGACGATCGTCGACCGGAGTTCGACGAAACGTCGTGCTGAGTTCGACGATTTGGACTTAGTCTCCAGAAAAAACTTTGGTCTTCAGGGCAGCTTCCAATCCTAGACTTCTAACCCTTAGACTCAATTCTAATTGACCTATTAAGCTATACAGAAGGTCAAAACACAGATTCCTAGAGAAATAGTGATCCTGACCCAAATTAGTAATAGGGTGTTCCAACAATCTCCCCCTATTTGGGTTAGGAAAACTATTTACATACTTAGGAAAATCAAATAACATCATACAGTCAAAAAACATAAAAACAACAGCAGCTAGACATTACAGAACCATCACAGAGATATATAAATATGATATCCAGAAAGCAGTCAGAAAAACCAAGAATTGTCACCTTACTTACTTACTCTTTCTCTTGCCTTTTACCATTTTGATTTCTCTGTTAGGATTTAAAGCTTCTTTGTTGGATCTAGTATCATCTGCTGCACCCAAATATGTTTGCTTAGAGTCCTGGGAACCACTGCAGCAGGATGCAACTCCATGTACCTGTCTGCATCAAAAAATTTACTGGAGGCATATCTTTCTAGTTCTTTCTGTCTTTGTTCTGATATTGTAGATATATTAGAGGTGTCTAGGCCTTGCTCTCTGGCTTTCTTTATTTGATCTAATGCAGCCAACTCTTTCATTCTAGCAGTCCAAGCAACATGATTCTTCTCAGGGTCCTCAAAAGGAACATGTGGCTCATACCTGTTGGAAGAAGTATCTTGAGGAGTCCTGGCAGTCACAGTTTCTTTGAGCTTATAGGGGAATGGACCAGAAGAAGTATCAGATGAGCATGTCCTCCCCTGGAGTAAGGATGCTGCCTGGAATGCCCTTTGGAGTAAACCTGAGTCTCTCTTTGATTTCCCCTATATCCTCCCCTTCTAGAGTAAGAGCCCCTAGACTAGCTTTCCCTTTGATATGTTCTAGCATGGGGTTGGTAGGGAGCCTGGCTTCTAGCTGGGCTTGAACTTGCAGAGCTGCCACCTACACCTGCATCAGGTGGAGGTGGTGGAGGAGGATGAGGGTGCTTGGACTGGGTGGAACCTTTCTCATACTTCCTTTTCTTCTTCATAGCCTTAGCTGATTCTTAGAGAAAACTGCATCCAATGCTCAGTAATTGGGCAGTTGTGCAGAATATAGTAAGGAACATCATTATCATCTCTAACTTTGGCAGGTGGAACCCTCTTCATTGCCTTACTTCTTGCCTTCCTTTTCCTTGCAATGGTGGAGAAGAATCATCAGAAGCAGTGTTGTAGTCATCAGATTCAGAGCTTTGAGCATCATATAAAGCATCAATCCTTTTCATCAGATCTTCTTTCAGTTGAACAACAGCAGATGGGGCAGAAGCAGAAGCAGAAGGAGCAACAGAGACAGATACAGCAACAGATATAACAATAGATACTGGAGCAGCAGTAGAAGCAACACTGGTTATTTCAGGAATTATGGCAGCAGTAGGTTCAGAAACAACAACAACATCTACAGCAGGCTCAAAAACAACAGCCTCTGTCATCAGAGAATCCCTGGGAAATGGGCTCATCAGAAACAATTTGATTTTCAGCAGCAGTTGGAACATTTTTCTCAGCAGCAGCAAGAATAATTTCAGAAGCAGATTCAGCCTTTTCTTTATCAGCAGCAGCAGCAGTCATCATTGAGTGTACAAAGGATGAAAGAATGTTGGGGTCACAGCCAGAGAAGGGCACCATTGCCTTAGACAGATCTTCTGAGGGCTGGACAGCAATAGCTTCTGGAAGGTAGCTGTAATATGCAGTATCAAATGCAGATAGCAAAGACCTTAGGTCTATTGCTAAGACTGGAGTAGCAGCAGCAACTAGAGCAGAAGAGGCAGCAGACACAAGAGCAGCAGCAGCAGCAGCAGCATGAAGGCTGACTTCATAGGGCATCTCCCCCTGCCTGGATGCAGATACCTCTGTATCAAGGCAAACTGCTGGTGGGGCTGCTTGAGGAAGGAGAGAAGAAAGCCTGGCAGAGAGGGCTGCCACTGACAAGTGTAGAGGAGCCAAAGAGGTCTCCAAGAGGAGGGAGAGCCTGGGGGCAATGAGCTCATATAGCTTGTCAGTAAGGGCTGAGAGATCTACTTGCTCAAGAAGAGGAGCAGAGGTAGAGGGTACAGGGATGGCTGAAGAAGCTGGAGGTGGAGGGCTGAATGGTGGAATGAATGGCTCAGGAGAGGGGATTGTGGAGATGGAGGACAATGGGATGGATATGGAGGGAGTGAAAGTGGGTTGGTCAATAATGTGGTGGAGAAGGTCTTGGAAAGATGTTGAAGAGGATGGTAATTCTGGAGGAGAGGAGGGGGAAGCATCCATGTAGGATTCATCCAGAAGTGTGAAGGATGGTATGGATGGGGATGAGGTGACATCTGGTGGTGGATAAGAGAATAATGGGTGGAAGTGGTCTACTGGTGGAGATGAAATGGTTGCTGGAGATGGAATAGAGGTTGGAGATGGGCTGGAGATTGTAATGGTGGATGAAATAGGTAGGGTTGGACTTGGAGGAGGGAGGAGAAGCAGCACTAGCAGCAGGCAGGTCTTCTGCAGGAGCAGAGACCTGGGGGGAGTGACTCTTTGAGTCCTGGTGCCTGAAGGGGCAGTTGAAGAGGGCCTGCTGGGCTTGCTAATTTGCCTGTCCCATTTCCCAAATAGGGCACAGGTGAGTCTCTTGGAGGCATTGATGTGCACTCCAGAGGAGACCAACAGAGCAGGGCACCTTGCCTGAAGGAAACTCCCAGAATTCTTCCAAAGTTCACAAAGGTTTTGTAATCTTTTTCTTTATCAGGTCAAAGAAGATCTCTCCCCAGTTCAAGCTTTTCCTATCTACCAGAGCTCCCATGAGGCAGAGCTGATGTCTGGAGATGGTGTCATGTGCAGAATGTTTTGCCACAGCACCTTGCCTACAACATCAGCTAGAAACCTGTATTCAACTGACAGGTTCCTCTTAAACAACTTGCTAGGGTTTCCCTCAGGATGACCCATCCTGGCAAGTATATCAGAAAATTCTTCTCCAGAAAGTTCAGCAGAGTCTTCACCATTCTTAAACCAAAAACTTCTGTTAAGACTGTTGGGTCAGAGGTACCTGGGTGCCAAGCAATAGATCCAACAATGGTGTTGTTGTCCAGGTTGTGTGCAGTATATACCCATTCCTTTATTTCATCTGAGGCAAGTTTGATTCTTGTGGTCATGAGGGTAGATAAATGCTGATCTTTGAATAAACTCATCAGGATGTCCTGGAAGACTTGATCAGCGGTGTTGAAGGAGTCAAGATCAATGTCAAATCCTGCATCAAATTTCATTGCGGCGAGGACAGCGACTGAGACGGCCATGGTACCTGCAAAAAACTTAACAAACAAACCGAACAAGCGTAGAACTGTTTGGAGGGAAGAAAATTTTTGCAGAGAAATTGAAAGCGCAAGAGAGAACGACGGCAAAAAATGAGTTTTATATTAGGATTCGACGCAGAAATGGAAAGATCGTTGAACTCAGTTCGACGATCGAGGCTTCTAAAGGAATCTGAAGAGACTCCAACATCGTCGATCTCCGTTCGACGATCTGGAAAGGCGTCGAGCTCCGTTCGACGATCGTTCAGTGAACAAAATCGTCGAGCACCGTTCGACGATCATTGACCGAAGGAGATAGTTCATACTATCTAAGAGGCGCTGAACTCAGTTCGACGATCCTGGAAATCGTCGAACTCCGTTCGACGATCTCTGGGGAAATCGTCGAGCGCAGTTTAGAGATCAGAAAATTCTAGACACTAAGGAAAATCAGAATTTTTGCCTAGTCTTGGTCAATTTTTAGCTTTCAAAATCTTGGATATTATTTAAGACTTCCTCCATCTAACATTCCTAACTGATTTAGGAAGAAAGTGTGTTTCTTTTCATCCAAGGGCTTGGTGAAAATATCTCCCCTTTGTAAATCAGTTGGGATATATGCAGTTCAATTTTATTCTTTTCAACATTGTCCCTTAAGAAGTGATGCCTAATCTCTATGTGTTTTGTCCTACTATGGAGGACTGGATTTTGAGCTATGGAAATAGCACTTGTATTGTCACAGAATATTTTTGACTTCTCCAAGTTGTAACCATAGTCTAGGAGTTGATTTGAATCCACAATATTTGTGAACAACAACTACCTGCAGCCATATATTCAGCTTCAGCAGTTGAAGTTGACACAGATGTTTGTTTCTTGCAAAACCAAGAGACAAGTCTATCACCAAGGAACTGACAAGTTCCACTGGTGCTTTTCCTGTCAATTCTGCATCCAGCATAATCAGCATCAGAGAATCCAGTTAACTCAAATGCTGAATCTTTTGGATACCAGAGACCTAGATTTGGACAACTTTTAACATACCTAAGAATCCTCTTTACTAATGTGAGGTGTGACTCTCTAAAGGGCTAACTTGGAACCTAGCACATATACATGTAGAAAACATTATATCTGGTCTACTAGCTGTAAGATACAGTAAAGAGCCAATCATCCTGCTCTATAGTTGTTGTCAACAGGTTTCCCATGTTCATAGCATCTAATACAACATTGGTAGGCATGGGTGTTTTCACAGACATGCCAAATTTCTTAACCAGCTCATTAGCATATTTGGTTTGAGAAATAAAGATGCCTCAGCATTTGTTTGATGCAATCTAGGAAGAAGGATAGCCACCCATGCTCTCATCTCAAATTTAGAATGCATTAGGTTAGAAAACACTCACAATTTTGAGTCAGTAGAACCAAAAATGATATCGTCTACATAAATTTGTACTAGTAGGGTATGGGACAGGGTTCTAATAAAAAGAGTTTGGTCTACTCTACCCCTTATAAACCATTTTCCAAGAACCTTGAAGCATGCTAGGGTTCATACCATGTCTAGAGCTTGCTTGAGCATGCATAAGCTTTAGAGTTTAAAACATAATCAGGGTAAGTTTGGAGAGATAAAACCTGGAGGTTGTCTGACATAGACTTCCTCTTTGAGTCTCCATTCAAGAAGGCACTCTTGACATCCATCTGATAAACCTTGAAGCCTTTGTGAGCTGCAAAGCTAGAAAAATCTGATGGCTTCCAGTCTTGCAACAGGTGTCAAAAGTCTGGTCTAGTCAATTCTTCTTCTTGAGAATATCCCTGGGCAACTAGCCTTGCCTTGTTCCTTATTATTACTCCTTGATCATCCAGTTTATTTCTGAATACCCATTTTGTTCCAACAATGGAATGATTCTTTGGCTTTGTCACTAGTTCCCATACTTTTTGTTCCTCTCAAATTGATGCAACTCCTCTTGCATGGCAATGATCCAGTGTGGATCTTGCTCTGCATCTTGAATGGACTGAGGTTCAATTTGAGAAAGGAAGCAGGTGTGCAACAGGTTTTGGTTGACCTGATTTCTGGTTTGCACCCCAGCTGAGAGTTCTCCAATTATTTGGGAATTGGATGGTCTCTTGATGTTACTAAATCAACAGGGGGTGTTGATTGTTCACCAACCTGTGTCGTTGTTTCCTCTTGTGGTACAACAACTGGCTCTTCATGTTGAGCTTCAATGTGTTGAGCATTCCTTCATCTTCACTGCTTTCATTCTCTTGAGCGACCTGCAACTTGTTCATATCTTCAACTAGAGAGTTTCCTGCAAAGGTTCTATGGTAGAAGAAATCTTCTCCTTGAAAGACATGTTTGTTTCATCAAAAGAAACATGAACAGATTCCTCAATTTTCAAAGATGACTTATTATAGACCCTATAGGCCTTGCTGATCATGGAGTATCCCAGAAACACTCCTTTATCAGCTTTGGCTTGAAATTTTGCTAAGTATTTCTTATCATTATTGTGAATATAGCAAATGCAACCAAAAACTCTAAGATAGTCAACTTTAGGTTTCTTCCCTTGAGTAATTCATAGGGAGTCTTTCCCTTCAGTTTATGTATCAGACTTCTGTTCAGCACATAGTTGGAGGTGTTCACTGCCTCTGTCCAGAAGGATAGAGGTAGATGAGCATCTGACAACAATGTAGTGGCAGATTCAATAAGGGTTCTATTTTTCCTTTCAGCTACCCCATTTTGTTGAGGAGTTCTCGGAGCTGAGAAAGTATGCCTGATCCCTTCACTCTGACAGAACTCTTGCATAAGAAGAGAATCAAACTCTGTCCCATGATCACTTCTGATCAGGGCAATGTGAGTATTGAACTCAATCTGTATACATTTGAGAAACTCTGTCAGACACTTAAAGTTATCAGACTTCTTTCTTCCTTAGAAAGAACACCCAAGTGAATCTAGAGAAGTCATCTACAATTACTAAAATGTAGGATTTCCCTCCTAGGCTTTGTACTGTGATGGGTCCAAATAGATCCATGTGTAACAGATACAATATCCTAGGTGAATCACTCTTATTAAGTGACTTGAAACTGTTTTTAGTTTGCTTGCCTAATTGACAAGCCTTGCAGAGTCCTTCCTTCTTGTAGGGGCCAGAAGGTAGTCCTCTAACAAGGTTGTCCTTGGATAGCCTAGCAATAGTTCTAAGGTTTAGGTGTCCTAATCTCTTATGCCATAAAACATTTGGTCTACAAACTGAATTGAATAAACAGATATCTATAGTAGTTGAAAGAAAATCTACTAGGTAGATGTTACCTTTCCTTTTACCTGTCAACACAATTGTGTTGTCATCTGACTTGATTTTGCATAAGGTTTTGCTGAAGGTCACCTGGTAGCCTTCATCACATAGCTGACTGATGCTGATTAGGTTGTGCTTCAGTCCTTCCACATATGCTACTTTCTTGAAGGTTACAGAACCAATCTGGACTGCTCCATAACCTTTAGTTTGTCCAAAGTTGGAGTCACCAAAGATAACCTTGGGTCCAAGCTTGGCTCTAAAGGAATTGAGGTTGTCCTTGTTCCCTGTCATGTGCTTAGAGCACCCACTATCCAAATACCATTGCTGGTTAGATGTTGGATAGGTCTTCACCTGCACATAAAGCAATTCACTTGTTTTTGACCCAGTTTACCTGGGCCTAGGTTGATAACCTTTAAATTCAGAAATGAAGGATATCCCTGGCTGACTCTTATATCCTTCAGGATGATATCTCCTTGGAGGTATAATCCATTCAGTATAAGGGTTGAAGGTTTGGGATGAAAAACCCTTAGGATTTAATTTTGACTTGCCTTTGAAAGAATTTCCAGAGCTCTGACCTCTGTTCGACGATCTTGGAGCTGCGTTCGATGATCGTTGGGTCAGATCGTCGAGCTCCGTTCGACGGTCGACTATGGCTGAGGTCAGGTATATGGGATCGTCGACCTGCGTTCGACGATCGTGGCTGAGATCGTCGATCAGCGTTCGACGATTTGTCCTGAGATCGTCGAGCTGTGTTCGACGATCGTCGATCTTCATTCGGCGATCGTCGATCTCCGTTCGACGATTTGTGCTGGACTTTAGTTTTCTGAGGCAGATCAGAATTTTTCCTGGCAACCTCTACAACTCCCTTTCCCTTGTCAGAAATGAACTTGATAGGGGTTGTTAGAATAATAGGTTGGCTGGATGAGGCACCCAAGCCCAGTGTACTGTTGAATCTTGAATTCACTATGCTTGTGATGTCCATCAGCTTGATGCTTCTCCCATTGAGAGATTCTTCAAGCTTCTTGGCCTCAGAGAGCTCACTCTTCAGTGAAGCTATCTGTTCCCTATAGTTCTCCAACTCCTGTGAGAGTTTGAGGTTTTCTAACTTTAAAACATTTTGTTCAGATAATTGATTTCTGAGAGAGATGATCTCTTTCTCAGACTTTAGCAGGTCTAAACATAGTGCTTTAAATTCAAATTTAAAATCTTCTGAAGTGAAATCAAAAGAGCTGATTACCTGATCTTCTTCAGGTTGAGTCTCTGAGTCTGACTCTGACTCCTCTTCCTCTGAGTTGTGTTGTGAGGCATTGATTGCCATCATGCAGAACTCCTTTTCCTCTGCATCATCCTCATCATCACTGGAGCTGGAAGAGGCTTCTGACTCCTCTTTAGTCTCACTCCAGGATTCAGCAACAAATCCTTTCCTTGTGTGCTTATTTTTGCTGGAGGAAGGTTTGCTATTTCCATTCCTTTTGGAGTCTTTCTCCTTTCTTCTTTCTCTTCTGTCCCTTCTGTCCTTGGTCTTGTTCTCTAGACAGTCAGAACTATGTGCCCTGGTTTCCTGCAACCAAAGCAAATAATGTCTTTGTTATTGCCAATGGACTTGTCATACCTTGGCTTGTCCTGCTCCTTGTATGATCTTCTTCTGAAGTCCTTTCTGGCCATCTTATAGAATCTTTTGGCCAACAAGCTGAGAAGTTCATCATTGGCTGTTCCTTTTTCTTCAGGCAGATCCTCAGTTGCCTTGAATGCTATAGTCTTCTCCTTTCTTGTGGCTGGTGAAGCAGCCTTCTGTTCTTCCTCTCTGTTCTTGATGAGTAGCTCATAAGATTTGAGCTTACCCAACAAGGCTTCAGTGGTGATCTCATTCAGACTTCTGGCATCTTTAATTGGCCAGATTCTTGAATCCCAAGTGCTGGGGAAGCACATTAGGATCTTGTCATTAAGTTCTGTCAGTGAGATCTCTTTGTCTAATGTCCTCAGTTCACTGACAATTAGACTCAGTCTGTTGTACATGTCTCCCACTGACTCAGTTTCTCCTTCTTGAAGTTCTCATATTGGGAGATGAGATGGGATCTTCTGTCCTTTCTTTCATCAGCTGAGCCTGAGACTATTTCTATTTCTGAGAGCTTGTCCCAAATCTCCTTGGCTGAATTACATTCAGCTACCTTTTGAAAAATGTCATCTGACATTGTCTGAGCTAGAATGTTCATTGCCTTGGCATCAGCTACTTTCCACTTTTTGATGTCAGCATCTGTTCCTGATGGAGGTGGAACAGCATTTGTGCTTGTGCTCTCTGGAGGTCTTGGACACACTGTCAACACAGAATTAAAAATATCTTCGTCAATAGAATTCATGTAGAGTCTAATCCTTGCTTTCCAAAGTGCAAACTTTGACAGATTGCACACTGGAGGTCTGGTGCTAGCATAATCTTTGTTTGGGCCATGACTTGTGCAAGCTAAATCTAATAATGAAATATAAAAGAAGGATCTAGTTTGGGATCTTGGGGTTCAGGTGTTAGCCTGTACAACCAAACAGATATGGTATGTTTAACCAACCTGGCTCTGATACCAATTGAAAGGGAAACTAGATCTGATATACTCTAGAGGGGGGTGAATAGAGTATATGGTGCTTTTTTAAAACACAAAGAAAAAACTTTTGCAAAGCTTTACAACAATTGTTGTAATGAGTGTAAGCAGGGAAGCAGAAATAAAACTAATCACAAAACTAAGCTATGCAGAAACTAAGCACAAGAAATCTAGGCCAGAAACAAAAAGAAAACATGCAAAACCAGATGACACAAGGAATTATAGTGGTTCCCCAACTTGGGTACATCCACTCTTCTACCACCCTAGGTAGGAATCCACTGCAGGATGAGTTGATCAGGTGTCCTGGGCACCAATGAGCTTTTGATAAGGTGCTCAAAAACCAAACAGATTTTTTGATCAGGTGTCTTGCCACCAATGAGCTTTTGACAAGGTGCTCAAAAACCAGATTCAAACTTTTGAAGGGAGTTTGAAACAACCCTTTACAGAGTGGGGGTGAGAGAGTTATGGCAGTCTTCTCTTTTCTCAAACAACTGAGAAGACTAAGTGGATTGATGTCAAAGCTCCCCCTGAGTCCTTGATCTTCAGGAAGATGAGCTTTGCTGAGGGTGATAGGCCTTCAAAGATAGATCTCCAGCAAAAGATGATTTCAGCAAGCTGAAATGTTGAGTGTCTGGAGTCTTGAAATGATGTTGGCCTTGAACACTTTGAGAGCTGAAGAGATCTGAAGATTGTTTGAAAGCTTGATCTCTTTTTGATGAGTGTTCTACAGAATTCTTGTTGACAGAATATTTTCAAAGAGTCTCTGTATATTGAGTTGTGTCCTGTTCTTGTCAATCTCTTATTTGATTCAAAAACATTCTCTCTTTTATTCTCTGTGTCTGAATAGAATATCACTCTGTCAAAGATAGCCGTTGGTCTACATTGATTACAGCCTTAATTGCATAATTTGTTCTGAAGGAAAGTCCACTGAATTGTTCCTTGAAAAATCCTTGAAACTTGCTCCAGAAGTAAATGAAAACGGCTGGCAGATCTTCTGAATTAAATGCAGAATAACTTCTATCTGATTTGAATTTGAATTCTGAAAGATAACTGAAATCGTCGAACTGAGCTCTGCTATCGTCGAGCTGAGCTCAGCGACCTGGAAAATGCAAGCAGCAACATAATCGTCGATCTGAGCTCAAAGATCGTCGAACTGAGCTCAGAGATAAGGATCCAGTGCAGAGTCAAAATCGTCGACCTGAGCTCAGCGATCGTCGAATGGAGTTCGACGATATTGAGAAGTTAAGCTCAGCGATCGTCGAGTGGAGCTCGACAATATTATGAGGTTGAGCTCAGCGATCGTCGAAAGGAGCTCGACGATCTGTCGAAGTTGAGCTAGACGATCGTCGACCGGAGTTCGACGAAACGTCGTGCTGAGCTCGACGATTTGGACTTAGTCTCCAGAAAAAACTTTGGTCTTCAGGGCAGCTTCCAATCCTAGACTTCTAACCCTTAGACTCAATTCTAATTGACCTATTAAGCTATACAGAAGGTCAAAACACAGATTCCTAGAGAAATAGTGATCCTGACCCAAATTAGTAATAGGGTGTTCCAACAATCTCCCCCTATTTGGGTTAGGAAAACTATTTACATACTTAGGAAAATCAAACAACATCATACAGTCAGAAAAACATAAAAAAAACAGCAGCTAGACATTACAGAACCATCACAGAGATATATAAATATGATATCCAGAAAGCAGTCAGAAAAACCAAGAATTGTCACCTTACAGAGTTACTCTTTCTCTTTGCCTTTTACCATTTTGATTTCTCTGTTAGGATTTAAAGCTTCTTTGTTGGATCTGGTATCATCTGCTGCACCCAAATATGTTTGCTTAGAGGTCCTGGGAACCACTGCAGCAGGATGCAACTCCATGTACCTGTCTGCATCAAAAAATTTACTGGAGGCATATCTTTCTAGTTCTTTCTGTCTTTGTTCTGATATTGTAGATATATTAGAGGTGTCTAGGCCTTGCTCTCTGGCTTTCTTTATTTGATCTAATGCAGCCAACTCTTTCATTCTAGCAGTCCAAGCAACATGATTCTTCTCAGGGTCCTCAAAAGGAACAGTGGCTCATACCTGTTGGAAGAAGTATCTTGAGGAGTCCTGGCAGTCACAGTTTCTTTGAGCTTATAGGGGAATGGACCAGAAGAAGTATCAGATGAAGCATGTCCTCCCCTGGAGTAAGGATGCTGCCTGGAATGCCCTTTGGAGTAAACCTGAGTCTCTCTTTGATTTCCCCTATATCCTCCCCTTCTAGAGTAAGAGCCCCTAGACTAGCTTTCCCTTTGATATGTTCTAGCATGGGGTTGGTAGGGAGCCTGGCTTCTAGCTGGGCTTGAACTTGCAGAGCTGCCACCTACACCTGCATCAGGTGGAGGTGGTGGAGGAGGATGAGGGTGCTTGGACTGGGTGGAACCTTTCTCATACTTCCTTTTCTTCTTCATAGCCTTTAGCTGATTCTTAGAGAACTGCATCCAATGCTCAGTAATTGGGCAGTTGTGCAGAATATAGTAAGGAACATCATTATCATCTCTAACTTTGGCAGGTGGAACCCTCTTCATTGCCTTACTTCTTGCCTTCCTTTTCCTTGCAATGGTGGAAGAAGAATCATCAGAAGCAGTGTTGTAGTCATCAGATTCAGAGCTTTGAGCATCATATAAAGCATCAATCCTTTTCATCAGATCTCTTTCAGTTGAACAACAGCAGATGGGCAGAAGCAGAAGCAGAAGGAGCAACAGAGACAGATACAGCAACAGATATAACAATAGATACTGGAGCAGCAGTAGAAGCAACACTGGTTATTTCAGGAATTATGGCAGCAGTAGGTTCAGAAACAACAACAACATCTACAGCAGGCTCAAAAACAACAGCCTCTGTCATCAGAGAATCCTGGGAAATGGGCTCATCAGAAACAATTTGATTTTCAGCAGCAGTTGGAACATTTTCTTCAGCAGCAGCAGAATAATTTCAGAAGCAGATTCAGCCTTTTCTTTATCAGCAGCAGCAGCAGTCATCATTGAGTGTACAAAGGATGAAAGAATGTTGGGGTCACAGCCAGAGAAGGGCACCATTGCCTTAGACAGATCTTCTGAGGGCTGGACAGCAATAGCTTCTGGAAGGTAGCTGTAATATGCAGTATCAAATGCAGATAGCAAAGACCTTAGGTCTATTGCTAAGACTGGAGTAGCAGCAGCAACTAGAGCAGAAGAGGCAGCAGACACAAGAGCAGCAGCAGCAGCAGCAGCATGAAGGCTGACTTCATAGGGCATCTCCCCCTGCTGGATGCAGATACCTCTGTATCAAGGCAAACTGCTGTGGGGCTGCTTGAGGAAGGAGAGAAGAAAGCCTGGCAGAGAGGGCTGCCACTGACAAGTGTAGAGGAGCCAAAGAGGTCTCCAAGAGGAGGGAGAGCCTGGGGGCAATGAGCTCATATAGCTTGTCAGTAAGGGCTGAGAGATCTACTTGCTCAAGAAGAGGAGCAGAGGTAGAGGGTACAGGGATGGCTGAAGAAGCTGGAGGTGGAGGGCTGAATGGTGGAATGAATGGCTCAGGAGAGGGAATTGTGGAGATGGAGGACAATGGGATGGATATGGAGGGAGTGAAAGTGGTTGGTCAATAATGTGGTGGAGAAGGTCTTGGAAAGATGTTGAAGAGGATGGTAATTCTGGAGGAGAGGAGGGGGAAGCATCCATGTAGGATTCATCCAGAAGTGTGAAGGATGGTATGGATGGGGATGAGGTGACATCTGGTGGTGGATAAGAGAATAATGGGTGGAAGTGGTCTACTGGTGGAGATGAAATGGTGCTGGAGATGGAATAGAGGTTGGAGATGGGCTGGAGATTGTAATGGTGGATGAAATAGGTAGGGTTTGGACTTGGAGGAGGAGGAGAAGCAGCACTAGCAGCAGGCAGGTCTTCTGCAGGAGCAGAGACCTGGGGGGAGTGACTCTTTGAGTCCTGGTGCCTGAAGGGGCAGTTGAAGAGGGCCTGCTGGGCTTGCTAATTTGCCTGTCCCATTTCCCAAATAGGGCACAGGTGAGTCTCTTGGAGGCATTGATGTGCACTCCAGAGGAGACCACAGAGCAGGGCACCTTGCCTGAAGGAAAACTCCCAGAATTCTTCCAAAGTTCACAAAGGTTTTGTTAATCTTTTTCTTTATCAGGTCAAAGAAGATCTCTCCCCAGTTCAAGCTTTTCCTATCTACCAGAGCTCCCATGAGGCAGAGCTGATGTCTGGAGATGGTGTCATGTGCAGAATGTTTTGCCAACAGCACCTTGCCTACAACATCAGCTAGAAACCTGTATTCACTGACAGGTTCCTCTTAAACAACTTGCTAGGGTTTCCCTCAGGATGACCCATCCTGGCAAGTATATCAGAAAATTCTTCTCCAGAAAGTTCAGCAGAGTCTTCACCATTTCTTAAACCAAAAACTTCTGTTAAGACTGTTGGGGTCAGAGGTACCTGGGTGCCAGCAATAGATCCAACAATGGTGTTGTTGTCAAGGTTGTGTGCAGTATATACCCATTCCTTTATTTCATCTGAGGCAAGTTTGATTCTTGTGGTCATGAGGGTAGATAAATGCTGATCTTTGAATAAACTCAGGATGTCCTGGAAGACTTGATCAACGGTGTTGAAGGAGTCCAGATCAATGTCAAATCCTGCATCAAATTTCATTGCGGCGAGGACAGCGACTGAGACGGCCATGGTACCTGCAAAAACTTAACAAACAAACCGAACAAGCGTAGAACTGTTTGGAGGGAAGAAAATTTTTGCAGAGAAATTGAAAGCGCAAGAGAGAACGACGGCAAAAAATGAGTTTTATATTAGGATTCGACGCAGAAATGGAAAGATCGTTGAACTCAGTTCGACGATCGAGGCTTCTAAAGGAATCTGAAGAGACTCCAACATCGTCGATCTCCGTTCGACGATCTGGAAAGGCGTCGAGCTCCGTTCGACGATCGTTCAGTGAACAAAATCGTCGAGCGCCGTTCGACGATCGTTGACCGAGGAGGAGATAGTTCATACTATCTAAGAGGCGCTGAACTCAGTTCGACGATCCTGGAAATCGTCGAACTCCGTTCGACGATCTTGGGGAAATCGTCGAGCGCAGTTCAGAGATCAGAAAATTCTAGACACTAAGGAAAATCAGAATTTTTGCCTAGTCTTGGTCAATTTTTAGCTTTCAAAATCTTGGATATTATTTAAGACTTCCTCCATCTAACATTCCTAACTGATTTAGGAAGAAAGTGTGTTTCTTTTCATCCAAGGCTTGGTGAAAATATCTCCCCTTTGTAAATCAGTTGGGATATAATGCAGTTCAATTTTATTCTTTTCAACATTGTCCCTTAAGAAGTGATGCCTAATCTCTATGTGTTTTGTCCTACTATGGAGGACTGGATTTTGAGCTATGGAAATAGCACTTGTATTGTCACAGAATATTTTTGACTTCTCCAAGTTGTAACCATAGTCTAGGAGTTGATTTTGAATCCACAATATTTGTGAACAACAACTACCTGCAGCCATATATTCAGCTTCAGCAGTTGAAGTTGACACAGATGTTTGTTTCTTGCAAAACCAAGAGACAAGTCTATCACCAAGGAACTGACAAGTTCCACTGGTGCTTTTCCTGTCAATTCTGCATCCAGCATAATCAGCATCAGAGAATCCAGTTAACTCAAATGCTGAATCTTTTGGATACCAGAGACCTAGATTTGGACAACTTTTAACATACCTAAGAATCCTCTTTACTAATGTGAGGTGTGACTCTCTAGGGCTAACTTGGAACCTAGCACATATACATGTAGAAAACATTATATCTGGTCTACTAGCTGTAAGATACAGTAAAGAGCCAATCATTGCTCTATAGGTTGTCTGACATAGACTTCCTCTTTGATGTCTCCATTCAAGAAGGCACTCTTGACATCCATCTGATAAACCTTGAAGCCTTTGTGAGCTGCATAAGCTAGAAAAATTCTGATGGCTTCCAGTCTTGCAACAGGTGCAAAAGTCTGGTCGTAGTCAATTCCTTCTTCTTGAGAATATCCCTGGGCAACTAGCCTTGCCTTGTTCCTTATTATTACTCCTTGATCATCCAGTTTATTTCTGAATACCCATTTTGTTCCAACAATGGAATGATTCTTTGGCTTTGTCACTAGTTCCCATACTTTGTTCCTCTCAAATTGATGCAACTCCTCTTGCATGGCAATGATCCAGTGTGGATCTTGCTCTGCATCTTGAATGGACTGAGGTTCAATTTGAGAAAGGAAGCAGGTGTGCAACAGGTTTTGGTTGACCTGATTTCTGGTTTGCACACCAGCTGAGAGTTCTCCAATTATTTGGGAAATTGGATGGTCTCTTGATGTTACTAAATCAACAGGGGGTGTTGATTGTTCACCAACCTGTGTCGTTGTTTCCTCTTGTGGTACAACAACTGGCTCTTCATGTTGAGCTTCAATGTGTTGAGCATTCCCTTCATCTTCACTGCTTTCATTCTCTTGAGCGACCTGCAACTTGTTCATATCTTCAACTAGAGAGTGTTCCTGCAAAGGTTCTATGGTAGAAGAAATCTTCTCCTTGAAAGACATGTTAGTTTCATCAAAAGAAACATGAACAGATTCCTCAATTTTCAAAGATGACTTATTATAGACCCTATAGGCCTTGCTGATCATGGAGTATCCCAGAAACACTCCTTTATCAGCTTTGGCTTGAAATTTTGCTAAGTATTTCTTATCATTATTGTGAATATAGCAAATGCAACCAAAAACTCTAAGATAGTCAACTTTAGGTTTCTTCCCTTTGAGTAATTCATAGGGAGTCTTTCCCTTCAGTTTATGTATCAGACTTCTGTTCAGCACATAGTTGGAGGTGTTCACTGCCTCTGTCCAGAAGGATAGAGGTAGATGAGCATCTGACAACAATGTAGTGGCAGATTCAATAAGGGTTCTATTTTTCCTTTCAGCTACCCCATTTTGTTGAGGAGTTCTCGGAGCTGAGAAAGTATGCCTGATCCCTTCACTCTGACAGAACTCTTGCATAAGAAGAGAATCAAACTCTGTCCCATGATCACTTCTGATCAGGGCAATGTGAGTATTGAACTCAATCTGTATACATTTGAGAAACTCTGTCAGACACTTAAAGTTATCAGACTTCTTTCTTAGAAAGAACACCCAAGTGAATCTAGAGAAGTCATCTACAATTACTAAAGTGTAGGATTTCCCTCCTAGGCTTTGTACTGTGATGGGTCCAAATAGATCCATGTGTAACAGATACAATATCCTAGGTGAATCACTCTTATTAAGTGACTTGAAACTGTTTTTAGTTTGCTTGCCTAATTGACAAGCCTTGCAGAGTCCTTCCTTCTTGTAGGGGCCAGAAGGTAGTCCTCTAACAAGGTTGTCCTTGGATAGCCTAGCAATAGTTCTAAGGTTTAGGTGTCCTAATCTCTTATGCCATAAAACATTTGGTCTACAAACTGAATTGAATAAACAGATATCTATAGTAGTTGAAAGAAAATCTACTAGGTAGATGTTACCTTTCCTTTTACCTGTCAACACAATTGTGTTGTCCTCTGACTTGATTTTGCATAAGGTTTTGCTGAAGGTCACCTGGTAGCCTTCATCACATAGCTGACTGATGCTGATTAGGTTGTGCTTCAGTCCTTCCACATATGCTACTTTCTTGAAGGTTACAGAACCAATCTGGACTGCTCCATAACCTTTAGTTTGTCCAAAGTTGGAGTCACCAAAGATAACCTTGGGTCCAAGCTTGGCTCTAAAGGAATTGAGGTTGTCCTTGTTCCCTGTCATGTGCTTAGAGCACTCACTATCCAAATACCATTGCTGGTTAGATGTTGGATAGGTCTTCACCTGCACATAAAGCAATTCACTTGTTTTTGACCCAGTTTACCTTGGGCCTAGGTTGATAACCTTTAAATTCAGAAATGAAGGATATCCCTGGCTGACTCTTATATCCTTCAGGATGATATCTCCTTGGAGGTATAATCCATTCAGTATAAGGGTTGAAGGTTTGGGATGAAAAACCCTTAGGATTTAATTTTGACTTGCCTTTGAAAGAATTTCCAGAGCTCTGACCTCTGTTCGACGATCTTGGAGCTGCGTTCGATGATCGTGGGTCAGATCGTCGAGCTCCGTTCGACGGTCGACTATGGCTGAGGTCAGGTATATGGGATCGTCGACCTGCGTTCGACGATCGTGGCTGAGATCGTCGATCAGCGTTCGACGATTTGTCCTGAGATCGTCGAGCTGCGTTCGACGATCGTCGATCTTCATTCGGCGATCGTCGATCTCCGTTCGACGATTTGTGCTGGACTTTAGTTTTCTGAGGCAGATCAGAATTTTTCCTGGCAACCTCTACAACTCCCTTTCCCTTGTCAGAAATGAACTTGATAGGGGTTGTTAGAATAATAGGTTGGCTGGATGAGGCACCCAAGCCCAGTGTACTGTTGAATCTTGAATTCACTATGCTTGTGATGTCCATCAGCTTGATGCTTCTCCCATTGAGAGATTCTTCAAGCTTCTTGGCCTCAGAGAGCTCACTCTTCAGTGAAGCTATCTGTTCCCTATAGTTCTCCAACTCCTGTGAGAGTTTGAGGTTTTCTAACTTTAAAACATTTTGTTCAGATAATTGATTTCTGAGAGAGATGATCTCTTTCTCAGACTTTAGCAGGTCTAAACATAGTGCTTTAAATTCAAATTTAAAATCTTCTGAAGTGAAATCAAAAGAGCTGATTACCTGATCTTCTTCAGGTTGAGTCTCTGAGTCTGACTCTGACTCCTCTTCCTCTGAGTTGTGTTGTGAGGCATTGATTGCCATCATGCAGAACTCCTTTTCCTCTGCATCATCCTCATCATCACTGGAGCTGGAAGAGGCTTCTGACTCCTCTTTAGTCTCACTCCAGGATTCAGCAACAAATCCTTTCCTTGTGTGCTTATTTTTGCTGGAGGAAGGTTTGCTATTTCCATTCCTTTTGGAGTCTTTCTCCTTTCTTCTTTCTCTTCTGTCCCTTCTGTCCTTGGTCTTGTTCTCTAGACAGTCAGGAACTATGTGCCCTGGTTTCCTGCAACCAAAGCAAATAATGTCTTTGTTATTGCCAATGGACTTGTCATACCTTGGCTTGTCCTGCTCCTTGTATGATCTTCTTCTGAAGTCCTTTCTGGCCATCTTATAGAATCTTTTGGCCAACAAGCTGAGAAGTTCATCATTGGCTGTTCCTTTTTCTTCAGGCAGATCCTCAGTTGCCTTGAATGCTATAGTCTTCTCCTTTCTTGTGGCTGGTGAAGCAGCCTTCTGTTCTTCCTCTCTGTTCTTGATGAGTAGCTCATAAGATTTGAGCTTACCCAACAAGGCTTCAGTGGTGATCTCATTCAGACTTCTGGCATCTTTAATTGGCCAGATTCTTGAATCCCAAGTGCTGGGGAAGCACATTAGGATCTTGTCATTAAGTTCTGTCAGTGAGATCTCTTTGTCTAATGTCCTCAGTTCACTGACAATTAGACTCAGTCTGTTGTACATGTCTCCCACTGACTCAGTTTCTCCCTTCTTGAAGTTCTCATATTGGGAGATGAGATGGGATCTTCTGTCCTTTCTTTCATCAGCTGAGCCTGAAACTATTTCTGAGAGCTTGTCCCAAATCTCCTTGGCTGAATTACATTCAACTACCTTTTGAAAAATGTCATCTGACATTGTCTGAGCTAGAATGTTCATTGCCTTGGCATCAGCTACTTTCCACTTTTTGATGTCAGCATCTGTTCCTGATGGAGGTGGAACAGCATTTGTGCTTGTGCTCTCTGGAGGTCTTGGACACACTGTCAACACAGAATTAAAAATATCTTCGTCAATAGAATTCATGTAGAGTCTAATCCTTGCTTTCCAAAGTACAAACTTTGACAGATTGCACACTGGAGGTCTGGTGCTAGCATAATCTTTGTTTTGGGCCATGACTTGTGCAAGCTAAATCTAATAATGAAATATAAAAGAAGGATCTAGATTGGGATCTTGGGGTTCAGGTGTTAGCCTGTACAACCAAACAGATATGGTATGTTTAACCAACCTGGCTCTGATACCAATTGAAAGGGGAAACTAGATCTGATATACTCTAGAGGGGGGTGAATAGAGTATATGGTGCTTTTTAAAACACAAAGAAAAACTTTTGCAAAGCTTTACAACAATTGTTGTAATGAGTGTAAGCAGGGAAGCAGAAATAAAACTAATCACAAAACTAAGCTATGCAGAAACTAAGCACAAGAAAATCTAGGCCAGAAACAAAAAGAAAACATGCAAAACCAGATGACACAAGGAATTATAGTGGTTCCCCAAACTTGGGTACATCCACTCTTCTACCACCCTAGGTAGGAATCCACTGCAGGATGAGTTGATCAGGTGTCCTGGGCACCAATGAGCTTTTGATAAGGTGCTCAAAAACCAAAACAGATTTTTTGATCAGGTGTCTTGCCACCAATGAGCTTTTGACAAGGTGCTCAAAAACCAGATTCAAACTTTTGAAGGGAGTTTGAACAACCCTTTACAGAGTGGGGGTGAGAGAGTTATGGCAGTCTTCTCTTTCTCAAACAACTGAGAAGACTAAGTGGATTGATGTCAAAGCTCCCCCTGAGTCCTTGATCTTCAGGAAGATGAGCTTTGCTGAGGGTGATAGGCCTTCAAAGATAGATCTCCAGCAAAAGATGATTTCAGCAAGCTGAAATGTTGAGTGTCTGGAGTCTTGAAATGATGTTGGCCTTGAACACTTTGAGAGCTGAAGAGATCTGAAGATTGTTTGAAAGCTTGATCTCTTTTTGATGAGTGTTCTACAGAATTCTTGTTGACAGAATATTTTCAAAGAGTCTCTGTATATTGAGTTGTGTCCTGTTCTTGTCAATCTCTTATTTGATTCAAAAACATTCTCTCTTTTATTCTCTGTGTCTGAATAGAATATCACTCTGTCAAAGATAGCCGTTGGTCTACATTGATTACAGCCTTAATTGCATAATTTGTTCTGAAGGAAAGTCCACTGAATTGTTCCTTGAAAAATCCCTTGAAACTTGCTCCAGAAGTAAATGAAAACGGCTGGCAGATCTTCTGAATTAAATGCAGAATAACTTCTATCTGATTTGAATTTGAATTCTGAAAGATAACTGAAATCGTCGAACTGAGCTCTGCTATCGTCGAGCTGAGCTCAGCGACCTGGAAAATGCAAGCAGCAACATAATCGTCGATCTGAGCTCAAAGATCGTCGAACTGAGCTCAGAGATAAGGATCCAGTGCAGAGTCAAAATCGTCGACCTGAGCTCAGCGATCGTCGAATGGAGTTCGACGATATTGAGAAGTTAAGCTCAGCGATCGTCGAGTGGAGCTCGACAATATTATGAGGTTGAGCTCAGCGATCGTCGAAAGGAGCTCGACGATCTGTCGAAGTTGAGCTAGACGATCGTCGACCGGAGTTCGACGAAACGTCGTGCTGAGTTCGACGATTTGGACTTAGTCTCCAGAAAAAACTTTGGTCTTCAGGGCAGCTTCCAATCCTAGACTTCTAACCCTTAGACTCAATTCTAATTGACCTATTAAGCTATACAGAAGGTCAAAACACAGATTCCTAGAGAAATAGTGATCCTGACCCAAATTAGTAATAGGGTGTTCCAACAATCTCCCCCTATTTGGGTTAGGAAAACTATTTACATACTTAGGAAAATCAAACAACATCATACAGTCAGAAAAACATAAAAACAACAGCAGCTAGACATTACAGAACCATCACAGAGATATATAAATATGATATCCAGAAAGCAGTCAGAAAAACCAAGAATTGTCACCTTACAGAGTTACTCTTTCTCTTTGCCTTTTACCATTTTGATTTCTCTGTTAGGATTTAAAGCTTCTTTGTTGGATCTAGTATCATCTGCTGCACCCAAATATGTTTGCTTAGAGGTCCTGGGAACCACTGCAGCAGGATGCAACTCCATGTACCTGTCTGCATCAAAAAATTTACTGGAGGCATATCTTTCTAGTTCTTTCTGTCTTTGTTCTGATATTGTAGATATATTAGAGGTGTCTAGGCCTTGCTCTCTGGCTTTCTTTATTTGATCTAATGCAGCCAACTCTTTCATTCTAGCAGTCCAAGCAACATGATTCTTCTCAGGGTCCTCAAAAGGAACATGTGGCTCATACCTGTTGGAAGAAGTATCTTGAGGAGTCCTGGCAGTCACAGTTTCTTTGAGCTTATAGGGGAATGGACCAGAAGAAGTATCAGATGAAGCATGTCCTCCCCTGGAGTAAGGATGCTGCCTGGAATGCCCTTTGGAGTAAACCTGAGTCTCTCTTTGATTTCCCCTATATCCTCCCCTTCTAGAGTAAGAGCCCCTAGACTAGCTTTCCCTTTGATATGTTCTAGCATGGGGTTGGTAGGGAGCCTGGCTTCTAGCTGGGCTTGAACTTGCAGAGCTGCCACCTACACCTGCATCAGGTGGAGGTGGTGGAGGAGGATGAGGGTGCTTGGACTGGGTGGAACCTTTCTCATACTTCCTTTTCTTCTTCATAGCCTTTAGCTGATTCTTAGAGAACTGCATCCAATGCTCAGTAATTGGGCAGTTGTGCAGAATATAGTAAGGAACATCATTATCATCTCTAACTTTGGCAGGTGGAACCCTCTTCATTGCCTTACTTCTTGCCTTCCTTTTCCTTGCAATGGTGGCAAGAAGAATCATCAGAAGCAGTGTTGTAGTCATCAGATTCAGAGCTTTGAGCATCATATAAAGCATCAATCCTTTTCATCAGATCTTCTTTCAGTTGAACAACAGCAGATGGGGCAGAAGCAGAAGCAGAAGGAGCAACAGAGACAGATACAGCAACAGATATAACAATAGATACTGGAGCAGCAGTAGAAGCAACACTGGTTATTTCAGGAATTATGGCAGCAGTAGGTTCAGAAACAACAACAACATCTACAGCAGGCTCAAAAACAACAGCCTCTGTCATCAGAGAATCCTGGGAAATGGGCTCATCAGAAACAATTTGATTTTCAGCAGCAGTTGGAACATTTTCTTCAGCAGCAGCAAGAATAATTTCAGAAGCAGATTCAGCCTTTTCTTTATCAGCAGCAGCAGCAGTCATCACTGAGTGTACAAAGGATGAAAGAATGTTGGGGTCACAGCCAGAGAAGGGCACCATTGCCTTAGACAGATCTTCTGAGGGCTGGACAGCAATAGCTTCTGGAAGGTAGCTGTAATATGCAGTATCAAATGCAGATAGCAAAGACCTTAGGTCTATTGCTAAGACTGGAGTAGCAGCAGCAACTAGAGCAGAAGAGGCAGCAGACACAAGAGCAGCAGCAGCAGCAGCAGCATGAAGGCTGACTTCATAGGGCATCTCCCCCTGCCTGGATGCAGATACCTCTGTATCAAGGCAAACTGCTGGTGGGGCTGCTTGAGGAAGGAGAGAAGAAAGCCTGGCAGAGAGGGCTGCCACTGACAAGTGTAGAGGAGCCAAAGAGGTCTCCAAGAGGAGGGAGAGCCTGGGGCAATGAGCTCATACAGCTTGTCAGCAAGGGCTGAGAGATCTACTTGCTCAAGAAGAGGAGCAGAGGTAGAGGGTACAGGGATGGCTGAAGAAGCTGGAGGTGGAGGGCTGAATGGTGGAATGAATGGCTCAGGAGAGGGGATTGTGGAGATGGAGGACAATGGGATGGATATGGAGGGAGTGAAAGTGGGTTGGTCAATAATGTGGTGGAGAAGGTCTTGGAAAGATGTTGAAGAGGATGGTAATTCTGGAGGAGAGGAGGGGGAAGCATCCATGTAGGATTCATCCAGAAGTGTGAAGGATGGTATGGATGGGGATGAGGTGACATCTGGTGGTGGATAAGAGAATAATGGGTGGAAGTGGTCTACTGGTGGAGATGAAATGGTTGCTGGAGATGGAATAGAGGTTGGAGATGGGCTGGAGATTGTAATGGTGGATGAAATAGGTAGGGTTGGACTTGGAGGAGGAGGAGAAGCAGCACTAGCAGCAGGCAGGTCTTCTGCAGGAGCAGAGACCTGGGGGGGAGTGACTCTTTGAGTCCTGGTGCCTGAAGGGGCAGTTGAAGAGGGCCTGCTGGGCTTGCTAATTTGCCTGTCCCATTTCCCAAATAGGGCACAGGTGAGTCTCTTGGAGGCATTGATGTGCACTCCAGAGGAGACCAACAGAGCAGGGCACCTTGCCTGAAGGAAAACTCCCAGAATTCTTCCAAAGTTCACAAAGGTTTTGTTAATCTTTTTCTTTATCAGGTCAAAGAAGATCTCTCCCCAGTTCAAGCTTTTCCTATCTACCAGAGCTCCCATGAGGCAGAGCTGATGTCTGGAGATGGTGTCATGTGCAGAATGTTTTGCCAACAGCACCTTGCCTACAACATCAGCTAGAAACCTGTATTCAACTGACAGGTTCCTCTTAAACAACTTGCTAGGGTTTCCCTCAGGATGACCCATCCTGGCAAGTATATCAGAAAATTCTTCTCCAGAAAGTTCAGCAGAGTCTTCACCATTTCTTAAACCAAAAACTTCTGTTAAGACTGTTGGGGTCAGAGGTACCTGGGTGCCAGCAATAGATCCAACAATGGTGTTGTTGTCAAGGTTGTGTGCAGTATATACCCATTCCTTTATTTCATCTGAGGCAAGTTTGATTCTTGTGGTCATGAGGGCAGATAAATGCTGATCTTTGAATAAACTCAGGATGTCCTGGAAGACTTGATCAGCGGTGTTGAAGGAGTCCAGATCAATGTCAAATCCTGCATCAAATTTCATTGCGGCGAGGACAGCGACTGAGACGGCCATGGTACCTGCAAAAACTTAACAAACAAACCGAACAAGCGTAGAACTGTTTGGAGGGAAGAAAATTTTTGCAGAGAAATTGAAAGCGCAAGAGAGAACGACGGCAAAAAATGAGTTTTATATTAGGGTTCGACGCAGAAATGGAAAGATCGTTGAACTCAGTTCGACGATCGAGGCTTCTAAAGGAATCTGAAGAGACTCCAACATCGTCGATCTCCGTTCGACGATCTGGAAAGGCGTCGAGCTCCGTTCGACGATCGTTCAGTGAACAAAATCGTCGAGCACCGTTCGACGATCATTGACCGAAGGAGATAGTTCATACTATCTAAGAGGCGCTGAACTCAGTTCGACGATCCTGGAAATCGTCGAACTCCGTTCGACGATCTCTGGGGAAATCGTCGAGCGCAGTTTAGAGATCAGAAAATTCTAGACACTAAGGAAAATCAGAATTTTTGCCTAGTCTTGGTCAATTTTTAGCTTTCAAAATCTTGGATATTATTTAAGACTTCCTCCATCTAACATTCCTAACTGATTTAGGAAGAAAGTGTGTTTCTTTTCATCCAAGGGCTTGGTGAAAATATCTCCCCTTTGTAAATCAGTTGGGATATAATGCAGTTCAATTTTATTCTTTTCAACATTGTCCCTTAAGAAGTGATGCCTAATCTCTATGTGTTTTGTCCTACTATGGAGGACTGGATTTTGAGCTATGGAAATAGCACTTGTATTGTCACAGAATATTTTTGACTTCTCTAAGTTGTAACCATAGTCTAGGAGTTGATTTTGAATCCACAATATTTGTGAACAACAACTACCTGCAGCCATATATTCAGCTTCAGCAGTTGAAGTTGACACAGATGTTTGTTTCTTGCAAAACCAAGAGACAAGTCTATCACCAAGGAACTGACAAGTTCCACTGGTGCTTTTCCTGTCAATTCTGCATCCAGCATAATCAGCATCAGAGAATCCAGTTAACTCAAATGCTGAATCTTTTGGATACCAGAGACCTAGATTTGGACAACTTTTAACATACCTAAGAATCCTCTTTACTAATGTGAGGTGTGACTCTCTAGGGCTAACTTGGAACCTAGCACATATACATGTAGAAAACATTATATCTGGTCTACTAGCTGTAAGATACAGTAAAGAGCCAATCATTGCTCTATATGTTGTCTGATCAACAGGTTTCCCATGTTCATCAGCATCTAATACAGCATTGGTAGGCATGGGTGTTTTCATACAAGATGCCTCAGACATGCCAAATTTCTTAACCAGCTCATTAGCATATTTGGTTTGAGAAATAAAGATGCCTTCAGCATGTTGTTTGACTTGCAATCCTAGGAAGAAGGATAGCTCACCCATGCTACTCATCTCAAATTTAGAATGCATTAGGTTAGAAAACCTTATGCACAATTTTGAGTCAGTAGAACCAAAAATGATATCGTCTACATAAATTTGTACTAGTAGGGTATGGGACTTATGGGTTCTAATAAAAAGAGTTTGGTCTACTCTACCCCTTATAAAACCATTTTCCAAGAGAAAGCATGCTAGGGTCTCATACCATGCTCTAGGAGCTTGCTTGAGACCATATAATGCTTTATGTAGTTTAAAAACATAATCAGGATAAGTTGGAGAGATAAAACCTGGAGGTTGTCTGACATAGACTTCCTCTTTGATGTCTCCATTCAAGAAGGCACTCTTGACATCCATCTGATAAACCTTGAAGCCTTTGTGAGCTGCATAAGCTAGAAAAATTCTGATGGCTTCCAATCTTGCAACAGGTGCAAAAGTCTGGTCGTAGTCAATTCCTTCTTCTTGAGAATATCCCTGGGCAACTAGCCTTGCCTTGTTCCTTATTATTACTCCTTGATCATCCAGTTTATTTCTGAATACCCATTTTGTTCCAACAATGGAATGATTCTTTGGCTTTGGCACTAGTTCCCATACTTTGTTCCTCTCAAATTGATGCAACTCCTCTTGCATGGCAATGATCCAGTGTGGATCTTGCTCTGCATCTTGAATGGACTGAGGTTCAATTTGAGAAAGGAAGCAGGTGTGCAACAGGTTTTGGTTGACCTGATTTCTGGTTTGCACCCCAGCTGAGAGTTCTCCAATTATTTGGGAAATTGGATGGTCTCTTGATGTTACTAAATCAACAGGGGGTGTTGATTGTTCACCAACCTGTGTCGTTGTTTCCTCTTGTGGTACAACAACTGGCTCTTCATGTTGAGCTTCAATGTGTTGAGCATTCCCTTCATCTTCACTGCTTTCATTCTCTTGAGCGACCTGCAACTTGTTCATATCTTCAACTAGAGAGTGTTCCTGCAAAGGTTCTATGGTAGAAGAAATCTTCTCCTTGAAAGACATGTTAGTTTCATCAAAAGAAACATGAACAGATTCCTCAATTTTCAAAGATGACTTATTATAGACCCTATAGGCCTTGCTGATCATGGAGTATCCCAGAAACACTCCTTCATCAGCTTTGGCTTGAAATTTTGCTAAGTATTTCTTATCATTATTGTGAATATAG
Source organism: Platanthera guangdongensis (assembly GCA_039583875.1). Classification (NCBI taxonomy): domain Eukaryota; kingdom Viridiplantae; phylum Streptophyta; class Magnoliopsida; order Asparagales; family Orchidaceae; genus Platanthera; species Platanthera guangdongensis. Next base: position 232,962,130 of record CM077153.1, read on the forward strand.
CAAATGCAACCAAAAACTCTAAGATAGTCAACTTTAGGTTTCTTCCCTTTGAGTAATTCATAGGGAGTCTTTCCCTTCAGTTTATGTATCAGACTTCTGTTCAGCACATAGTTGGAGGTGTTCACTGCCTCTGTCCAGAAGGATAGAGGTAGATGAGCATCTGACAACAATGTAGTGGCAGATTCAATAAGGGTTCTATTTTTCCTTTCAGCTACCCCATTTTGTTGAGGAGTTCTCGGAGCTGAGAAAGTATGCCTGATCCCTTCACTCTGACAGAACTCTTGCATAAGAAGAGAATCAAACTCTGTCCCATGATCACTTCTGATCAGGGCAATGTGAGTATTGAACTCAATCTGTATACATTTGAGAAACTCTGTCAGACACTTAAAGTTATCAGACTTCTTCTTAGAAAGAACACCCAAGTGAATCTAGAGAAGTCATCTACAATTACTAAAGTGTAGGATTTCCCTCCTAGGCTTTGTACTGTGATGGGTCCAAATAGATCCATGTGTAACAGATACAATATCCTAGGTGAATCACTCTTATTAAGTGACTTGAAACTGTTTTTAGTTTGCTTGCCTAATTGACAAGCCTTGCAGAGTCCTTCCTTCTTGTAGGGGCCAGAAGGTAGTCCTCTAACAAGGTTGTCCTTGGATAGCCTAGCAATAGTTCTAAGGTTTAGGTGTCCTAATCTCTTATGCCATAAAACATTTGGTCTACAAACTGAATTGAATAAACAGATATCTATAGTAGTTGAAAGAAAATCTACTAGGTAGATGTTACCTTTCCTTTTACCTGTCAACACAATTGTGTTGTCCTCTGACTTGATTTTGCATAAGGTTTTGCTGAAGGTCACCTGGTAGCCTTCATCACATAGCTGACTGATGCTGATTAGGTTGTGCTTCAGTCCTTCCACATATGCTACTTTCTTGAAGGTTACAGAACCAATCTGGACTGCTCCATAACCTTTAGTTTGTCCAAAGTTGGAGTCACCAAAGATAACCTTGGGTCCAAGCTTGGCTCTAAAGGAATTGAGGTTGTCCTTGTTCCCTGTCATGTGCTTAGAGCACCCACTATCCAAATACCATTGCTGGTTAGATGTTGGATAGGTCTTCACCTGCACATAAAGCAATTCACTTGTTTTTGACCCAGTTTACCTTGGGCCTAGGTTGATAACCTTTAAATTCAGAAATGAAGGATATCCCTGGCTGACTCTTATATCCTTCAGGATGATATCTCCTTGGAGGTATAATCCATTCAGTATAAGGGTTGAAGGTTTGGGATGAAAAACCCTTAGGATTTAATTTTGACTTGCCTTTGAAAGAATTTCCAGAGCTCTGACCTCTGTTCGACGATCTTGGAGCTGCGTTCGACGATCGTGGGTCAGATCGTCGAGCTCCGTTCGACGGTCGACTATGGCTGAGGTCAGGTATATGGGATCGTCGACCTGCGTTCGACGATCGTGGCTGAGATCGTCGATCAGCGTTCGACGATTTGTCCTGAGATCGTCGAGCTGTGTTCGGCGATCGTCGATCTTCATTCGGCGATCGTCGATCTCCGTTCGACGATTTGTGCTGGACTTTAGTTTTCTGAGGCAGATCAGAATTTTTCCTGGCAACCTCTACAACTCCCTTTCCCTTGTCAGAAATGAACTTGATAGGGGTTGTTAGAACAATAGGTTGGCTGGATGAGGCACCCAAGCCCAGTGTACTGTTGAATCTTGAGTTCACTGTGCTTGTGATGTCCATCAGCTTGATGCTTCTCCCATTGAGAGATTCTTCAAGCTTCTTGGCCTCAGAGAGCTCACTCTTCAGTGAAGCTATCTGTTCCCTATAGTTCTCCAACTCCTGAGAGAGTTTGAGGTTTTCTGACTTTAAAACATTTTGTTCAGATAATTGATTTCTGAGAGAGATGATCTCTTTCTCAGACTTTAGCAGGTCTAAACATAGTGCTTTAAATTCAAATTTAAAATCTTCTGAAGTGAAATCAAAAGAGCTGATTACCTGATCTTCTTCAGGTTGAGTCTCTGAGTCTGACTCTGACTCCTCTTCCTCTGAGTTGTGTTGTGAGGCATTGATTGCCATCATGCAGAACTCCTTTTCCTCTGCATCATCCTCATCATCACTGGAGCTGGAAGAGGCTTCTGACTCCTCTTCAGTCTCACTCCAGGATTCAGCAACAAATCCTTTCCTTGTGTGCTTATTTTTGCTGGAGGAAGGTTTGCTATTTCCATTCCTTTTGGAGTCTTTCTCCTTTCTTCTTTCTTTTCTGTCCCTTCTGTCCTTGGTCTTGTTCTCTGGACAGTCAGGAACTATGTGCCCTGGTTTCCTGCAACCAAAGCAAATAATGTCTTTGTTATTGCCAATGGACTTGTCATACCTTGGCTTGTCCTGCTCCTTGTATGATCTTCTTCTGAAGTCCTTTCTGGCCATCTTATAGAATCTTTTGGCCAACAAGCTGAGAAGTTCATCATTGGCTGTTCCTTTTTCTTCAGGCAGATCCTCAGTTGCCTTGAATGCTATAGTCTTCTCCTTTCTTGTGGCTGGTGAAGCAGCCTTCTGTTCTTCCTCTCTGTTCTTGATGAGTAGCTCATAAGATTTGAGCTTACCCAACAAGGCTTCAGTGGTGATCTCATTCAGACTTCTGGCATCTTTAATTGGCCAGATTCTTGAATCCCAAGTGCTGGGGAAGCACATTAGGATCTTGTCATTAAGTTCTGTCAGTGAGATCTCTTTGTCTAATGTCCTCAGTTCACTGACAATTAGACTCAGTCTGTTGTACATGTCTCCCACTGACTCAGTTTCTCCCTTCTTGAAGTTCTCATATTGGGAGATGAGATGGATCTTCTGTCCTTTCTCTCATCAGCTGAGCCTGAAACTATTTCTGAGAGCTTGTCCCAAATCTCCTTGGCTGAATTACATTCAACTACCTTTTGAAAAATGTCATCTGACATTGTCTGAGCTAGAATGTTCATTGCCTTGGCATCAGCTACTTTCCACTTTTTGATGTCAGCATCTGTTCCTGATGGAGGTGGAACAGCATTTGTGCTTGTGCTCTCTGGAGGTCTTGGACACACTGTCAACACAGAATTAAAAATATCTTCGTCAATAGAATTCATGTAGAGTCTAATCCTTGCTTTCCAAAGTACAAACTTTGACAGATTGCACACTGGAGGTCTGGTGCTAGCATAATCTTTGTTTTGGGCCATGACTTGTGCAAGCTAAATCTAATAATGAAATATAAAAGAAGGATCTAGAATTGGGATCTTGGGGTTCAGGTGTTAGCCTGTACAACCAAACAGATATGGTATGTTTAACCAACCTGGCTCTGATACCAATTGAAAGGGGAAACTAGATCTGATATACTCTAGAGGGGGGTGAATAGAGTATATGGTGCTTTTTAAAACACAAAGAAAAAACTTTTGCAAAGCTTTACAACAATTGTTGTAATGAGTGTAAGCAGGGAAGCAGAAATAAAACTAATCACAAAACTAAGCTATGCAGAAACTAAGCACAAGAAAATCTAGGCCAGAAACAAAAAGAAAACATGCAAAACCAGATGACACAAGGAATTATAGTGGTTCCCCAAACTTGGGTACATCCACTCTTCTACCACCCTAGGTAGGAATCCACTGCAGGATGAGTTGATCAGGTGTCCTGGGCACCAATGAGCTTTTGATAAGGTGCTCAAAAACCAAAACAGATTTTTTGATCAGGTGTCTTGCCACCAATGAGCTTTTGATAAGGTGCTCAAAAACCAGATTCAAACTTTTGAAGGGAGTTTGAACAACCCTTTACAGAGTGGGGGTGAGAGAGTTATGGCAGTCTTCTCTTTTCTCAAACAACTGAGAAGACTAAGTGGATTGATGTCAAAGCTCCCCCTGAGTCCTTGATCTTCAGGAAGATGAGCTTTGCTGAGGGTGATAGGCCTTCAAAGATAGATCTCCAGCAAAAGATGATTTCAGCAAGCTGAAATGTTGAGTGTCTGGAGTCTTGAAATGATGTTGGCCTTGAACACTTTGAGAGCTGAAGAGATCTGAAGATTGTTTGAAAGCTTGATCTCTTTTGATGAGTGTTCTACAGAATTCTTGTTGACAGAATATTTTCAAAGAGTCTCTGTATATTGAGTTGTGTCCTGTTCTTGTCAATCTCTTATTTGATTCAAAAACATTCTCTCTTTTATTCTCTGTGTCTGAATAGAATATCACTCTGTCAAAGATAGCCGTTGGTCTACATTGATTACAGCCTTAATTGCATAATTTGTTCTGAAGGAAAGTCCACTGAATTGTTCCTTGAAAAATCCCTTGAAACTTGCTCCAGAAGTAAATGAAAACGGCTGGCAGATCTTCTGAATTAAATGCAGAATAACTTCTATCTGATTTGAATTTGAATTCTGAAAGATAACTGAAATCGTCGAACTGAGCTCTGCTATCGTCGAGCTGAGCTCAGCGACCTGGAAAATGCAAGCAGCAACATAATCGTCGATCTGAGCTCAAAGATCGTCGAACTGAGCTCAGAGATAAGGATCCAGTGCAGAGTCAAAATCGTCGACCTGAGCTCAGCGATCGTCGAATGGAGTTCGACGATATTGAGAAGTTGAGCTCAGCGATCGTCGAGTGGAGCTCGACGATATTATGAGGTTGAGCTCAACGATCGTCGAAAGGAGCTCGACGATCTGTCGAAGTTGAGCTAGACGATCGTCGACCGGAGTTCGACGTAACGTCGTGCTGAGTTCGACGATTTGGACTTAGTCTCCAGAAAAAACTTTGGTCTTCAGGGCAGCTTCCAATCCTAGACTTCTAACCCTTAGACTCAATTCTAATTGACCTATTAAGCTATACAGAAGGTCAAAACACAGATTCCTAGAGACATAGTGATCCTGACCCAAATTAGTAATAGGGTGTTCCAACACTTCCTACCAGGGTATGGGAGCTGTACTGATGCAGAAGGGTCATGTAATTGCATATGCGTCTCGCCAATTGAGGAAGCACGAACAGAACTATCCGGTGCACGACCTTGAGATGGGGGCGATCGTTTTTGCTTTGAAGATCTGGCGTCATTATCTTTATGGAGTCCATTGCGATATCTACTCCGACCACAAGAACCTAAAATGCGTGGACACGCAGAAGGAACTGAACATCAGGCAGAGGCGCTGGGTGGAGTTCCTAGCAGATTATCAGTATGAGATGCACTACCTTCCAAGGAAGGCAAACGTGGTGGCTAACGCGTTGAGTCGGAGAGCTGCCACTTCCGAGACCGGGCCCCAGGTTATGTCTATGGAACTGGTGAGAAGATTGGAGGATATGCACATCACACTAGTGTCATCCGAGGACCCCGAGCTTTACATAGAGTATTTAGCTGCGGTGAGTGCTACCGACGATATCCGGGACCGAGTCAGAGAGGGACAGAGGCGAGATGGCAAATTGGAGCCGATATTCTGGGCCTTGGAGAACGGTGCAGCAGGAGATTACACGATGAGGGATGGTGTGGTATGTTTTAGAGGTCGGACTTATATACCAGAAGGAGGCCAGGTCCGGGAAGACATTTTGGCGGAGGCCCACCACAGCAGATACTCGGTGCACCCAGGCATCACGAAGATGACTACGGATTTGAAGAAGACTATGTACTAGCCTGGCATGAATAAGGATATCATTCGGTTTGTGACCCACTGCGAAACGTGTCAGCTAGTGAAGGCAGAGTGCAAAAACCCCGCGGGTTTGTTGCAACCACTCCCGGTACCAGAGTGGAAGTTCGAAGACATCGCGATGGACTTTATTCACGGACTTCCCCGATCACGATCAGGAAATGACTCGATTTGGGTCATCGTCGATCGGTTGACAAAAGTAGCCAGATTTATTCCGATCAGGAAGGACAACGCTGTGGGAGTATTATTACGGAGATTTGTGGAACAGTTCGTTCGATATCATGGGGTGCCCAAGACGATCGTGTCGGATTGGGATGGCCGGTTCACTTCGAGGGAGTGGAGATCCGTGCAAGCTTACTTAGGCACGCGATTGACCTTCAGCACCGCATTCCATCCCCAGACGGACGGGTAGATAGAACGCACCAACCAGACGCTGGAAGATCTTTTGAGGCTGTGTATTCTGGACCGCGGGGTACCATGGGAGAAGTGCTTACCCCTGGTCGAGTTCTCTTATAACAACAGCTACCAGTCCAGCATCAGGATGACGCCTTACGAAGCCTTGTATGGAAGGGAATGCCGGACCCCGCTTTCTTGGGTTCAGGACGAAGATCCGAAGGTGTTGGGATCAGATTTTGTTGAAGACACCGAGGCCCAGGTGAGGCTGATCAGAGACAGGATGCTAGAGGCGCAGAGCAGACAAGCTAAGTACTATGATTCCCGACATCGGCAGGTGGAGTTCCAGATCGGTGACCATGTGTTTTTGAAGATCCGGCCCATGCATGGAGTCTCACGGGTGCGTGGTCGGAGGAAGAAGCTCAGCCCTAGGTACATGGGCCCTTACAGGATCCTGGAGCGGATCGGGCTCCTAGCCTACCGGCTGGAGTTGCCACCAGAGCTGGCAGCTCTACACGACGTCTTCCATATTTCCTCGCTGAGGAGGGCTCTGCTACACCCGGAGCAGCAGATTTTGACAACCGAAGGTCCAGTAGCTTCAGACCGGTCGGTTCTTTTGGAGCCGGTTAGGATCGATGACCGAGGAGTACGGGTCCTGCGTCGCAAGAAGGTCCCATTAGTCAAAGTCCTGTGGAGGAACCACGGCCAGGAGGAGCATACCTGGGAGCCATAGGACCTGATGCGACAAAGATACCCAAAGCTGTTCAGTCAGGTATACCTCACAAACCCCTCAAGATGTTTAATTTATTTTCCTGCTTTAAACTAGTAAGGGTTGCACTAGGTAGGTAGAGGCTTATCTTTTGTTTATTGGGGGCTTATCTTTTGTTTATTGAGATCTTGGCTCGCCGATTAGGCGAAATGGGTATAGACTTAAGTTTCCCTCAAAACTTAATTTAGCAAACATGGTGTCGTGATGGGATGTTACAAGTTTCTTTTCTTCGGTAGAAATTCCCGTAGGCTTAACCTTGATTTCGGGGACGAAATCTTTGTTTTGTTTATTGGGATTTGTAACATTCCATTTTCAACTGAACCCCTAGGAGTGGTCTTATCTATGACTAGGTCATGACAAACCCTAGGAAGCCAGAAATGGGCCAAGGGATAGGAGACAAAGTGTGGAAATCATCATGGTCTGCAAATAGTAGAACTCTAAACAATGGTTTAGGATGACCATGACCCCAAGACCCTACCACAACACCCCCTAATACCTTGGGAGGCCCATTAGAGCCATAAGGACCCACTGGGGTCAATCAAAGAGACTTAGTTGACCAAAGTCAACCCTAACCCTAAATGGGTCAAACTAGCCTACTTAGGGTCAATTGACCTACTCCTAGCCTAGAGGACCCCACATATGCCCCCCTAACTCTAAAGTGAAGTCAAGGGGTCACTAAGGACACATTGGGGTCAGCCCTAGGGGCCAGGTTGACCCAAGTCAACTCAAGCCCCTAATCTGGTCAAAGTACCCATACCAAGGGTATGTGACCTCCAAGTGCAAGGTAACCCTACATAACCCTTCCTAGACCTTAGAGGAGGCTAATGGGTCACCAAGGACCCATTGGGTTCAACCCAAATGGTCATGTTGACCCAAGTCAACTCTAGCCCTAAAATGGTCAAAGTGCCCTTACCAAGGGACATGTGACCCCCAAGATGCCCAACCAACCCTATTCAAGTCTTTCTAGACCTTAAAGGAGTCCAATGGGTCACCAAGGACCCAATGGGATCAACCCAGATGATCAAATTGACCCAGGTCAACCCTAACTTAAGCCAAGTCAAACCTAGCCCAAAAGGGCTAACCCAAGCCCAAGCCACTTCTTCCTTAGGCTAACCTCACTTTCATGATCATCATGACTAAGTGGGCTGCACTTAGCCTATGGGGTTTACCAGTCAACAAGGGTGACTAGGAGAGAGAAGGGAGCTTCCCTCCATGTTAATGGTGGAGAGAGAAGATGGGGGAGAGGAAGGGGAGAGTGTAGCCGGCCAAAGGGAGACTAACAACCACCTTTAATGGCTGCAATCAACTCCTCTAGGGAAGAGGAGTTGATTCCAGACATTTCCCGGCCACCAAGGGGTGGATTCAGCCCCCCTCCACTCAACCCGAGCCACACCATAAATGGTGTTGATGGGCATTGAAGAACCAGCCGCCCCCTCCCCAATTGTCCATTTAAACACCATCAGTGGGCAGAGGGGAAAATTTTCGAGCTTTTACCTGGAGGAGACAGGCCGTCCCACTGTGCTGTTGCAGAAGCCGAGCGCCGTCGCCTTCAACAATGGCATCCCGTCGCTCCTCTCGCATTCAGGCCGCCAGGAAGGTCCTCCCCCTCTCCTTAACTCACGGGTAGATCATAGGTCTCCTTAGGTTTAAGTTTCGGGCTCCATTGAGCCCGATCCAAACCAAGATTTTCATGGTTTTCGGCAAAAAATTAACCTGCTAGAACCGCCGGGAAACACCTCTCTGGCGGCTGAGCCGCCGCCTGGCGATAGCCACCACCTCAACGGAGGTGGTGGTGGCGGTGGCCGGCCGGGGAAGGGGCTAGATCGCCGGCGGCAGAGCTTGGAAATGGCTCCAGGCGGGATGGATCCTGGCTGTTGGCTCAATGTAGAAGATGATAGGATTCCGTCGAATCTGCGCCAAGATTCGTGCTTCTCCTGATTCTAAACTATAGGATATTAAATGTTGATATTTTGATTTATGTCACAGTTTTGGTATTATTTGGTTTTAATTTTTAAGGTCACCTGGTGGGAAAACCTCCAACATGAAAGTTGTAGTCCTTTGTGTCTAAGTTATTTTACAATTTGTTTGAACCCATTTGGCTGCATGGTCTGACCAGGGAACCCATTTTGGTGGGACATATACTTAGGTCTAGGCAGTCATTAAACTGAGTGCCCACACTTCATCCCTAGTCCACATCAATTGAAAGTTTGGCAGGGAGCCTAACCTAGCTATACCTAGGGCCTGCCCAAATCTCAGAATTTTTGGACGCACTTTTCCTAAAGTTTTTGCTTTTATTTAATAAAGCTAGGGTAATTTAATTAAGTGGTTAAATTACCTCCAAACCCTCCCAATTTTTGGGGAGTGGTCCCTGGCATCAAGTCCTAGTTCTGTACAAAAGTTTAGCACATTTGGATATGTTTTGGTTAGGGAATCACCAAACCCTAGTTTGGCCTTAAGAGGGTATTTTTGATTACAAGTGCACTATGGACTTAGGATGGTCCCCTCCCCTCAACAGAGGCAGAGGTTTTGGACACTAACTTGGCATCAACAATGTCACCCTCTTGAGGAAAATGAGATGATTTAGGCTTGGTTTACCCTAGGGTTCAACCTCAAACCCTAAGGAAGGACTTATGAGGGTTGTGAAGGACATGGGGGCAAATGAGCTTGTATGGCCTTGGGAACCTAGTAGAATTTAGGGTAATGTAACCTAAGTTCTCTGGTAGGAACCTTAGAGGAGTTGGAGCAAGGTAGTCACCTCAAAACCCTAACCCTAGCTTTAGGGTAGGAGCACAAATTTGAAGATTCAGCCACTAAACCTCCCCCAAAAGCTATGAAACGTTGGTAGAGTAGGTTTTAGGTCATCTAGAACCCCTGGTAATTTCTTTGGAATTTTATGAGTTTTATTCCTGGTACTTCATTTGTTAAATGCCAAAAGGCCCAAAATGGTGTTTTAATTAATCTGATTATTATGTGCATTTAAATCTGATGAAACTTGGTTAGAAGATAATCTAGGACTGGGTGAAGCTCTCTGAATTTTATTACAATTCTTAATTGATTATATTTGATACTTCCTTCATTAATTTCAAAAAGGGGCTTTGGTAGAATAAAATTAATCAATGATGATTTATCTATTGAAAAATCATGAGACTTAGGCTTTGATGTTTTCAGGCCAAAAGTACCTGTAGTAATTTATTTATAATTTTTAGAGGCCTGTTTACAGAACTTCCTTCACAAGACCCTAATTTTGATAATTGGATATTTAGTTAATTCTGGGAGTAATTATTTCAAAAAAATTATGAAACTTTACTTGGAAGTTTTATGTACCCTTACAATCATCATGGAATTTTCTCTGAATTTTTGGAAGTATTTTTGTTGTACATTCCCTTTAAATGATTTATTATTGAATAAGTTTGAAATAACATTTAAGGGCTTAAACCTTGCTGAAAAAAATTGGGAGATTCTGGATTTTTAGATGATTATTCATTTTGCACTTATCATAAATTTAGTGGAATTATTTCTTGCCTAAAACTTGTACATCATGTTCAAACTTGAAACTTTTGGCTTTTAGAATAAATAAATAAATTATCGGTTAAATTATGAAAATTAGGAAATTATGGATTCAGGCTACAAATGCCAATATAGACCTCCAATAATTATTATATGAACACTGGATGATCATTTGGTATACTTCCCATTTTACGGGTCATATAGCTTAAGTGGTCTGCATTTAGCAAAACTGCAGGAAATCATTTAGGATATGAATTAGAGCATATGTGTTGGGATGTTGGGTTGCTGGAAATGATAAATAGAGTTAGGTGCATCATTGGAAGATAAAGTGAGTAGGGTGTGTTTTGGCTAGGGTTTAGAGGCGCTCGGGTCCGACGAAAGATCGTCCTCCCCGAGGTGAGGTGGAGTCAAATCACCTTAGGATTAGCCTATCGTAACATGAGAAAGTAATGGGTAAGGGGATCAACCAATGACAAAAATAAGTACCTTGCGAAAGGGAACTCTGGGCGTAGTCCCAACATAGTTCCTACTGCCCCTTGAGAGCCCTTCACAGGGAATACCGGGGGCAGTCCTGAGTTAACGTAAACTGTATTAGCAAGCTGAAAAGAGTAACTTAGTAATTAGGGTTGAACTTTCACAAACACTGATAGCACCGGTATATAGCTGGGAGCTTCGGCTCGGATGGTTAAAAGACGGACTGTGGGTCCGGGGAGCTTCGGCTCGATTGTTTGAGACGGACGTTTTGGTCCGGGGAGCTTCGGCTCGGTTTTTGATTACGCTAAATTTGCATGTGCATAAAAGGAAAGGAAATTAAGGTGGTGGGTCTTCGGTATTGGAGGGTCGATGCACCGACGCCAATACGTTGACTCGGCAAGTGTGGTTAGCAATTCGCCAACAGAAGTCCGGTGCGCCAGCCGGCAAGAGTACGCAGGAGTCCGCTTCGTGCACCGAGCGTTGAGGCGTACGATAGGTCTGACCGGTAGTGCTTTACTGGTTTAGAGGTGGGCGAGGCCCAAACCACCGCTTCCGTCTACCACTACAGAGGTATCCTGGGAGGTTATGGCTCCAGAAAGGGGGAACTAAAGGTCTGTGTGCACAGAGTCGGGTTTGTGTATTGCACTTGCATGTTCCATCATACCCACTTGCATGTCATAGCATAATCGATTCATTTTACCCCTGACACCTAATATATAAGTGGAATGGGACGCTTATACATTAGGACCTGCTAAACAAACCCTTGGTCTATAAGCTTGTGTGGGCAAGTTTATAAATTAAGGTCAATTTTGATATATATATATATATTGCTGTTTGATAACCGACACCCCAACGTATAAATTGGTATGGGACATTTTATAGATGGGAGCCTTGTAGAAGACACCTTGGCTTATGTGTTCTCACATAAGAGAAGGTTACTTTTCATATTTCAGCTTAGTGTCTATCTATTACAGAATTTCTAGTATAGATCCGCTGCCACCTGTTTTGATTATTCTACACCTTCAAGTCCTCCCCTTTCTTCCTCTCTGCTCGGTTCCTAAGAGCCATGGGGGAAGGGGTGGGGGATGATAGGACTTAGTCTTTTAGACTAACGGTTTTCGAACCGCATCATTTAGGGGATCGTGGAGCCCAGCATGGAGGAGCAGCCCCAGAGACCGATACGCTTGGAGGTGGGGCAGTCTAGCTCCGGAGTTCATACAGCCGGGACCGTGAGTCTCGACCTCGAGTAGATTTTCTATTTTTGCTTCCGCATGAGTGACTTGTAGAGAGGACATGATGTACCGGGCATAAGCCCATATTTTGCTACTCTGATGTGTTTTTCTGTGGACACTCCTTTCGCAGAGATATATTTACTGTGATATGAGATTTTCTGTGGACTGTTAGTTTCCAATTACTTATTGTGCTACCTTTCTGTGATCGAATTGGCCGGCAGAATCGGCGCTTTGTGGTGATGACCCTTCAGGGCGTGAAGGAGTCACCACAAAACGGTGGTTCTGGGCCTAAGACCCCGGTGTCGATAAGAAAAAAAGGGGGTCTTACAGGAGATAGGTGTGTACAGACCGGTATTTTGGGTGTGTCCTTTAAACAATTGACAGGTCATGCAAAACCTAACGAAGTTGACAACATCCTCCTTCATTTTAGGCCAATAAAATCGGGAATTAGCGAGGTCCAGTAACTTGTTTTTGCCCAACATGACCTCCAAAACCAGAAGAATAAATCTCTCTTAATATAATTTCATTTAGCGGCCCCTCACAAATACACAAACGAGTGCCTTTGAATAAAAATCCCTTACTTAAAATATATTCTGCGGTGGGATCGGTTCCACTAAATTGACACGCATCCCAAAACTTACCAAAATACGGATCGGAGGGATAGAGACTCTCTTGCTTATCTAAGTCGAGGATATGTGGTTGGAGGGTGACTAAGACATGCGACCTATGACTAAGTGCGTCTGCTACTCTATTTGAATCACCTGGCTTATGCTTCAAATGAAATGTGCACTCCTGAAGGAAAGCAACCCATTTGGCATGGCTACGCACCTCCTTTTGGGAGTTCAAGTGCCGAAGAGCATCATGATCGGTATTAAGGATGAACTCACGTTGAATCAAATAGGGATGCTAGTGACGAAGGGCTTGGACGATGGCGTAGAATTCTAGATCATATGTGGAATAATGAGTTTTGGCCTCATTTAATTTCTCACTAAAAAATGCGACGGGTCGTCCCTCTTGACTCAAGACGGCTAATATCCCAATAATCGAAGCATCGCAATCAACCTCAAATATTTTCTTGAAGTTAGGAAGTGCTAGCACGTGAGCACTAGTCAACTTTTCCTAGATAAGAGAAAATGCACGTTCTGCTTCGGCCGTCCAGATAAAATGACCCTTTTTAAGACAGTCGGTCACAGGCGAAATGAGGGTGCTGAAATTTCTAATGAAACGAAGCTAATCCATGAAAACCGCGGGCTTTAGTGATAGTCTTTGGACTCGGCCACGCTCTAACTGCTTGGATCTTTTCTGGATCAACCTTAATTCCTTCGGCAGAAACGATATACCCTAAGAAGGTCAAACTATCGGTCAAAAATACGCACTTCTTAAGGTTTACGTAAAGCTTGTTCTCCAAAAGAATTTGGAGGACCTGACGCAAGTGCACAAGATGTTGGTTGGGGTTGTTGCTATAAATCAAGATGTCATCGAAATAAACAACCACACATGTTGATGCATGAAAATGGCACCGGGGCACAGCTAACACGGAGGGGGTGTTTGGTCTCACAGGATAGGAGAGGAGTAAGGATAAGGTTGCGGGGATAGAGGAGAAGGAAGCTTCTAAGTGCTCGAGAGTGAAGCAAACAGCTTGTAAAAGAGTGTTGTGGGGATAGAGGAGAGGAGAAGCTTGATCAACAGAGAAGGTTGACCAAAAGAGGAGGAGGAGGTTGATCAGGAGCTGTCGAGCAGACAGTTACTATGACGATCGACCAGCAGAGAAAATCAAGGAGCAGCGAAGAACTTGCTTAGCAGAGAAAAAGCTTGCTGAGCAGAGAGCAAGGCTTGTTGAGCAGAGATCAAGGCTGGCTGAGCAGGGAGCAAGGCTGGCTGAGCAGAGAGCAAGGCTTGATGAGAAGAGAGCAAGGCTTGCTGAGCAGAGGGCAAGGCTTGCTGAGCAGAGAGCAAGGAGAAGGGGGCGCTAGCAGCGACAACAACAGAGTTCGCCCGCCGCGGCCTAAATGCCACTCCTGCGACGGGCTTTACTCTAATCAAGAAACAATATTACAGCTTGTTAGCACACCTTTACATGAAAAAGCACTAAAGGGTACAAAGGGGGAAGCTGGCGGTTTGGGAAGGAGTTGGCAGAGACAAAGGAAAAGAAGCAGCCAGCAGCTGTGGAGGACTGGAAAACTGAGTCCGCAGACCTTGCTGGAAAGCTGCAGGCAAGCTATGGAGGACTGCGCGGACTGGAAAATGGAGTCCGCAGAGCTTGCTGGATCAACTGTGGAGGACTGCGCGGACTGGAAAATGGAGTCCGCAGAGCTTGCGGGATCAACTGGTGGAGGACTGCGCGGACTGGAAAATGGAGTCCGCAGAGCTTGCTGACACTGCAGTTTTCCTCTTGCGTGTTCTCTGCCTCTGGCCCCCTCCCAAATGAGAGGCAATGGGGGCTATTTATAGGCCCGGGGAATGATCTTCTAGAAGCGGGGCCCAATGACGTCATCATGACGACCTGCGCGGACTCGGCGGACAGGGATTGAGCAGAGGGGGCGCCCTGGCAGGGAGACCTCCCCTGGTTGGCGGTCTGGCAGGGAGGCCGGGTGGACTCAGGGGAGTCCGCCCCTACTGCTGCTGGCGGGCGGACTCAGGGGAGTCCGCCCCTGCTGCTGCTGGCGGGAGGACGGGCGGACTCAGGGGAGTCCTCCCCTGCTGCTGCTGGCGGGCGGACTCAGGGGAGTCCGCCCCTGCTGCTGCTGGCGGGCAGACTCAGGGGAGTCCGCCCCTGCTACTGCTGGCGGGCGGACTCAGGGGAGTCCGCCCCTGCTGCTGCTGGCGGGCGGACTCAAGGGAGTCCTCCCCTACTGCTGCTGGCGAGCGGACTCAGGGGAGTCCTCCCCTGCTACTGCTGGCGGGTGGACTCAGGGGAGTCTGCCCCTGCTGCTGCTGCTGCTGGCGGAGGCCGCCTCCTGTCGGTGCGGGCGGAGGCCGCCCCCTGCGGGCGGCCTGGGCGGACTCCAGGAGGGAGTCCGCCCGGCTGAAGGCGAAGATGCCGCCCCCTGCGGGCGGCCTGGGCAGACTTCAGGAGGGAGTCCGCCCGGCTAACGGTGAAGCAGAGGCCGCCCCCCTGCGGGCAGCCTGGGCGGACTCCAGGAGGGAGTCCGCCCAGCTGACGGCGAAGCGGCCGCCCCATGCGGGCTGCTTGGGCGGACTCCAGGGGGAGTCCGCCCGGCTGGCTGGAGGAGCGGACCGCCCCTCGCGGGCGGACTGGGTCGGACTCCAGGGGGAGTCCGCCCGGCTGCTGGCAGAGCGGAGACCGCCCCTCGCGGGTGGGATCCTGATGACAGGCTGCCTCCTGCAAGGAAGAGCGCTGCATGATTAGCGGGCCTAACCGCATGTCCTGCGAGGGTGAGCTATGGGAACAGCCCGCCGTCCCGCAGGGCACGCGGTTGCTAGGGGACCTAGGCGGACAGGGAAAATTATCCGCCTGCACTTGGACTTGTCGCGATCACCAAGGAGAATCTGAAGGTCGCGACTAGACAGCTGGCTACCTTGGAAAGGATCGCCGATTTCTGGGTTAACATAATCCCCACACTTTTTTAAGTTCCGAAGGGAACTTCGAAAAAGTTGAAGACCCACGAAAATCGTGATCCACCCCAAAGTAAGAAGAGACAAGGGGAGATAGAACCTGATGCTTCTCCCAACTGAGTTACCATTACCTATCTTTTTCCTGCGCAAAAAAAGTTAGTGAAGACATAATGGAAGGTACACTTCACGCGTACCTGAGTTTGCCTTTGCAAAAAATGAAGATGTGTCTTCCACTTTGTTCTGCAAAAATGGAAGTGAGAGTAAAACACAGAAGCGTAATGGCTTGCAAGTACCTGATGGAAGCTTACAAGCACCTGTTATCCTCTGTAAAGAAAAAGAAGGATGGAGACTAATAGTATGGGCATAGACGTATACCTGCTCGGCTTTCCAGGACGAAGGAGCTTCCACCGGTTGGGAAGGGGGCTTGGACATGGAAAGGGGTTCGGGTTAGTGGCGGGCTGGGTGGAGCGGTGTTGGTGGAGGTGATACACGGTGCATGAAATAAAAAAGGAAGACGACGGTAAGGGAAAAGGCAGCTCGGGCTGGCGTGAGGGGAAATCGCCAGCAAAGGGGACAGGCGGCTCGGGCTGGACTGCTGGAGTGAGGAGAAAACACCAGCACGGGATCAGGTGGCTCGGGCTGGTGTGAGGAGACGAGGGTTGCTGGTGGCAGGAGTTCCAGGCGACGTGCTCGCCGGTGACAACAACGACGCGGGAAAGTCGGGGATGGAAGTAAGGTCGGGAGTAGCAATCGAAGTCGACCGACCTTTTCAGGGGAGCGGAGGATCGCCGGCCGTCGTAGGAGGCTTGGCGAGCTCGAGCGGGGGCAAGAGGGCCGCCCGGTATCGGAAAGGGAGAGTTGGTCGGGAGTCGGCGTGGGAGAACTCCTCTGGACAGGAACCGTGAATGGACAACTTGCCCTTTACGGTTCCTCCTTCCTTCCTTTCGTATAAGAGAGGCCAATTAATTTTATAATAGGAGAATTAATTAAGGGGATTTCAAATAGGAAGAGGAAAACTGAAATTTAAATTTCAGTTTGCAATAGAGAAGGGGATTTGATGTTGGAAACTCCAAAATTAAAAAGGAAACTCCAAAATTAATCAAGAGGGGTTATGGAGTTTTAATGTCTGGGCCATCAAGAGGGGGTTACGGAAACTCCAAAATTAAAAAGGAACTTAATTCCTAACTCCCAACTCAAAGCTGAATTGTTAAATTCATATTCGAGTTATTTTCATGCAATTAACGTAAAAATATTGTCGCGCTTATATCCTAACACCTTCTACTACCAGGACCTATTTATTAATGGTCATGCTGGCCGGTCAAACCAACAAGCCTAATCATAAAATAGAATGTGCGATACAACGACATATGATGATAACACAAATAAGATGACAAATGACAACAACGAACATGATAGAAACGCACACACACACACACACACACACACGATCAAGCATAGCTTATCCGGATGCGACCGTGGCTGCATCACTTTCTTGTCTTCTTTACAACCTGTATAATCTGCATCTGAAAATCCTATCAGTTCAAAATCAGTACTCCTAGAATACTAAAGGCCAAGATTTGGTGTGCCCTTTAGATATCTCAGTATTCTTTTGATTGCTTTGTAATGAGATTCTTTAGGGCAGACTTGATATCTAGCACAGATACAAGTAACATACATTATATCTGGTCTGCTGGCAGTTAGGTAGAGTAGTGATCCAACAATCCATCTGTACAAGGTAATATCAACTGGCTTTCTAGTAATATCCTTGTCCAAAGACATGGTTGATCCCATAGGAGTTCTCATAGTAGTGGTTGTTTCCATGCCATACTTTTTGATTAACTCCTTGGTGAACTTTGATTGACTTATGAAAAGTCCATCTTGGGATTGTTTAACTTGGAGACCCAGGAAAAACATAAGTTCACTCATGCTACTCATCTCAAATTTACTTTGCATTAGCTTAGCAAATTTAGTGCAAAGTGAATCATCAGTTGAACCAAATATTATGTCATCAACATATATCTATACTAAAATTATCCTACCTTTGACATTTCTTAGGAAGTGTCTTGTCAATCTTTCCTCTAGAGAATTTATTCTATAGAAGGAATTCTGACAGAGTCTCATACCAAGCCCTTGTAGCTTGTTTTAACCCATAGAGAGCTCTTGAAAGTAAATATACATGAGAAGGTTTAATTGGATCAACAAAACCTGAGGGTTGTTCTACATATACTCTTTCCTTGAGGTTGCCATTCAGAAAAGCTGACTTAACATCCATTTGGTATACTTTGAAACCTTTATAAGCTGTATAGGCTAGGAAGAGTCTTATAGCTTCCAACCTAGCCATTGGTGCAAAGGTTTGACCAAAGTCTATTCCCTATATTGTCTATAACACTTTGCAACTAGTCTAGCCTTATTTCTTATTACAACTCCATTTTCATCTAGTTTGTTTCTGTAAATCCATTTTGTTCCAATGATATTGTAATCATCAGGTCTTGGAACCAACTTCCAGACCATGCACCTCTTGAATTGGTCTAATTCTTCTTACATTGCACCAATCCAAAATGGATCCATATTTGCTTCTTCAAACTTCTTAGGTTCTGTTTGTGATAAAAAACTTGAATACATCACTGTGTTATGATGTCTGCTTCTGGTGGTAACTCCTTGAGCAACATCACCTATGATTAATTCCTTTGGATTATCCTTTAGGTGCCTGACAGCTACTGGTAGTATTGCTTCTTCTCCTGGACCTTCTTGATCATGCTATTGAGTTGTTTCTCCAGGTTCTTCCTATCCTAGTACTTCTTCAACAATATTGATTTCCTCTTGCAAATTATGCTTGCCTGTTTTTGTATCATCTGTGGCCAGTTCTTTTAGACTCAAGTCCACTTGTGTTGTATTTGAAGTACCTGTCTTATCATGTCCTCACTACAAATCACTTATGCGGAAGCAAATGCTAAAAATCTACTCAAGGTCGAGACTCACAGTCCCGGCTGTATGAACTCCGGAGCTAGACTGCCCCATCTCCAAGCGCACCGGTCTCTGGGGCTGCTCCTCCATGCTGGGCTCCACGATCCCCTAAATGATGCGGTTCGAAAACCGTTAGTCTAAAAGACTAAGCCCTATCATCCCCCACCCCTTCCCCCATGGCTCCTAAGCACCGAGCGGAGAGGAAGAAAGGGGAGGACTTGAAGGTGAAGAATAATCAAAAACCGATGGCAGCAGACCTATACTAGCAATTCTATACTAGATATTGACAATAAGATGAAATATGAAAAGTAACCTTCACTTATGTGAGAACACATAAACCAAGGGGTCTTCTACAAGGCTTCCATCGTATAAAGAGTCTCATACCAATTTATACATTGGGGTGTCGGTTATCAAACAGCAATATATATATATATATATATATATATATATATATATATATATATATATATATCAAAATTGACCTTAATTTATAAACTTGCCCAAACAAGCTTATAGACCAAGGGGTCGTTTTGTAGGGCCTAAAGTATAAGCGTCCCATTCCACTTATACTTTAGGTGTCAGGGTTAAATGAATCAATTATGCTATGACATGCAAGTGGGTATGATGGATCATGCAAGTGCAACACACACACCCGACTTTGTGCACATAGACCTTTAGTTCCCCCTTTCTGGAGCCGTAACCTCCCAGGGTACCTCCGTAGTGGCAGATAGAAGAGGTGGGTTGGGCCTCGCCCACCTCTAAACCAGTAAAGCACTATCGGTCAGACCTATCGTATGCCTCAATGCTAGGTGCACGAAGCGGACTCCTGCATACTCTTACCGGCTGGCGCACCGGACTTCTGTTGGCGAAGTGCTAACCACACTTGTCGAGTCAGCGTATTGGCGTCAGTGCATCGACCCTCCAATACCGAAGACCCACCACCTTAATTTTCTTCCCTTTTATGCACATGCAAATTTAACGTATCCAAAAACCGAGCCGAAGCTCCCCGGACTAAAAATGTCCATCTCAAACAATCGAGCCTAAGCTCCCCGGACCCAAACGTCCGTCTCTTAATCATCCAAGCCGAAGCTTCCAACTATCTTCCAGTGCTATCCGTGTTCGTGAAATGTGCAACCCTAATTACTAAGTTACTCTTTTCAGCTTGTTAATACAGTTTACGTTAACCCAGGACTGCCCCCGATATTCCCTGTGAAGGGCTCTCAAGGGGCACTACGAACTATGTTGGGATTACGCCCAGCGTTCCCTTTCGCAAGGTACTTATTATTATTGGTTGATTCCCTTACCCATTACCTTCTCATATTACAATAGGCTAATCCTAGGGTGATTTGACTCTACCTCACCTCGGGAAGGACGATCTTTCGCCAAACCCGAGCGCCTCAAACCCTAGCCAAACCTATTCCTCACCACTCTTCCCATCCTTCTATGGTGAACTCATCCACATCTATCCAAAATGACTAACTCCTACACTATGTCCCATCGAATCTTATTGCAATTTACCCATCTTGCCAAATGCAGACCATCATAGGCTATATGTCGGACCGGACATGTGAAAATTCAAATACTCATCCAAATGGCCTACCTTATTTACTGGAGGTTTATCATGACACAAATAGACTAAATCCAAGAAATTATAATTTTTCCTAACTTATCTGGTATTTAATTAATTTCATTAAATCTTTCAAAGGCTACCAGTTTGAACATGAACTACCCTAGGTACACATGCAAGATGCCTAACAAAATTATGGTAAATATTAGTTTATCGCAATATGGTAAATCCAAAGTATCACAATTATTTTCTATTATCAAAGGGGCACTAAAAGTATTTTAGCAATATTTACTATCTTTCATTGTTTATGAACCAAGTACAGAAAATATCCATCCAAAAATTATGAGTTAATTATACTATGCAGATATAACCTTAAAAATAGCATTAGCCAAGGTTCATAATTTTTCAGTAAGAATTATTCTCTGAATAAATTAATTATCAATATCTCAAAATTAAGGACTTGTAAAGGAAGTACTGTACACAACCCTCTAAAAATCATGAATAAATTTCTACAAGTATATGTTGGCCTGAAATCATCAAAATCTAAGTCTCAGGATTTTTCAATAGGTATATCACCTATAAATAATTTTATACCAACAAAGCCCCTTTTTGAAATTAATGAAGGAAGTAGAAAATATAATCAATTAAAAATTGTAACAAAATTCAGGGATATTCACTTAACCCTAGATTATCTTCTGACAAAGTTTCATCAGATTCAAATGAACAAAATAATCAAATTAATTAAAACCCAATTTTGGGACTTTTGGTAATTAACAAATAAAGTGCCAGAAATATAATCCATAAAATTCTAATAAAATTACCAGGGGATCTAGATGGTCTAAAATGTACAAAATAGTGATTCTACCCTAAAACTAGGGTTAGGATTTTGAGGTACCTACCTTCCTACCAGTCCTCTATGATTTCTTCCAGATAACTTAGGTTACACTACTTTCAATTCTACTGAGTTTCCAAGGGCATACAAAGGCATTAGCCCCCATGTCCTTCACAACCCCCAAAAGTCCTCCCTTAGCGTTTGAGGTTGAACCCTATGGTAAATCAAGCCTAAATCATCCCATTTTCTTTAAGAGGGTGTCATTGGCCATACTAAGTCATTGTACAAAACCTCAACCTATGTTGAGGGGAGGTGGCCCTCCTAAGCCCAGAGTGCACTTTTGAAAGTCCACCTAGTGTCGGCTATGTGCACCTATGGGGGGGGGGATAGGTGACGTGTGGTTCTTTTGCGGAATTTACAGATGTACCTGCACAATAAAAACAACAGACACAGCACACAGAATACACAACAAATTTATAGTGGTTCCCCGACTTGGGTACATCCACTTTCCCCCTTCGACCTATCTCCCCAACAAGGGACGACTCGGTCACTTCACCCACGGGATTGAAACCCAATCCCTGCACTAACGGAAGGAGCCCTTCCACACGTGAGAGTCAACACTCCCACAAAGCGGGTTGCACCCAACCCTTACAACTCGGAACAACAGTTCCTTTACAACGAAATGAAAATGTAGAATGTATACGTGATACAAACTTCTTTTGGAGACTACGGTGTTCCTCTTTGTTCGACGACGTGTTCTTGAAGTCGATGAAGAGTCTACGACCTTGGTCTCTCTTGGAGAAGATCTCCCCGGAACCGGCGGCGGTACACGAGCGGCGGCTAGCTTCGGGATCGGCGGCTACGATGAAAAGTGGCTGCAGAACTTGGAGATCTAAACTTCGTAGCGAAGCAAGCTAGGTCTACCAACGGTCACTCTAGGATCAGTCGTCTCGATCGATTCGGACGGGGGAGTTTTCCCGGTCAACAAATCGAGAGACAAGAGATCTCCGGATAGACGCGTGAGACACAAGCCTTGCTAAGCTTCTGTCACCGGAGATCGGGAAGAAGAGCGATCAGCAGCGGCGACCACTTGACGCGAGCGGCGGCGGCGGAGCGGAGCGATTTCGCGAAGTTAGGGTTACGTCGCCGCTGGATTTTCTTTCTCTCTTATCCGTAGATTTACTGTTCAAAATACCTGTGTATAAATACTGTAGGATTCTCAAATATGACCGTTTGTGGGACCCACAAATGAAATCCCCAAAATCCGGTTCAAACAAATCCAGAAGCAGAATCCGGTTCAGCAGCATTCTGAGAAAACGCCAAGTAAAAATCGGCGAGAATCGCAGACGATTCTCGACGAATCGGCGAGAATCACCAAGTGATTCTCGACGATTCGTCGAGAATCGTTTGTGATTCTCGTCGAATCACTTGTCGATTCTCAACGAATTGGACTTTGTATTCATGGGCTGCTTGACCACTGGTTCGGCGGGAATTATAAGTGATTCTCGCCGAATCTTACTTGGCACCATTTTGAGATGGCCAGAAGGAGTCGGCGAGAATCACTGACGATTCTCGACGATTCGACGAGAATCACCTAGTGATTCTCGCCGATTCGGCGAGAATCACTTGGTGATTCTCGTCGAATTTGCCTTGGACGATTTTTCGTCTTCCACCTAGGAGCTGCTCCTTGATCCTCCAAGCTCCTTGTCTTCTCTTGCATATGAGCGGCCCTGTACTTGAAAGTAAGTGCACTCCAATAGAGAGAGTACACATAGGCCAACACACTGATCTGCTCAACGAGGGATTACGTCGTGCAGACCCGTGTATATTGACCTACTGCACCCTGACATTGGTGTGCACTTAGCGTGGAGAGACTGCAAGTACAACTTGAAAAAGTTTATCAAATACATTGTGAATTCATCTTAGCTTGACAGGTGGCTTCCTCAAATCTAGGTAATCGTGGATACAATACCCAACAATCTCCCCCTATTTGACGAAGCCAAAACCCTACTAGCTAAGATGAATAACACCTATCAAATAATAATTATAGCATTAAAAAAAAATTAAATATGCAACTCAAGGGAATATATGTAATCAGAACAGGACTTGAATCATTCACACATTCAAGAATATATATATATACCAAGAGAAATATATTCACATATAATTCAGAACTGTTCATATGACAGTAATAATTATCAAATGTTCTTAATACACCGTGACCAGCTATAAAATAATGACTATTTGTCCTTAGCTACGTCACCCTTAAGAGTTTGCGCCAAGTACTTTTTGCTCTGCCTTTCCATGTATTCCTTGGGCTTCGGGTAGTACCTAGGAGGAGCAACTTTGTCTGGATCCTTGTTGTTTCTGAAGAAAATGTTGCGCTTCGCTTCAAATGCTTTGTGCGTCTCCCATTCATACTGGCTATATGCTTCATTTCGATTTATCTCTCCTCTTTCTTGCAGCCGGAAGGTGTCTAAGATGATGTTCCTTGAAACTGGGCTCCACCTTTCGTTTCTTACATCCTCCTCACTCAGTCTGATCCTCTTTTGAGTTGGTGTCTCCTTTGATGTCCCTTCCTGAACTTTCCTCTTCACCCTTGCTTTAGCTAAAGCCTCCTGGTCAAACATACTTCTCAGCTTAGATTTGGAGATGGCCTTAGCGTCAGCTTCATCAGTGAAAATATCAGCAGCACTTGTACTTACATCCTCAGCAATATGTACTTCCTCAGCAGCCTTAGAAGTCTCAGGAACCTGAACACCGGCAGGTTGGTCAGGTAGGACGACGCCTAACGTGCCCAGTGCCTGTTGTAGCATCCACCAGCAACTCTCATAGACGTATTTGCTTGATTGGGCAAAGTTTGCATCCATGCTTTCTTGGAGCTCGGCCAGCTTAGCGATATACTCCTTCTCCCCCTTTTTGGCTTCGTCAGCTATGCAATTGACATATGAGTGCAAGGAGTCATCAATATGCTTAGTTGTCTTGCCGAATTCAGTGATTAGGGCCTGCTGATTTGCATTTAAAGTGACCATGTTACCATCAAATTTCTAAATATTGTTGGCCACAACGTGTGCGTTCTGATTGACAACAGCTAGAGTATCAGTAGCCTTTTTCAAGCCGGTCATTAACAGTGTGACAGCTTCGCCGACCGCATTATATTTTTCTTCGAATTTCTTCTCCATTACGTCTAGCTTATGGTTGATTGCCACCATATTCTTCAGCATGAGATCTTCAGAAGTCTTAATCTCTTGCAGCATTGTTTTCTGAGCTTTATCAAAAGAGGTTTTAAGCTCATTCACGATTCCCTGAATTATATGGACAGTGTGAATGGCTAGGTCATCTCGTAATGGGATACCCGGAGGCACTTCTTGGCCTTGCTCTGGCTCGGCAGCAGACGCATCAGTAGAGCTGGATACCATCACAGTCTCTATGGGAGGAATGTTGGTGGCCTCATTTACCTCCCCCTCCACTGGTGCAGACTTATCAGTAGGAGGTTCATCAGTATCCGGAGACTCAAACACTTCATGGCCCTCATTCACAGCGTCCTCTCCGTCCGCATCCAAAAATTCATCCACATCAGCAGCTTCTTCCTCTTCTTGATCAGCAGAGTCCAGTGTTTCAGCTTCAGTTCCTTGAGTGTGTCTGTTCAGGACCTCCTCATCTTCTAACCCAGGTTCACTTTCTTCATGAACGTCGGCCACCGCATCCCTGGCCACCTGGGCGATGTCAGATATGATATCCATATGAGAGGGTAGAGTCTCCCCCTCGATCCCTGCAGTCAGGGTATCAGGAATTTCACGGGGGGAGGCTGCGGGAGATACTTCCTCATGCTCTTCTACAGCAGGCTGTCCGATGCGCCGCTCCCATCGATCAAACACAGTAGCATCCATCTTTTTCAAGTAATGGAGAGGGACTCCTTTGCTCATGTCGAATTTGTCTCCGTTGAGCTGGTTGAGATATAGACTGATGATGCGGCCGAAGCTTGGAGTGCCCAGAGTGTCCTTGATCTTTTGAAACAGCAACTCTCCCCAGTTGAACCTCTTTCTGCAGACCACAGCTATGAGAATTTTGAACATATCTCCGGAGATATGATCATGGGAGCCTGGCTTGCAGATGAGTACTTTTCCTATGATGTCAGATAGGAGCTTCCCTTCTTCATTCATCTCTTTTCGCTTTACTGATCGAGTGCCTCTGGGTAGACCGCAGAACAGGAGGGTTCTGGCTTTGTCCTCGTCCTCCAAATAGTCTTCCTGCTCCGCACTTGAAAGCTGCAGGTAGCGTGTTAGCTTACTGGCAGACATCTTTACCTTAGTCCCAGCCACCTTGCTCTTGATGATGGAGTCTCTGTCTCGAAGCCTTGCGGTAGAGAAGAACTCCAGCACTTCTTTATCTAAAACTTTGCAAGGATGCTCCAATACGAAGGTTAGTCCGGCTTCTTCCAGCATGAGAATGATGTTCCGGAACTCGTCCGAGGCATGAGAAAAACCAGTGCGAACCAGCTCGCAACCAGAAATCAAGCCTGCAGTCGTCCTTGGAGCCATTGAGGATCTAGAAGGAAGCCTGACTCTAAACATTAGTGAACATTCAAAAGGAAAACATCATTTGGGGTTCGGCCTTGGAGCCATTGAGGAGGAGGTTACCTAAGGGCTTACACGCAAGTGAGTTGATGAGCTTCGGGAAGATCTTCGGTGGAGGGGAGAGTATCCCGAGGGGTGCGGCCTTGCTAGAACCTTGCCGTGAGAAGAAGGTCACACACAGCAGCGATTCGACGGCGTCGACGAGAGCGTCGGAGGGCTGCGAGTGTCGGCGAGTTCGCGGAAGTGCCCGTGCGAGAGTCTTAGGGAGTTCTCTTGCGCGAGGGTC
The DNA here is from genome assembly GCA_039583875.1 of Platanthera guangdongensis. Lineage (NCBI taxonomy): Eukaryota > Viridiplantae > Streptophyta > Magnoliopsida > Asparagales > Orchidaceae > Platanthera > Platanthera guangdongensis. Next base: position 232,987,950 of record CM077153.1, read on the forward strand.
GTCGGGTGGGCTCTTGCGCGAGTCGTGAGGAAGGCGAATAGGCGGAGATGGTCTTTCGGCGGGATTTATATACGTCGTCGGGATTCTTATGGAAGTCGAGCGGTCGGGAACTTCTTCGGCGGGATTTGTCTAATTCGGCGAGATGTAAAATGGGTTGGCGGGATTCAGAGTAAATATTGATGTTTTTCTTGACTACTTTGGTAAGCATTGCACCATTTTAGAGATTTTCCGATGTCAAGTTAATAAAAGGAATGATAAATACAAGTATATTCTAAAGTCAATCTATTTGAATTTTACTGAGGTTTTTGCAAAGTCTTCTAAATGTCAATTGTATGTTGTCGAGATTTACAACGACATGTCTTCGAATGTCAAGTTAATACAAGATTAATAAATACATGTTTATTATAACGACAATCAATTAGGATTTGAGCGAGACTTCTTCAGACACTTCTTGATGTCAATTGTGATGTGTCAAAATTCGCAATGACATATCTTTGTTATCCTTTTATTGATGTGTAATGGTTTGCATGCCTCGTGATACGCATAAGTATACGTATACACAAGGATAGAAATATATATATATTTACTTTGAATGAGAATGCATCATGACACAAGTCCTTGATCTGATCAAAATTACCTGGGATATGGAGAGTCATCGTCTTAGTCCCACAGGTAGAACATATTAGTAGCTTAAAGTGAGTATGCTCAACAGGTAGCACATCTGTTATTGCAGACGCTTGTTCCAAGTTAGCCTTGCGCCACGTACTGTCTAGTTCCCAAAGTATTCACGGGGACCTAGACTACCCTGCAAGACAGAATTACTTTACCTTAGGAACCCAAATCATATTGGTTCCTAGGTTTCTATTAGCATAAGCATGCAACTGCCTTCCTTCGGAAAACCTGTCTGGAAGACTACCCCTGTCCCTAGAATGTGGATAAGCCCTTGCTGTGGGCACTGAGGGGTTGTGCCAACAGTCAATGGCAAAGTGTCCCACTTTGCCGCAGCACCAACAAGAGTGAATGTTGTATCGCCGTTTTCGACCTGATCTAGTGACGGATGTTGTCACGGTCCTAGGTCTAAAAGGGATAGGGCATGTTCTTGTTGCACAAATTCCTCTTCCGTCGAGGCATGATGAAGGGTGGAACGAATGCATGATGTGAGCGTTATGAGGCCGAGAAGGCGGTGCCATTCTTTCAGGCATCTTCTTTGCTGAGGCTCCATGACGCCTGACATCATGACTTCTATTCTCCCTATCCCGTGTCCTCGAATGGAGAGAATTCTTCTGTGAACTAGGACCTGCAGATCCACACTTTGTTGTGGCAGTGGCCGTGAATACAAAGGGCTCAGAATGAGCCTTAGGTATTTCCTCATGGGTGGCCATGACGCCTCTTGCACTATGGACGTTTCTACATGGGGACAATTCACCCTTGCAGTGACCACGATTATTCCTGTGGTCATACCTGAAGGCATGATGAGTTGCCTTCCCGCTTGGAGTGGGAGGTCGGAACACCGTTTCCCCATTTCTCCATCCCTGGATAATCCGGGAGATCCACCCGGTTTCTTGTTTTCTCTTTATAGCATCAACTTTGGAAAAGTTAGATACTATACGTTTCTCATTTTCTAGACTATTCTCTAGAGCTGAGATCTTAGAGTCCTTGACCTTGTTGGACGCCAATTGGAGAACCAACAAGATCTTCAGTCGAGCAATCTCTCGAGCTTGCTCCTCAGCAAGTAGATTGCTTTCCTGAAGGGCTCTCTTCAGGGAATCAGTATTTTCTGGAGGGGAGCAGTTTCTGTCTTCAGAAAAGTCAAAAGATGTGGGACAGGATGAAGATGATACCTGCTCATCTGGGTTATTGTCATTCGAATCAGTGACCAATGTTTCGTCCTCGTCGGAGCTGCTTTCCTCACTATCTTCTTCAGTCTCTGACAAGGATACTGGAGCTCTGATGCAATCTGAAGGATCCTTGCATTCATCTTCAGAGGTGAGGACCCCCACATACGCTTCATCCTCTGATTGGCAGCATATTTCAGCATTCTCTGACCCCCCCATCAGCTCTGAGATCGTCATCCACAGAGATTTAGCCGTTTTACATTTTTCCAACCTGGAGTGAGAGGCTCCAGACCAGACATCCATAATAATTAGTCGAATCCTCTGGTCCAGTTGGAAAAGTGAGAGTTCCATCTCTGTCATCTCAGCAATGCACATGGGCACTTGGATCCCCGAGTCGGAGGTTTTCATGGGGATAAACGGACCCTCTTCCAGGATGAGGGATGCTCGTGGATCGATGGCATCCAGGTGAAATAATACTCTCATCCTCCAGATGGGATAATAGTCCTTTGAGCATGCAGGGAGTTTGAGTGGCAATACGTCATAATCCAGATCCATGCTTCTGACACTGGTCGCAGGATTCTGCTCAAGGTGTTAACCTTTTTGAAGAGCAACCTGGCTCTGATACCACTTGAAAGTCCACCTAGTGTCGGCTATGTGCACCTATGGGGGGGGGATAGGTGACGTGTGGTTCTTTTGCGGAATTTACAGATGTACCTGCACAATAAAAACAACAGACACAGCACACAGAATACACATCAAATTTATAGTGGTTCCCCGACTTGGGTACATCCACTTTCCCCCTTCGACCTATCTCCCCAACAAGGGACGACTCGGTCACTTCACCCACGGGATTGAAACCCAATCCCTGCACTAACGGAAGGAGCCCTTCCACACGTGAGAGTCAACACTCCCACAAAGCGGGTTGCACCCAACCCTTACAACTCGGAACAACAGTTCCTTTACAACGAAATGAAAATGTAGAATGTACACGTGATACAAACTTCTTTTGGAGACTACGGTGTTCCTCTTTGTTCGACGACGTGTTCTTGAAGTCGATGAAGAGTCTACGACCTTGGTCTCTCTTGGAGAAGATCTCCCCGGAACCGGCGGCGGCACACGAGCGGCGGCTAGCTTCGGGATCGGCGGCTACGATGAAAAGTGGCTGCAGAACTTGGAGATCTAAACTTCGTAGCGAAGCAAGCTAGGTCTACCAACGGTCACTCTAGGATCAGTCGTCTCGATCGATTCGGACGGGGGAGTTTTCCCGGTCAACAAATCGAGAGACAAGAGATCTCCGGATAGACGCGTGAGACACAAGCCTTGCTAAGCTTCTGTCACCGGAGATCGGGAAGAAGAGCGATCAGCAGCGGCGACCACTTGACGCGAGCGGCGGCGGCGGAGCGGAGCGATTTCGCGAAGTTAGGGTTACGTCGCCGCTGGATTTTCTTTCTCTCTTATCCGTAGATTTACTGTTCAAAATACCTGTGTATAAATACTGTAGGATTCTCAAATATGACCGTTTGTGGGACCCACAAATGAAATCCCCAAAATCCGGTTCAAACAAATCCAGAAGCAGAATCCGGTTCAGCAGCATTCTGAGAAAACGCCAAGTAAAAATCGGCGAGAATCGCAGACGATTCTCGACGAATCGGCGAGAATCACCAAGTGATTCTCGACGATTCGTCGAGAATCGTTTGTGATTCTCGTCGAATCACTTGTCGATTCTCAACGAATTGGACTTTGTATTCATGGGCTGCTTGACCACTGGTTCGGCGGGAATTATAAGTGATTCTCGCCGAATCTTACTTGGCACCATTTTGAGATGGCCAGAAGGAGTCGGCGAGAATCACTGACGATTCTCGACGATTCGACGAGAATCACCTAGTGATTCTCGCCGATTCGGCGAGAATCACTTGGTGATTCTCGTCGAATTTGCCTTGGACGATTTTTCGTCTTCCACCTAGGAGCTGCTCCTTGATCCTCCAAGCTCCTTGTCTTCTCTTGCATATGAGCGGCCCTGTACTTGAAAGTAAGTGCACTCCAATAGAGAGAGTACACATAGGCCAACACACTGATCTGCTCAACGAGGGATTACGTCGTGCAGACCCGTGTATATTGACCTACTGCACCCTGACATTGGTGTGCACTTAGCGTGGAGAGACTGCAAGTACAACTTGAAAAAGTTTATCAAATACATTGTGAATTCATCTTAGCTTGACAGGTGGCTTCCTCAAATCTAGGTAATCGTGGATACAATACCCAACAACTTTTAGTCAAAAATACCTCCTTAAGGCCAAACTAGGGTTTGGTGATTCCCTAACCAAAACCTATCCAAATGCATTGAAAGTTTGTTCAGAGCTAGGTATTGATGCCAGGGACCACTCACCAAAATTTGGGAGGGTTTGGAGGTCATTAGACCACTTAATTAAAATACCCTAGTATTATTAAATAAAAGTAAAAACTTTAGGTAAAGTATCTCTAAAAATTCTGAGATTTGGGCAGACCCTAGGTATAGCTAGGTTGGACGCCTTGCCAAAATCTCAAGTAATTGGACCAAGGATGAAGTGTGGGCACTCAGTTTAATGTCTGCCTAGCCCTAGGCATAGGTCCCACCAAAATGGGTGCCCTGGTCAAACCAGGCACCCAAATGGGTTCAAATAAATTTTGGTTTAAAGTAGACCCCTAGTGCTACAATTTCTATGTTGACCACTTTTTATGTTCTGACACCTAAGTATTTGTAAAATGTAACACCAACAATACCAAAATCTGTGAAAAAATGGAATTATTATAAATATATATCCTATAGTTTAATATCATAACCGCACGAATCTTGAAGCACCCATGGACAGAATCCCTTCATCTTCCTCCTTGGGCCGACGGCTAGGATTCATCCCGCCTGGAGCCACTTCCAAGCTCTGCCGCCGGCGATCCAGCCCCTTCCCCGGCCGACCACCGCCACCACCACCACCATTGAGGTGGTAGCTATCGCCAGGCGGCGTAACAGCCGTCGGAGGGGCGTTTTCTGGCGGTTCTAATCGTGGTTTTTTTGGCCAAAAATTCATGGAATTCAGAATTTGGATCGGGCTCAATTGAGCCCGAACCTTGCACCTAGTGGATTCTACGATCTACTCATGAGTTAAGGAGAGGAGGAGGACCTTCCTGGCGGCCTGAATGCGAGTCGATCTTCAGGTTGCCATGGAGTGGTGCCGCCAGCTAGATTTCATCAATAGTGCAGTCAAGTTGCTCGAATTCCTCAGGTAAATGGTGGGAAGGGTTCCTCTCATGTCACTTATGGTGTTTAAATCATCAGTTGAGGGAGGGGAGAGGCCAAACATCAATGGTCATTAATGCCCTTTGAAAGCTTGGCTCGGGTTGAGTGGGGGGGGGACTAAATTTACCCCTTGGTGGCCGGGAAACGGCTGGAATCAACTCCTCTTCCCTAGAGGAGTTGATTGCTGTCATAAAGAGTGACTGTTGGTGTAACACCCCATATCCGTCGCATAGCATATAGCAGTAGGTCCGGCCGGGGCCCGACTCCATATACCACAGACAGACCGGGTGGCTACTCATGGAAACCATCCAACCAATCATAACGTCCTACACAAAGCATTCTAGCGGAAGCAGATTAATAAGTTGCAATAAAGAACCCAGTACTAAAGCATATAGCATGAATGTCCACTAATACCAAAATAGGAATGTTGTACATACACAAGTACAGGCCTTAAGGCCTTACAAAATGGTTCACTTGATATTACATGATTTACAAACCACGGCACGCAGGCCGGTCATACATGAATAAAAACAGTAAACACTTAAATTAGGCCTTCGAGGTCCGGCTTCGCAATTTGGGCTTTAGCCCGCAATTGACCGCTTGGTCCAGCAGCACCTGCAAGCAACAAACCACCGCACGGTGGCAAAACAAGGCAACAGTCAACAATGCTGACCAAATTATAACAATCCCGCCCCCAACTCGGGGCGGCGATGCTCCTTCCCTGCATTTCATTAGCATAAGCGAGCAATATATATATATATATTCATTTCATCACAGACGTTGGCTCGCACGGCCACACGCCCCGTGCTCTCAGGGCACATTATCGGTAAACCGGTCGATGTCACATCAATTAAAGCCATAGACATTCTGGACTCACCACCGCCACTTTGATGGCCAAACCTATGAGCAGTTTGTCTTCCCGGCATGGGTCACGGTAATTAAAACCATAGACCGCCGAAGACCCTCATCTATGCCAACGGCTCTAATCCGAACGACATAGAACAGGTACGGTTCCATCTAACCCGTGCTCACAACGCAACGGTAATTTAAACCATATGCGCCCGCAACAGTAATTTAAACCATATGCGCAGGTCAAACGTCTCCCGAGTCCCGTTTCCATCACAATTCACATAACTCGGTTATGTTCAAGTTGGCTCTCAGGCCTTTGGCAAGATCACACATCTGCCCAGTTTTCCGGGTGCACCTTTGGGTTAATCCCCAAGGCTCCATGTTGCAATCTACCGTGTAGAAAACCCAAAAAACAACCAATAGCACGAAGTCTTCTCCGGCATTATGCAATGCAACATCACCGATCCAGACCAACATGTTCGGATAGGCTTCACACATCATTCCTATGTCCGTTCTTGCTTACGGACTCTACACAACGGGGAATTTACATATCTACTCGAAGGAACGCCTCCAACTAACCGCAAACTCGCGAGAGCGGGCTTCCTATGCAAAGAAGGAGAGCTACACATGCTCAAGAAGAGAATCGTTACCCTTGCGTTCTTCTTTGGCGCCATGGAAAAGTAAGCGGATGAAAAGCACCGTGCTCTCTTCGCCTCCGTGGATCCGGAGTCGGCTCGCGATTTGGAGCTTCGAAGCTCCTCCAATGGCCGGATCTAGCTTCTTCTTCCTTCCTTGGCTCTCCTCTCTCTCTAAGATTTAGAAAGATAACCACTCATGTAAAAGTGAGGGTTTCAAAGGCCCAATCCCTGGTATATCCCATCAGGAACAACCCCCAGCAGTTGGATAACCAATTAAAGAAATGAACAGCTTTGATTCGGGACTGAAATGTCCAATCTGGACCGAACACGGCCTGGCACACGCCCGTGTGCAGGGCCGTGTGCCTCATTTGCCATCAAAATCAACGCGCCTGGAACAACACACGGGCATCGAACACGCCCGTGTTCGACCTGACATGCCCGTGTTCCACCTGACACGACACAGTGGTCGGCCGTGTACCCCCATCGATTTATCCCGAAAACAACCCGAGAACTACTCGGGTTCTAGGACACGCCCGTGTCTACCTCAACACGCCTGGGCTCCAGGCCGTGTACATGGTCTCGACACTCGACACTTCATCGAGCGAAGTTCGTCGACCTCACGACACGGCCTTGGACACGCCCGTGTCCTAGGACGTGTGCCTTGTCTCGACACATCGTCGAGCAAAATTTGTCGACTCCCCGGGACGAGTGTCGACACGAGTCGACACGCCCTGCGATACGCCTGTGTCGCAGGCCGTATGCCATGTCTCGACACTTTGTCGAGCGCAAAATGTCAACTTCGCGGGCTGAGTGTCGACACGGGTCGACACGCCATGCGACACGCCCGTGTCGCAGGCCGTGTGCCTAGTCTCGACATAATGTCGAGAGCTAAATGTTGACTTCGCCGGCTGAGTGTCGACAAAAACCTGACACGCCCTGGGACACGCCCGTGTCCCAGGCCGTGTGCCTCCTGCCAGAACCCAAAACTGGTCCAAAACGTCCCCCGTCGCCCTTTTGAGTTTCGGGGCGTTACAGTTGGCCTCCTTTGGCCGGCTCCCACCCTTCCCTTCCTCTCCCCCAACTTTCTCTCTCCACCATTATCATGAAAGGAAGCTCCCTCTCTCTCTCCTAGTCACCCATATTGACTGGTAAACTCCATAGTATATGTGCAGTCCACTTAATCATGATAATTATGAAAAGTGAGGTTAGCCTAAGGGAAAAATGGCTTGAGCTTGGGTTAGCCCATTTGGGCTAGGTTTGACTTGGCTTAGGCTAGGGTTGACTGAGGTCAATTTGATCATTTGGGTTGACCCCATTGGGTCCTGGGTGACCCATTGTCCTCCCCTAAGGTCCATGTAGGGTTAGGTAGGGTTAACTTGGCACCTTGGAGGTCACTTGACCCTTGGTAAGGGCACTTTGACCACTTTGGGGCTTGAGTTGACTTGGGTCAACTTAGCGACTAGGTTTGACTCCAATGGGTCCCTAGTGACCCATTGACCTCACTTTGGGTTTAGGAAGCCCTGAGTAAGGTTGGTTGGGCACCTTGGTGGTCACTTGACCCTTAGTTAGGGCACTTTGAACAATTTAGGGGTTAGAGATGACTTGGGTCAACATGACCATTTGGGTTGACACCAAGGGGTCCTTGGTGACCCCATGGCTTCCCTTGAGGTCTAGGAAGGGTTATGTAGGGTTACCTTACACTTTGGAGGTCACCTACCCTTCGTAAGGGTACTTTGACCAAATGAGGGGCCTATGTTGACTTGGGTCAACTTGGTCTCTTTGATTGATCCCAATGGGTCCTTATGGCTTTAATGGGTCTCCAATAATGTTTGGGGGAGTTGTGGTAGGGTCTTGGGGCCATGGTGAAGTCCTAGGGTCAAACCCTAAGTTTGGTGATGGGGTTGTGCCATAGGCAGACCATGGTGATCCTCACCTTGGACTCCTATCTCTTGGCCCATTTCTGGCTTCCTAGGATTTATCATGACCTAGTCATGGCCAAAACCACTCTTAGGGGTCTAGTTGGAAATGAGATGTTACATTATGCTTGCCTGTTTTTGTATCATCCGTGGCCAGTTCTTTTAGCCTCAAGTCCACTTGTGTTGTATTTGAAGTACCTGTCTTATCATCATAGAACATAGAACTTTCATCAAATATAACATGGACTGACTCTTCTACAACTTGATCCTTCAAGTTATAGACCCTATAGGCTTTTTTATGGTTGCTATAACCAACAAATATCCCATCATAAGACTTTTCAGCAAACTTGGTTAAGTAGGTTTTTCCATTGTTTAAGACATAACATCTACAACCAAAGATTCAGAAATAACCTATGTTTGGTTTTCTGCCCTTCATGAGTTCATAAGGAGTCTTATTTAATCTCTTGTTGATTGAAGTCCTATTTAGAACATGACAAGATGTGTTAATTGCCTCAGCCCAGAAATATTCTAGAAGTGAGGAATCACTCAATAAGGTTCTACCAGGTTCAATGAGAGTTCTGTTTCTCCTCTCAGCTATCTCATTTTGCTAGGGTGTTCTTGGTGAAGAAAATTCTTGCTGAATTCCTAGTTCTGCACAAAACTTTGTTATACAATCAGATTGGAATTCAGTTCCATGATCACTTCTCAATTTGACCACAGAATTGTTAAGTTCATTCTGAATTTATTTCACAAAATTCTTGAAGACATCAGGAGTTTCAGACTTTTTCTTTAAAAAGAATACCCAAGAAAATCTAGAGTAGTCATCAACAATTACTAGAGTATAAACTCTCCTTCCTAAGCTATGAACTGACATAGGACCAAACAAGTCCATATGTAGGAGGTATAAACACCTCACAGAGTCTCTGGATACACAACATTTGAATGAAGCTTTAGTTTGCTTGCCTTTTTGGCATGCTGGGCAGATGCTATCCTTAGTGCATCTCATGTTAGGACCATTTCGAACAAGCTCCTTGCTGTATAGTTTACCTAAAGTCTTATAGTTCAAGTGGGCTAGCCTCTTGTGGCATAAAACACACTGTGAAGCTTTCTCACTTGCAGCTAGACATAGGGGTGAGTCATACTTATTACATAGGAAATTTAAACAGTATACATTTCCATATCTAGTGCCAGTCAAGATGACCTCTTGATGACTTGATCTTTTTATTAGGCACTCATCTCTGTGGAACAATGTGTCATATCCCAAATCACAAATTGGCTAATACTTAGAAGATTGTGTTGCAACCCTTCCACATAGGCAACCTGAGCGATTGTGACTAGACCATTTGTGATCTTACCAAAACCTTTGGTGATGCCTTTGTTAGCTCCTCCAAAGATCACTTTTGGTCCATTTTCCACAGGAATATATTCCCTTAGATTTCTTTTAGTTCCGGTCATATGTCTGGAGCATCCACTATCCAAGTACCAGATTGGTCTGGAGCTTTGACATTCCTGCAAAATAAGAAATTACTTTTACTTAGGACACCAAATAGTCATGGGTCCTAGGTTCTTGTTAGCTATGACTCTTTCAAAGCCACCAATTGATCTCTTGAATGGAATTGTCTTCAGACTATGAGGTACTATTGGATTGAACCAACAATCTAGGGCAAAGTGTCCTACCTTTCCATAACACCAGCATTCAAATCTATTATATCTCCTTTTAGGAGGAGCAAAAGAATCCTTGTGCTGACACCCCTTTGGATAGGAGTTAGCACTCTTGACTTTATCTTGATTGTGATCACAAGATGGGTCTTGTCTCACAGATTTAAGATGTTCTCTTGGATTGTTAGATTGTATAGCTGATTGTGGAATGGTCTGACCCTTTGATGCCTTTTGCTTTTTGCCCCTCCTTCTCTTAGGTTTAATAAACCCAAGACCACCTCTAGGTTTTCATGAGAAGGTGTCTATAATAGGCAAAATAGTCTTTGGTTTTGAGAACTGCTCAACCAATTTCCTTTCATTTAGGAATCTGGTTTCTAGCTCCTTAATAATTGCATCCTTTTTCTTAATTTCATTTATTTGGTCATCAATGATCTTGATTAACATTATTAACTTAGACCCTTGAAGACCAAGTTTCTGAGTATCCATCTTGTGATGATACTCAAGAATTTTTAGTGATGCAATTTCTATAGCTTGTTCTTTAACAAGCTTCTTACTTTTGACTAAAGTAGCTAACAGTTTACAAAACCTATATATGAGTTGCTTCTCTTCAGTACCCGAGTTAATCTCATGTGGATCAACCAGTAATTCACCTGAGTTTGCATCATCTCTAGACTCATAGCCAAACGTCTTAATGCAGGAAGAGTTATCATAAATTACCTGAGAATTCTCACAGTTGTGAGATTCAGTTTCTGGATCATCAGCTATAGCCATCAAATTAATTTCCATGTTTTCTTCAGAATTACCATTGGATGATGAATTTGTGGAGTTATTTCCTTTGTAGATGGCTCTTCTGATGAACTCCTGCTCATACGAATACAACCCCACATGTTCTTCTTCTGACTCAGTTGAATTAGAATCACTATCAGACAAGGTCTTTGTCTTCTTAGCCATCAGACCTTTTTCTGATTTCTTATCCTTGAAGAACTTCCTTTCTTTGGAATTTTTGTTCTCCTTTCTCTTTACATGACAATCAACAATGACATGGCCAGGCCTGTTGCAACAAAAATAAATAATATCAGTCTTATACTATTTGTTCTGATTGGAGCAATACCTGAACACAGATTTGTCTCTGTGTTTGTCTTTGCCTTTGTGAGAACTAGAACCAGAAGGGTTCCTTCTTCCCCACTATTTTCTTCTTCTTAACATCTTCTTGAACTGCCTTGTAAATAAGGCAAGTTCATCATCTGATATTTCTTCTGAAGAAGAACAAGGTCCAGTGCTATCTGTCTCTTCATCTCTTCTTGGTGATGATGGAATTTCCCTTCTAGTTTTCTTGGAAGAGTCAGCTTTAAAGGCTAATGATTTAGACTGGGATTATTATCTGGTAGTTTCTGCTTCAGCTTTTCTTGAATTGAGTCGAAGCTCATGTGACATTAATTTCCCAAATAAGTCTTGGGGAAGCAGATTTCTCAGATTTCCCATTTCCCTTAACTGCACAAATCTTGATATCCCATTTTTTATTTAAGAATCTCAGGAACTTGTCATTCAATTCATAGTTTGAGAAGTTTCTCCCATAATTCTTCAAGTCATTGACTATCCTAAAGAACTTTTCATAAGTTTGTTCAATAGAATCTGTCTTTTCTTGTCTAAATGCCTCATATTGCTGGTTAAGGAGTGACCTTCTATCATCTCTCACCTCTGCTGTGCCTTCCATATACACTATCAAGGTATCCCACATTTCCTTAGAAGAATTATAGTGCACCAGATTTAGAAATGTGGAGTTGTCTATAACACTCACTATTATGTTCTGTGCTCTTTTATCCATAGTAGCAAGTATGACCTCATCCTTTGTCATTTCTGACAATTTCTTGGGAGTTTGAATATTTGCATCTAGGATAGATGCTTTCATTGGCATATAGGGTCCATCTTGAATTGTAACAAAGATTCTTGGGTCCGAGGCTTCCATGAACAGTCTTACTCTTTGTTTCCATATAACAAAATTATCCTTAGTGCAGATGGGCAATTTCATGGAACTGAGTTCTCTGTTTTATTCAAAAGCCATAGGTCAGATAACCTTCAGCTACCCTTAGGATCTTTTCCAGACTATTAGGTCTATCTTTGGACAACCTAGCTCTGATACCACTTGAAAGTCAAGCCTATGGGTAGAAAGTCACCTAGGGGGGGGGGGTGAATAGGTGACCTATAAAACTTCTTTGAAGTTCTTTTAACTTTTTCTATGAGCCCTAATGCACTTCAGAATATAAGCTGTACCCAGCATAAACAATAGAATAACAAAACTGATCACAGAATATGCAGCAAAGAACACAACACACAACACAAGGGACAAAACTAGTTTATAGTGGTTCCCCTATCTAGGGTACATCCACTTTCCCCCCTTCTTCCTCACTAGCAATGTGCTAGATAAGGTTATAACTCCTCCTTGTCAAATCAGATCCTAAGATCCTATAAGGCTCAGTTTCTCTCCAAGAAACCTACACTCAGACCCACTGGTCCTACCTCAGAGATATCACAATCTCCTACCTCAGAGATCTCCACAATCTCCTACCTCAGCCTTTACAGATCAGGCTTACAAAAACTCAGAGAATAAGATCTCCTACCCACTCAGATCTCTAGGATATCTTATAATGAAATTTGATAAAACAGTTTACGAAAAATAGAAAATCTGTAATCTGTTGGATTTGTGTGTAGAATTTCTTTCACTCAGCTGCAGTTTGATTTCTTCTTGATAGATCAGCAAGCTGAATTGAATTTCTTCTGAATCATCAACTTCTTGATGAAGATCAGATTGAATAGGTTGAAGATGCCGATGAACAAATTACTTAATCGCCAGGTCAACCTTAGAAAAGGGATCTGAAGACTTTCTTGAAGATCAATTTCTTCTTCTCTTTTCTTTTCTTGATTCGTCTCTTGGAGATCGAAGAATAGAATCAGTAAGTGTATTGGTAACTATGTATATATCTCTTCTGAAGGAAGCACCTCATATTTATAGAAATCTCAGACGGCTTGGACTGGTATTGATGACATCAGCAACTGTCAGCAAATCCTTCCTTGAACTGTCTTTATAGAAGCAATGCCTTCTTGTATCGACCAGAATGATCTGACTTTTCTTGACCTAATTAATGTTGACTCAGCACATTCTGACATATAAGCATTGATGTAGACAAGATGTCTCGAAATCTGTGCTGAGACATCTTTGATAGACCCAACACTTACACACTTGGAACAGTTATCATCTCAGAACAAAAAGCGTTGAGATAGATTAGTTATGCCGACACATCTGTTATTTATGTCAACACATCTTAGTTTTGCCTTGTGTTGACACAGAAGTTTTGTCTCGACACCTCTATTATCTGTGTCGACACATCTTAGTTCTGCCTTGTATCGACACAGAAGTTTTGTCTCGACACATCTGTTATCTGTGTCGACTCATCTTCTATACTTTGACTACTAATCTGTCTTGTGCCGACACAAAAGTTTTCTCTCGACACATTGACTTAGAATATTTTGTTCAACTTTGAACCTGCATATGTAAACTTAACATACATCAAATACACCTTTGGGTATATCATTGAGTTGTCAAGGGGACTTCTCCAGATCAGGTACACTGTTCCCAATGTACCCAACAACAATCATGTCTTGCCATGTATGCCTCGTTGTGTAAAGATATTTTTGATTAGTATAAGACTCTTGCTCTTCTAGTTGTTTTTGACTTGCTCGGGCTCAGTGTGATTGAGTGTTCCTGCGCCTGGTGTCCCGTTTTCTGCTATCACAAATTCTTACATGTTATCAGAGGGATTAAAGGTTGAGTAGCGATCAACCATCAGTTGCTTGTCTGCTTCTGAGTTTCTAAGTAACCAAAGTGTCTGCAATAGAAGGAGGTTATGCAAGAGGTCTTGAAATTGAACTTATTACATCGACTAACTACAAGAAGTGGAAGTCATGTATGCAGAGTTATCTGCTGGGAGAGTACCTTTGGGGAGTCGTCAGAGGAGATAAAAAGCAAGAGGTTACTGTTGCTGCAGGTGATGGTGCTGATGCAATGAAAGCCTGGAGAAAGATTAATACTAAAGCTGAGTTTGCTCTCAAGTGGGCTATTTCACTGGAACTCTTTGACCATATCATTGGATGTGGGTCTACTGCTGGTATTTGTACTTACCTTAATGGGTTGTTCAATAGAAATAATGTAGCTCGGCTACAGTTTCTGGAGAATGAGTTGGCAAGGGTCACTCAAGGTGATCGGCCCATTTCAATGTTCTTCTTGAAAATGAAGAACCTGTGCACTGAGATTTCAGCGCTGGACCCTAATGAGGCTATTTCTGAGGCAAAGCTGAAGAGGCATATAATCCGTGGCTTGTGGAAGTAATATGTGGCCTTCGTCACTTCAATTCAAGGCAGGGCCACTCAGCCATCTTTGCTGGAACTGGACAACCTATTAGCTTTGCAGGAGAGCTTGGTAAGGCAGATGACTGGAGTCACTGTATCTGAAGGAGGCAGCGAGGTGCTCTTTTCATGGAAGAATAAGAAGTGGGAGAAGAAGAAGAAGTCTGATGCTAGTGAGGGACCTTCTACTTTATATCAACAAGAGGAGAGTGTTGCTCCTAAGTGAGATTGGAAGATGGAGTGGCTTAAGTTCTATAGATGCAACTAGCCAGGACACTTCAGGAGAGACTGCAAGGTCCAGCTGCAGCCTGGGCATGTTGCAGATAAGGAAAAGGCTGAGTCTAGTGCTGAGGAAGCTGGATAGGGGAAGTGCTTTCATGATAGGCAGATGTGTCTGTGCTTGTCTACTGTTGACTACCAAGATGACTGGACCGTAGACTCAGGGTGTGGTCACCACCTCAACGGGGATGAGACAAAGTTCTCCTGTCTGCGGACTGTCTCAGGTAATGAAGATATAAAAATCGCTGATGATACTATTCATGCAGTAGAGAAGGAGGATGTAGTTTCTTTGGGTAGTGATAATGGTCTATGAAAGATAATAGTTATCAACCTAAATCACCTAGAGGGGGGTGAATAGGTGAGTTGTGCGTCTTTTGCGGAATAAAAAAATCTCAGAACAGAGCACAGATCTATCTACCAAATTATCACAGATGAGACAAGATTTATAGTGGTTCCACGATCTTGGGTACATCCACTTTCTCTCACCAATCTAGTAATACACTAGACTCATCTACTCCACTATCTCGGATTGAAAATCAATCCTACCCTCGGAACAAAGTTCCTACAATCTCAATCCAACCAACTGGATCTACAACTCGTAAGGCAAAACTTCCTACAAACTCGGAGTTGAAAACTCCTACACTCAGAGAAAACTTCTCCTACAAGAATGAAAAATTGTTTAAGAAAATACAAACAATGATTTCTTTGTCAGATCTGCAAGCAAGCAACCGGGATCTTCTTCTTGTAAGCTTTGCGGCACTTTCAGAAAGATGAAGAAAATCTCGGCAACAGATCTGGAATCTTTTTTGTCTTACACGATCGGGAAGAGAATGAGAAGTTGAGAAACGATCTTGATCTGTAAAACTTCTTCAGTCTATTTCCTCTGAAAATCGAAGCCCTTGCCGGAGAAGAACAGCGGCGGCGGCGGCTTTCGTTCCGTGAAGAGAGAGAGAGAGGAAACAACGACTTGGAGAGAGAGAAATGGCTGCAGAAAATTTTTCCAAAGAATTTGATCTTGAAAGCTTATTATTATTGTTATGGTTTGTCGATTAGACAGGACCTTATATAAGAATACTAATAACAGTTATAATTTGTTTTAATGACGTACACGTGGACCAATCATGTCACAGAATTTGAAAATCTGTCAAATCTGGACTTAGCAAAATTTCAGAGAAAACGAAGTGATATACACGAGTGAAGAAACGACTACTCGAGTAGGTATAAAACTACTCGAGTGAATAATGGGAACCAACTCGAGTATATAACTCAGAATTACTGGAGTAGCTCGAAAACAACTACTCGAGTACATATAATCAGCTTAGTCGAGTACTTAGAAGATCTACTCGAGTATACAGAAAAATTTCACGGGAAGTGGAGTTGAATTACTCGAGTACAATTTGTACGACTCGAGTAGGTAAGAAAAACTACTCGAGTGGTTTGATGAACTACTCGAGTGATAGGACTTAGAAAAATTTCTGAACACTGGAAAATGAGCTACTCGAGTAGTTAGACTGAACTACTTGAGAGGATATAGTCTACTCGAGTATATGAAAAGACTTACTCGAGTAAATGACGTGGAAAAACTTTAGGAGAAGAGAAATTTAGTTTACTCGAGTATGAAGCTTGAACTACTCGAGTAGTAAGTGAACTACTCGAGTAAATAACTTATACTACTTGAGTATAGAAAATTTACTCTTGAGATAGAAAACAGTTACCCGAGTCAGAAACTATAACTACTCAAGTATATATATATATACTTACTCGAGTGGTTAACTTAGAAAAACTTGGAGAGTGAAATCTGTATTACTCGAGTAAGAAGAATGTCTACTCGAGTAGTTAAGTAACCTACTCGAGTATGTGACAGTCTACTCGAGTATATGAACTTAACTTCACGAGAGGGAGATATACTTACTCGAGTATAAGAATTTTGACTCGAGTATAAAGCAAGTATTTCACTCGAGTAGTTAATGACCTACACGAGTAGAATACTTAGAAAAATTTTCAAGGTGAAAATTCTTTCTTCTTTGGTGAAATCAGCATCCAACTCTATCCACATAGTCCAAGTACTTGAATATGAAGTGTATCCCAATAGAGAGGCTACACATGAGTCAATACCTTGGGTCATACAATGAGGGATTATACTGTATGGTCCTGTGTTTGGTGACCCATTGTAGACTGACATTGGTCTACACTTCCCATTGGAATCCTGCAACAACATAGCTCAAACAAAGCATCAAATACAACCTAATTCATCTTAGTTCACAGGTGACTTCATCAAATCTGGGTTAATATGGATACAATACCCAACAATCTCCCCCTATTTGTTGAAGTCAGAACCCTTTACACTAAGGTGAATTAAAGACAAAAAGAAGCTAAGTAGAAAAATTAGTGCAAGCAAACAATAGACTATGGGAAAAGATAATAAGAGCAAAAACTTAGAATTATATAAGTAAGAATATCCAAAATTATCAACTATACAGTCAATCATTTCACACTCTCAAAAGTCCTTGAAAATCAGCCTTGATGTTGTTGTCTATCCAGTTTCTCTTGTTGTCTTCTCTGATAGCAGTAGGGTTTTGGATAATATTTGGGTGGCCTAGGAGGAGCAGCAGGATTATTCCTTCCATACTCTCTGTCATAAATTCTTCTCTTAGTCATGGATTTCTCATACAACTCCCATTCATAGGAACTGTAGTGAATGTTCCTGTTCTCATGGAAATCCATAACTAATCTGAGAGTATCTAGAATCAGGGATTTGGAGGTTGGAGACCAAACTTCAGCAAATTTAGAAGCAGGAGCAGGAGTGGATCTGCTGGCAGAAGCACCTTCACCATATTTTCTTTTCTTTCTGGATGTCTGAATTTCAGGAGGAGGTTTGAAGAATATGTCTGCAGGGTCTTCTTCCCAGCCTTGAGCATGGGTGTCTGGAGGAGCAACTGTATCCCCAGGCCTGAGAGAGAATGTAGGTTGCAGAGGAGCAGCTGAAGCAGAGGCATCTGTAGCTAGAGGATTTAAATGATGGGAAATGATATTTGGGTCTGCAGGAAATTCAGGTAGGATTTGATTATGCATCCAGACAGCAGTGTCATAAGTATGGAACTTGACACTCTGGATCTGGGCTAACATATCAGCCTGAATTTTCTGCACATGAGTTTCCCATAGTTCTGTTGGAGAGCAGCAGATTTTTCTAGATGTTCTTTTACTAATCCCTCCCCCTTTCTGACTTCAACAAATAATCTCCCAATATCATCTTCTTTAAAGAGACCAACTTCTTCACATATCTTCATTTTGTGAGCTTCAGCCCGTTTGTCCAGTTCAATCTGATTACCTGCAAGGGTAACACCCTGTTCCATAACTTCTCCAACACTAGTTATAGTGTGGTCTAGGGCTTTTCCACCAAGTTGAAAGAAGTACTTGAGCTTGTCAGTGTTATGCTGGATTTCAGCAAATCCTCTACTCATCTCAGTCTCGAGAGCAGTTACCTTATCAGTTACAGTCTTTAGACAAGTATCAAAATAGGTCCTCTGGTCTTGAAGAAGAAGTGCAATCTGTTGCATCAAATCTAAGGAGGAAGAGTCTGTAGAAGCAGTAGTTGAAGGAGCAGCAGATATAGGAAGAGCAGAAGGAAGAGGAGGAGCTACCCATGGAGCTATTTCTCCAATAATCACAGAGCTTGCAGCCCTTGTTGTATGAATGATAGCATCCCTTTCTTCTGTATCATCAGGAATAAAGAAATCTACGTTTCTGAGATGAGCCTCAGCTGGCTCAGGAGAGGGCTCATCAGAAATGAGAATACTCTCTGGCTAGTGTTGAAAGGAATCAAGATTTGGAGCTGGGGAGGAAGCTGGAGATTTTGTTGGAGAAGGAGGAGATAGCACTTCTTTAGTGAGTTTTGCAATCATTGCTTCTATAGCAGCAGCTGTTGAGAGAAGAGATTCTGGAGGTATCTGATCTGAAGGAGTTGCTGGAGGAGTTTGTGGTGTTTGAGGTAGGGAAGAAGTTACTGGAGGAGTTTCTGGTGTTTGAGGTAGGAGACGAGGTAGTTTTTGGTGGAGAGGGCTTCCTGACTGGGATAGAAGGAGCAGGCTCCCCCTCACTTGGTGCACCAGAGGAGCTGGCCACATGATGAGGAGAGGGAGATGGAGTCCTGTCCTCGAAAGCTGGAACTTCTGAAATCTTAGCAGCTTGGGCAGTATTCTTCAGTTTGAGCTCCCATCTCTGGATAGAAGAAATGGAGACCTTCTTCATGTGGTGAAGAGGGGTCCCTTTGGAGAAGTTGAATACTTGAGGATTGTTTCATGGAAGAGCAGAGAGATTATTCCAGTGAAGTTGGGGGATTTTAAGCTGTCCTTGATTTTTTCCAGAAGTAGTATGCCAAACTGGAATTTCTTGTGGCAGATAATGGCTTGCATTATGTCGAAGAAATACAGTGGAATGCCACTTATGGAGTTGGTCTTGCACAGCAGAATCTTTCCAATAACATCAACCAGAAACTTTCCTTCTGCGTTCATGTCTGACCGTTTGATATACTGAGCTTCAGGCGAAATCCCACAGAATAAGCAGGTTCTGTCAGAATCTTCGTCATCTAGGTTGTCTTCTTCGTCCACTATCAGTAAACGGAGGAGTTGAGAGACAACTGTCGCGGTAAGTTTAATTTTCAGACCTTTTACCTTGGATTTCAGAACTTTGCCATGCCACTTGACCTTCAGATTGGAGAAGAATTCTGCTACCTCGGGGAAGAGGATCCGGCAGTGTTCTTGGAGAGCGAAGGAAAGTCCGGCGGTATCTAGAAGAATCAACAAATTGTGGAAATCGTCTGACAGCTCTGCAATCCCTGCGGTAATAAGTTCTGAACCTACACCAATCTTGGAGACGGCGGCCATGATCCAGAAACTTGGAAAAGCTCTGTCGGGGGGTGGGGTGGGGGGTGGGGGGGAGAGGAAACGTCGCGGCTCTATAACTTCTTGAAGGAAGATGAAGCGGTAGACAGGTACTCGAGAGTTTGGAAAAGATCTCATGTAGAATGAATTTGGAATTTCAAATTTATAAACCCTAGGTTTATGTCTAATCATCTAGAAGGAAATAACTTAAAAAGGAGAAGGCGACACGAGCCTTGGTTGGCATATAAGAAAATTTGAAAACCAGGGAGGCACATACACGAGAGATAAAGAGGTACTCGAGTAGATGGGGAGTTACTTGAGTAGGTGAATCGACTGACTCGAGTAGATGATGTGTACTACACGAGTACATGAATTGCCTTACTCGAGTAAGTAAAATGGACTACTCGAGTAGGTCCTTAGATTTCTCGAGTAGGTCAAGTCTATATATATATATATATAATTTGAAATGCCAAAATTTGACTAACCCTTTATTGTCCTTGCTGTGTTGAAATCCAACCTTCTCTAATCCTCTTTGTTGAGCATCCCAAGTTCTGTTTTGAAGAATGAGAACTTGGTCTCGTCCAGCGACTTCGTGAAAATATCTGCAACTTGCCTGTCTGTGGAGACATATTGGAGATGTATGTCCCCATGCTCTACATGCTCCCAGATGAAATGATACCTTAGCTCGATATGCTTTGTCTGGCTGTATGAGTCTGGATTGTTGGCAATTGCAATTGCGCTGGAAGAGTCGCAAAATAATGGAACATTCTTGAACTTCATGTTGTAATCCTCGAATTGATTCTTTATCCAGAGTAACTGTGCACAACAACTACCTGCAGAAATGTACTCTAACTCGACCGTTGAGATTGCGACATAGTTCTGCTTCTTACTACTCCAGGAGATTAGCCTTCTTCCATAGAATTGATAGGTACCTGAAGTGCTTTTCCTGTCGTCTTTGCTACCTGCAAAATCTGCATCTGAAAAACCAATTAGTTCGTTATCATTACTTCTTGGGTACCATAAGCCAAGATTTGGTGTACCTTTAAGGTATCTCAAAATCCGCTTTGCAGCAGCGTAGTGAGATTCCTTAGAGTTCACCTGAAATCTAGCACAGACACATGTTGAAAACATTATGTCAGGTCTACTGGTAGTAAGGTAGAGCAAGGATCCAATTATGCTTCTGTACTTTGTTTCATCAAAAGGTTTCCCTTTTTCATCCTTATCCAGAGACATAGTTGAGCCCATTGGAGTCCTCATAGAGGTTGCGTTCTCCATTCCAAATTTCTTAATCAGCTCTTTGGTGAACTTGGTCTGTGAGATGAAAATTCCATCTTCAGATTGTTTCACCTGAAGCCCTAAGAAATACTTCAGCTCGCCAATACTGTCATTTCGAACTTCCCTTGCATTAGTTTTGAGAACCTTTTTGCAGAGGTTGTTGTCTGTAGAGCCAAAAATAATGTTGTCGACATAGATTTGCGCTAGCAAAATCTTGCCTTTTTCCCTAAGAAATAATGTCTTGTCTGTCTTTCCCCCTGTGAACTTATTCTCAAGTAGAAAGCTAGACAGTGTCTCATACCAAGCTCTAGGAGCTTGTTTCAGGCCATATAGGGCCTTGTATAGGAAATATACATAATCAGGAAAGTTAGGATCAACGAAACCTGGAGGTTGTTCCACATACACTTCCTCCTTTATGTTACCATATAGGAAGGCAGACTTCACGTCCATCTGATAGACGGTGAAGCCTTTGAATGCAGCATATGCTATGAACAACCTTATTGCCTCCAGCCTTGCCACTGG
Source organism: Platanthera guangdongensis (assembly GCA_039583875.1). NCBI lineage: Eukaryota > Viridiplantae > Streptophyta > Magnoliopsida > Asparagales > Orchidaceae > Platanthera > Platanthera guangdongensis. Next base: position 233,009,475 of record CM077153.1, read on the forward strand.
AGTATATGTCTGGTCGAAGTCGATTCCTTCTTCTTGACGATAGCCTTTAGCGACAAGTTTGTCCTTGTTCTTTATGATTGTCCTGTCTTCGTCCATCTTGTTCCTGTAGACCCATTTTGTTCCAATGACGTTCTTTCCTTTGGGTCTTGGAATAAGCTTCCATACGTTGCAGCACTTGAACTCATTTAGCTCTTCTTCCATTGCCTTTATCCATGATGCGTCCGAGTTTGCTTCCTCAAAATTTTTCGGTTAAACCTGTGAGAGAAAACTCAAATATAAATTCTCGTTAGTTCTACCTCTTCGCGTTCTGACACCGTCCCGGGGATCTCCTATGATCTGGTACATGGGGTGATCCTTCAGATGTCTGAGCTCTAAAGTTCTTGCATCTGGATTATCTTCTATCACTGGAGTGATTTCTCCATCTTGGATGACTTCTTCATCTTTATCATCAGCCTCTCCAATAGGGGTTGGAGTGGTGATCTTGATGAACTTTTCGCCTTTATCTTCGGACGGTTCATCCAAGCAAGTTTCTTTCAGCTTTGCACCTGTATCTTCAATGAGCACACTAGAGGAGTTGCTTTGCAGCAAACTCGTCTCGTCAAATACAACATGTATCGATTCTTCTACCACCAGAGTTTTTCTATTAAATATTCTATATGCCTTACTATGGCTACTATAACCTATAAAAATACCTTCAAAACTCTTTTCGCTGAACATGGTGGTACGATACTTACTATTGTTAAGTACGAAGCATTTACAGCCAAAAATTCTAAAGTATGAGATGGTTGGCTTCCTGCCCTTTAGAAGTTCGTAAGGTGTCTTATCGTGGTTTTTGTTTATGAGTGCTCGATTTTACACGTGACATGCAGTGTTGACCGCTTCAGCCCAGAAGTACTCCGGAAGTGAAGCGTCACTCAACATAGTCCTGCAGGCCTCTATGAGTGTTCTGTTCCTTCTCTCAGCCACTCCGTTATGTTGTGGAGTGCGAGGAGAGGAAAACTCATGAAAGATACCTAAGCTTTCACAGAATTCTGTCATGGCCCTAGATTTTAACTCTGTTTCGTTGTCACTTCTGATTTTGACTATGGAGCAGTTGTACTCATTCTGGACTTGCCTGACAAAATTAGTAAAGATGTCGAAGGTATCTGACTTGTGTTTCAGAAAGAACACCCATGCAAAGCGCGAGTAGTCATCAACAATTACCAACGTATAATCCTTACCTCCCAAACTTCTAATTTGCAGTGGACCAAACAAGTCCATGTGCAGTAGATGAAGACATCTATTAGAATCTTTGCCAATAACACTTTTAAAGGTAGCCCTTGTTTGCTTGCCTTTTACACATGCATGACAAGGTCTATCTTTGACGCACTTGACATTTGGGGCATCACGTACTAAGTTCATTGAAAATAATTTATTAATAGTTTTGAAATTAATATGTGCTAGTCTCTTGTGCCATTGGTCACCAAGAGACGCACTATCTTTTGCTAAAATACACACTGGTGTAGAGGAATCTATACAAATGAAATTTAAACAAAAAATATTCCTGCTTCGAGTGCCGGATAGAATAGTTTCCATATTGTGAACGGATTTTATCAAGCACTTATTAGCATGGAACTCAACTATGTATCCTTTGTCGCAGAGTTGGCTTATGCTTATGAGATTGTGTTCCAATCCTTTGACTTAAGCCACATCCGAGAAGGATACATTGCCGTTAGTAATCATACCATAGCCTCTAGTAATTCCACGGTATGAACCTCCAAAGATGACCTTTGGTCCGTTCACGACTGGAGTAAAGTTCTGAATGAGGCTTCTAGTCCCGGTCATATGCCGAGAGCATCCGCTGTCCAAGTACCAGATTGACGTTTTGTTGGCCTTTGGACATACCTGCAATCATAATCAATTTGCCTTAGGAACCCAAACACGTTTGGGTCCTTGGTCTCAGGTTAGAGTACTCCCCCTATGAGTGTTAGCATTATGAGCGGTCTTTCTCATATTGCTGACATGAGGATTTGCAGCGTTTCTGGGATTGAACCAACAATCAATGGCGAAGTGACCAACCTTGCCACAGCACCAACAGTCAAATCTATTGTATCTTTGCCTCATGATCTCCTGCTTGACCTTTTGGAATTGTGGTCTAGCAGGGCCAGCATTCTTGGAGAAAGATGCCTCATGATGATGGCAATCACATGGCTTCTTCTCCTTTATCGGCTTTTCTACAACAGGCTTTGTCTTTGGTGCATTCTTAAAGTTATGCCCATGATTGAAAGGGCCATATCTCTGAAGAATAACTTCTTCATAAGGTGCCTTAAAGACACTTTCGCCAAAGTTTCTGGGTCGAGTACATCCTTGATAGCGGGACTTTGGCTCTACATAGGTAGGACTAGCAAAGTGCCCGTAGGATGAGTCAAGATCAAACTCATTTGATGGAAAGATGACTTTCTTGAATGTAGTCTGATCTTGAGGGGATTTCCCCTTCTCTTTGGCTAAGGCCTTTTTGGAGGCCTTATTCTTCCGTTGAGACTTATTTCTCCTAGAGGATTTACTAGGAGCTTCTTCATGGCCTAACCCAGCTCCCTTGGCTTTTGCTGAGAATTCAGCAACAAATGGAAGAACTGTTTTGGGCTTCGAGAAACTTTCAACACATTTCTTTTCAGCGGCAAGTTGTCCCTCCAATTTCTTGATGATTTTCTCTTTGAGGTCAAGGTGCTCATGAGCCTTGTTATATTCTTCAATAGCATTATTGAAGTTTTCTTCGAGGGAGTCAGTCTTTGCGACTTTCTCTCTCAAGATGCTCTCTTCGGCTTTCAGAGATTTGATCTCTTTAGCCTGAGTCTTCACGACTCGACGACATTTGTCGTAAGCCATGATTAACTCCTTATACTGGGCCATTAGTTCTGACTCATCGTCAGAGGAGCTATCCTCACAATCATGTTCAGAGACTTCAAAATCTAAAAGAGGGGTATGAGAGTTTACCTTCCCATTGAACTGTGGCTCTTGATCATCATCTGTTTGAGCCATAAGCCCAAAATAAGCTTCTTCTTCTTCACTTGACTCAGATGAGTTGGAGTCACTAAGAGTCTTGCTCTTTTTGGCTATCAGGCTCTTCTCTTTCCTCTTTTTATTGTACGAGGATTTCTTTTCTTCTCTTCTACCACCCTCCTTCTTCTTATGAGGGCAGTCAGCGATGACATGACCTGGCTTATTACAACAATAGCAAATGATGTCAGTCGAAGCATATTTGTTCTGTTTAGAGGAATACCTGTCATGGCTGCTTGAGCCTTTTCTTTGCCGATCACCATCGTGTTGTGATCTTCTGTAGGAGGCATCCTTGCCTTTCCATTGCTTCTTTTTGTTCAAGAATTTCTTGAACTGACGTGAGAGCATGGAGAACTCTCCTTCTGATAGCTCAGAGCCTGAGGTGCTTGGCTCTGAAGTTTCTTCTTCTTCACTAATTTCTGGAGCTGGAGCAGGGGAGGCAGCATTTGTCTTTCTAGAAGTGTCTACCTTGAGAGCAATAGAATTTTCTTTGAGAGCAGACCAGCTCTTCTCTTCTTCAGCTTTCATGGTGTTGAGTTGAAGCTCATATGACATAAGCTTCCCGAAGAGATTTTGCGGGTCTGTCTCAGCCAGCTTCCCAAACTCCCTGATGGCACAGACCTTGTTGTCCCATTCTTTGGTTAGGGATCTCAGGAATTTGTCATTCAATTCTCCATTAGTGAATACTCTGCCATAGACTCTTAGGCCATTCACTATCTTGAAAAAATTCTCAAATGTATCAGCAATGGTCTCTTTGCTTCCCTGTCGGAAGGCTTCATACTTCTGATTGAGGAGTGATCTCCGATCATCCCTTACTTCTTCTGTACCTTCCATCAAGGTAACCAATGACTGTCACATCTCCTTTGCAGATTGGCAGTGGATTAAGTTCTGCATCATTGAGTCATCAACTGCACTTGCTATAATGTTTTTAGCTTTCTTGTCTAGAGAGACAAGTGCAATCTCGTCCTTGTCTAAATCCATCAGCTTCTTTGGAACCTTCTTGGTAGGATCTATAGTGGAGACAGTCATATGGATATAGGGACCCTCTTCAACTATCATGAAGGTCCTCGAATCCATAGCTTCCATAAAGAATTTTATCCTTTCTTTCCACATGGGAAAGTGGTTCTTGTTGCATAAGGGAAGCTTGGCAAAATCTTTTGCCTTGTCCATGATAGGTAGATCTCAAATAACAACTATTGCAGGAACTGATCAAGGTGTTAACCTTTTAACGATCAACCTCCCTCTGATACTAATTGAAAGATAATAGTTGTCAACCTAAATCACCTAGAGGGGGGTGAATAGGTGAGTTGTGCGTCTTTTGCGGAATAAAAAAAATCTCAGAACAGAGCACAGATCTATCTACCAAATTATCACAGACGAGACAAGATTTATAGTGGTTCCCCGATCTTGGGTACATCCACTTTCCCTCACCGATCTAGCAATATACTAGACTCAGCTACTCCACTATCTCGGATTGAAAATCAATCCTACCCGGGGAACAAAGTTCCTACAATCTCAATCCAACCAACTGGATCTAAAACTCGGAAGGCAAAACTTCCTACAAACTCAGATTTGAAAAATCCTACACTCAGAGAAAACTTCTCCTACAAGAATGAAAAATTGTTTAAGAAAATACAAACAATGATTTCTTTGTCAGATCTGCAAGCAAGCAACCAGGATCTTCTTCTTGTAAGCTTTGCGGCACTTTCAGAAAGATGAAGAAAATCTCGGCAACAGATCTGGAATCTTCTTTGTCTTACACGATCGGGAAGAAGATGAGCAGTTGAGAAACAATCTTGATCTGTAAAACTTCTTCGGTCTATTTCCTCTAAAAATCGAAGCCCTTGCCGGAGAAGAACAGTGGCGGTGGCAGCTTTTGTCCTGTGAAGAGAGAGAGAGAGAGGAAACATTGACTTGGAGAGAGAGAAACGATTGTAGAAAATTATTCCAAAGAATTTGATCTTGAAAGCTTATTATTCTTGTTAGGGTTTGTCGATTAGACATGACCTTATATAAGAATACTAATAACGACCATAATTGGTTTTAATGACGTACACGTGGACCAATCATGTCACAGAATTTGAAAATCTGTCAAATCTGGACTTAGCAAAATTTCAGAGAAAACAAAGTGATATACACGAGTGAAGAAACGACTACTCTAGTAGGTATAAAACTACTCGAGTGAATAGTGGGAACTAACTCGAGTATATAACTCAGGATTACTGGAGTAGCTAGAAAACAACTACTCGAGTACATATAATCATCTTACTCGAGTACTTAGAAGATCTACTCGAGTATACAGAAAAGTTTCATGGGACGTGGAGTTGAATTACTCGAGTACAAGTTGTACTACTCGAGTAGGTGAGAAAAACTACTCGAGTGGTTTGATGAACTACTCGAGTGATAGGACTTAGATAAATTTCTGAACACTGGAAAATGAGCTACTCGAGTAGTCAGACTGAACTACTCGAGAGGATATAGTCTACTCGAGTATATGAAAAGACTTACTCGAGTAAATGACTTGGAAAAACTTTAGGAGAAGAGAAATTTAGTTTACTTGAGTATGAAGCTTGAACTACGCGAGTAGTTAGTGAACTACTCGAGTAAATAACTTATACTACTCGAGTATAGAAAATTTACTCTTAAGATAGAAAACAGTTACCCGAGTCAGAAACTATAACTACTCGAGTATATATATATACTTACTCGAGTGGTTAACTTAGGAAAACTTGGAGAGTGAAATCTGTATTACTCGAGTAAGAAGAATGATCTACTCGAGTAGTTAAGTAAGCTACTCGAGTATGTGACAGTCTACTCGAGTATATGGACTTAAATTCATGAGAGGGAGATATACTTACTCGAGTATAAGAATTTTGACTCGAGTATAAAGCAAGTATTTCACTCGAGTAGTTAATGACCTACACGAGTAGAATACTTAGAAAAATTTTCAAGGTGGAAATTCTTTCTTCTTTGGTGAAATCAGCATCCAACTCTATCCACATAGTCCAAGTGCTTGAATATGAAGTGTATCCCAATAGAGATGCTACACATGAGTCAACACCTTGGGTCATACAATGAGGGATTACATTGTATGGTCCTATGTTTGGTGACCCGTTGTAGACTGACATTGGTCTACACTTCCCATTGGAATCCTGCAACCACATAGCTCAAACAAAGCATCAAATATAACCTAATTCATCTTAGTTCAAGGGTAACTTCATCAAATCTAGGTTAATATGGATACAATACCCAATAATCTATTCACATTGAGGAGTGTCTATCACGTACCGGGCATGAAGAAGAACCTCTTCTCTGTGACCAATGCGGTGGATGCAGGCTATCACGTTCTGTTTGGTCCAACAGAAGTGAAGTTTCTCCCCAACGTATCAGCGGTTAAGGCTGACATTGCTCATATAGGGAGAAGGGTGAGGGACTTGTTTGTGTTATCAACAAGCTCCTATATTGATCAGATGAGAGCCAATGATAGTGCAGCTATTTAGCATGAGCGGCTGGGATATGTCGGGATGGACAAGCTGAAAGCCATGTCAGTGAAAAGTCTTGTGAAAGACTTTCCTAAGTTGTCATCCTTCGGCGACGGTCATGTCTGCGCGGGATGTTTGTATGGAAAGGCTCATCGCCTTCCATTCGACAAGTCATTGACTAGGTGTAAAGCACCATTGGAATGTATCCATGGTGATCTGATGGGGACGACCATCACAGCCAAACTTGGAGGCAGTAGGTATATGTTGGTCCTAATTGATCACTATTTAAGGTACACTTGGGTGTACTTTATGAAGGAGAAGTCAGATGCATTCCGATTTTTTATGGAGTTTGAGGAGCTGGTGGAGGGCCGGCTTGGCCTGTAGATTAAGAAGTTGAGAACAGACAATGATGGTGAGTTTGTTTCAAATGAGTTTTCAAAATTCTGCAGGAAGCACGACATTCAAAGGGAGCTCACTTATGCTCATACTCCACAACAAAATTGAGTAGCAGAACGAAAGATCCATCATTTGACAGAAACCTGCAAGTGCTGGCCTCATGCTAAAGACATTCCAAGGTCCTTCTGGGCGGAAGGAATGACCTGTGCTTCTTATGTCATCAATCGAATGCCTCTGAGTCCGATCAACATGAAGTCTCCTTCTATACTACAAAAGAAACTACCCCCTAAAATAAAAGATCCAGGAAGCTTCACCATACCATGTTCCATAGGAGTAAAATTTTCGGGTAGGGCTTTATGTGATTTAGGGGCTAGTATTAACCTCATGCCACTTTCTATTTATAGAACATTAGGCCTTGGAGAAATATCTCCTACCTCCCTTACTCTTCAACTAGCTGACCGAACTTTAGCATTCCCTAAAGGCATTGTGGAAGATGTTTTAGTTAAGGTAGAGAAGTCAATTTTTCCTGCTGACTTTGTAGTGTTGGACATGGAAGAGGATATGGATGTACCCATTATGCTTGGTAGACCCTTTCTCGCTATAGGAAGGACTCTTATTGACGTCCAAAAATAAGAACTCACAGTGATAGTAATGAGGAAGAGGTAACTTTTAACATCTTAAAAGCAATTAAATACCCTAATGATAAAGAGGAATGTCATTCTATTAATAAAATAGAAATTCCAATTAAAGCTTACCAAAAGAATGATCTTTGGGAGAAAACATTGTTTTCAATCCTTAATAATGAAGAATGAGTTGAAGTGGAAGAGATGGATGATTGTGCCAAAGTTTTTAAAATTAGTGAAAGGTGGAGAACTTTTAGGATAGTTGAAGCACTTGAAAGATCAAGTGAGATTAAAATTTTAAAACCATCCATTATAGAACCACCTCAATTAGAATTAAAACCTTAACCTACAAATCTGAAGTATGCTTTTCTAGGAGAAAGTAAAACCTTACCGATAATAATTGATTCTTCTTTGCAGCAAAGTAAGGAAGAAGAACTATTAAAGGTCCTTAAGAAATACAAAGGTGCTATGGGGTGGACTATTGCTGACATCCAAGGCATTAGTCCCACCATTTGCATGCATAAAATCTTATTAGAAGATGACACAAAAAACCTCCATTGAACATCAAAGAAGGCTTAGTCCTCCAATGAAAGAGGTCGTAAAAAAGGAAACCATTAAATGGTTAGACGCAAGAATTATTTATCCAATATATGATAGCAAATGAGTTAGTCCTTTCCAATGTGTGTCTAAAAAGGGTGGGATGACCATTGTGAAAAATGAAAATAATGAATTGATCGCTAATAGGACAGTAACTGGTTGGCGTATATGCATGGATTATAAAAAATTAAATTAGTCAACTAGGAAAGATCACTTCCCATTACCATTCATAGATCACGTGTTAGATAAGTTAGCAAGGAACGAATATTTTGGTTTCTTGGATGAGTATTCAGGTTATAACCAAATTATGGTATCCCCTGAAGATCAGGAAAAGACAACTTTTACTTGCCCATATGGTACGTTTGCATTCCGTAAAATGCCATTTGGATTATGTAACACACATGCTACTTTTCAGCGTTGTATGATTTCTATTTTTTCTGATTTTATGGATGAAGGTATTGAGATTTTTATGAACGATTTTTCAGTGTTTGGCAAATCTTTTCATGAATGCTTAGAGTGTTTAAAAAGGTTTTGGATAGGTGTGTACAAACTAATTTAGTCTTAAATAGGGAGAAGTGCAATTTCATGGCAAGAGAGGGCATAGTTCTTTGCCATAAAATTTCCAATAGGGGTTTAGAAGTAGATCGTTCAAAAGTGGAAGTAATAGAAAAACTTCTTCCCCATATAAACATTAAAGGAATTAGAAGTTTTTTAGGGTATGTAGGTTTTTATAGGAGATTTATAAAAAAATTTCTCTACATTATCCAAACCTCTTAGTTATCTTCTTGAAAAGGACACCTCTTTCCATTTTGATCAAATATGCCTATAATCTTTTAACATGCTGATAACTTCTCACATGAAATTATCTACGCTGAATAATTCTACTTCTTGCTTAGTTAAAATGAGAATAAATGAGCTTCTGATAACAAAATATGATTAATTATTGATTTAGTGTTTATGGTATTAAGTTGGTCATATTCCATTGTTTCTATGCAAGATTCTCCGAGGAAATCAACTTGGAGGAGTAATGCTGAATCCTGATTTTCGGCCTAAGTCTGTTGTTGCAACAACCAATTCTGAAACTGCAACAGTCGTCTGCCCAAAATTCAAATTTCTAATTTCAAATTGCCGCCATTTTCAATTATGGAAGGAGGAATCTCTTCAGGAAGGGTGGACGTTTTAATTGCTGGAACCAACCAAAAGAAGGAGATTAGAGATTAATTTCGGATCTAAGAGGAGTGCACCATTTAGGGTTTGAAAGGACTTTCATTGGAGAGCAACAATGAGAGGAAGAAGAAGGAGATCTTCATGCGGATTGAAGAAGCAACTTTGGGAAGATATTCCAGCAGCGATTAAGCACGAACTAACATGTTTTGTAAGATCTATTTCAACATTTTGTGTGATTCCTCCAACGCCATGAACTAACTTTCCTTAATCTTGTAGCATGAGAGTACTTAGTTGTGTGTGATGTTTATTTTCTAGTTTTTCTTGTTGAGAATGTATGGTGAATGTTCTTTATCAATTTTATGATCTTTATTCTGAAAGTTTTGGCCAAGATTTCATCTTTATGCTACGCTTCATAAATCGAGAGAGGAGTTGTGGTAGTATATCATAATTTTGATATAACATTTAAAGAGAGAAAGAGATTTCCTCTTGGTGTTAGCAACTTAGGCTTTTGCTCTTTAAGCGGTTCTTATTTCACCCGAGGGGAAATATAGGACTAGGGATTACCGATATCGAGAGATACAATTCTCTATTTTAAAGTCATTGCATGGCCCTTTCACTACGTATTTTCACAACGACACATTCACTTATTCATCACACTAACCTTGGAAATCATGATGCAAGATTATATCTCCAATTTGATAAGAAAAGTCTTATTTTCCAAAGATTTGTAGTAATTTCATTTAAAAGTTTGCATTCTTAATTTTAGTAATACACGAAAAGTACCAATTTCGTCTTACTTGGATTTAAGGAAAAGGCCTAACTGGTATTTGCAAGCACTGAATTCACAACCTCTCCATGGGAACGATTCTTACTCACTTTTATTGTTTGACATGGCACGTGCACTTGCGTTTAAATACGTAGACCATTTTGGGCATATCAAGTTTTTGGAGCCGTTGCCGGGGAGGTGCGAAAGTTAGTGTTTCTTTTTTTGCAATATTAGTGAATCTCTAGTAATTAGTGATCAAGTTTTGTTTTTTTCATTGTTAATTTTTTATTATTATTGCTGCGTTGTTTTGTGATTGCTTTGTTTGAGTATTTATTATCAATTATCAATTATTGGTGTGTGCATTTTATGTCCAGATATCGATCACCTGAGTTACTACCTTTAAACCTAGTGATCGAACAGACGTGTTGACAGAACAGGAGAACGTTTTGATTGGGAAACAATAACATGATAACAATGAATCCTAATAATCAAAATGCTCCAAATGAAGTTGACCAAGAAGGCTTAGGTCAAGAGGGTCAGGTAGAACAGAATGGACAACCTGCTGAATTTAGGCGAACCTATCGCGAGTACAATATGCCTTATAGGGGGGACTGTAGTATAGCATTATCAAGCTTGCCATTGAAGCCAATAACTTCAAAATTGACTCCATGGCCATGAAGATTGTGTAGCAGAAGAAATTTAGTGGACTGAATCATGAGGACCCAAACTCCCATTTACGAACTTTCATGGATGTGTGTGACACATTCAAGATTAATGGTGCGTCAGATGATGCGATTAAACTCCGCCTATTTCCATTCTCTCTGTCGGGTAGAGCGAAGGATTGGCTTGATTCCCAATATGGTGTCACCACTTGGATGCAAGTGGTTGACTTTTTCTTAGCCAAGTACTTCCCGCCCGCAAAAACAGCGAAACTAATGAGAGACATTGGTACATTTATGCAAGGGAATGGGGAAACGTTGTATGACGCATGAGAGCAGTTCAAAGAAATCTTACGAAAGTGTCCTCACCATGGTTTGGCGATTCACCAACAAGTGTGGACGTTTTATAATGGCCTTCAGACATCTATGATGATCCAAGTAGAGGGAGCTGCAGGAGGATCTCTTATGAACAAGTACTCTGAGGACGCATATGCTATCCTTGAAGATTTATCTTCAAATAATTATCAGTCATTCGATCGATAGGCTCCTTCTTCTTCGATAGGAGGTCTTTACCAAGTAGATCAGTTGACCTCTTTCGCCGCACAAATATCTGTGCAGTTCAACTCTATGATCAAGAGGTTAGATGCCTTGACTCTAAGTCAAGCACAACCACACCCACAGGTAAATAGCATAGTTGCCCCTTCATTCCCCATGAACTCATCTCTTACCGTAGAACAACTTGTTGGTCATAACGAGGATGTTAACTACATAGGGGGACAACCAAGGTATAATAATCATCATCACAATCATAATAATAACAATATATTCTCTAACTATTATAATCCTGAAGTGCGTAATCACTCAAACTTCTCGTGGAAGAACAACACCGGTTTGGCACACCCGCCCGGTTTTAATTCAAATCCACACCCGAATCCACCTCATAAGAACAAGTAGAATTACCAAGGAGCTTCTAGAAAATATTCTAAAGAGATAATTGTCGAATCAATCCAAAAGAGTGACACCCGCATCACTAGTTTCGAGGGTTCCTTACGAGTAATTGAAACGCAATTAGGACAGATTGCGAGTGCATTGAGCCTTATACCCCAAGGAACACTCCCAACGGATATCATTCCAAATCCGAAGGGAGAAAATCCACATTATAAGGCAGTAACTTTAAGGAGTGGCAAGGAGTTGGTGGGAGCACCGAAGAAAGAACAATCTATGATGAATAATGAAGGAAATGTGTTGGAGGAGGCTAGTACTAACGTGCCTAGTGAGTAGTTGAGACAAGAAGAGAATGTTAGAGAAGGAGTAGAGGTGTTAGGAGAAAAGGAACATGTGCCAACCGTTGAAAATTCAAAGAAGAAGAGTAGTGCGATAGTCTATCCACCACCACCATTCCCTCAACGATTAAGAAAAAGTAAATTAGACCATCAATTCCAAAAGTTTGTGGAGATATTTAAGAAATTGCAAATCAATATCCCTTTCACGGAAGTGTTGGAACAAATGCCAAGCTACGTGAAATTCATGAAGGATATCCTATCGAAGAAGAGAAGATTTGGAACTAATGAGACAGTGGCACTCACTCAAGAGTGCAACTCCATTCTCCAAAAAAAATCCCCGCCCAAGTTGAAAGATCCGGGGAGCTTCACTATTCCGTGTTCCATAGGATACAAATTTGAGGGCAAGACATTATGTGATCCAGGGGCGAGCATTAACTTAATGCCATTATCGATATATAGAAAGCTGGGTTTCAGAGAAATCTCCAAGACTTCCATAACCTTGCAGTTTGCCGATAGGAACCTAGCGTTTCCAAACGAGATAGATGAGGATGTGTTAGTAAAGGTGGATAAGTTTATTTTCCCAGCAGATTTTATGGTATTAGATATGGAGGAGGACAAAGAGGTACCAATCATTGTAGGGAGACCGCTCCTAGCCACCGGTAGGGCGTTAATTGATGTGCAGAAGGGAGAATTGACAATGAGAGTAAATAATGAGCACGTAACATTTAATTTACTCACGGCGATGAAATTCCCCCATAGAGAGGAAGATAACATGGAGATGGTCAATCACGTGTCCATTTATGACTATGAATCGACTCGTCTACTATCCAATGAACAAGAAGTTCTATTGACTCACCTATTTACTGGGGAGTATTCATCTGAGGAGGAAGAAGAAATGCAAGAATGCTTACAAGCATTTGAGAGGCAGATTGCTTGGGTTTAAAAACCGGAACCATTAGAGATATCTGAGAAAATCGTCCCAGTAAAACCCTCCATCGAAGAGCCACCACTGTTAGAGTTGAAACCCCTTCCTGAGCATCTTTCTTATGTGTTCCTAGGCGAGAACGATACTTTACCGGTAATTGTTAACTCCAAATTCGAACCGGAATAACTACTGAAGCTTATTGACTTTTTAAAATGTTACAAGTCAGCAGTTGGTTGGACCATAGCAGATATGCGGGGGATTAGCCCATCATTGTGCATGCATAAGATCTGCTTAGAGGAGCCATGCAAGGGATCTATTGAGCTCCAACGCCAACTAAGCCCACCGATGAAGGATATAGTAAGGAAAGAAATTATAAAATGGCTAGACGCAGGGGTCATCTACCCTATCTCAGAGAGCTCAAGGGTGTCACCAGTGTATTGTGTCCCAAAGAAAGGAGGGCTGACAATAGTGAGGAATGAGAAGGGTGAGTTAATATCCACTAGAACAGTTACTGGGTGGCAGATTTGTATAGACTACAGGAAGTTAAATAAAGTTACTGGGAGGCGTTTTGGGCCAAATCTGGTATTTGGCCTGGGGCACACGGCCTGGGGCATGTGCGTGTCCCAGGGCATGTTAAGCCCGTGTCGACGATCGGTCTGGGGAGTCGACATTTTCGCTCGACGATGTGTCGAGGCAGGGAACACAGCCTGAGACACGGGCGTGTCTCAGGGCGTGTAGAGCCCGTGTCGACTATCGGCCCTGGGAGTCGACATTTTCGCTCGACGTTATGTCGAGACAGGGAACACGGCCTAGGACACGGGCGTGTCCAAGGCTGTGTCGGGTAGTCGACGAACTTCGCTCGATGAAGTGTCGAGACAATGAACACGGCCTGGAGCCCAGGCGTGTTCGGGTTTGATACAGGCGTGTCAAATAGGACACGGGCGTGTCCAAGACCCGTGTGAGTCTCGGGTTGTTTTCGGGGATGTGTCGATGGGGTCACACGGCCAGCCACACGATCGTGTCAGTTGGAACACGGGCGTGTCAGGTTAAACACGGGCGTGTCGGGACCCGTGTTAAGTTTTGTAACACGTTGATTTTGATGGCGAATGATGGACACGACCCTGGACAAGGGTGTGTCGCAGGCCGTATTCGGCCCAGGTTTTGCTTTTCAGCTACGAATCGTAGCCATTAATTTCTTTATTTTGGGATCCGACGGTTGGGGGTTGTTCCTACTGGGATATACCCGAGATTGGGCCTTTGAAACCCTCATTTCACTTGAGTGGTTGTCTTTCTAAGTCAAGAGAGAGGGGAGAGCAAAGGACGAAGAAGAATGCTAGATCCGGTCACCGACAGAGCTTCGAAGCTCCAAATCGCGAACCACTTCAGATCTATGGAGGCAAGGAGAGTGCGGTGCTTTTCATCTGCTTACATTTCCATGGCGCCAAGGAAGAACGCTAGGGTAACGATTCTCTTCTTGAGCATGTGAAGCTTTACTTCTTTTGCATAGGGGAGCCCGCTCTCGCGAGTTTGCGGTGAGTTTGAGGCATTCCTTCGGGTAGACATGAATAGTCCCCATTGTTTACATGTATAGTCCGTAATCGAGAAAGGATATAGGCATGATGTGTGAAGCCTACCCGGGCAAGTTGGTCTGGATCGGTGATGTTGCATTGCATAAGTGGCCGGATAAGACTCCGTGCGAATGTTTGTTTTTCGGGTTTTCTACGAGGTAGATTGCAACAGGGAGCCTTGGGGATTAACTCCAAGGCACACCCAGAAAGCTGGGCGGATGCGTGTTTCTGCCAAGATAGTGAGCATCAACCATAGAGACTGGTCACAAAAGCTTGCTGATGCAGTATGTGCATATCGTACTGCCTTCAAAATCCCCATTGGACTAACCCCGTACCGGATGGTTTATGGAAAGTCTTGTCATCTGCCTATAGAAATAGAACACAGGGCATTCTGGGCTATTAAAAAAATAAATTACGATTTCCGTGATGCCGATAAGAAGAGACTTTTACAATTGAATGAACTAGAGGAGATTCAGATGCAAGTATATAACAATTCGAGAATTTAAAAACAGCGCATGAAAAGATGGCATGATCAACGCATTAAGGAAAAACACTTTGAGCCGGGACAACTTGTTCTTTTATTCAATTCTTGCTTAAAATTGTTCCCCGAAAAGCTTAAGTCACGCTGGCCAGGCATGTTTAAGGTTAAACCTGTGCATCCCTACGGAGCAGTGACTATTTTAAATGAAATTGATGGGACCGAATTCAAGGTGAATGGAGAGAAACTGAAGTTATATTTGGGAGGTGACATTGACCGAGCAGTGTCGCGTGTAGAGCTTGACTAATGAGGTAAAGTCCTGCCGGGACTCATAAATCAGGCGCTTGGTGGGAGGCAACCCATTACATCTTAGTATAAAATATATATATTTGCATGTTGAATTAGTGTTAAAAATTTCAGTTTTCATAATTTATTTGTTTTCGTAGCTATAAGGTTAGAATGGCGGGACGTTGATGGATCAGCATGCAATTCTGGAAAAATTCGGCCATTTTGGAGAAACCGGATGTTGTAAAAAATGGGGGTCTGTAACAATGCAAATTGACATTGTCATTCCTTGTTCTCTGCCTGCCCAAGCAGAATTACACTAGGAGGTGAACCAGAACCCAGTTTGAGTGAACCGCGCGGTTCAGCGAGTTGTTGCAACAACACGAATTGGTGCCGTCATTTACTACGCTCTGCCTGCACATGCCAAATTCTTCTAGGAGGCGAACTGGAACCCGGTTTGCGTGAACCACCGCGGTCGGTCCAGGGGGATGTTTCAGTTCATTTTAAAAATGGCAGTTAGGATAATTAAGCGGGCTTATCTTCTTCAAAACCTAATTACACTAAAACTCTAATTCGATTAATGTATATATTAACCTCTCCTAAATAACCTCAGCCCGATTTCACATACAGCGCCGCCTAGGTCACGGGAGAGGCGATTCGTCGAGCGGGCGGAAGAGGCGATTCGTTGAGCGTGAGAAGGTGATTCAACGAGCAGGAAAGGGCGCTTTGTCGGGCGGTGATTCTCCATTCGCGATTTCTGAGCAGCGGACGGCGGGTGGTTGCAGTGACGCCACCACCAAAGTCGACGGAGGCCGACCGAGATTCAGGACGAAGTAGGGGATTCCGGGCGTTCTTAAGTCACGAGGGAGACTAGGCGGGCTATGAAGGTTGCGCCGGAGAATGTTGATACGGGCCCGTCAGGTAAACCAAATGCATACCTATCTCCTTATAAAATCTTTCTCATTTGAATCCATGCTTAATAGACTACAAACTCGAGACAAGGGGTTGAAGAGGAAGAAGCAAAAGAAGGATAAACTGCTTGACAGGAAGGGTATAAAATTTCAAAATGAAGAGGCAGAGTTAAGGTTCAGAAAGTTAAGAACCACCGCATTCATCATGGAGAGAGGATTTAAAATGGATAAGAGAGCCTGGAATCTGGCATACACAAACCAAATCTGTGCCCTACAATGGGAATATTTTTGCCAAACGCGAACAGAGGCTGTTATCTTCCAAATCTACGAGTTCTACGCAAACGCAATAACATCAGAGGGAGAATCAACTATTGTGAGAGGGAAGGAGATAGTATTTCCGGCTGAATGGATTTCTGCATTGTTTGAATTGGATGACCATGATCTAGATGACCACACTACTATCCTAACTAAGGTCACTCCACAATAAATGGTGGAGGTGGTTTGCCTCACTATAGGGGTAGAATGGTCTAACAGGTCATCCAACTCACTGAAGGCCACATGCTTAACAAGACAAGCAAAGTCTTAGCTCCTGTTCATCAACGCCACCATCCTACCAACAAAACATCTTAACAGCGTGCCTCTCCATAAAGTTTCTATCCTCTATTGTATACTCAAGGGAATAAGGTTTGATGTGGGGAAAGTCATCGCACTTCGGTTGAAGGAGAATATACGGGAGAAGAGCCCTAAACAACTTTGGTTTCCGATCCTTATTACGAATCTGTGTCGTGCTGTTGGAGTGCAGGAAGATGAAGACGATGTGACTAAGAAGTTGAAGGGTCACACAACCAAGATGGTGGTGGAGGTGTGCATAAAAGTAGCTAAAGATCCTCCCAAGGTGCAGCCCTCTAACGCACAAGATGACAAACCTATGAATATTTCTATTCCGCTAGAAGATGGAGGAGGTGATCCCGATGCCATGATGGAAGATATACAATATATGAAGGCTTACCAGAGATGCCACCATCTTTATGTGCAGGAGAAATTAGATGATCAAATGTCTATCCTCTACAAGTTATTGGAAAAAGCTAAGCTCCCTAGGCCACAATCCAAATTGAAGATGAGAAAACAATTTGATAAAAGAGGCTACTTGCTTAACTCCGAATGCGTTAGAGTGGACACTCGCATTGTGCACACATCGGCTAATGATAATGAGACAGAGGAATAAGAAGATGAGGACAAAGGTGTGGTACAAGGTGGTGATGAGGAAGAAGATGCTGAAGATGCTGAAGATGAGGAAGGAGATGAAGAAGAAGATGAGGATGATGTCGACAATGGTAAAGACGACGTAGATGGTGACGAAGAACAAGCCGTCCTGTTTTCTTTTGGTTTGGTTTTAACTACATGATGATGTGGACTGTTTTGTTTTTTGTTGAACTATATTTTTGGACAAATAATATTTTGTTGGCTTCGTGCACGGTGATAATTTTTTGGGTGTTGATGCATAGTTTTTGGAGTAGATACTCTTATAAGATACTTTATTTAGAGTGCACTGTATGGATATTATGGACATATGCTTTTATTTATCAAAGATACCACATGATGCACTTTTATATTGGTTGCAATATGTTATCAAATATGCTGCAAGTATGTTCTATGAACCTGTTATATTGATCTACTTATCAAGTATGCTTACTTCTGTTATTAATGATAATTATCTTCATATAATCCCTTGTAGCACTTCCCTTCTGTTGAGTCCTATGTCACTGCAAGTGCAGGTAATATGACTGTGTTCACCAACAAAACTCTTTACGCAAATTGAGAAGTACATTTTTTTGGAAGTGTTGGTCATCTTGCGAACATGTGGATCAATACTCACGTAACTCCAATTCTTCAGGGGAGTATTTAATTTTAATTACTTTCGTACTGATATCTGAATGCTCATTCGACAAAGTCATTATTAATAATAAAAACTAGTGCTCTAGAAGTAGAGTTGCAAGGGCCTAACAACGCTTTTAGTGTGGAGGGGTGTATCCCTTACACATTAGGTAAGGGCCACTTTGATTATGAATTCAATGATACCAATTAGTGCCCTTGATTAATCTATGGACTACTCTAGATTTATTCAATGATCGAAAGGGCATGCCAACCTTAAGAACCCAACTAATGAATTTGAAGTTAGAATGATATTTTAACTGAGCTCACTTAAGCAATTGTTTTCGTGCACTAAAATTGTTTTTGGTTTGTACTTTCATTACAAGCTTTCTAACATTGTCCTCTAAATCCAACGGGGAGTGGTGAGTAAGAACGAAGTAAATGATGTACACCAAAACATGAAGTTAGTTGGTTAGTCCATTTTGATCATTCACTACAATAGTTGAGTTTGAACCATTTTATATACATCATTCCATGACTAATTCCATATGTTCCTGCTAGTTGTGTCTTAATAAGTTAGCCTATTGTGAGTGTTTTTAAAAATTCATAGTGATATGCGGCCTGAGTATATGTTGTAACGCCCCGAATTTTGTGTGCGAGTTGGTCGCGGAAAAAAGAGTTTTTGGTGCCTGTAGGGGTACACGGCCCAAGACACGGGCGTGTCCAAGGCCGTGTCTGGCTGGTGATTTTTTGGTCGTTTTCAACCCGAGAAGGACACGGCCAGGAACACGGCCAGATGACACGGGCGTGTCATCCGACACGGGCGTGTGTCAACCCGTGTCCCTACCCGTGTCCTGATGGGTCATGTCCGTTGCCGTGGCGGTTATGCGTGACACGCCCACGAACACGGGCGTGTCGAGGAACCCGACACGGGCATGTCAGGTCAGACACGGGCGTGTCTTGGCCCGTGTGCGTTTCTCAGTTCGACGATCGTGCCTGGATCGAGGCACACGGCAATGGACACAGCCGTGTGCCAAGCCGTGTGTGGCCCAGGTCTGGGGAATTTTGTGCAGATCCGAGCCATTCATTTTCTTTAATTAGGATCCGATGGCCCAGATTTAACCCTTCTCTGTTAAGGCCGGGAATAGGGAGTTATTCCCTCATTTTTCTATCCAAAGTTCTCCCCTTCCAAAGTGAGAGAGGAGAGGAAGAAGAAGGAGGTTTCCGGCCGCCGGCGGAGCATCGGAGTACCGTTTCGAAATCGGAGAGCGGATCCGTGGAGGGAAGGTCATTGCGAAGAGTTCTAACCGCGTAGTTTTTCCATGGCGCCAAAACGGACTACAAGGGTAACGATTCTCAACTCGAGCGCTTGAAGCTCTTTCTTTCTGCATAGGGAATCCCGCTCCCGCGAGTATGCAGTGAGTGCGTGGTGTTCCTTGGGGTTGACGGGAATAGTCCCCCTTGTCTTGCATGTAGAGCCCGGAATCGTAAGTACGGGCATAGGCATTGTGTGTGAAGCCTACCCGGACGTGTTTTGTATGGATCGGTGATGTTGCATTTGAGGTGGTTTTGCCGGAGAAGACTCCGTGCTTTGGATTTTTCGGGTTTCCATGCGGTAGATTGCAGCAGGGATCCTTGAAGGTTAGCTTCAAGGCGCACCCGGAAAATTGAGCGGAAACGTGTTCTGCTAACTTGGCGGTCTGGGAACCGGCCTTGATCATAACTGGGTTATGAGATTGTTTTGGAAAATTTGGGATCCGAGAGAAGCTTGGCCCGCGCAAAGTTCCTTAAATTGGACATGCGGCGTGAGCAATGGGCAAGTGGAATTGGACCTAGGCTATATGGTTCGGTGCGAGAGACCCGAAGACGGGGACTGGCCGTTGGCATAGTCGGAGCCTTAGACGGTGGTCAGAAAGGCTAAATGCTCACATGTTGTTGCCATCCTGGGGGTGGTGGTGAATGCACTGATGGGTCAGGGTTCACCATGAATGTGCCCTGAGTGCACGGGGTGTTTGGCCGTGCGAGCCTACACCTGTGGCGAATTATAATTGCGCTATATATATATTGTTGGCTAATGTTATGCAGGGAAAGAGCACCGCCGTCCCGAGTAAGGGGCGAGGTCGTTATAATTTGGTCGGCTTTTAGCTGACCGTTGCTTTATTTGCCACCGTGCGGTGGTATGTGCTTGCAGGTGCTGCGGAGCCGAGCGCCAAATAGCGGGCTGGAGCCCATGTTGCTGTGCTGGCCCTAGAAGGCCGTAGAATAGTTTTATTTATATATTTCATGTGTGGCCGGCCTGCGAGCCGATGTATGTAAAACACTATTTATGAAGTGAACATTTGTAAGGCCATAAGGCCATGTACCTGTTTCTGTGTATTTGGGGTTTCATTCCTGTTGTTGTAGCTGTGGGCATTCATTTTGATGGATTTATTTTTGGGTTCTTTCAACTTTAAAAATCTTCCGCTAGAATGCTCTGTGATTAGGACGAGTAGTCTTAATTGGTTGGTTTGATTATTCATTTAGTAACCCTTCCGACTGTCTGTGGTATATGGCGTCGGGTTCCAGCTGGACCTTCTGTTATATGCCATGCGACGGATGGGGGTGTTACAATTTGGTATCAGAGCTCTGGTTACGGTCAAGCTTAAATGAATTCGTGGGCGAATTCTTTTAAGGGGTGGTGAGCACATGTGTGCGTCATTGTTATAACATCAAAAAGAACCCATGAATGTCCACTTAGGAATGAAAAATACACTTGTTTGGTGGAACCTGAGTGTTCCAATGATTGCTTTTAGCAATTTGTTTGTTGTCTAATCGTGTGTCTTTGCTAATTTAGGCAGCTGGGAGCGGTGCTGGTCAGTCAGAGCGTCCGCAATCAGCGGAAAGTAGTGCACCAAGGGATGTGCCTGCTACACCTCCTTCAGCGGAAACCATCAGGATGGTGGCTGAAGCCGTGTTCGCAATGATAAATGCCCAACCTGTAGGGCAAATGCATCGTGTACCTCCTGCAAATGAGCAAGAACCGGTTAGGGCGGCAGAGCCGAGAGTGGTGGAACGCGCGGCAGTTGAGTTAGTAGAGCCGAGGAGAACTACGGAGAGGCAGCTAAAGCACGTGATGGGCTTTAATCCTCCGAGGTTTAATGGGGTTGGAACACCAACTCAAGCTAAGGACTGGCTCTCTTCCATAAAGAGGGTGTTGACGGCCACAATGACTGAGGAGTGGCAAAAGACCACCATAGCGACTTTTCTTTTGGAAGGAGAAGCGAGGATGTGGTGGAACGAGTTGGAGTTTCATCTTCTAGTGGAAAGACAGCTTGCGGATGTGCCGATGGAGGAATTTTCAAGATTGTTCCTAGCCAGATTTGTACCTTCTGCTCAGAGGTTGGATATGGAGAATCAATTTCTTGGGTTGACTCAGGGATCCAGAAGCGTGGACGAATATCTGCATGAGTTCACACGGTTGGGTCGTTATGCTAGTGCTATGTTTTCAGAAGAAGAGAGGAAGACCAACCGATTCTATGAGGGTCTTCGCGGCGATTTACAGTTACTCCTTGCTGGGCCTAAGGCGCAGGGCTTCCTAGCCTTGGTCAATTCAGCCCGATCGTTGGAAAAGGTTGCGAAGAAGTTTCAAGAGAAGAGGGACCCAGGAGAAAGGAAGACCGAGTTCAAGGTGCCAAGTAACAAGACAGGTTTCCGCAGATGGAACAAGAAGAGGAGGACTTCAAACTCAGCCCCTTCGGCTGATGCATCGGGGGCAACTACAAGTCGAGTCCCCAGGGCTTGCTACAACTGCGGGAAGACGGGGCATTTTGCTCGAGAGTGTTGGAGCGGACGTCCAAAGTCCGAGAGGAGACCTGGAGCGACTTATGAGGAGAAGGGGAAGGCGGTGGAGTCAACCGCATCCCATCATGCTCCAGCCCAGCCTAGAGTCTACAACCTTGGCCTACAGGAGGCCATTAAGCAAGCAGACATGGTGACAGGTATGAGTTAAATTAGAGTGGTTTAACTTTTATAGTTGTTACCTTCGTATTTCTTAGCTTACGTTTGTTAGTGCTAGGCTTTGTGTTGATCTTTGGGTTTCCGGCGAGAGCCCTTTTTGATACGGGGGCATCACATTCCTTCTTGTCTGAAAAGTTTATATCGCGCATCGGAGTTCCGTTCTCGATGGCAGAAAACAAGTTAGATGTGTTGTTGCCTAATGGGTGCTCAATACGTGCGGATAGGATTTGTGTTGTGAAGATTCGGATTGGAGACCGGGAGTTTGATTTGCGGGCGTTGGTTCTACTATTAGTGGAGTTCGACGTAATTTTCGGTATGGATTGGCTCTCGGAGCAAAGTGCATGTATTGATTGCAACCGTAAAGAAGTCAAGTTGGGTCTGGACACTGAACGGGAGACTACTTTTGCGGGCATGAAGGGGTCAGGGAAAGTTCTGATATCGGCCCTTCAGGTGTTCAAGGAAGTTAGGTCTGGGGCAGAACTGTATGTCACTCTAGTGCATACTGCGGCGCCTAAACCTAGTTTGGGCAACATCCCAGTTGTGTCAGAGTATCTTGATTTGTTTCCAGATGATCTCCCAGGAGCCCCTCCTCAGCGGGAGATAGACTTTACTATAGAGCTGGTACCGGATGCCAAACCGGTGTCACGCTCCCCCTATAGGATAGCCCCAAGAGAAATGGCAGAGTTGAAGGTGCAACTGCAAGAGTTGCTAGAGCAAGGTTATGTGCGTCCAAGTTCGTCGCCTTGGAGCGCACCAGTTCTCTTTGTTAAGAAGAAAGATGGGAGCTTGCGGCTTTGTATCGATTATCGGGAATTGAACAAACTTACGGAGAAGAACAAAAATCCAATCCCGAGGATTGACGATCTATTTGATCAGCTGGTTGGATCAATTGTATATTCGAAGTTAGATTTGAAGTCCGGTTACTATCAGTTGAGGATAAGGGAGAGCGACATCCCAGAGACAGCATTTAGTACGCGGTTTGGGCATTACGAGTTCACGGTTATGCCGTTTGGGTTGACGAATGCGCCATCCGTATTTATGGATCTGATGAATAGGACGTTCAGAGAATACCTGGATCAGTTTGTGATAGTATTTATCGATGATATCCTGGTGTATTCGCGGTGCGAGGAGGATCATTACAAGCATTTACACATGGTGTTGGAGACATTGAGGAAAAGTCAGTTGTATGCAAAGTTCTCCAAGTGTGAGTTCTGGTTATCCTCGATAGCGTTCCTTGGTCATGTTGTCAGTGGAGAAGGAATAGCTGTGGATCCGGCGAAGATAGTGGCGATACGGGAGTGGCCTACTTTGACTACGGTGGCAGAGGTCCGGAGTTTTCTGGGGCTTGCTGGCTACTACAGGCGCTTCGTAGAGAACTTCTCGCGGATAGCACTACCACTCACGACGTTGACAAGAAAGGATCAGAAGTTTGTGTGGTCTCCGGAGTGCGAACAGGCTTTTGAAGAATTGAAGAGGCGGTTGACTACGGCGCCCATTTTATGTTCGCCAAGTGGAACCGAAGGGTTCGAGATCTATAGTGATGCTTCGGGCAGTGGTTTGGGCTGTGTTCTGCTACAACATGGGAGAGTGATAGCTTATGGTTCACGACAACTGAAGGTTCATGAGAGGAATTATCCGGTCTACGACTTAGAGTTAGCGGCCGTGATATTTGCTCTTAAGCTTTGGAGGCACTATCTGTACGGTGTGAAGGTCGATATTTACACCGATCATAAGAGTTTGAAGTACCTATTGGACCAAAAGGATTTGAACATGAGGTAGAGGAGGTGGATGGAGTTCTTAGGGGACTACACCTTCAAGATACACTATGTGCCTGGGAAGGGAAATGCAGTGGCAGATGCGTTGAGTCGTAAGATTCCCGCACAAGCCAATTGGTTATCAGTACATGATGAGAGATTGGTCCAAGAGTTGGAGGCATTGGAAATATCTTGCGTCGATAAGCAGTCAAGTGATGAGGCAAAACTGTTTTGGACAGAGGTGCAATGTGACCTAGCAGATAGAGTTCGGAGGGCTTTGGTTCAGGATAGCAGCATGAAGCAAATCTTGGATGAAGCTTTGGATGGGTCAAATTCCCAGTTTGTGGTTGAAGATGGGTTGCTAAGGAAGGACAGTCGTCTATGCGTTCCTAGTGCGGATAATATTCGGGAGGAGTTGATGTATGAGGCTCATCATACTAAGTACTCAATCCACCCGGGAAGCACTAAGATGTATAGAGACATGAAGAAATTATTCTGGTGGCCGGGTTTGAAGAAGGATGTGGCACTTTATGTGGCCAAGTGCCGTACTTGTGCATTGGTGAAGGCGGAATGCCAGAAGCCCGGAGGTTTCTTGAAATCCCTTCCTATCCCAGAATGGAAGTTCGACGATATATCTATGGATTTTGTGCACGGTTTGCCGAAGTCGCAGAAAGGAAATGACGCCATTTGGGTGGTCGTAGATAGATTGACAAAAGTGTCGCACTTTATCCCAGTGAGAAAGGAGGATCCAGTGGAAAAGTTAGCCAAACTCTACGTGGATAATATTGTACGATTGCATGGTGTGCCTAGAAGTATTGTTAGTGATCGAGATGGACGCTTCACGTCAAATGACTGGAGGTTGGTGCATGGTCTGTTGGGTACTAAGCTAAAGTTCAGCACAACATTTCACCCGCAAACAGATGGCCAAACCGAGAGAGTCAACATGACTATGGAGGACATGCTTCGCATGTGCGTCCTAGATTTCGGGAAGCATTGGGAGGATCACCTGTACATGGTGGAGTTTGCTTATAACAACAGCTTTCAGGCAAGCATTGGAATAGCGCCTTTCGAAGCCTTGTACGGAAGGAAGTGTCGTACGCCGTTGTCTTGGTTGGAGGCAGGCGAATCAAAGTTGTATAAACGTCAAGCGGTGGAAGATGCCACTTCAATGATACGGACAATTCAGGAAAGGGTGAAGATTGCTCAGGATAGACAGTCAAAGTATTACAATGCCAAACATAGAAATGTGGAATTCAACGTTGGCGACATGGTATATTTGAAGATCAAGCCGTTCAAGGGTGTATCGCGGGTTCGACGCTTGAAGAAGCTGAGTCCGAGATACCTTGGACCATTTGAAATCCTGGAGCGTGTTGGCGAGGCGGCGTATAGATTAAAGCTGTCGACGGAGTTGAGTGGGCTGCATGATGTATTCCACGTATCAGTGTTGCGTAAGGCAGTGCAAGAGCCTTCGCGGATCGTTGCGGACAATCAGGTATCAGTTGACTATGAGTTAACAACAAGGGTCAAGCCAGTGCGAATTGAAGATGTTGCAGTCAAACGACTCCGCAACAAGGAGGTCCGAATGGTTAAAGTCCGTTGGGATAATTGCGGACGTGAGGAGCTTTCTTGGGAGCGAGAGCAAGCTATGTTGGAGGAATACCCCGAGTTATTCCACTCAGGTATCATTTAGCTTTTATGTACCTTTGCTTAATTTCGGGACGAAATTCCTTAAGTGGGGGAGATTTGTAACGCCCCGAATTTTGTGTGCGAGTTGGTCGCGGAAAAAAGAGTTTTTGGTGCCTGTAGGGGTACACGGCCCAGGACACGGGCGTGTCCAAGGCCGTGTCTGGCTGGTGATTTTTTGGTCGTTTTCAACCCGAGAAGGACACGACCAGGAACACGGCCAGATGACACGGGCGTGTCATCCGACACGGGCGTGTGTCAACCCGTGTCCCTACCCGTGTCCTGATGGGTCGTGTCCGTTGCCGTGGCGGTTATGCGTGACACGCCCACGAACACGGGCGTGTCGAGGATCCCGACACGGGCGTGTCAGGTCAGACACGGGCGTGTCTTGGCCCGTGTGCGTTTCTCAGTTCGACGATCGTGCCTGGATCGAGGCACACGGCCATGGACACGGCCGTGTGCCAAGCCGTGTGCGGCCCAGGTCTGGGGAATTTTGTGCAGATCTGAGCCATTCATTTTCTTTAATTAGGATCCGATGGCCCAGATTTAACCCTGCTCTGTTAAGACCGGGAATAGGGAGTTATTCCCTCATTTTTCTCTCCAAAGTTCTCCCCTTCCAAAGTGAGAGAGGAGAGGAAGAAGAAGGAGGTTTCTGGCCGCCGGCGGAGCATCGGAGTACCGTTTTGAAATCGGAGAGCGGATCCGTGGAGGGAAGGTCATTGCGAAGAGTTCTAACCGCGTAGTTTTTCCATGGCGCCAAAACGGACTACAAGGGTAACGATTCTCAACTCGAGCGCTTGAAGCTCTTTCTTTCTGCATAGGGAATCCCGCTCCCGCGAGTATGCGGTGAGTGCGTGGTGTTCATTGGGGTTGACGGGAATAGTCCCCCTTGTGTTGCATGTAGAGACCGGAATCGTAAGTACGGGCATAGGCATTGTGTGTGAAGCCTACCCGGACGTGTTTTGTCTGGATCGGTGATGTTGCATTTGAGGTGGTTTTGCCGGAGAAGACTCCGTGCTTTGGATTTTTCAGGTTTCCACGCGGTAGATTGCAGCAGGGATCCTTGAAGGTTAGCTTCAAGGTGCACCCGAAAAATTGAGCGGAAACGTGTTCTGCTAACTTGGCGGTCTGGGAACCGGCCTTGATCATAACTGGGTTATGAGATTGTTTTGGAAAATTTGGGATCCGAGAGAAGCTTGGCCCACGCAAAGTTCCTTAAATTGGACATGCGGCGTGAGCAACGGGCAAGTGGAATTGGACCTAGGCTATGTGGTTCAGTGCGAGAGACCCGAAGACGGGGACTGGCCGTTGGCATAGTCGGAGCCTTAGACGGTGGTCAGAAAGGCTAAATACTCACATGTTGTTGCCATCCTGGGGGTGGTGGTGAATGCACTGATGGGTCAGGGTTCACCATGAATGTGCCCTGAGTGCACGGGGTGTTTGGCCGTGCGAGCCTACACCTATGGCGAATTATAATTGCGCTATATATATATTGTTGGGCTAATGTTATGCAGGGAAAGAGCACCGCCGTCCCGAGTAAGGGGCGGGGTCGTTATAATTTGGTCGGCTTTTAACTGACCGTTGCTTTATTTGCCACCGTGCGGTGGTATGTGCTTTCAGGTGCTGCGGAGCCGAGCGCCAAATAGCGGGCTGGAGCCCATGTTGCTGTGCTGGCCCTAAAAGGCCGTAGAATAGTTTTATTTATATATTTCATGTGTGGCCGGCCTGCGAGCCGATGTATGTAAAACACTATTTATGAAGTGAACATTTGTAAGGCCATAAGGCCATGTACCTGTTTCTGTGTATTTGGGGTTTCATTCCTGTTGTTGTAGCTGTGGACATTCATTTTGATGGATTTATTTTTGGGTTCTTTCAACTTTAAAAATCTTCCGCTAGAATGCTCTGTGATTAGGACGAGTAGTCTTAATTGGTTGGTTTGATTATTCATTTAGTAACCCTTCCGACTGTTTGTGGTATATTGCGTCGGGTTCCAGCTGGACCTTCTGTTATATGCCATGCGACAGATGGGGGTGTTACATATGTACACATACTTGGAATGATCCTTATTATGATATATGTGAAAAGAAAGTGAAGAAAAGAAAATAAAATTCATAGTGATATGCGGCCTGAGTACGTGAATGCGTACTTAGAATGATCCCAACTATGATATATAAAAAAAATGGAAAAGAAGAAACATCATAGTGACATGTGGCCTAGGTATGTGCACTTATACTTGGAAAGATCCCTACTATGAATAGTTTGAGAAAAATGTGACAAACCCCACAATATGGTGAATCATTAAGATTATTAACTAGGGAACACCTTTCCATTATCAAAGTATACAGAATTGTCAAGCCAAGCTTAAACATATCCAAGTTTCATTGGTACTACTAACTTATATGGAGGCTACATCAATTGTTTAGCTAATCAGAGTATTGCATGAGAGTACACTATTTGTTTTGAGAAAACTACACATCACACTATGATTTTTATTTGAGCTATAATCATCCATCTAACTAATGGATTTGTGAATGGTTGGATTTCTATCAATTGTCAAACCTATCATTTTAGTAAAGTGAATCTTTTGAGTATGACTCGATTAATTGGTTTTTCAAGAACAAAAAAGGGTATCATTGAAACTACATTGTGTATTGTCTTTTACCCAGGTAGTTGTTGTGAATTTCTCTTTGCTAGGGACTAATAAATATTTAAGTGTGGAGGTATGATAACTTCTCACATGAAGTTATCTACGCCGAAAAATTCTACTTCTTGCTTAGTGAAAATGAGAATAAATAGCTTAAATGATAACAAAATATGATTAATTATTGATTAAGTGTTTATGGTATTAAGTTGGTCATATTCCATTGTTTCTATGCAAGATTCGCCGAGAAATCAACTTGGAGGAGTAACGCTAAATCCTGATTTTCGGCCTAAGTCTGTTGGTGCAACAACCAATTCTGAAACTACAACAGTCGTCTGCCCACAATTCAAATTTCTAATTTCAAATTGCCGTCATTTTCAATTATGGAAGGAGGCATCTCTTTAGGAGGGGTGGACGTTTTAATTACAGGAACTTACCAAAAAAAGTAGATTAGAGATTAATTTCGGATCTAAGAGGAGAGCACCATCTAGGGTTTGAAAGGACTTCAATTGGAGAGCAACGACGAGAGGAAGAAGAAGGAGATCTTCGTGCAGATTGAAGAAGCAACTTTGGGAAGTTATTCCAGCAGCGATTAAGCGCGAACTAACATGTTTTGTAAGATTTATTTGAACATTTTGTGTGATTCCTCCAACGCCATGAACTAACATGTTTTTTTTTATCAATTTTATGATCTTTATTCTGAAATTTTTGCCAGGATTTCATCTTTATGCTACGCTTCATATATCGAGAGAGGAGTTGCGGTAGTATATCATAATTTTGATATAGCATTTGAAGAGAGAAAGAGATTTCCTTTTGGTGTTAGCAACTTAGGTTTTTGCTCTTTAAGCGGTTCTCATTTCACTCGAGGGGAAATATAGGACTAGGGATTACCGATATCGACAGATACGATTCTCTATTTTAAATTTGTTGCAATGCACTTTCACCACGTATTTTCACAACGACACATTCACTTATTCATCACACTAACCTTGGAAATCATGATGCAAGATTATATCTCCAATTTGATAAGAAAAGTCTTATTTTCCAAAGATTCGTAGTAATTTCATTTAGAAGTTTGCATTCTTAATTTTAGTAATACACGAAAAGTACCAATTTCGTCTTACTTGGATTTAAGGAAAAGGCCTAACTGGTATTTGAAAGCACTGAATTCACAACCTCTTCATGGGAACGATTGTTACTCACTTTTATTATTTGACACGGTATGTGCACTTGCGTTTAAATACATAGACCATTTTGGGCGTATCATATGCTAAAGAGAAGTTTGACATCATCCCCTATTATTGTATCCCCTGATTGGAATATACCATTTATTTTAATATGCGATGCTAACAATTATGTTTTAGGGGCTGTTTTGGGTCAAACACATAACAAAATCTTTCATACTATTTATTATGCAAGTAAAACTTTAAATAAAGCCCCAATAAACTATACAACTACATAGAAAGCATTATTAGTGATAGTATTTGCATTTGATAAATTTTGCTCTTATTTAATCAACTCAAAAGTTATAGTTTATACGGACCATACAGCAATAAGATATTTGGTAGATAAGAAAGATGCCAAGGCCATGCTTATAAGATGGGTTTTACTTTTACAAGAATTTGACCTTTAGATTAAAGATATAAAAGTGTCAGAAAATTCAGTAGTGGACCATCGATCTAGGTTAGAGCAAGATGATGAGAAAAATAAGAAATTATAAATCAAAGAAAATTTTCCTGATGAAACCATTTTAACAATCATGGAGAATAGTTCACCATGGTATGCCGACATAGTAAATTTTATTGTGAGTAGAGTTTTCCCTCATGATTTAAATCATCAAAAGAAGAAAATGTTTTTACATCAAGTTAAAACATATTTTTGGGATACACCTTATGTGTTTAAACATTGTGCTGATCAAATAATAAGACGTTGTATTCCTGAAATTGAAATGCCAAGCATTTTGGAAAGATGTCATGCTTCCTCGTATGGAGGACATTTCATGGGACATAAGATAACATTGAAAGTATTAGAGGCAGGCTTTTATTGGCCAACCTTATTCAAAGATGCACATAAATTTGCAAAGCATTGTGATGCTTGCCAGAAAACTAGGAATATGAGCCAAAGAGATAGTATGCATATGAATAACATTATGGAAATTGAAATTTTTGGCATATGGGGGATAGATTTTTTGGGTCCGTTTGTGAATTCAAATGAAAATTATTACATCTGTTAGCAGTAGATTATGTTTCCAAATGGATAGAAGCAGTAGCTACACAAAAAAATGATGCCACTACTCTCTTAAAATTTCTGAAAAATATTTTTAATAGATTTGGCACACCAAGGGCAATTATTAGTGATGGTGGTTCTCATTTTTGTAACTTACAATTCAAAATATTATTAAAGAAATATGATGTGAATCATAAAATTGCTCTGGCCTACCATACACAAACTAATGGGCTTGCCGAAGTTTCCAATAGAGCAATTAAAATCATTTTAGAAAAAATAGTGAATATAACCCGAAAGGATTAGTCTCATAAACACAATGACGCATTATGGGCGTATAGAACTGCATTTAAAATAACTTTAGGTTTAACTCCCTACAAATTAAATTATGGGAAAGCTTGCCATTTACCAGTAGAGATAGAACATAAAGCATTCTGGGCAATAAAAAAAACTGAATTTTGATTTTCAAAATTTTGGTAAACAAAGACTGTTTCAACTTGATGAATTAGAAGAGATCCGAATGCATGCATATGATAATGCCTAAATATATAAAGAGAAAACAAGAAAATGGAAAGACTCTAGATTGAAGAAGAAAGAATTTATGCCAGGGCAATAAATTTTGTTATTTAACTCGAGATTGAGATTATTTCCTAGTAAATTGAAATCTAGATGGTCAGGGCCATTTTTAATTAAGGAGGTTCACCCTTATGGTGCCGTCACAATCTGTAACGAAGCAGATGAATCAGAATTCAAGGTTAATGGGCAAAGACTTAAAATTTATATGAGCAAAAAAGGATGATTTAAAGAAACCATCATTCATCTTCAAAAACTGACAAGGAAGAGAAGTCCTGCCAGGACTAAAACTCAGGCGCTTATTGGGAGGCAACCCAATTATTATTATTATGTTTTAGTTTGAGTTGTTTGATTGATTGTTAGTACGCATTTAATTACTAGGTTACACATTCTCTCTTTTAGCCAAAATCTCCTCATATGGTTTTGCTTAAGCTATGTTGTATCAAAACAAGAGATTGTTGCAATATTTTGTTCTCTGGATATTCGCATCAAAAATGTCAGATTATATATCTAATGGTGGTTCATGCCAATAGCTGTCAAATTCGAGTTCGTCGAATTCGAATTCGTCGAGCTGTCAAATTCGAATTCATCGAACTCGAGTTCATCGAATTCGAGTTTGTCAAATTCAAATTCGTCGAGCTGTCAAATTTGAATTCGTCGAGATGTCAAATTTGAATTCGTCGAGCTGTTAAATTCGAGTTCGTCGAGCCATAAATTTGAGTTCATCGCTCCATAAATATTTCGGTGTCTAGCTTATAATCCGTCCTTCCCTCCTTGCGATAAAAGTTAGGTTTTACCAAGAAGTCGACGAAATTACTGCAGTGGAGCGATTCAGCCGACCAGCGCGAAGAAGAAGATATGCCGAAGAATCGGAAGGGGAAAGGGATTAAGTTTGGTCCTGAACCACCGACAGAGAAGCCGATTTTGCGAAAAGGGAAAAAGAAGGAGATAGCACACCGACCAGCGGACTTCATCAACGATGAAGTCAAAATGCCGATTAGTCAAAAATGGAAAGGTCTGGAGGTCGAGCAAGATTTAGTGGCCGAGATGTTTATTCAAAAAAAAAAGGTGAAAGAATAAGTCCATGCATAATCCAGAGTGATTCGTCAACAAGGATGAAAAGCGTCGAGTACAAGTATTCAGAACTACTTCCTTCAACTTTGAGTGGGGATTTAAGGTGGAAGCCGGAGGAATGGGTATTGGCTATGTTGATCAAATACATAAACTCAAATGGGAATCGTTATGTCATCCTCGCAACTCAGCTGTATTGCCCTGTGTCCATGAATTTTATGCTAATGCCCGAATGTCAGAAGGGAGCATTGTTTTAGTATGGGGCAAAGATTCAGTGGCCGAGATGTTGATTCCAAAAAATGGTGAAAGAAGAAGTCCATGCACAATCCAAAGCAATTCGTCAACAAGGATGAAAAGCATCGAGTACAAGTATTCAGAACTACTTCCTTCAACTTTGAGTGGGGATTTAAGGTGGAAGCCGGAGGAATGGGTATTGGCTATGTTGATCAAATACATAAACTCAAATGGGAATTGTTATGCCATCCTTGCAACTCAGCTACATTGCCCTGGGTTCATTAATTTTATACTAATTCCCGAATGATAGAAGGGAGCACTATTTTAGTACGGGGCAAGCATATCGATGTTTTGGCTGAGCGGATCAATGCATACTTCAATCTTCCTTACCCAGAGCCGGAGGATGATGGTGCGACCATTACTCCAGCAACTCCCGAAGAAATGGCCACCACTATCTGTCATAACACTAAAGTAGAATGGACCAACAAGAGCACTTGCACTCTAAAGTCTACTTGCTTATGTAGAGAAGCTAAAGTTTGGTTATATTTCCTTAATATAAGCATAATGCCAGCCAAACACTCTAATAATATATCCCTAACTAGGGTAACTCTACTGTTCAAAATCTTAAGAGGGATGCCAATTAACGTGGGAAAGATTATTTCAGAGCAAATACGCATAAAGACTGAGGAGGAGAACGTGCGACAGCTATGGTTTCCAACGTTCATCACGACACTTTGTAAAGTAGCAGGGGTTGAGGCAAACGAGGATGATGTAGTGACCAAGGTTGGCCGACATATTACGGATACAGTAATTTCAATGAACATTAAAGTTCCAGATTTCACTATTGACACCCCCCTCAGCACAGCAAGATGCAAGCACACAAGCTCGTATGCCCCCATCCATACAACCAACTACAGGTGTTTTCGAACAAAATGATAAGGCATGAATTATGAATAATCTGGAATACATAAAGAACTATCAGCAAGCCCAACACCTCTATTTTGAATCACGATTTGATGCATTGCATAGGAACTGAGTTAAGTTGTTGAAAAAGGTCATGATCCCGGTTACGGAAGTCACTTTCCCTTGGAAGAGCAAGTTTAATAGTGTCGGCTACTTCTTGGACTCCGACGGAGAGGTTGCTGATCCAACCGAAGACATCGACAATGAAGATGACAGCGCAGACGCCCACACGGACTAAAGAGCTTTGCTATTCTTATTAAATTCTCTGACTATTTTTTGTTATATGACTTTTGTGGACATTTTAATACTCTTTTCAGTTTTTGTTCTTCATTGAAGACTATGCTAACGTTTGGATTTTGTCGGAATATATGGATAATCATGTTTCTCTAATACTGAAATGGTAAATTTTATTTCATTATGATTTAACCTTTCATATAATATGCATATATGAGACATGACACACTTGAGTTCATAGGGAAATCCAGTTAAAAAGGGCGTTCTCATGCCATAGAAATAGCAATACAGCCTTGTCAATGATCTAAATAGTGCCTCCAGTGGAGTATTAATTGCTAATTATTCTTGTTTGCTTGATTTTCATTGTTTTAATTTTCTCTTGTTTGAATATTTTTCTTGAATTTGATGAAAAGGTGGCTTGATTGCTTTCTTTATTTGAGCATCTTGCTAGGGTCTACCAAACTTTTAAGTGTGGGGGTGGGTTCACCTCTACCAATTGGGAAAAAGAATCACTCGTCCTCTTGCTAACTTGAGTACCCTTGTCCATCATGTTAATCAATTTTTGCTTTTGACTATTACAGTTTTTCATATTTAATTGATTGGTGATTTGTTCAATCTTAAAGATTATGAACATTGAACTTAAAGTTAATAAGATATGTTAAAGCTCTTTTAAGTATTTCTATCCATTCACAATATTCA
This sequence comes from Platanthera guangdongensis, assembly GCA_039583875.1. Lineage (NCBI taxonomy): Eukaryota > Viridiplantae > Streptophyta > Magnoliopsida > Asparagales > Orchidaceae > Platanthera > Platanthera guangdongensis. The sequence goes on from CM077153.1 coordinate 233,043,594, forward strand.
CTAAAAGAGTTTACCTCTTATCAACATATTCTTGGTGACTTCTTCCAAATAATGGTGAAGTGTAAAACGAGAACCGAGGTGATGATGGATGCTAAGACATAAGTTTTGGTAATTAATTGAGAGGAAGAAATAAGACAACCTTTTACTCACTTCAAGATTTATTGTCGATCGTCAACCAACCGTCTTTAGATTGTCTTGTCATTCTGATATCTGCAATTTCATGCATAAAGTTCCCTACTTTAGTATATCTCTCATTTATGGGTGTATAAAAATAAAAATAAAATTAAAAAATGTATATTGACATAGTGATATGGGTCTAAGTGTGTTTTCACACTCTTGAAATGATCCCTACTATGGCAAGTCGCAAAGAAAAAAAATGTGTATTGATATAGTGATATGGGCCTAAGTGTGTTTACACACTCTTGGAATTATCCCTACTATGACAAGTAGCAAAGAGAAGAAAATTGTGTTGTTAAGCAACAGTACACCTTATAATTTGGAGAGTCTCTATGATAAAATTTCCAGGGAAATACATATCCACTATCCAAATTCCATTCATACAATTTTAATCAAGCCAAAAACCTCAATTTTGTTGGCTCTTATGACTTTCTCTCTTTTGAAATCCAAACCTTTGTGGAAGCTATACCACAACTTTGGTTTATATATATGTTTCTACCTCAGCCTAATGTTGTGGAAGACCAGTGAGAAGAAATTGTAAGAAAGTAAATGATTCTGCCGAATAACACACACTCACTAGAAATCTTATTTGAGATTTATCGTTTATCAAACTAATTGATGAGTGCATGTTTGAAATCTTAATGATTGATATGTTTACCAATTGGTTGAAGTGAATTTCTTGAGTTAGCTTTTATTTAATAACTTCAAGAGAATGGTCATTTTAAGTTAACATCTTGATGGTTATTCTTTTCCCTAATTGTATGGCATAAATCATCTTTGTTAGGGACTAACAAATGTTTAAGTTTGCGGGTGTGATAACTTCTCAAAAAAGAAGTTATTTCATCATTTTATTTATAATTTTGCATCCTATATAAGTAGCAAATAATCATGGAATCAAGTAAAATAGGGTTTAAATTATATTTTGATATAATTTAGGTTTTAAACATAAGATTATGATATTTCTTTGTAAAATACAAAAAAAGGAAAATCAAGTTGGAAAAATAAATTATAATCAACTCTAGTACTCATAAATGTTGTTGCAACAAATTGATTATTACCTAATTATGTCTATCTTTACAGAGACAAAGTTATTGCAACAAATTGCAGGTGGAGATCTGGAATTTTGAAATTCAAATTGGCGACGATTACAAAATCGAAAGGAGTCGTTCCTTCAGTGAATTAAAGGTTCCTTAAAGACAAAATTGCTGCAACAAAATGCTGATGGAAATCTGAAATTCTGAAATTCAAATTGATGGCAGTTATAAGACCAAAAGGAGGAGGTCCTTCAGCAAATTAAAGGCTCTTTAAGGGACAAATCAATATATATAGAAGGGGATAATTACCAGTGAAAGAATCGGTGGTGAGGAGATCAGATAGAGGAGAATCGAAGGAGAAGCACAGTGACTTGTGCGATGGAATTCAGCAGGCTGCCTCGGAAACCATTTTGTTTGCTTGTCATAATTTTTCTGTTACCATGGCTGTTCAATTCATATTGCAAAATCCTGTGAATCCGACTATGAGGAACTAATTCTCTAACGAGTTTTGTATGTTGTGACCTATCTGAAGTTTGACTTAATGCTTACATGAACAACTAACTTATTATTAGTTTTTATCTTAAATTTCATTCTCTTCTTCAGCGATGACGATAAAAAATTAACATATTGTGCTCTTTACTGTGTTCTATATGCGAAAGCTGCGTTTGTGAGTCTCGAGAATGTAGTTTGGCTACATATGATTTAGCGTATCACTATCATTCTAGTTGTGGAGTTACGATCCTCACTTTTATACATATGTTTACTTGTGTGACTTTTATTTAAAGCTACTCACTAAACATGCACAACGCGTGATGGAATCGAGAGATGCTCTTCGCTGCTTCAGGATTTCCACAAGATAATAATTAATTTAAGTTCACTTGTATTTTCTCACGAAGGCAAGCTGAGGATAAGGATCAACATACAAAGCTCGTATTTCTCATCATTATCTATTCTCAGCAATTTAATATCACATGTTAGTTTTATTTTATTTCTCTACAAAACTGTGATTTTGCTTGACTTAGCAGAAAAGAATATTACTAGTACTCATAAGCTTAAGTAAAATATTGTCCCAGTGAATTCGACACTCTACTTTCTACTTTATTACTTGACGCGACACGTATACTTGCGTTACATTATATATATCTACTTTTCGCGCATCAGGGGGGTGCATCCTGATTTGGTGGTAACCTGAAAATGCATCCAGAGAACTCATTACAGGAAAATTGACGGCTTTGTCAACCAGCACGTCGATCTGAGGCAAAGGATATCAGTCCTTAGGGCATAATTTATTAAGTAAAGAAAAATCGATACACATACGCCACCAGCCGTCTCCCTTTTAACCATAACTATATTGGAGACCCAGCTGAGGTATTGTATTTTGGATACAAAGCCGGCCTTGAGGAGTTTGGCCACCTCCTCCCTGATGGGCTCGACCAGCTTGTCCGCGTTGGGCCTTTTCTTCTGCTGGGTGGGGCGGGCCTCAAGGTCCAGGTTGAGACGATGGCAGGCAACATCCGCATCGATCCCTGGCATATCCGTCGCGCTCCATGCTAAGGCGTCCACGTTTTTCTGGATGTACTCCAAAATCCTCTACTGGGCCTCCAAGGTCAGCCACCGCTGATGCGAACTTTCTCCAACCCGCTTCCCTGGGTGAGAACTTCCATTTCCAATACCCCTTCTGCAGCCTCCAGCCTAGAATGCTCCCCCATTCTCCAACGCCCCCTCCTCGGGGATAAGGACCTCCTCAACTTCCACCACTTCCTCTACAGCCATCACTTCGGCCAGATCCTCCTGAACTCCTCCTGCCACCTCCACCCTGGTGTTATTCTCCACCTCCATCTCCTCTCTACCGGCCTCCTGCTCCGCCTCCTCCATCATCCGCTCCATCTCCTCGGCTCCCTCCTGCCAATATATGGAGTTCACGATGGTGACGTAGCATTCCCTCGCCACCTTGGGGTCACCCTGGACCCGGACTTGGATCCCCTCAGCGCTGAATTTCAAGCACTGATGGAAGGATGAGGGGACGCAGCAAAAGGCGCTGATGAGGGGCATTCCGAAGATGGCATTGTAGCTACTGGGCGCATCCACGATGACAAACCTGAAGTTTCGGGACTGCCCCTACATAGTGATGTGGAGTCCCACTTCTCCTTCCACCTCCTTTCTCTCCCCCGAAAATCAAAACAGGGTCCCATCCGAGGCCAGCACCCTCTTCACCTCTACCTTCATTACGTCAAACGCCTTCTTAAAGATGACATTGACTGAACTCTCATTGTCAATGAGGATCCGGGAGACAGTGAAATTCTCCATGGCTGTTTGGATGACCAGTGCATCGCAAAAGGGATCCTCATGATCCGACATATCCTTCCTCGAGAAGGTAATCTTCTCCTCCGGGGGTGGGGTCTGGGATGTAGAGCCAACGCTCCTTCGATACATGGTGTGGAGGCTCGCCTTTAGGGAAGCCTCAATCACCACCTCCCTATGAATCACTCTGATCCCTCCCCGGGTTCCAACATGCACCCAGTCTTCTCACCTATCCTCCTTTGCCCGAGGCAGGATCTCCTCAATCCGCACTTCCTGGAGACCTTGTTGCTGTTGCTGCTCCCTGTTTCCCCTTATCTCGAGGAACTCCGAGCATGTGGTTGCAGTGTGCCCCTCCTCTTGGTGGAAGTCACAGTAGGGTAACTCCACCCTAACTTCTCTTCTCCTTCTCTGTTCAGCTCTCCTCCTCTCCCCCAAGGCTACAATTATAACCTGATTTTGACTAGGGAGGGGAGATCTTTGGGCCTGCTTCCAACCCGGAGGATGGAACTGACCCTGGACCCCCTGGCAGTTTTCTCCTCCATGGAATCCTCTCCGCAGCCCCTGGTCCTACCACACCAGCCTCCAACCTAACCGGTGGTTCGGCTCCTGGCCCCCCACCTGGGCAGTTATTGCTATTGCTGTTGCCGATGTTCCCTTTTCCAGGGTCCAACTCTCCTCTCCTCTTGACCTCTGCCACCTCTTGGCTCCTCTTCTGTGCCCCACCTGACCAGCTTCCGGAAAAACTCCGGGTTCGACGCCGCCCCGTTGGCTTCCCTTGCCACCCTCTCCATCAGCTCCTCGTAGGAGAGGGGGCACCCTCTTCAGCTCTATCCTGAAGAAACCCTATTGCAGCTCCAGGGTAAATGACATCATCAGGGTATGCCCTGACATCTCTTGGACCTGGGTGACCTCCTCTTTGAACTGGTCGACATAGCTCGCCAAGGTATCATTCACCCCCTGCTTGATGTGGAATAGGGACTTCGACTCCTTCCTCCTCTTGGAGGTGGTGAATCTCAGCATGAACCCCCGGTGTAGGTCTTCGAAATAGTAGATGGAGTTGGTTGGTAGCTGGTGGAACCACTCTCTCACCTTCTCCTTGAGAGTGATGGTGAAGAGCCTACACTTGAATCCATCCAACATATGTCGTGTCAATACCACGTACTCAAACTACTGGACGTGTTGGACCGAGTCGCCCTTCCCGGTGTAGTAAGACATATCTGGATCTTTGAACCTCTGGAACTGGGGCAGAAGAAATCAATTCACTGAAGGGGCTGTATCCCCCTGCTGGGCGAGCAGAAGGGTCTCACACCCCCATCTTGCCGAACCGGTCCCCACTCACCGAGCCAGGGAAGCGCACTCGATCGGGGTGTTGAAACCGAAAATCGGTCTCCTGTGGAGTTCACCCTCGGGGAAGGGGTGGTCGCGCGCCTACTTCACTCCTGCAAGCAAAACAACAAAAGGTGTTAAATTTTCTCAACGTGGTCAGCAAGATAGCCCAAACGCCAAATTAATATCTTCGTAACTACCCAGTTCGCACGTTGAACCTGCAGAAAACCCGAGAACCAGAGGTTTCACCCAACAAACAATGGAAGCACAAGGTCTTTATACATTCACTTCTTTACAACACGAGGCATACATAGCGAGACATGATTTCGCTAGTATTACAGCTGTAAACAGAAAGCACCAAAAAACAAGCCGGGCGGACAGAACTGAAGTCCGCCGAGACCGCCGAGGTCGCCGAGGCCGCCCGAACTAAGCTACAATCCGCCGAATACCACGGAGTCCGCCGAAGCCGCGAGGCCGCGCGGACACACCGTTATTCGCCTCCTGCTGAACCCGAACTGAGGAACACCCCTACCCGTCTGAAGCCGGCGGACAGGTTATTGAAGCTGACAAAGTTGAAACAGAACTGACAAGCCGCAGAGCGACCTCCTGCTGAGTCCGCAGAGACCGCACACTTCCAAGCACTTGACCGAAGTCACAGCCAAACTCCTGGCTCCTTGAAGTTATCCGCGCGACCTGCACACAGCAAACCATCAGCCTGAAACAATCCGCGCGGACTGATAAACACAGACCGCAGCTCCTCGCACAACTCAACTTACTGTTCACTCAAGTTACTTAGGTTGGTTTAGATGTGCCAGGGGGTCCTATTTATAGGCCAGGTGAGGAGTGTGGTCACCGCCCAAGAGATAGCGACACCGCCCCAGCCCGCGCGAACACAAACCACCGTCCGCCGAGTCCGCGAGGACTTATCCGGTCACCAAGGAAAACCGCCAGGAGCAAGGCACTATTGACGAACCCTTCTTCAGTCCGCCCAAGCTAAGCGGACAAGGCATTAGCCCGCAAAGCTCCAACCACTGCAGGACAGCAAACCCCCTTCAATGGCTATCCGCACCAACCCGAGGCAGTCCGCAAGACTCACACCTCAATCTGCCACAAGTCCACGACCAAAGGCAGCTAGCAACAGACCGCCCGGTCACAGCGGACTTGGCGGATACGGCGGACACCATGAGCTCGGCACAAAGTGTGACCAAGCCCAATAACCATCAAGGGCCAATGCGAGCATGGCGGACGCTAAACCCCGTCCGCCAAAACACCGAGCACAGGCCGCCACAGTCCCGCGAGCTCCCCGCACTCCTGCCCCATCGCAGCGGTCTTATCCTGGACTCCAGAACCAGGCCGCCAAAACGATCTCCACAGCAAACACCTGCTGTGCCACCAGAGCTCGACAAGGCCTCAGCCAAGCTCTAAGCTCAGTTCGCAACAGCCAAAACCGCGGACACGCCAGTCCGCAAGCTTCCCGCGAACTCGAGCCAACCCGCCTGTCAGCACAAGCTTGCACCCGCGGCCACTGAGCAAAGCACTAGTCCGCAAGCCTCTCTATCCGCAGATACCAGGCCGCACAAAACCGCGGACACCATGCAACAATCCGCTCAGAACACAGCCGGCTTCCCACTAGACTTTTCACCAGGCCGCACAACGCAGTCCGCCCAGTCCGCCCAGTCCGCCAAAGCTGTCCACCATAGGCCGCCCGGCCTGTCCCGTCACCCACTTCCACTTCACAAATTTCAACACTCCCCCTTGAAGTGAGAAGTGGTGACCAAGCCCAGCAAGCTGCGCAAGCATTCAAAGGGCCCCTTCGACAGTGGCTTCGTGAAGATGTCAGCAAGATTATCTTCACTCCGAACATGCCCGACCAGCAGAGATCCTTCCAACACCTTCTCCCTGATGAAATGGTGATCAATCTCTATATGCTTGGTCCTGGCGTGACACACTGGATTGTTAACCAGTTTGAGAGCACTCTCATTGTCACCCCGGAGTAAAGTAGGCCCTTGCACTTCTTCATGGACATCCTCTATAAGCCTCCTCAACCAAACGGCTTCCCGAGCAGCCAAGGCCGAATCCTTATACTCCGCCTCCGTGGTTGAAACCAACACCGAGTCCTGCTTCTTGCTACACCACGAGATGCTAGCTGAACCGCAAGTGAACACATAACCTGAAGTAGACCTCCGATCATCCGAATCACCGCTATAGTTAGCATCCGTGTACCCGAGCAACGCAAACTCCGCATCCCTTCCATAGAGGAGTCCCATCTCAGAAGTCACCTTGACATACTTTAGAATCCCCTTTGCTGCCACTAGATGAGATTGCCTTGGTTCAGCCATAAACCGACTTACTCGGCCAACAGCATAAGCAATGTCTGGCCTTGTAATTGTCAGGTAAATCAAGCTCCCAACAAGAGCCCTGAACACCAAGGGATCATTAAGAACCCTTCCCTCATCTCGTCGAAGCTTCAGCCCAGGTTCCAGTGGAGTAGAGCACTTCTTCCCTTCGCCCATGCCAAACCGCTTCACAATGCGATCAGCATACCCTTTCTGGCTAATGAGAATCCCACACTCCTTCCTCTCCACTTCCAGACCGAGAAAGTGATGCAACTCTCCCAAGTCCTTCATCTCGAAGCGTATAGCAAGCTCAGCCCTGAGCCTTGCTACTTCCTCCTCTGAATTCCCTGTGATGATCATGTCATCCACATACAGCAGGGCCAAGACACGAAGCTCTCCCTTCTTCTTGACGAATAAGCTTGAATCCGAGTTAGAAGCAAAGTATCCACAGAATTGCAGGTACTCCGCAATCTTCCCATACCAAGCTCTAGGAGCTTGCTTCAACCCGTAGATAGCCTTCCTGAGTTTGCAGACATAGTCCGGATGCTTCTCAGAGACAAAACCAAGCGGCTGATCCATGAAGATGTCCTTGTCAATCTCTCCGTAAAGAAAGGCATTCTTCACATCGAGTTGCCACAACCTCCATCCCTTGCTAGCAGCCAAGGCGATCACCACTCTTACAGAAGTCATCTTCGCAACTGGACTGAATGTCTCCTCATAGTCTTCTCCATACTGCTGTGAGAATCCTCTAGCGACCAGACGAGCCTTGAAACGATCAATGCTCCCATCAGCCTTCTTCTTCAACTTATATACCCACTTGCAAGTAACCGGAGTAATGCCATCAACCTTGGGCACAAGGTCCCAGGTTTCATTCTTCTTCAGAGCATCAATCTCTTCCTTCATGACAACTTCCCACTCCTTCACTCCAGTGGCCTCGTTGAAGTTTGCAGGCTCTCGCTCATCCAGAGGACCTGCAAAGAAGCAGGAGACAAAGCTCACTGCATTCCCATCATAGTACCGAGCCGGTTGCTTAACCACCCTCTTCGATCTCCGAAGATTTGGCTCCTTGCTCACGGCTTCCATTGCTTCTTCAGGCTCCACTCCTACCTGGGGCAATCATTGAGCAGTGCTCCCCCTGCTTCCTGAGCCAGAAGGCTCAGCCTCGGAGTTCGAAGCAACAGGAGCTGCTGGTGAAACAGCAAGCTCCTCTTCCAAGCCTTCAGCAGCCACCACCGGTGCTTCCTCAACCTTGCTACTTCCGGTTAGCTCCACCGAGCCACCTCCATATGACGTCAGCTCGTCAAAGACAACGTCTCTTGACACCACGAACTTCTTCGTCACAGGGTCCATGCATTTCCATCCCTTCTTCCGCTCATCGTAGCCAACAAAGACAAGTTTCCTTGCCTTCGCATCCAGCTTTGTCCGTGAAGCATCCGGGACATGCACGTAGCAAGTTGAACCGAACACCCTAAGGTGTCCAACACTCGGCTTCTCCTTCAGCAACAGCTTAACTGGAGTCTTCATGTTGATAGGGCTGAGTGGCATCCGGTTGATAACATAAGCAACACAAGACATTCCCTCCGCCCAAAAGGACCTTGGGATATCTTTCGCATGAAGCCAGCATTTGCAGGTTTCCGTTAGATGACGGATCTTCCGCTCCGCTACCCCATTTTGTTGTGGAGTGTGGGCACAAGTAAGCTCCCGTTGGATCCCGTGCTTCCTGCAGAAGTTAGAAAACTCGGAGGAGACAAACTCACCCCCGTTATCAGTTCTAAGCTTCAAAATCCGCAAGCCAAACCGGCCTTCTACCAACTCCTTAAACTCCACAAACAAACGGAAGGCTTCCGACTTCTCCTTTAAGAAGTACACCCAAGTATACCTTGAGTAGTCATCAACCAAGACAAGCATGTATCTGCTTCCACCAAGGCTGGCAGTAACCGTCGTTCCCATCAGGTCGCCATGAATGCACTCCAATGGTTTCTTGCTCCTTGTTTGTGATTTATCAAATGGAAGGCGATGTGCCTTACCATATTGACAGCCCGCACAAACATGCCCATCACCAAAGGAGGACAACTTCGGCAACCCCCTCACCAGACTTCTACTACCCATCGCCTTTAGCTTGTCCATGCCAACATGCCCCAGCCTCTCATACCAGATAGCCGCACTATCATTGGCTCTCATTCTATCAATATAAGCATTAGGAGAAAGAACAAACAAGTTCTTCACCCTCCTCCCAACATGAGCAACATCAGCCTTAACCGCTGATACATTGCGAAGGAACCTCACGTCTGTTGGCCCAAACAGAACATGATACCCAGCGTCCACCGCGTTGGTCACCGAGAAGAGGTTCTTCTTCATGCCCGGCACGTGATACACACTCCTTAACGTGAGTGGCCCCTGATCACTACCCAAAGACACGACCCCCTCTTTCTCTACTGCATAAACAGTATTATCAGCAGTAATAATAGCTTCATTACCTGAGTATGGCTGCATGGAGGTGAACTTTGACTTATCTCCGGTGAGGTGATGACCACACCCGGAGTCCACGATCCACTCGCCGTTGAAGTCCTCAGCAGACAAGGCCCGGACACAAGTGCCCGTCATAAAAGCTCCACCCCATTCTGCTTCTTCACTTCTCGAGCAAGCTTCCTCCTTTCCCGCAGCATGCCCAGGCTGCAGTTTGACCTTGCAGTCCCGCTTGAAGTGCCCTCGCTGATGACACCGGTAGCACTTCAAGTTCTTCTTCCAGTCCTTAGGAGCATTGCTCCTCTCCGGCGGATATGAAGTTGAAGTCTCCTTCTCACCAGCGGCCTGCACCTTCTTCTTCTTCTTCCCTTCCCATCCCTTCTTCTTGCCTGAGAAGACGGCTTCACTGCCTTCCTGATTCTGATTCACTCCAGCCATCTGCCTTGCTAAGCTCTCCTGCGAGGCAAGCAGATTCTCCAGCTCCAGCAGAGACAGCTGAGTAGCCCACCCTTGAACAGATGTTAAAAAGGCCACATACTCCTTCCGCAAGCCGCGGATAATGTGCCTCTTCATCTTTGCCTCAGAGATAGGCTCATCAGGATCCAGTGCCGACAGCTCAGCACACAAGCTCTTCATCTTTAAGAAGTACTTGGAGATGGAAAGGTCTCCCTGAGTTGCCCTGGCCAACTCATTCTCCAGGAACTGCAGCCGTGCCACATTCTTCCTATTGAACAACTCGTCAATGGTTGTCCAAATATCAGCAGCCGACTCACACCCAACGATGCGATCAAACAGTTCCGGAGACACGGCTCTCTTCAGAATGAACTCTGCCTTAGCATTTGTTCTTCTCCAGAGCCTCACCTGCTCAGCAGTACCGAAAGCAGCAGTCACTTCCTGTCTGTCGTTTCCACCGACGACTTCCCACAGCTCCTCGCCAAGAAGATAACTCTTCATGCACGACTTCCACTTCTTGAAGTTAGTCAGCGTTAAGAGTTCAATGCCCAGACCTCTTGCAAAGCTCCCTTCCATTGCAACACCTGTTGGCAACCTTCAGCAGCACCGAGCACCAACACAGGTTGAGTACCACTCAATCACTGAGTCACAACACTGGCTGACTTCTGCTCACGCAACTGAACCTCGGAAACCTCAGCAACCTCGCTCTGATACCATGTTAAATTTTCTCAACGTGGTCAGCAAGATAGCCCAAACGCCAAATTAATATCTTCGGAACTACCCAGTTCGCACGTTGAACCTGCGGAAAACCCGAGAACCAGAGGTTTCACCCAACAAACAATGGAAGCACAAGGTCTTTATACATTCACTTCTTTACAACACGAGGCATACATAGCGAGACATGATTTCGCTAGTATTACAGCTGTAAACAGAAAGCACCAAAAAACAAGCCGGGCGGACAGAACCGAAGTCCGCCGAGACCGCCGAGGTCGCCGAGGCCGCCCGAACTAAGCTGAAATTCCGCCGAATACCACAGAGTCCGCCGAAGCCGCGAGGCCGCGTGGACACACCGTTATTCGCCTCCTGCTGAACCCGAACTGAGGAACACCCCTACCCGCCTGAAGCCGGCGGACAGGTTATTGAAGCTGGCAAAGTTGAAACAGAACTGACAATCCGCAGAGCGACCTCCTGCTGAAACCGCAGAGACCGCACACTTCCAAGCACTTGACCGAAGTCACAGCCAAACTCCTGGATCCTTGAAGTTATCCGCGCGACCTGCACACAGCAAACCGTCAGCCTGAAACAATCCGCGCGGACTGACAAACACAGACCGCAGCTCCTCGCACAACTCAACTTACTGTTCACTCAAGTTACTTAGGTTGGTTTAGATGTGCTAGGGGGGTCCTATTTATAGGCCAGGTGAGGAGTGTGGTCACCGCCCAAGAGATAGCGACACCGCCCCAGCCCGCGCGAACACAAACCACCGTCCGCCGAGTCCGCGAGGACTTAGCCGGTCACCAAGGAAAACCGCCAGGAGCAAGGCACCATTGACGAACCCTTCTTCAGTCCGCCCAAGCTAAGCGGACAAGGCATCAGCCCGCAAAGCTCCAACCACTGCAGGACAGCAAACCCCCTTCAATGGCTGTCCGAACCAACCCGAGGCAGTCCGCAAGACTCACACCTCAATCCGCCACAAGTCCACGACCAAAGGCAGCTAGCAACAGACCGCCCGGTCACAGCGGACTTGGCGGATACGGCGGTCACCATGAGCTCCGCACAAAGTGTGACCAAGCCCAATAACCATCAAGGGCCAATGCGAGCATGGCGGACGCTAAACCCCGTCCGCCAAAACACCGAGCACAGACCGCCACAGTCCGTGAGCTCCCCGCACTCCTGCCCCATCGCAGCGGTCTTATCCCGGACTCCAGAACCAGGCCGCCAAAACGATCTCCACAGCAAACACCTGCTGTGCCACCAGAGCTCGACAAGGCCTCAACCAAGCTCTAAGCTCAGTTCGCAACAGCCAAAACCACGGACACGCCAGTCCGCAAGCTTCCCGCGAACTCGAGCCAACCCGCCTGTCAGCACAAGCTTGCAGCCGCGGCCACTGAGCAAAGCACCAGTCCGCAAGCCTCTCTATCCGCAGATACCAGGCCGCACAAAACCGCGGACACCATGCAACAATCCGCTCAGAACACAGCCGACTTCCCACTAGACTTTTCACCAGGCCGCACAACGCAGTCCGCCCAGTCCACCCAGTCCGCCAAAGCTGTCCGCCACAGGCCGCCCGGCCTGTCCCGTCACCCGCTTCCACTTCACAAATTTCAACAAAAGGAACACGGGGAACCGACCCAAGGGCTCGGCGGGGATGACCCACCACACAACCGAAAGATCTGAGAGCGCTTCCCCTCCTTAACCAGAGGCCGAGCTAAGGTACCCTCAGAAAGCACTTGTTAACTGGAGCAGGAGAGCACAAGATGTATGCCTTCTGGGGTATCCTTTGGGGCCTATTTATAGTTTTTCTGAATCTGAACTGCCAATAACCAAACTGAACTGACCTGAAGTTACCAGAAAACCCTTGGCTGGGTCTGCCAACAGCCAAACTCCGCTGTTTTATAGGGCTATGGGCAGACCAACGAAGGAAAAACAGTAAAAAGTACCTCGTATATCTGGGCGAGCTGGGGAGCCTGGCCACCTCGGTAGATACTGCTCGCTTGCTGTTGCCGAGCTCCTCTGTGAGGGCGCGAGCTGGGATAGCGAGCTCGCCCATCCATTGGTCGCCATCAGTCGACCTTAGCTTGACGATTCTGGTCTAGCTCGACGAATACCGAGCTCGCGATCGACGAATGCCGAGCTCGGGTTCAGCATCTCCTTGCTAAGCTCGCCCACAATCTTCAGTCCTTTGCGGGGCTTGCCTGTTGCTTGGAGGATCTGGACCGCCCGGTGTGGTTCTTGGTGACCTCACTCGCCAGACACGGGGTTGTACATAATCCCCGCTCTTTTTGAGCTTGGCAAAGCTCGGAAAGAAACATCCAACCCCAAGTGTTCGGCGAGTATGCGGTCGGCTGGAGGCCATATTCGGGTGGGGCCCACCTGTGGCTATATATATTCACGTGCTTACCTGCCTGACTCTTGTCATTCCCTTTGCTCTAAACCTGCCAAGATGCCGCTCCTCAAGGAGATTCATGAGCGTCTAGACCGAGCTCTTTAGGATTCTGCAGCTCGCGTAGCCGCCCTGATGGCAGTCCCTACCACTGTGCCGTAGGGTGGCTCTGCCGAGCCCAGCTCCAAGAAGATGAAACCGTTCCCCCATGCGGCCGAGCCCATCTACAACGACCTGAGGGCCACCTTGGAGCACGAGAGCGGCTCCTCCACTCTGCCTGCCTCTGAAAGAGGGAGGAACGTCGTCAAGGTCGGCGACGGCCCAGACCGCCGCCATGATGGTGCAGAAGACACCGCGCCACGAGACGCCACCCCGCGAGCCAAGACCACTCTTGGGTACTCGCAGTTCATGACACCGGAAAACCGCCACCGGGAGCCATCCCCTCCCTCTGGGACCTTGGGGTTCAGTTGGCAGAGGCCGAGCTTGCCGGTGTGCGCCCCCTCTCCTTGGCGAACTGACGTGTCCGTGGGGGCGGGTCTGGGAACCATCCCCACCCCGGGATTCGAGCTTCTCTCACCGGGGACTCGCAACACAGGTCGCGGGAAGGATCTGAGCTTCATCCCTCCCCGCATCTCTTTCGAGTTGCCGAGCTTGTCAGGTCAATTTTGCTTGGATTCTTGCCACATAAGCTTTTCCTGCATTCCTCTTTTTGCTGACGTTTGACTCCATAGTTCTACCCAGCCAATTAGCTGCCGAGGAGTCTTCACGTGCAGCCCACTACTCTCCACTCCCCTCCCCGAGCGCGCTGGATTCTTACCTGGGCCCCGAAGTGGATCAAGGCGAGCTGACGAGGAGGGAGGTTAAGCTTCTCAAGAAGCTGGTGTGCGGGTTGCGTGAGGTGCAAGGGGTCAATGAGACGCTACAACGCGACTACGCGCATCTTGCCGACGAGGTGCAAAGCGGCCAAGCTGGCGAGCTGATGTCTCCTTCCCGGATTCTGGACGAGACAGACAATGGCCTCTCAGTGGCGCAGAGGAATTCAGGGAGGATCCGCGAGCTGCTCCGCGCGCGACAGTCTGGGGGGCGGGAGCCGCGAGACCGGGGTAGATAAGAGGGCGGCTCCTTTGCCGAGCCGAGCGGTACTCGCCTCCTGATGCTCCCCTTGCTCGCGCGCCCCGATTTTTTATTCCTGAACTTGGTCTCTGTAATAAGTAATTTTAGAATATTCTTGGACATGCGTTATTCAAATAATATATTGCGATGTTTCACTTAGCCTTAGTTGGGACGCGCCGGGAGTCGGCGAGCTGGGGTGGCGAGTTGGGGCGGCGAGCTGAGCCGATTGGATGGTCTGGCCCCAGATTTCTTTTTCTATAAATAGCCCCCCCCACCAACCCCCGTACTGTGCTTTTATTTCTTTCTCTTTCTCTCTGCGCTTCTTTCCCCTTCTTACGCGCGCCTCGTCTTCTTTCGTGAGCATGGGCAAGACCAACCCCGATGCTGATGGCCGCAGCAAGTGTGCCCAGCACTCCACCGACTACTGCTTCTTCGAGGGGCATACCAGCGAGGAGCAGTTTGCAGAGTTCAAGATGGAATACGTGCTGCCGGACTTCAGGGCGCGCCGACCGAGGCAGGGGGAGGCCATCAACACCTTCTACGACGACGAGCTCGCCTTTCCCATTTCTCATTTTGAGGTAGGGTTGTGCCTCCCCCTGTGGCCGGAGGTCCGACAAATTCTGAAGTACTACGGCGCGGTACCCGCGCAGCTGAACTCAAACGTCATCGCCATGATGGTGGAGTTCGCGAGCTACCTCAGGCGAGGGAGGATAAAGTTCAACCTGACAGTGTTCAGGAAGCTTTCTCTTACAAGGCGACGCTGGATGGGGTCGCTTACTTCGGCAGCTCGCTGATCAAAGTTCGCGAGATCGCGAACAAGCACCACAACTAGATAACCAGGATTGCCTTTATCAAGGGCGATCTCGGCAACATCCCGTACTCGCCACAGCAAAAAGGCGAGGAGGTCTACCGCCTGCCGGCTATATCCGACAATGATGCCGAGCTCCACAAATACTTCCTCCATAAGGATTTCGAGGTTACTTTCCTGCAAAGGGGCCTCGACGCACTCCTCCCCGTTCTACCCTGCAAAGGTATTGTTCTCTCCATATTGCCGAACTCGCCAGATTGTCGAGCTCACCATGTTGCTTGTTGAAAATCCTCTAACTTTTTTCCAAGTTTTTCCTTGCAGGGGAGCGGTTGATTCCCGCGAACCCGCCGTTTGCGGACCCGGGGTCACACCCGGACCCCCTTGCTCGCGAAAAGGCGGCGGCGGTGGCCTGCAGAGATGAGGCGGCCTTCTCCCAACCCTCTTCCAGCAAGAGACGGACTGAGGATGCAGGGTCGAACTCGCCACACCGCCAGCCATTAGCAAAAAAGATGAAGAAGGTCGTGCTCGCTCCTCGGGGAAAATAACATCAACAACATCAATCCAGCCCCAAATACATAAGCTCGATTGAGACCCCCCACCCCCCGACGCGTTGCCGGAGAGCCTGCTGAAGGAGATCACTAGCAAAGGCCGGAAGGGCAGCGAGGCTCCTTGTTCTGCGGCGGCGATCTCCCCATCTCCTTCGGCGAAGAGGGCGGCACGCGAGCCCGGGGTGCCGAAACAATATCCCCTCTTCAACTTCTGGGGGCGGTGGAATGACTCGGCGGGGGAGCCCATGGTGCAGTGGGATGAGCTGGCCCATCGGGTCTCCATCTCCACACTGCTTCCGTACTTGCATGACCGCGGCCTGCCATTGGCCATGCTTACGCCCTCGGCTTCGGCTTATATGGCCGCGAGGATGCCGAGGCCTACAAGAACATGACCCTATGGCAGCTCGTCCATGAGGGTCTGCAGGCCCACCTACGGACCATGGAGGTCCACCATATACTGACTCGCCGTAGCTTTGCCCTCATCAATCAACTCCTAAAAGCCGAGCAGGCTCGCGATGTCGCCAAGGACAAGGTCGCTGACCAGGCGATGCAGCTCGGCATCGCTGAGGGTCTCCTCGCCTAGGCCGCTGGCGGGTTGGTAAGTATCTGGCCCCTTCCCTATTTTACTTGAAATATTTTGCGCTTCTGACGAATTTCTCTCTTTTATCAGGATGACAAGGCTGTCGGAGACCTGCGGGCTCGTAATGCCGAGCAGGAGGAGGAGATCGGCCAGCTGCGCACCCGGTTTGCCGTGCTGGAGGGGGCGAATGCGAGGCTGAAGGAGTAGAACCAGAACCTCAGCCGCGAGGCCTGCCGCCAGATGGAGATCTTCTTCTCGGCCAGTGACGTCGAACCTACCCTCCCCTATAAGAGGCCCTGGGTCTTTGGCGAGGCCGACCTCGCCGAGATGCTGCGGATCAACTCCATCCAAGCGGCCGAGTGCACCCTCCAAATGATGAAGGACACGGGGGTGCTGCTGCAGGGGTGCGACGAGATCTCCTCCAAGGACCTGATGCCGAGCGTGTTCCCGACGACGCTGCCCAGTGAGAAGGAGGATAGCCTGGACACGATGTTCGGGAAGGGCTTCCAGGATCAATCGGGCGAAGGGGAGGACCGGTCCGGTAGGGGGGAGGCCTGAATTTGTATATTCTTCTTCTCTTTTTTTTGTTTACTCGCCGAGGCGAGCCCCTATAAACACCTTTATTTAATGAAAAAAGACTTTTGATCATACCCGTGCCATTTCTTTTTTTCTTTTTGCCGTGTTCTGCATATCCGCGACTTCTTCCCTAGGCGACCTCGCATAGACAAGTACTGTGCGTAGGATAGTCATTAGTACGCACCCGCGAGAGAGTATCTTGAGTGCTCGACAATTCACAGGGCTTCGCCGCAGCTCGCTCGCGAGCTGTCCTTGGCCTTCTTAATCAAAAATAAAACTAAATTTTCCCAAGTAAAGTAAAGCGGGGGCAGGGCCTTTCGGCGGGATCGACCTCCCTTTGGCGAGGTCCCAGGGCCTGGCTTGCCAATTCTCAGGACTCCCCCAGCTTGCTCGCGAGCTGTCCGTCATCTCACTGATGTTAGACCAACCTTTCTAAATCTTCCCAAGTAAAACATAGCGGGGGGACGAGGTGGCCCGATGGGACCCGCCTCCTCTTGGCGAGGCCCAAGGCTCTAGCTTGCCTATCTTCTGCCGAGCCCGAGCTGGCACAGCTAGCTCGAACTCGCCCATGCCGAGCTCTCCTCTCTTGGAAAGGCCAGGTTTGTTAGGCACTACCGGGGGAGGACTTCTTCCGGTGACCTTCAGCCCGTCAGCTTGGTGAGAGCCTGACAACGGTATCTGCTCATGGCCCAAGGATGACATCGAGTGACTTCCAGCCCTACCAGCTAGGTAATAGCATGACAGTGGGATCTGCTCGGGGTCCCCTACTAATACCATCGAGTGACTTACAGCCCTGCTAGCTAGGTGAGAGCGTGACAACAGGATGTGCTCGAGGCCCAAGGATGACACCGAGTAACTTCCAGCCCTGCCAGCTAGATGAGAGCCTGATAGAGGGATCTGCTCGGGGTCCACTACTAATACCGTCGAGTGACTTCCAGCCCTGCCAGCTAGGTGAGAGCCTGACAGCGGGATCTGCTCGAGGCCCAAGGATGACAACGAGTGACTTCCAGCCCTGCCAGCTAGGTGAGAGCTAGCAGCAGGATCTACTCGGGGTCCACTACTAATACCATCGAGTGACTTCCAGCCCTGCCAGCTAGATGAGAGCCTGACAGTGGGATCTGCTCGAGGCCCAAGGATGACACCGAGTGACTTCCAACCCTGCCAGCTAGGTGAGAGCCTGACAGCGGGATCTGCTCGGGGTCTAAGGATGACACCGAGTGACTTCCAGCCCTGCTAGCTAGGTGAGAGCCTAACAACGGGATCTGCTCGGGGTCCACTACTAATACCATCGAGTGACTTACAGCCCTGCCAGCTAGGTGAGAGCCTGACAGCGGGATCTGCTCGAGGCCCAAGGATGACACCGAGTGACTTCCAGCCCTGCCAGCTAGGTGAGAGCATGACAACGGGATCTGCTCAGGGTCCACTTCTAATACCATCGAGTGACTTCCAGCCCTGCCAGCTAGGTGAGATCCTGACTGCGGGATCTGCTCGAGGCCCAAGGATGGCACCGAGTGACTTCCAGTCCTGCCAGCTAGGTGAGAGCCTGACAGCAGGATCTGCTCGGGGTCCACTACTAATACCATCGAGTGACTTCCAGCCCTGCCAGCTAGGTGAGAGCCTGAGAGCGGGATCTTCTCAAGGCCCAAGGATGACACCGAGTGACTTCCAGCCCTGCCAGCTAGGTGAGAGCCTGACAACGGGATCTGCTCGGGGTCCACTACTCATACGATCGAGTGACTTCCAGCCCTACCAGCTAAGTGAGAGCCTGACAGCGGGATCTGCTCGAGGCCCAAGGATGACATCGAGTGACTTCCAGCCCTGCCAGCTAGGTGATAGCCTGACAGCGGGATCTGCTCGGGGTCCAAATTCACTTCACTTCTTCATGCGAACTTATAGCGACAATATTGGCATATTAAAGAATTTTCATTAAAAATCAAGTCACAACTTACAAGCTGCAAGGGAAAAAGCATTTTAAGTCTTCACCACTCCAAGTGAGACTTAGGGTCTCGCCCTCCACATTTTGGAGCCGATACCCCCCTGATCTCAACGCCTCTTTTACAATAAATGGGCCTTCCCAGCTGGGGTTGAGCTTCCCCACGGTTGCCGATCTCCCTGCTGCATCCACCTTCCTCAGCACCAAGTCCCCCTCCACAAATTGTTTGACCCTGACATGCTTGTCGAAGTACTTGGCCATCCGTCTCTTCACCTCTTCCTGTCAGAGGGCGGAAAGATCCCGCAGTTCTTCCACCATGTCAAGGGAGAGCCGCAGCTCCTCCTCGTTCTCAGCCTGCCATTCTTCCCTGCCTTCCTTGGTCGCAACAACTCGAGGTGTCTGAACTTCAAATTCCACGGGGAGCATTGCCTCGCACCCATGAGAGAGTTTGAAGTGGGTCTCTCCGGTAGCTGTGTTGGGGGTGGTCCTCAGGGCCCATAGAACAGCGGGGAGCTGATCCACCCAACTTCCCTTTAGATTTTCCACTTTATTTTTCAGGAGGTTGACAATGATCTTGTTTGCGGCCTCCACCTGCTCGTTGCTCCTGGGGTGATGGACCGAGGCAAACCTGAGGTCGATTCCAAGCTGCTCGCACAAACTGGTGAACTCAGCGCTGGGGAACTGGGGATCGTTGTCCGTGACAATGGCCTGGGGCAGCCCATGACGGTAGATGATCTCCTCCCAAACAAAATTTCTGATAACCTAGGAGGTCACCTTAGCCAGAGCCTTCACTTCCAACCACTTGGAGAAGTAATCGATCATCACTAGGAGGAATCTCCTCTGTCCACTGGCCTGGGGGAACGGTCCAACCAAATCCATTCCCCAAATGGTGAAGGGCTAAGGGGTCGTGATACTTTTGAGTCATTGGGTCGACTGTAGCTGGAGGGGGGCAAACAGCTGGCATTTGTGGCACCTTCTTGTGAACTCCATTGCATCATGGCCCAGGGTGGGCCAGAAGTACCCCTGCCTGACAATCCTCCCTTCCAGGGTCCGACTCCCTGTGTGGCTCCCACACTCTCCGGAGTGGACTTCCTCCAAGATTCTTTGTACCTCCCCCTCGACCACGCAATGAGCCAACATCCCCGAGAGTGTCTTCCTGTACAGCTGCCCGCCCTGGAGAAGGTAGTACGCTGACTTATGCCTGAGCTTCTTCTTATCTGCCCCCTCCGGATACTCTCACGTGGAAAGGAAAGTTACAACTGGGTCCATCCATGAAGTCCGTTGATCTATCTCCATGTGCTCCCCCTCTTTGATGGAATGGCGGAATAGGTCGGTGATGGTACCCCCCGCCCGAGGACCGTGCTTTGCGAGCTGATCGACCTGCTCATTTTCCTCCCGGGGAACGTGCTGGATGGAAAAG
Source organism: Platanthera guangdongensis (assembly GCA_039583875.1). Lineage (NCBI taxonomy): Eukaryota > Viridiplantae > Streptophyta > Magnoliopsida > Asparagales > Orchidaceae > Platanthera > Platanthera guangdongensis. The sequence goes on from CM077153.1 coordinate 233,063,768, forward strand.
GTTTGGAATGTGCCGATGACCCCCTTTTCCTTGGCTAAGTACAATCGCAGGGTAGGCTCTCTTGCTTCAAACTCCCCGTTGATCTGAGAAGCTACCACAATGGAGTCGGTAAGGACCTCCACGTCCAGCACCCCTAGCTCCCTAGCCAGGCGCAGCCCTGCTATCACGGCCTCATACTCGGCTTGATTGTTGGTGATGGGAAAGTGAACCACTACTGTCTGCTCAATCCTAGTCCCCTGTGGGCTCTCCAACATCACCCCCACTCCTAGGGAATGTCTCCCCGAGGTGCCATCCACCTTCACCCTCCAAGGAATCGGACGAGTGAGCTCTCCCTCTGCCACCTCAGTCACATAATCAGCCAAGAAGTCGGCCATCGCTTGAGCTTTGATCGAGAGTCGCGGAACGAAGGAAACATCGAACTCACTCAACTCCACCGACCATTTGGCCAGCCTGCCAGAGTGCTCCACCTCCTTAAATATGTTGCGGAGGGGATGGTCAGTCACCACTCGGATTGAGTGTGCCTGGAAATAAGGTCACAACCTTCGGGCTTAGATGATCAGGGCGAAAGCCAGCTTCTCCAAAATTGGATACCGGAGCTCGGCCTTCCTCAGGACCTGACTCACGTAGTAAATAGGGAGCTGCTTCTTCCCCTCTTCCTGAATCAGTACGGAGCTCAAGGACTCTGCCCCGACCCCGAGATACAAAAACAGGTCCTCCCCCTCCTTGGGCCCTTGGAGCAGCGGAGCCTGGGCCAACTGCATCTTGAGGGCCTGGAATGCCTCCTCGCACTCCTTGGTCCATTCAAACCTTTGACCACCTCTTAGCGTTTTTAAGAAGGGGCAGCACTTTTCTCCAGCCCGGGAGAGGAATCTACTTAGCCCTGCCAACTTCCCTGTCAGGCGCTGCACCTCCTTGGTATTCTGTGGCGACCCTAGCTCCATGATAGCATTGACCTTGTCAGGATTAGGCTCGAACCCCGCAGGGGTGAGGAGATGCCCCAAGAACTTTCCCCTGCTAGCCCCTAAGACGCATTTCAGGGGGTTCAACCGCATCTTGTACTCGCGCAGGGTGACAAAGGTCTCCTCTAGGTCTTGGAGGTGGGAGTCCACATCCTGACTCTTAATCATAAGGTCATCCACATACACCTCCAGGTTCCTCCCCTTTTGCTCTTTGAAGACCCTATCCATCATCTTTTGGTAGTTCGCCCTTGCATTCTTTAGCCCGAAGGGCATCATCTTGTAAAACTAGCATCCGTCCCCCGTGATGAACGAGACATCCTTGATGACCGGGGGTGCATCCTGATTTGATGATAACCTGAAAAAGCATCTAAAAAACTCATTACAGAAAAACCAACGGCTGAGTCAGCCAGCGCGTCGATCTGAGGCAAAGGATAACAGTCCTTAGGACAAGCTTTATTAAGTAAAGAGAAATCGATACACATTCGCCATTGGCTGTCTCCCATTTTGACCATGACCACATTGGAGACCCAGCCGGGGTATTGTATTTCGGACACGAAGCCGGCCTTAAGAAGCTTTGCCACCTCCTCTCTGATGGGCTCTGCCAGCTTCTCCGCAGTGGACCTCTTCTTTTGTTGGACGGGGCGTGTTCCCAGGTCCAAGTTGAGGCGGTGGCAGGACACATCCGCGTCAACCCCCGACATCTCTGCGACGTTCCACGCGAAGATGTCCACATTCTTCTGGATGCACTCTAGCATCCTGCCTTGGTCTTCTTGGGTCAGCCCTCCGCTGACGTGGACCTTTTCCATCCTACCTCACCGAGTAAGGACTTCCAACTCCACCACTTCCTCTACAGCCTCCAACCTGGACTGCTCCCCCCATGCTTCAGCATCCCTTTCCTCCGGAACGGGGACCTCCAACTCCACCTCTTCCTCCATGGCCATCACTTCGGCCATCTCCTCCCTGTCTCTTCCTGTTGTCTCCTCTACACAGTTCTCCACCTCCAGCTCCTCCCTGTCTACTTCCTTCTCAGCCTCCTCAATCCTTCGCACCATCTCCTCGGCTCCCTCCTGCCACGAGATGGAGTTCACAGCGGTGACATAGCATTCCCGCGCCACCTTGGGGTCCCCCCTGACCCTGACCTGAATCACCTCAACATTGAACTTCAAACACCGATGGAATGATGAGGGGACGCAGCGGAAGGCGCTGATAAGGGGCCTCCCGAAGATGGCGTTGTAGCTGCTGGGGGAATCCACATTGACGAACCTAAAGTTTCTGGACAGCCCCCCTAGGGTGACATGGAGGCCGACTCCTCCTTCCACTTCCTTCCTCTCACCCAAGAACCCGAACAAGGGTCCGTCCGAGGCCAGCACTCTCTTCGCCTCCACCTTCATCACGTCAAACGACTTCTTGAAGACGATGTTGACGGAGCTTCCATTGTCAACGAGGATCCGAGAGTCGATAAAATTTTCGATGACTGCCTTGATGACCAGCGCATCACAGAATGGATCCTCGTGATCCGACATGTCGCTTCTGGAGAAGGTGATCCTCTCTTCTGGGGGTGGGGCTTGGGATGTGGAGGCAACGCTCCAACAATACATGTTGTGGAGGCTCGCCTTCCGGGAAGCATCGATCCCCACCCCTCCGTGGATCACTCTGATCCCTCCTCGGATCCCAATGTCCACCCAGTCTTCGCAACGGTCCTCCTCTGCCCGAGGCAGGACCTCCTCGATCCTGACTTCCTGGCGCCCCTGCTGCTGCTACTGCTGCTCTCTGTTCCCTCTCATTTCAAGGAACTCTGGGCACGCGGCTGTGGCGTGCCCCTCCTCCTGATAGAAGTCGCAATAGGGAAACTCCACCCTAACTTCTCTCCTCCTACTCCTTGCTACTCTCCTCCTCTCCCCCAAGGCTATGGCCATAGCATCTTCTTGATCGGGGAGTCGGGGCCTCTAGGCCTGCCTCCAGCTCGGGGGTGGAATTGATTTTGCCCCTCTTGATGGCGATCCCTTCCTGGGTATCCTCTCTGTGGCCCCTGCCCTTGCCACTCAGGCCTCCAGCCTAGCCGATGGTCGGGCTCCTAACGCCCCCACCTAGGCTGCTGCGGCCCCTAGAGCTACCTCTGTTCCCTTTGCCGGGGCTCTCCTCTTCTTTCTTCCTGTCCCCTTCCTCCTCTCGATTCCTTCTCCTCCTCCGTGGCCCACCTGGCCAGCTTCCACGCAAACTCCGGGTTTGACAACTCCCCATCGACTTCTCTCGCCGCCCTCTCCATCAACTCCTCGTAGGAGAGGGGGGGGGGAGAACTCTCTTCAGCTCCATCCTGAAGAATCCCTGCAGCAGGCCCAGGGTAAAGGCCATCATCAAACTATGTCTTGACATCTCCTAGACCTGGTTAACCTCCTCCTGGAACCGATCCACGTAGCTTCCCAGCATCTCATTCACCCCCTGCTTGATGTGGAACAGGGATTCCGACTCCTTCTTCCTCCTCTTCGAGGTAGTGAACCTCAGCATGAATTCCCGGCGCAGGTCCTCGAAGCAGTAGATGGAGCTGGCCCGTAGCTGGTGGAACCACTTCCTTGCCTTCTCCTTGATGGTGATAGCGAAGAGTCGGCACTTGAACCCATCCGACATCTGCCGGATTGAAACCACATCCTCAAACCATTGAACGTGCTGGACCGGATCTCCCTTCCCGGTGTAGTAGGACATTTTGGGTTCCCTAAACCCATCTGGAACTGGGGCATAGGAAACTAAGTCACTGAAGGGGCTTCCTCCCCCAACTGGGCGAGCTGGAGAGTCTCGCGAGCCCAGTTCGCCGAACCGGCCTCGGCCTGCCGAGCCAGGGAAGAGCTCGCGCCCGGGGAGCTCGCACCCCCGACCCTCCTCAGCCACCTCCTTCCCAGCTTTCCTGCAGGGGGCGTCTTCGCCCAGAGAGGGGGCGGCCGCGATCTGGGCTGCTGGGGTCAAGGACTCGGCCCGCGTGACGAGTGCGAACTTGACTAGGTTCAGCATCTCACTCCTGAAATCCTCGAACATCGTCACTGTGGTGAGAGGTGGGGGGTGGGGGGGGGGGAGGCGTCGAGTCCGGCCCGTCAGATCCCTGTCCTCTTGTAATCGGGCTCGCTGAAGCTTTTCTGCATTAACCACGCTCCACGCTCACCGCACCAATATGTTGAAACTGAAAATCGGTCTCCTGTGGAGTTCACTCTCGGGGAAGGGATGGTCGCGTGCCTACTTCACACCTGCAAGCAAAACAACAAAAGGAACAAGGGGAACCGACCCAAGGGCTCGGCGGGGAGTACCACCACACACCCGAAAGATCTGAGAGCGCTTCCCCTCCTTAACCAGAGGCCAAGCTAAGGTACCCTCAGAAAGCACATGAGAACTAGAGCAGGAGAGCACAGGAAGCATGCCTTCTGGGGTACCCCTTGGGTCCTATTTATAGTTTTCAGAATCTGAACTGCCAATAACCAAACTGAACTGACCTGAAGTTACCAGAAAACCCTTGGCTGGGTCTGCCAACAGCCAAACTCCGTTGTTTTGAAGGGCTATGGGCAGACCAACGAGGGAAAACAGTAAAAAGTACCTCGTATATCTGGGCAAGCTGGGGAGCCTGGCCACCTCGGCAGATCCTGCTCGCTTGTTGCTGCCAAGCTCCTCTATGAGGGCGCGAGCTGGGATGGCGAGCTCGCCCATCCATTGGTCGCCATCAGTCGACCTTAGCTTGACGATTCTGGTCTAGCTCGGTGTTAAAAACGAACAAAAAACAAGCCGAAAGTGGTTTAATAGAAACTTTATTATCTCAAAAAGGTATCTATTACAAAGTTATGACCTCCCTTATATAGAATGGGGGAGAGAAGAGAGAATACAAATAAGAGATGTGGGACTAAAAATTTACAGGACACGAGCGGACTATACAGACACAAACCGCGCGGTTAGACAGAAGGGCTAACCGCTCGGCTACTGCCTGAGAGAGAGAGAAAGATCACCATGAGAGACCGCTAGACCGCTTGGACCTCAGACAGCAACACACAGCAGCCAAACCGCAGAAGGGTAACAGTAAAACCGTGCTGTCCTCAACCCGCCAAGCCAGACCGCCACACCGCCCGGTTACTAACTTCAACACTCCCCCTCAAGCTGGAGCATATATATCGATCATGCCCAACTTGTCACAAATATGAAGAAATGAGGCGGATACTGGCTTGGTGAAGATGTCTGCCAGCTCTTTATCAGAAGTGACAAAGGGAGTGCAAATTTATTCCTTCAAAATCTCTTCACAAATGAAATGACAGTTGACCTCAATGTGCTTGGTTCTTTCATGGAAGACCGGATTTTTGGAGATGTATATGACAGCCTTGTTATCACAGAACATAGGTAGAGGAGAGTTGAAGACCTCTCCTAAATCAAGCATGAGAGCCCGTAGCCATTTTAACTCACAAGTGGTCGATGCCATACTCCGACACTCTGCTTCAGCACTGGACCTGGAGACAACAGACTGCTTCTTGCTCTTCCAGCTTACCAGATTTCCCCCAACAAAGGTGCAGAAACCGGAGGTATACTTGCGATCCCCTTTGTCATCAGCGTAACTCGCATCTGAGTAGGCTTCAACCCTTATATGACCATTCTTCTGAAAGAGTAATCCTTTCCCAGGCACAGCTTTGACATACTCCAAGATCCGCAAGGCGGACTGTAGATGGCACTCCATAGGTACTTGCATGAATTGACTCACCTTGCCCACAATATAGGAAATGTCGGGCCTGGTCACTGTGAGATATATGAGCTTACCAACAAGACGCCTGTACCGCGTAGTATCTGAAAGAAGAGGCGAATCATATGTCCAGGTTTTGTCTTCTCCAATTTTCATGGGGCATCGGGCAGGTTTGGCCCCAGACAATCCTGCTTCTTTTAATAGATCAAGGGCATACTTACGTTGGGAGAGGACTATGGAGTTGGGCTTCCGAGAGATTTCGATCCCCAAAAAGTACTTCGTAGAGCCCATATCTTTCGTGACCAGATGTTGACGAAGATGCCGCTTTGTCAAGGCTACCCCTTCCTGATCATCGCCAGTGAGAAGAATATCATCGACGTACACAGCAAGAACCACCAGTACCGAGGAGGTTTTGCGAATAAATAGCGAGTGACCAGCAGAGCTGCGCGCAAAACCAACAGCCGCCACGATGCCGCTGAACTTGTCAAACCAAGCGCGAGGGCTCTGCTTGAGGCAATAGATTGCCTTCTACAGCCGGCATACTCAGGTCTCCCCCAGAGCAACATACCCAGGAGGTTGCTCCATGTAGACGGCCTCCTAAAGATCACCATAAAGGAAGATATTCATTACATCCAGCTGGGAAATCGGCCAATCTCGGTTGACAGCCACATAGAGAAGGACCCGTATGGTGCTGAGACGAGCAACAGGAGAGAAGGTATTGAAATAATCAACACCATAGGTCTGAGTGAATACTTTAGCCACCTAACGGGCTTTGTAGCGAACCACACGACCATCGGGGAGGAATTTCACCACAAAAACCCAGCGACAGCCCACAACATCCGTGCCAACTGGAGGAGGAACACGTGTCCAGGATCCCCATTCAGTGAGAGTAGCAATCTCGTCATCCATGGCAGCCTTCCAATACGGAAGGGTAAGAGCTTCCTGATAGAAATATGGGGTGGAAGTAGAAGAGATAGCCAGAGCAAAGTCCCGACGAGCAGGCGTCAAACGATCATAGGAAACAGCAGCAAGAGGATGCTGGGTACAAGCCCGAACCCCTTTGCGAAGGGCAATGGGAAGGTCCAAGTCAGTAGGTACCGCAGGATCCGGAGCATCCGTGGTGGAGAAAGCTGGCCCAGGAGAAGAGAGTGACGACAGCGAAGAGGAGGAAGGTGGAGGAGAAGGAGCGGGGGAAGACGGTGGAGATAGTGGAGGTGGCGGAACAGTAGCAAGAGTGGAGGGAATATGGGGGGTTGGTGATAGAAGGAGTGGGGGTGTGTGGAGGATGAGCAGGAGGAGAGGAAGAAGCGGAAGAGAAGTAAGAAGAATTTTCAAAGAAGGTAACATCCGCAGAGACAAATTGTTTGTGGGTGACGGAGTCAAAGCAACAATAACCCTTCTGAATGGGAGAGTACCCCAAAAAGATACATTTGGTGGACCGAGGGGAGAGTTTGTCGCGGGTGGGAGAGGGAGCATGCACAAAGGCTGTGCAGCCGAAGATACGTAGAGGAAGAGGAAAGGGTTCTTTGCCCGGATAGAGAATGGAGAAAGGAGTTTGACCATGGAGAACGGTGGAGGGAATGCGATTGATGAGATAACAAGAGAAGAGAACAACATAGCCCCAGTTGGAGTGAGGGACATGCATTTGCGTAAGCAGAGTGCGAGCAACATCAAGGGGGTGACGATTTTTGCGTTCCGCCACTCCATTTTGTTAGGAAGAGTAAACGCAACTGGTTTGATGAATAATCTCATGTTGCATACAAAAAGAGGAAAAGGCTTGGCTAAGATACTCTTTTGCGTTATCCGAGCGTAAGAGTTTAATGGAAACGCCAAACTTAGTTTGAATTGAATGATAAAAGGATGTCCAGATATCAAAAAGTTCAGATCGGTCTCGTAAAAGATAGACCCAAGTACAATGAGAAAAGTCAACAATGAACGTAACAAAGTAAGAACTACCCCGCCCAACGGTAAGGGTAGGAGCAGGACCCCAGATGTCAGAGTGAACAAGATCAAACGGATGGGTGGATCCACGAGCTTGCTTTGGAGGAAAGGAAGAGCTGTGATGCTTGCCAAGTTGACATGTGTCACAATTAAGAGGAGGATGTTGGGAAGGGAGGTGGGGGAGAAGTTGACGAAGAAGGCGAGCGGGGGGAATGACCAAGGCGAAGATGCCATTGGAGAAGATCTGTAGAGGAGGAGGAGAAGGCAGAGAGAGCAGAGACGTTGTCGAGGAAGTAGAGGCCGCCACTCTCAGTCCCAGTAGCAATCGTCCGTTGGGAGGTCGGATCCTGAAAATAACAAGAGGTAGTAGTGAATGTGACGGAGCACTGTAGTTGCTTGCATAAAGAGGTAACCAATAACAAATTGCAAGGGAACTGGGGCACATAGAGGGTATCTGCAAGGCAGAGAGACGGAGTGACTTGAACCATGCCCGTCCCATTGACCGGGGATGGAGAACCATCCGCAACTATGACAGAGGGCGACCGATCATGATTGTCTAGATGAGAGAAACATTGAGGATTGCCTGTCATATGATTTGTAGCACCAGAATCGATCAACCATCGTCCGCGAGTAACAGTGTGGGAACTACCAGAAGAGATGACCACCGAGGCGGACGGATCAGAGGAAGGGCAATCCATTGAAGAGAGATGGTGAGAGAACAGCAAGCCGCGACGGCTAAAACAAGTCACAAGCCAGTCGGACAGAAGCAGGCCGCGCGGCTAGGAAAGCCACAGGCAGGCGAAAATAAGTCGGACGGCAAAAGATAGGCCGCAGTGAATAGTGAGCACGAGCGAGTAGAAGGAAACAGGTCGAGGCGACTATTAAACAAGTCGTGACGACTAAGAGGAGTAGCGAGAGAAGAGAAGCAATGAGAAACAAGCCGCACTAACAGGGCAATGGTCAGAAGAGAAGGCAAGCCGCGAAGACAGGTCGCGGGAAGCAGAAACAAGCTGAGAATCAAGCGGAGGGAAAGAAGTCGAGCGGCTAGAAGGTAGCCCGCGCGAATAGAAGAAGAAGTTGAATCAGGAGGAAAAGATCATTTGCTCTGATACCAAGTTAAAAACGAACAAAAAACAAGCCGGAAGTGGTTTAACAGAAACTTTATTATCTCAAAAAGGTATCTATTACAAAGGTATGACCTCCCTTATATAGAATGGAGGAGAGAAGAGAGAATACAAATAAGAGATGTGGGACTAAAAATCTACAGGACATGAGCGGACTATACAGACACAAACCGCACAAGCCGTGTGGTTAGACAGAAGGGCTAACCGCTCGGCTACTGCTTGAGAGAGAGAGAGAGATCGCCATGAGAGACTGCTAGACCGCTTGGACCTCAGAAAGCAACACACAGCAGCCAAACCGCAGAAGGGTAACAGTAAAACTGCGCGGTCATCAACCCGCCAAGCCAGACCACCAGACCGCCCGGTTTCCAACTTCAACACTCGGCAAATACCGTGCTCGCGGTCGATGAATGCCGAGCTCGGGTTCGACATCTCCTTGCCAAGCTCGCCCACAATCTTCAGTCCTTTGTGGGAATTGCCTGTTGCTTGGACGATCTGGACCGCCCGGTGTGGTTCTTGGCGACCTCACTCGCCAGACACGGGGTTGTACACGGGGAGCTCGCATCATCTCCCCTCCTCTGCAACTTCCTTCCCAGCTAGCCTGCTAGGAGCGTCCTCGCTAAGGGCCGGGACCGCGAGTACATGTGCTGCTGGTGTCGAGCACTCAGCACGCGCGCCGAGTGCGAACCTGACGAGGCCGATCACCTCCTGCCTAAATTCTTCGAACATCACTACCGTGGCGAGAGGGGGAAGGGGTGGCGAGTCGTACCTATCTGAGCCTTGCCCTGATCCTCCAGTCATCGAGCTAGCTGAAGATTTTCTGTACTGACCACTCTCCACGCTCACCGCACCAAAATATTGAAACCAAAAATTCGGTCTCTTGTGGAGTTCACCCATTGGGAATGGATGATCGTACACCTACTTCTCTCCTACAAGCCAAATAACAAAGGAAAAGAAAAGGGAACTGACACAAGGGCTCGGCGTGGAGGTCCCACCACACACCCAGAAGGACTTAGAGCGCTTCCCATCCTTAACCAAATGTCGAGCTAAGGCAACCTCAAAAAGCGCTAGAAGACTGGGGCACAAGTAAACATGCCTTCTGAGATACCATTGGGTCCTATTTATAGGTTTCTGAAAATGGCCTGCAATTGACCAACCTACGCTATCCTGAGCAGCTATGTGCAGCCTAATTGGGTCTGCCAACAACGTAACTCCACTGTCCCACTAGGCTACATGTAGGCCAACAGGGGTAAAATGGTAAAAACACATCACGATAACCAGGGCGAGTAGCCCTCTGGAGCCTCCACTCGACTGGGGCGGCGAGCGCTCGATAGTGCTGGAGCTCGCCGTTTCTATCCCCCTAGGCGAGCACGGGCCCGGCCTGCCCTACTCGCCTACTGCCCGCTGAGCCTCCTGGGGCGACTGCGAGCCGGACTGCTCCACTCGCCCGCTACTCGCTGAGCCCCTGGGGTGAGTGCGAGCCGGCCTGCTCCACTCGCTCCTCAAACTGTTCACCCCACCGAGATGAGTCGGACTGCTGAGCTCTGTCTCCCAGGATGCTCGCCCGGAACTTGGACTGCTCGATCCGGCCGGTCTGGCTCCTAGCGACCATACTCGCTGGATATGGGGTTGTACACCTGTGACATTCAAGTGGGTCTATAAGCTGAAGAAGAAGGCAGATGGAGCATCGAGCGGTACAAGGCTCGCCTTGTAGCTCGAGGTTTTTCTCAACAGTATGGAGAAGACTAAAAATAGACGTTCAATCATGTGGCGAAGATGACTTTAGTTTGGGTTGTGATGGATTTGGTGGCTTGCCAGGGCTGGAAAATGTGGCAGCTAGACATAAAGAATGTGTTTCTTTATGGGGAGATCGATAAAAACATCTTCATGGTTCAGCTGCCTAGATATGTGTCTGAAGATCATCCAAGACACGTCTACAAACTCTGGAAGGCCCTTTATGGTTTAAAGCAGGCTCCGAGGGCATGGTGTGAGAAGATCGCAGAGTACCTCCAGTTTTGTAGTTATTCTGCCTCGGATTCAGACTCGAGGTTGTTCATCAAGAAAAGGGGGGAGCTTTATGTCTTGGTGCTACTGTACATGGATGACATGATCATCACAAGAAACTCCGAGGAGGAGGTGGCTAGGCTCAGGGCAGAGCTACCCATTCGGTTCAAGATGAAGGACTTGGGTGAGCTCCACCATTTTCTTGGACTCGAGATGGAGAGGGAAGAGAGTGGTATACTTATTTCCCAAAAGGGTTTTGCGGATCATATTGTTGAGCGATTCGACATGCAGGAAGGGAGAGTTGCTCTACTCCTCTTGAGGTTGACATTAAGCTTCGACGAGATGAGGGGAGGATACTTCCAGATCCTCTTGTGTTTCGTGCTCTGGTGGGGAGCCTTATCTATTTGACGATTAGAAGACCAGACATTGCATATGATGTAGGCCGAGTAAGTCGGTATATGGAGGAACCTCAGAAGCCTCATCTGATGGCGGCAAGGAGCATTCTGAAGTATGTGAAGTCCACTTATGACATGGGTCTCCTTTATGAGAGAGACAAGCTTCAACCTGCACGGATATATGAATGCTGATTATGGGGGAGATTCAGACGAGCGGAAGTCAACATCTGGTTATGTCTCCACATGTGGATCAACATGTATTTCTTGGTGCAGTAAGAGCAAGATTTGGTGTCCGTCTCTGCTACGGAAGCAGAGTATATTGATTTGGCCTTGGTAGCTCGGGAAGCCATCGGGCTTAGGAGGTTAGTAAAGGACATCCACGAAGAAGTGTGCTGTCCTACTCTACTACGCAGTGATAATGAGAGTGCCCTAAAACCAGTTAATAATCCAGTTTTTCATGTGTGGACCAAGCATATTGGGATTGAGCACCATTTCATTCGGGAGAAGTTGTTGGAGGGGTATCTTGTGGTTGGACATTTGCGGAGCGAGGACAACATTGCAGAAATCTTCGCAAAGCCGCTGTTAAAGGGGTCATTTACTCGATTATGGGAATTGCTCGGGCTAGTCTGCACTTATCACTTCAAGGGGGAGTGTTGAAATTGTTGAAGTGAAGTGGTTAGCCTGGGCAAGCTGTTCAGGAAGACTGTGCAGACAGTCTTGGTGGTTTCAGTGATCAGACCGGACGATCTGAGTTGACAAAGCTAGCAACTTGCTAGGTCAGCCAGTGTTCTGCGGCTTGTTTCCCAGGTTTTTTTAGGCGGTTAGGATGGTTATCCACTCAATTGCCGGTTTTGTGCAGCTGGCTTGGGAGTTTGTCGGTCTTGTGCGGATTGGTATTGTTTCTGCTGGTGTTGTGTTCGCACCCTGAATGTCTGGTGGTGTGGACTTAGTCTATATTTGGACCAAGTCCAAGTCGGCTTAGTCCAGAGGTCGTGTAGCCTGCACAGGTTGGTTTCTTCATCTGCCTAGCTCAACAGTAGTCTGTCTTGTGCGACTTGACTGCGAGCTAGCTTTCATCGGTTTGGTGCCTTGTTCGCAAGTGGGTGGACTAGGGCGGTACTCGCTGAGTCCGCCTGGTTGGTGTTCTAGTATGGCTGGGTTTGACGGTCTTTCCCTTGGCTAAGTCACAACAGTCCAGTGTATATCCTTAGTGTTGGAATCGAGATTCGGCTCCACCTCGAGTTCGGACCTAGGGTGCAACTCACACCTACTTCTCCCAAGACATCCCTTGGTGAGAAACTTGAATTTGGGGAATGACCCTTGGCTCGAGCGTGGAGGTCCCACCTCACACCCGGAAGACCTTTGAGATCTCCCCCTCCCTAGCCAATGCTGAGCTAGGTGCCTTAGAGGATGAAGGAAGAAGATGAGGAGTGGTGAAAACTGGATGCCTCTCCAAGGCACCACAAGGGTCTATTTATAGGTTTTTGAGGATGGCCTGCCAATAACACAATCCTGCCGCTCTGAAAATACATAAATACCCCGGGACTGGTCTGCCAACAACCAAACTCCGCTATTTTGAACAGCTATTTGCAGCCCACCAGGGGCAAGATAGCAGACCCTCAAGCCGGGCAAGAGAAGAGAACCTCACGGTGTCGCCGGGCGACGCCCTAGGGGAGAAGGTTGGGGAGGGTAGCGGGTTCGCGCCACACCCGCCCCCTAAGAGAAGGCTGGGGCGGGTGCCGGGCTCGCGCTGCACCTGCCACCCGAGAGGAGGCCGGGGGGGAGGGGTGGCGTGCTTGGGCTGCACCCACCCCCCTTAAGAGGATGCCGGGGTGGGTCCCGTGCTCGTGCCGCACCCGCCCCCCTGAGAGGAGGCCGGGGGGGGGGGGGGGGGGTGCCAGGCTCGCACCGCAATCGCCCCCTAGAGGAGGACGGGGTGGGTGCTGGGCACGCACCGCACCCGCCCCCATGAGCGGAGGCTAGGGCGGGTGACGGGCTCGCGCCCTGGAGGAGGCCGGGGTGAGTGCCGGCCTCCCGCCGCACTCTCCCCCTGGAGGAGGCCGGGGCGGGTGTCGGGCTCACGCCACACTCGCCCCCTGGAGGAATACACCATGCACTAGCAAGCTAGGCCAAGTTTTCCTCCCCCTACTTGTATATTATGCAGATTAACAATAAATTTACCTCCAAGAGTGCAAAACCCACTTAAACGCTTATAAATATATAGCAAGCCTCGCACTTGTCGGGGAACCTGATTCCGCAAATACGGGGTTGTACACAATTCCCGTACTTTTCGAGCGAGTTCCACGCTCGGAAAGAAACATCCAACCCAACATATTCGCTGAGTGTAGCTCTCTCGCGACAAAAAATACTTGCCCTCTTCGAGGGGTCAACCTGCCATGCTAGCTAATGGGAGCCTGGGTGGCGAGATCCCCTTTGGGTAGAATTCACTTAACCTCCCCGAGGGGTGAACCTACCATGCCACCTAATGGGAGCCTGGGTGGCGAGATCCCCTGGGGGGTTGGAACTTACTCTCCACCGAGGCACATTCGAGCCATACAGCTAGTCGGAGCCTGGATGAGGAGATTCTCTTGAGGGTTAGTTCCTTCTCGCCACCGAGGCAAATTTGACCCATACATCTAGTGAGAGACCGGATGATGAGATCCTCTCGGGATAAGAACTTACTACCGAGGCGCATTCGACCCATCCAACCAGTGGGAGCCTGGATGAGGAGATCCTCTCGGGACAGGAGCTTACTACCGAGGCACATTTGACCCATCCAGCTAGTGGGAGTTTGGATGAGGAGATCCTCTCGGGGTTGGAACCTTCTTGCAACCGAGGCACATTCGATCCATCCAGCTTGTGGGAGCCTGGATGAGGAGATCCTCTCGGGACAAGAGCTTACTACCGAGGCACATTTGACCCATCCAGCTAGTGGGAGCCTGGATGAGGAGATCATCTTGTGGTTGGAACCTTCTCGCCACCGAGGCACATTCGACCCATCCAGCTAGTGGGAGCATGGATGAGAAGATCCTCTCGGGGGTTGGTTCATTCTCTCCACCGAGGCACATTCAACCCATCCAACTAGTGGGAGCCTGGATGAGGAGATCCTCTCATGACAAGAACCTTCTCGCCACCGAGGCACATTCGACCCATCCAGCTAGTGAGAGCCTGGATGAGGAGAACCTCTTGGGAGAAGAGCTTACTACCGAGGCACATTCGACCCATCTAGCTAGTGGGAGCCTGGATTAGGAGATACTCTCGGGGTTAGAACCTTCTCGCCACCGAGGCACATTCGACCAATCCAGCTAGTGGGAGCCCAGATGAGGAGATCCTCTCGGGGGTTGGTTCCTTCTCGCCATTGAGGCACATTCGACCCATCCAGTTAGTGGGAGCCTAGATGAGGAGATCCTCGCGGGGTTGGAACCTTCTCGCCACCGAGGCACATTCGACCCATCCAGCTAGTGAGAGTTTGGATGAGGAGATCCTCAAAGGGGTTGGTTCCTTCTCGCCACCGAGGCACATTCGATCCATCCAGCTAGTGGGAGCCTGGATGAGGAGATCCTCTCGGGACAAGAACTTACTACCGAGGCACATTCGACCCATCCATCTAGTGGGAGCCTGGATGAGGAGATCCTCTCGGGGTTACAACCTTCTCACCACCGAGGCACATTCGACCCATCCATCTAGTGGGAGCCTGGATGAGGAGATCAGCTCGGGACAAGAGCTTACTACCGAGTCACATTCGACCAATCCAGCTAGTGGGAGCCTGGGTGAGGCGATCCTCTCGGGATTGGAACCTTCTCGCCACCGAGGCACATTTGACCCATACATCTAGTGGGAGCCTGGGTGAGTAGATCCTCTCGGGACAAGAGCTTACTACTGAGGCACATTCAACACATCCAACTTGTGATAGCCTGGATGAGGAGATCTTCTTAGGGTTGGAACTTACTCGCCACCAAGGCACATTCGACCCATCTAGCTAGTGGGAGCATGTACGAGGAGAACCTCTTGGGGGTTGGTTCCTTCTCGCCAACGAGACACATTCAACCCATCCAGCTAGTGGGAGCCTGGATGAGGAGTTCCTCTCAGGGGTTGGATCCTTCTCTCCACCGAGGCACATTCGAACCATCCAGCTAATGGAAGCCTGGATGAGGAGATACTCTCAGTCGTGGAACTTTCTCGCCACCGAGGCACATTCAACCCGTCCAGCTAGTGGGAGCCTGGATGAGGAGATCCTCTCGGGGGTGGAAGTTTCTCGCCACCAAGGCACACTCGACCCATCCAACTAGTGGGAGCCTGGATGAGGAGATCCTCTTGGGTCAAGAACTTACTAACGAGGTACATTCGATCCATCCAGCTAGTGGGAGCCTGGATGAGGAGATCCTCTCGGGGTTGGAACTTACTCGCCACCGAGGCACATTCGACCCATCCAGCTAGTGGGAGCCTGGACGAGGAGATCCTCTTGGGGGTTGGTTCCTTCTCTCCACCGAGGCACATTCGACCCATCCAGCTAGTGGGAGCCTGGCTGTGGAGATCCTCTCAGTCTTGGAACTTACTCGCCACCGAGGCACATTCAACCCATCTAGCTAGTGGGAGCCTGAGTGAGGGGATCATCTCGGGACAAGAGCTTACTACTGAGGCACATTCGACGCATCCAGCTAGTGGGAGCCTGGATGAGGAGATCCGCTCGGGGTTGGAACTTACTCGACCCCGAGGCACATTCGACCCATCCAGCTTGTGGGAGCCTGGATGAAGAGATCCTCTCGGGATAAGAGCTTACTAACGAGGCACATTCGACCCATCCAGGTGGTGGGAGCTTGGATGAGGAGATCCTCTCGGGGTTGGAACCTTCTCGCCACCGAGGCACATTTGACCCATCCATCTAGTGGGAGCCTGTATGAGGAGATCCTCTCGGGGGTTGGTTCCTTCTCTCCACCGAGGCACATTCGACCCATCCATCTAGTGGGAGCTTGGATGAGGAGATCCTCTCAGGATAAGAGGCTTCTTGCCACCGAGGCACATTCGACCCATCCAGCTAGTGGGAACCTGGATAAGGAGATCCTCTCAGGACAAGAGCTTACTACCGAGGCATATTAGACCCATCCAGCTAGTGGGAGCCTGGATGAGGAGATGCTCTCGCGGTTGGAACCTTCTCGCAACCGAGGCACATTCGACCAATCAAGCTAGTGAGAGCCTGGATGAGGAGATCCTCTCGGAGGTTGGTTCCTTCTCGCCACCGCGGCACATTCGACCCATCCAGCTAGTGGGAGCCTGAATGATGAGATCCTTTTGAGGTTGGAACCTTCTAACCACCAAGGCACATTTGACCCATCCAGCTAGTAGGAGACTGGATGAGGAGATCCTCTCGGAGGTTGGTTCCTTCTCGCCACTGAGGCACACTCAACCCATCCAGGTAGTGGGAGCGTGGATGAGGAGATCCTCTCGGGATAAGAACTTACTACCGAGGCACATTCGACCCATCAAGCTAGTGGGAGCTTGGATGAGGAGATTCTCTCGGGGTTGGAACCTTCTCGCCACCAAGGCACATTCGACCCATCCAGCTAGTGGGAGCCTGGATGAGGAGATCCTCTCGGGACAGGAGCTTACTACCGAGGCACATTCGACCCATCCAGCTAGTGGAAGCATGGATGAGGAGATCCTCTCAGGGTTGAATCTTCTCGCCACCAAGGCACATTCGACCCATCCAGCTAGTGGGAGCCTGAGTGAGGAGATCCTCACGGGATAAGAGCTTACTACCGAGGCAAATTCAACCTATCTAGCTTGTGGGAGCCTGGATGAGGAGATTATCTCGGGGTTGGAACTTACTCGCCATCGAGGCACATTCGATCGATCCAGCTAGTGGGAGCCTGGATGAGGAGATCGTCTCGGGGGTTGGTTCCTTCTCGCCACCAAGGAACATTCGACCCATCTAGCTAGTGGGAGCCTGGATGAGGAGATCCTCTTGGGGGTTGGTTCCTTCTCTCCGCCAAGGCACATTCGACCCATCCAGCTAGTGGGAGCCTGGATGAGGAGATCCTCTCGGGGGTGGAACTTTCTTACCACCGAGGCACATTCGACCCATCCAGCTAGTGGGAGCCTGGATGAGGAGATCCTCTTGAGGGTGGAACTTTCTCGCTACCGAGGCATATTCGACCCATCCAGCTAATGGGAGCCTGAATGAGGAGATCCTCTTGAGTCAAGAGCTTACTACCGAGGCACATTCGACCCATCCAGCTAGTGGGAGCCTGGATGAGGAGATCCTCTCGGGATTGGAACTTACTCGCTACTGAGGCACATTCGACCCATCTAGCTAGTAGGAGCCTAGACGAGGAGATCCTCTCGGCGTTGGTTCCTTCTCTCCACCAACGCACATTCGACCCATCCAGCTAGTGGGATCTTGGATGAGGAGATCCTCTCGGGGTTGGAACCTTCTCACCACCAAGGCACATTTGACCCATCCAGCTAGTGGGAGCCTGGATGTGGAGATCCTCTCGGAGGTTGGTTCCTTCTCACCACCGAGACAAATTCAACCCATCCAGGTAGTGGGAGCCTGGATGAGGAGATCCTCTCGGGATAAGAACTTACTACTGAGGCACATTCGACCCATCGAGCTAGTGGGAGCCTGGATGAGGAGATTCTCTCAGGGTTGGAACCTTCTCGCCACCGAGGCACATTCGACCCATCCAGCTAGTGGGAGCCTGGATGAGGAGATCCTCTCAGGACAAGAGCTTACTACCGAGGCACATTCAACCCATCCATCTAGTTGGAGCCTGGATGAGGAGATCCTCTCAGGGTTGGAATCTTCTCGCCATCAAGGCACAACCCATCCAGCTAGTGGGAGCCTGGGTGAGGAGATCCTCTCGGGATAAGAGCTTTCTACCGAGGCACATTCAACCTATCCAGCTTGTGGGAGCCTGGATGAGGAGATTCTCTCGGGGTTGGAACTTACTGGCCACCGAGGCACATTCGACCCATCCATCTAGTGGGAGCCTGGATGAGGAGATCGTCTCAGGGGTTGGTTCCTTCTCGCCACCGAGGCACATTCGACCCATCCAGCTAGTGGGAGCCTGGATG
This sequence comes from Platanthera guangdongensis, assembly GCA_039583875.1. Lineage (NCBI taxonomy): Eukaryota > Viridiplantae > Streptophyta > Magnoliopsida > Asparagales > Orchidaceae > Platanthera > Platanthera guangdongensis. The sequence continues at coordinate 233,081,961 of CM077153.1, forward strand.
AGGAGATCCTCTTGGGGGTTGGTCCCTTATCTCCGCCAAGGCACATTCGACCCATCCAGCTAGTGGGAGCCTAGATGAGGAGATTCTCTCAGGGGTGGAACTTTCTTGCAATCGAGGCGCATTCGACCCATCCAGCTAGTGGGAGCTTGGATGAGGAGATCCTCACGGTGGTGGAACTTTCTCGCCACCGAGCCATATTCGACCCATCCAGCTAATGGGAGCCTAGATGAGGAGATCCTCTTCGGTCAAGAGCTTACTACCGAGGCACATTCGACCCATCCAGCTAGTGGGAGCCTGGATGAGGAGATTTTCTCGAGGTTGGAACTTACTCGCCACCGAGGCACATTCTACCCATCTAGCTAGTGGGAGACTGGACGAGAAGATCCTCTCGGGGTTGGTTCCTTCTCTCCACCGAGGCACATTCGACCCATCCAGCTAGTGGGAGCCTGGATGAGGAGATCCTCTCGGGCTTGGAACTTACTCGCCACCGAGGCACATTCGACCCATCCAGCTAGTGGGAGCCTGTGTGAGGATATAATCTCGGAACAAGAGCTTACTACTGAGGCATATTCAACCCATCCAGCTAGTGGGAGCCTGGATGAGGAGATCCTTTAGGGGTTGGAACCTTCTCGCCACCAAGGCACATTCGACCCATCCAGCTAGTGAGAGTCTGGATGAGGAGATCCTCTCGAGGGTTGGTTCCTTCTCTCCACCGAGGCGCATTCGACCCATACACCTAGTGTGAATCTGGATGAGGAGATCCTCTCGGGGGTGGGGCTAGACATGTCATTCAAACCATACTAAATTCAACATCCTCAAATGCGGAAAATTTTAAGATCTCCCGCCATGGAAGCTGCTTAAGAACTTCTGTATGAGCCATGGTCCACGCTCACCGCACAAAAATGTTGGAACCGAGATTCGGCTCCACCTAGAGTTTGGTCCTAGGGTGCAGCTCACACCTACTTCTCCCAATCCGTACGTTGGTTAGATACTCGAATTTGGAGAATGACCCTTGGCTCGAGCGTGGAGGTCCCACCTCACACCGGGAAGACCTTTGAGATCTCCCCCTCCCTAACCAATGCTGAGCTAGGTTCCTTGGAGGATGAAGGAAGAAGATGAGGAGTGGTGAAAACCGGATGCCTCTCCAAGGCACCCCAAAGGTCTATTTATAGGTTATTGGGGATGGCCTGCCAATAACGCAATCTCGCCGCTCTGAAATTACTGAAATACCCCAGGGCTGGTCTGCTAACAGCCAAAACTCCGCTGTTATGAACAGCTATTCGCAGCACACCCGGGGCAAGACAGCTGACCCTCAAGCCGGACGAGAGGCGAGAACCCCATAGTGTCGACGGGCGACGCCCCAGGGGAGAAGGCTAGGGCAAGTGCCAAGATGGCGCCGCACCCGCCCCGCTAAGAGGAGGTCGGGGCGGGTGTCGGGCTCGCGCCGCACCCGCCTCCACCCCCCCCCCCCCCCCAAGAGAGGAGGCCGGGGGGGGGGGGGGGGGGTGCCGGGCTCAGGCCGCACCCGCTCCTCTTGAGAGGAGGCTGGGGTGGGTGTCAGGCTCGCGCCGCACTCGCCCCCTGAGAGGAGGCCGGGGCGGTTGCCGGGCTCGCGCCACACCCGCCCCCTGGAGGAGGCTGGGGTAGGTGACGTGCTCGCACTGCACCCGACCCCCTGAGAGGAGGCCGGGGCGAGTGCCGGCCTCCAGCCGCACATGCCCCATGGAGGAGGCCGGGGCGAGTGCCGGCCTCCCGCCGCACTCGCCACCCTGCAGGAGGCCGGGGCTGGTGCCGGGCTCGTGCCACTCTCGCCCCCTGCAGGAATACATCAAACACAAGCAAGCTAGGCCCATTTTTCCTCCCTCTACTAGTATATTATGCAGATTAACCAAAAATTTGCCTCCAAGAGTGCAAAACCCTCTAAAAAGCTTATAAATATGTAGCAAACCTCGCGCCTGCCGGGGGACCCCATTTCACGAATACGGGGTTGTACACTCAGCCTTTGCGGATACACTTGTTGTTTGCACTGGATAGGTCGGTTATCATATCATCTAGGGCGGTGATCACACTCCTCTCCGCGCCTATAAATAAGACCCCCCTGTCACATCAGATGGTACCGAGTGAACAGTAAGTCAACTCGTGGAAAGTTGTTGCGATTAGGGTTTTCTATCCGCGCGGTTTGAAGAGTTTTGACCGGTTTGTGTTGTGCAGGTTGTACTGATAGCGCTGAAGTGCCAGGAACTTGGTTCTGACTGAGTGTGGACTCTGCAGGTTACAACTAGCGGTTTACAGCAGGTCGCAGCTTGCGACTAATCGGTTTCTCTTCTGCAACTTCTTCCCAGTTTAAATAACTTGTCTGCCTCTGGGCGGCTTGTTCAATTCGGTGGCAACAGTCCACGTGTTCTGGCGGCTAGGCGATCTCGCGGTCACGAGACTTGCAGTTAAGCGACTAGAGTTCTTCAGTAGCTATGGAATAACGGGTAGTCCATGCTGCTTGTTGCTGTCTTGCGACCAGGCGGCTTCAGCGGACTCCATAGCGGTTAGCAACAGAGCCGATAGTTACTCCTTGAGGCTGCGCGGTTTGTTTTCATCTTGTAATTTTCTCGCTCCATCAGATACATTGACAATCATGTCTCGTAATGTATTCCTCGCTGTGTAAAGATATTTTTGATTAGTACAAGACTCTTGCTCTTCTACATGTTTTTGGCTTGCTTGGACTTAGTGTGGTTGAGTGTTCCTGCGCATGGTGTCCCGTTTTCCTCCATCACAATTTTTTTCAGAGTGCGCGGAGGAGCACATGTTGTCGAGGAGGAGTGCTGATGATGAGTGTTTTGCGTCATTCTTGTATGCTCGATGTGGAGCAGTTGCTTCTGTGCTGGAGTGTTGAATGTTGTGCGTGGATGAGAGCAGAAATCTTCGAAGATCCTTTGAAGCGTTCGAAGATCTTCAAGTCAGATTTTCAAGGATGAAGCAGACTCTAGGGAGAGTTCTGGGGTGCGTTGGAGGAAAATCTGGAGGAGAACATAATGAAGAAATGACATCAGGGGTGGTTATGGTGGTTACGTGATTATCTGTTGACAATAACCACCATATTTACTAATTGCAGGCCGGAACTTTTAATATTTTTATGATAATATTATAGGCACACCCGCCCGGCTACTCGCACCCCCACATCTGGTTGTTACATCGGTGGTTACACAGGTTGTATTTGCTCATCAAATGGTAGATATTGCATGGGATTGATCGGATGGCAGGGGAAGGGCCGAACAGTGATGATGGTCGGAGATGTGCACCCAACGGTGGAAGGCGGCCCGGGGGGAACGGAGCGGCGAACGGAGGGCCAGCTGTGGCCATCTCGCGGGCGCAGCGGAGGGCCAGCTGCGTTCCACTCGGCCACTGGCGAAGGGCCATCTGCATCCCACTCGGCCGCTGGCGAAGGTCCGACCACGACCCTCTCGGCCGCGGGTGGAACCGTGGTTGCGTGGCAATGCGCATGCGACAATTCGGGCGCAAGGCGCACCTGACTTGGCGCGCACGGGGCGCACACAGCCTTGTTCCTGTGAAGCGCGTGTTGGGCGCGGGAGACTTTGCTAGGTGGACGCCATCTCTTTTTTGCGGGGGAGCGTGCATGTGTGGTTCTACGACGATTGCGATTATGGCGCTAGTGGAGTTGACTACGGTCAAACCCCACTTTCTCAGTCAAAAGAGGTAAGTGCTTTTGCCATCCACAACCCAGATTAATCATGATATTAGGGGACCCTATCAAGACCTAAGAGAATCTATATTCAACTTTTGGTGGATTGGGTTAATCTGTAGTAGCTAATCATGTGTTGTCCACACTCTTAGATTAGTGTTTCTTTTTAAAGATATTTAATTAATTAAAAGTGTGAGATGATATTTTTGCACTATAATTAATAATTAACTATGATTACTTAAGACATATTTAGGCTCCATTTGACTTGTTGTTTTTGCTCCAATGAGTTTGGATAAAAAACATCACTATCATAGAATGTTTGTTAGGCACGAAAATTAATCATGGACATAAAAGTGGATGGAATTCCTTAGGTGAGGTGGGGCGTTCATGAGCGATGGTTCATAATCACTGCGTTTACAGCCACTACCACCGTGCCAAACGAAGCCTTAATCACCATAGCTTGCACTAGTATCCCACTACATCCACCATCATCACTCATCACATTTAACATTTTAATCATTCATAACCTCCAATAATAAGAATGAAAATTAACGTAATCACCACCTCTATGTACCTCCTCCGCTGCTCTTGATGGTTTCAATTGATAACCTGAGTATTAGATCATAGGTTCCTCCCTTTTGATACATTACAAGAGAAGATAATGATGACAATTATTGCGTGTCATCCGGCTTTTCTCCAGTCTAGTGAATCAGACCGTTTTATCTCGGAGTTGGACAGGGCGCACAAAAATGGAGTTGGAACAGTCCAATAACGATGTTTTTGCTCATGGTCAGGGTGATCACCAAAAAGGAGGTCACAAGCACTCACAAGAGGGAGACCTCACATTCAGAGTGATCACCAAAAATTAGGCAGTGAGCACTCTCGAGGGGGAGACCTCGCAGTTAGGGAGAAAAAAAGAAGTCTGCAAGCACTCTAGGGGGAGACCACGCGATCGGGGCAATACCAAAAAGGAGACTGTGAGCACACCCGAGGGGTGCCCTCACGAGCAAGGTGATCGCCAAAAAGGAGGCCATGAGCACTCCCGAGAGGGGAGACCTCATGGTTAGGACGATTGCCAAAAAGGAGGCCGCGAGCACTCCCAATGGGGGAGACCTCGCGGTCACGGTGATCATCAAAAAGGAGATCACGAGCACTCCCGAGAGGGATACCTCACGGTTAGGGAGATCCCCAAAAAGGAGGCCGCGAGCACTCCCAAGGAGGAGACCTTTCAGCCACGATCACTAAAAAAGAGGCCAGGGGCACTCATGAGTGGGATACCTCATGATTAGGAAGATCAACAAAGAGGAGGTCGCAAGCACTCCCGAGTGGAAGACCTCATGGTCAGGGCGATCATCAAAAAGGAGATTGCGAGCACTCCCGAGGAGGATATGCCACGGCCAGGGTAGTCACGAAAGAGGAGGCCACAAACACTCCTTAGGGGGATACCTCGCGATCAAGGTGATCATCAAAAAGGAGGCCGCAATCACTCCTAGGGGGAGACCTCGCGGTCTGGGCAATCACAAAAAAGGAGGTCATGGGTACCCTTGAGGGGGAGACCCCGTGGTCAGGGCGGTCACCAAAATGGAGGCCATGAATATTCTCGAGATGGAGACCTCGCGATCAGGGCAATTGTTGATTATTGATGCCTCTTCCTCTTTGAACTGGGTGGTTCCGGGGGGGGGTGATAACTATATCTTTATTATATAAATCAATATGCATATTTGGAAGCACACCATGAAACTCATCTGGACCGTTCGATCTCCAAGAAATCTCATCTGGCCATTGGATCTAAAAAAGGGTCTGTCATTAGCCATATCTCTCAAAAAAACACTTTTACACCTCAGATTTCCTGATACCACATTTCTGCCTCCCACACCTTCACGGGCAAGGATTGTCCGCTACGACGGCCCGCCGGGGGGTTTGGGCGGGCAACGCTCGCCGGGGGGCGGGCGAAGCCCGCTTGAATGTAGGCGTTGAGTCCCGGCGATGAGTGCTCTCAGGCGTACGCCCCACTCAGGGGCATTGAGTTAGGGGTGTTGAGTGCACTCAACGCCTGTACAAGCATTGAACGTGCACTCAACGCCTGTTTAGGATAATATTGCAGGCGTTGAGTGCACTTAGGCATTGAGAGTGCACTCAACGCCTGTTCAGGCCTGCACTCAACGTCGGGGGCCGGGAGAAGCCCGCCGGGGAAGGGGGGGGGGGGGGGGGGGGGGCGAAGCCCGCATCAACGCATTGAGAACGGGCTAAGCTCGTTCGAAGATGCTAGTGTATATATATATGCTTATTTTCCCCCGGTTTATTAGGGCAAGTTAAAAGCATTGTCGATACTTCTCTTCAGCGGTGGCAGGTGCGACTACGGCAAAGGACAATCAGCGGTAGGAGGCGCAGTATCCTCATTCCTCGTCCAAGGGCAATGAAGGTGGTGCAGCTGTCTGGGCGAACTAGTTGTGGAGTTAGGTTCGTCGTTCCTCTTTGCAAATTGATTCCTCCTGCTTCCAAATCAGTTCGCCGGGTGCTGCCTCCACCAGAGGGCCGGTCACCGGCGTGGACTGCTGCTGCAAACCGGAGGTAGAAGGAAAGGCCCCCTCTAGTGGTAATTTTTTCAAATTGATTCCTCCTGCTTCCAAATCTGTTCGCCGGGTGCTGCCTCCACCAGAGGGTCGGTCACCGACGTGGACTGCTGCTGCAAACCCGAGGTAGAAGGAGAGGCCCCCTCCATTGGTTATTTTTCGGTGGGGAAATATGTTGGTGAAGACTACTCATCTCAAATACTCGAGCACTCGTTTTGGTGTAAACACTCCTCATTATTTTAGTGGATCGTTCTCTAATGTTCTACCCATGGATGTAGGAGCTTCTCTCTAAACCATATAAATTTTTTGTGTCGTCAGGGTGTGCTTGATTTATTTTCTTGCATTTTTTCTCTTATATTGTGCAATTGCTATTCTGTTGTGTTCTCGTGGTGTCTAAGCGATCACGGGTAATTACATAACAATTGGTATCGGAGCCAGGTTCCGATTCTTGGAAAACCCTAAACAACGTGATGGTGACAAAAAGTTTGATGCCGAAGTACGTTGACAAGATTTATTTTTGGTCTGTGGTAGAAACAAATTAAGGTAGATCTTGTTCAGCAAAGTCTCCATAAAGAGCTCCTTGGCAAGGAGAAGTCTGGGAAGGAGGATGACAAATGAGAAGAATTGGATCTGAGGGCCATCAGTACAATTCAGTTGTGCCGAGCAGACGATGTGATTTACAATGTAGTCGACGCTGATGCTATAGTAGATCTAAGAAAGAAATTGGAGGAGCTCTACATGTCCAAGTCACTGACGAACAAACTCTACGTCAAGAAGCAGTTATATAACTTGAGGTTGTCCGAGAGCACTTAGTTGCTGGAGCATATGAATGTGTTCAACAAGCTTATTTCTCATCTACGTAGTATGGATGTGAAAGTTGAGGAAGAAGACCAGGCTCTTCTTCTACTGTCTTCATTGTCGAAAGTCCTTAGATCACTTGGTCACCACGATCCTTTATGGGAAGGACACCCTGAAGATGGAAGAGGTGATGACTACACTGCTATCTAATGAAACGAGAAGCAAGTTAGGTTCTAGCACCGATGAGGGGCTACTAGTGAAGAGCAACGACTCAGTTAGAGACAGATTTAGAGATAGAGGAAAGAATGGAAATAGGCAAAGGTCCAAGTCCACAAGACAAAACAACAGGTGTCACTACTGCAAGGAAGAGGGACATTGGAAAAATAATTTCCAAAAGAAAAAGCTCAAAGAGAATACACAAGAGCCACAACAGGCTGCGGTGGCATCCGATAATGAGATCGATGATAACGTTCTTCATGTCTCACCCTGTCTCGACACCACAGATGCATGGATCATGGATACTAGATGCTCTTATCACATGTGCCCGAATAAAGAATGGTTCCATAGCTTTAAACAATGTGATGATTGTCGTGTTCTGATGGGAAACAACTTAGAGTGTAGAACAATGGGGATTGGAAGTATCAGAATCAAGATGTTCGATGGAACTATCAGAACGCTTACAGAAGTCAAATATGTGCCTGATTTAAGAAAGAGCTTGATTTCTTTAGGCACTCTATAGGCAGCTGGTTATTCCTACGTTGGTGATGGTGGCTATTTGAAGGTCAAGAAAGGCGCTCTAGTCGTGATGAAAGGCGAGCGCTCAGGCACTCTATACAGATTGATCGACATTATAATAATTGGAGATGCAGCAGTTTCTACGTCAACATATGAGGATTCCTCTCTGCTATGGCATGCTAGGCTTGGCCATATGAGCGAGAGAGGACTATTGAAGCCGCATAAGAAAGGGCTGTTAAAAGGAGTAACAACGCGTAAGTTTGACTTCAGCGAGAAGTGTATCCTCGGCAAATAGTGTAAAGTAAAATGTGTGACATCGAGCAAGCGTAACAAGCATATCCTGGAGTACATACACTCAGATGTTTCGAGGCCAGCCTCATAGCCATCACTTGGAGGTGCCAAGTATTTCGTGACCTTCATCAACGATTTCTCAAGAAAGTTTTGGATCTGCTTTCTCAATCACAAGTCTGAAGTATTCGAGAAGTTCAAGATCTAAAAGACAAAAGTGGAAAAGCAGACAGAGGAGAAGGTAAAATACCTCATATCTGATAGTGACGGTGAATACACCTCTGTAGTTTCGGGCATATTACAGTCAGGAAGGCGTCATGAAAGTCTTTGTTTCAAAAGTAGCTATACACTTAGAGGGAGGGGGTGGGTGATTAGGTGTACTACTCTTTTTGAACTTTCTTTAACTTTGGTGAGTTGTGTGTTTGATTATTATGTTAGCTTTCAAGAACAACACACCAGATTTTATAGTGGTTCCCCAAGGTATGAGTTCATCCTCTTTCCCTCCCACCTTTCTAACAATGTGTTAGACAAGGCAATTTTCTCCAAACTCGACTCAAAGAGCTTACAACATATATCCTTCAGGATCTCTCAGGCTTCCTTCAAGCCCTACCTCAGGCCACATCCCAACACACTTAGAGTAATCTTTACTCCTACAGCTCAGTGACCCTCCAGATCACCTACCTCAGGCTTGTCAAGAACCCTACAACTCGGGCTAGGAGGATAGCCCTACACTCAGAGATAATTAATATCCTACCTCAGATCTTGACAAGATCCTACCTCAGGCACTCAAGCCCTACCTCAGATCCACACCAGGATCCTACTACTCAGCCTTTATATTTTAGGCTTACAACTCGGATCAATAATGATCCTACAGAAAGAGTAAATGTTTGATGATGATTGACTCTAGAGGTAAAGTTCCTTGAGTCTTCTTTTTACTGAACTGAGAGAGCCCAGTACTAACTTCTTCATAGCGGCATGGTTGTAAATATTCAAGTTTAATCTGCTTATGCTGAGAAGTCAACTGTAGAGCACTATTTCTCCAAGACTTTTGATGTACCAGTGTTGAGTGCAGAGGCCCTGAAAATGAACAACAACTAGAGTTTGCTCTGCTTCTTCTTACACAGGAAAATAAGTTTCGTGTTCTTGTTGTTGAAGCCTTTTTGATTTTATAGTTCTTTGTGATCTTTAAATAGTTAGCTTGTCTGTATTTTTCAGACCTTCAGTAAATCCCCATGTCAAGAATTTTGTTGCTTGATGGAGATGATGAAGATGACCAAAAAGCTTCTTCTCCTCTTATTTAATTTCTCGAAGAAGATCCATAAATCGTCGCCAACGGCTCTATGAGCTGTATGGGTCAGCCGAATTAGTTAACCGCAACATATCTTTTACATTTAGTATAATACAAAAGGCATACAATGCCTTTTGTCATCTAGCATGCAAGTCCCGCGACATTTGAATTTTAGATGATGTAAGCATGACTCAGTGCTTGGGGACTTAGCAATTTCAGTCAATTTGCATAGGCGTTGAGTGAGGCCTTGTCAGTCAACGCAGAAATACTTAGCAGAATTTTTTTATCTTGAGTCATTGAGTGAACCTTCAACACTTAACACATTTGACTTTTACAGCATAACTGTTAAGCCGTTGAGTGATCCTTCATCACTCAACTCTTTTGGACTTAGAAGAATCTTCTTGTATGAAGGCATTGAGTGAAGCTTCTACACTCAATGCTTTCTGACTTTGCTGAATTTCTTGATGTGGCATTGAGTGATCCTTCATCACTCAACACTTCTGTGCTTAACTAGAAATCCTTTTGAGTAGGCATTGAGTGAACTGCCTTCACTCAAAGCTTCTGTCCTTAGACAGATTTCAAGTCAGCAATACTGAACCTTTCACTACATGGCGTTCTATCAACACTTTTAACCTTCTGGCATTGAGTGAAGAAAGTTCACTCAACGCTTCTGGACTTAGCTTGTTTTCTGCTTATCCAGCATCCTGTCTTGAGTCTCACTATCATTGTGACCCAAACAACCTATCTAATCAATATAACAGTATATAACCTGCATTTAATGAGCTTGTACATGTATATCAGATACAAATATATGTATACCATTGACATGTGATCCTTCTTCAAATCTGCGACATTGTGATCAATGAATCCAGCAATCTCCTCCTATTTGTAGAAGTCAGAACTCCAGTCAATGATATACACTACCATATGAATAGAAAATATTCACAACAAATAAGAACAATAATTGACACATAATCAGAAATGTGATTAACTTTTAAAGTGATAATTATAAACAGATTGTGTGCTTATAATAATGTTCACAATCCTAAATCCCTTAAGGAATACATAAACATTTCATGTTTCAGGTTCCTTGGTAACTATCCCCCTACTAGGTTTCTTTATAGCCTTTGCATCAGCATCAGTCCTCTTTTACTTCTGTCTTTCAAAGTAATTATAGGACTTTGGGAAGTATTTGCTTGGCTCCAGATCATCTGGTGACACATCCCCTGTCTTCTTGTCTCTTCTAAATTTTTTCCTGGCCTCTTCATTGCTTTCTAGCTTGGCCCATTCTAGGGAGCTGTATAGCTTTCCCTTTTCAGTTTTCCTTTCTTTGATTTGATCCCAGGAGGACAGAATGATAGTCCTTGATTGTGTACTCAATTTTTCAAAGTATGGCCTGGTTTCAATCTCTTCTCTATACCTCTTTTTGCTGAGCATGACCTCTTCCCCCTCTTCAACAATAAACTTACCTTTGGCTATTGAAATCTATTCTGTAGTGGGGCTGAAGGCAGGAGTATCAGCAGTAGTAGATGGTTCAGCCCACTGAGCACCATCTTGATCACCATAATAATCATCATATTGATTATCATACTGATCATCAACAGTCTGTCCTTCTGGAAGAGGAGCATGAACAATATTATCATATGAATATTGTTTAAGTCCTAATAATCCCCTGATAAAATAGGTTACCCCAATAACATTCTCATTATTTGCTTTGATCATTTCCTTCTCCCCTTTATGACTTCTTCAGACATAGTAGCATTTAGGGAGCTCTTGGCTAGAGAGAGTCTTTCATCTAGAAAATTTACCCCCTTGGTCACATGATTCTTAACTTCCAGCATATGATCATCCAGATATTGAGTGCATGCATCCATCCTTCTCTTCAGAGTTGTCTTGTTTGCTTCCATCAGTGTCTTCTGCACATTATGAACCATTTCCATGTTGCTAGAAATGATATTATGATTTTCCATAATATCAATCTTATTTTTCTAGATTTCCTCAAGCTTGTTTTCAGTATTGATTACAGCAGGGGCAACTCTCATGAAAAAAGAAACTATGTTGGCCTTTAGTTGGTTTACTTCAAATCTGATGGACTTGATCTCTGTAGATAGATCCTTTCTCAATTCTTTGATGGAATCATCAACAAAATGTTCTAGTTGTCTCCTTTGGTCATCTAGTAGACCTTTAAGTTGTGCCAGAAATGTTGAGGACATTGAATCAGTCTGATGAGATGCCCCTTGGAATCAGGCATCATCATCCTTCTCCCCTACAACTTCTCTAGATTTTGGGTTAGCCACCATGAACTCAGATGATTGTTCAGCAACATCAGTCTTTGGGAAATCAGCCTTGGGTACACAATCTTTATATATGTCTATAATATCTTTAGTTTCCTGAGCAGGAAGCTCTATTGGAATCTCCCCCTCAACCGTTGCATTCCACATGGGAACATGTTGCTCTGTATCAACTATGATTGGAGCATCTTCAATCACTATATCAGTAATTTGCTCCCCATCACCTTGAGGATTGAAGAGAATCACTTCAGGACCTTCTGGAGTCTGATCAATCCTTCTCTATAGATTTTCCAGGAAGGTATCAAGTTGATCTTGTGCTGCTATGACTTGCTCCCCCTCGGCAAAAGAATTCATCTGAGTAGTCTCCCCCTCAATGTCTGCACAGATTATTTCCACCGTGTTTCTAGTCAGTCTTTCAACTATTTCTGTTGGAGTATCTTCAGACTGAGTTCCACCAAGTTGAATCCTTGCTACAGGTTCTCATAGGATATATAAACCTGAGCACTCATATCTCTTCTAGTTTCATTAGAAGAGTCAGACAGTTGAGGATTATATGGCTCTTCCTCTCTGCTCTCAGAAGAGCTTCTTCCTGTGCTTTCCTCAGTGATGATGCAACTTTCTTTTTCTTCTTCTCAGATGTTTGTTGATGTGGCTATAACACCCTATCCCATTTGTCAAACATTGTTGAGTCCATCCACCTCATATGATGGATATTTATTCCTAGCCTTACATTGAGGATCCCTGGAACAGTAACATACAAGTACAAGGACATGATTCTTCCCAGGTTACGCTCTGGAACACATTCCACAACCCTGTAAAATAGCACCTTTCCCCAGTCAATTCTCTTTGTAAGAATTACCATTGTCATGAGCTCAAATATTTTTCTGGAGATCTTATCATGTAACCTATTGTGCAAATTAGTGCTTTACCAATCAAATCAGTTAGAAATTTTCCTTTGAGATTCAATTATTTTCTTAAAATTGACCCAGTGGAGTGCTTTGAAAGCCCACACCACTTGAGGGTGGATTTCACATCATCCTGATAAAGTTCAACCTCTTCATCTGTTGGTCTGAACTTGGGTAGATTCAGGGCTTTGCTTAGTCTTCTAGGATTGATCTTGATCTTATGCCCATTGATGGATGATTTGATTTTATTGGAGGATGAATCGGCAGTGGCATTCAAATAGAGTTCAAGCACTTCTCTCTTCCATATCGATCTTAGCTCCGAGAGGAGGAACTCTAGGTCAGCGATCTTCAGTAAGTAAAGAACTAATTGTACTTCCTTGGAGCATCCTTGAATCCATTTCTCACTAATTCAGAACCTTCGAAAAGGAAATCTATTCCTTTTGGCACCATGAACCTTTGAATTTTTCGAGTTTTGCTTGAGCTTTCGTCGCAGGGAGGCAGAAAATCAAAGAGGGAAAGGAATAATGTATTTTATTTTAAGCACACGTGCTTATATTTATACTTACCCCTATTTGAGAATGTTGAGAGGCGCGCACCTATCGTGTTTGACATGAGCTAATCAATGACTGAGATTAATCCTGGAAGATACCCGCAATCAGGACTATGTGGGTAAGATCGTTGAGTGGTCTCGACGCACTCGACACACTCACTCCTGTAGTTTTCTCAGCATACTCGACGCTTGGACACTTAGTCCATATCTTCCTTGATATCTTGCAAGGATCAATACTTTCTGCAACACATATGCATCAAGAGGCAATGAAGCTATACTAAGTCCAACATTCTCAACTCAAATTTGAAGGTGTTGAACTTGACTTCATCCAGTGACTTAGTGAAGATATCAGTCACTTGTCTGTCTGTGTGGACAAACTCAAGACTGATGTCCTCCCTTTCTACATGCTCTCTAATAAAATGATATCTAATCTCTATGTGCTTAGTCCAACTATGATACACAGGATTCCTAGCAATAGAGATTGGAATTGAAGAATCACAAAACCTTAGAGTTCTACTTAGCTGGAGATTATAGTCTTGGAGCTAATGTTGGATCTAAAGTAGTTCTGCACAGCAACTTCCAGTTGAGATATACTCTCATTCAGCTATTGCGATGACAACACTTGTTTGCTTCTTGTTGCTCCAAGATATAAGTCTTCTTCCTATAAATTGACAGGTTTCTGATGTGCTTTTCCTATCTTCTCTACAACCTGTAAAGTCTACATCTGAATACCCAATTATTTAAAAATCATTATTCCTAGGGTACCATAGACCAAGATCAGGTGTGCCTTTAAGATATCTCAGAATCCTTTTTACTGTAAAATAATGAGACTTCTCGCAGATAGCATTACCTCTCACTACTTTGACGAGGAAGGAGCATAAGTTCGTTTGGACGCCGGAGTGCGCACGAGCTTTTGAGGAGTTGAAGTGTCGGTTGACCACGACGCCTGTGCTGAGTTCGCCATGTGGGACCGAAGGCTACGAGATTTATAGTGATGCTTCGGGCAGCGGTTTGGGTTGCGTGCTACTGCAACACGGAAGTGTAATAGCTTATGGCTCGAGACAGCTAAAAGTACATGAGAGGAATTATCTGATCCATGACTTGGAGTTAGCGGCCGTGATATTTGCCTTGAAGCTGTGGAGACACTATTTGTACGGTGTGAAGATTGATATCTACACCGATCACAAGAGCCTGAAGTATCTTATTGATCAGAAAGATCTGAATATGCGGCAGCGTAGATGGATGGAGTTCCCTGGGGACTATACATTCAAGATCCACTACATGCCTGATAAAGGGAATGCGGTTGCGGACGCGCTGAGTCGCCGAGCCCCAGCTCAAGCCAATTGGCTATCGGTGCATGATGAGCTGTTGGTGCGGGAGTTGGAGGCGTTGGAGATTGTTTGTGTGGACCGCCTTGCCCTTCTCTTCATAAGTCGCTCCCGACCTTCTCTCGGACTTAGGACGTCCGCTCCAACAGTCACAGGCAAAGTGCCCCGTCTTTCCACAAGTAAAACACGCACCCGGGGTCCGACCCGTAGTCGCCCCAGAAGCACCAGAAGGAGCAGGACCCGAAGTCCTATGCTTCTTGAAAGACCTCCGATAGCCGGACTTTGAAGTAGTCGACACTTTGAATTCAGATTTCTTCTCACCCAAGCTTTTCTTTGCTTGTACATTCTTCATGTCCTTCTCCAAGGACTGGGCAGTATTGACCAAGGTTAAGAAAGCCTGCGTCATCGGCCCCGAAAGTAGTAATCTCAACTCATCTCTCAAGCCTTCATAGAAGCGATTAGTCTTGCGCTCCTCATCCACGATGGTGGAGCTAGCATAACGACTCAGACGAGTAAACTCGTGGAGATATTCATCTACGCTCCTCTCACCATGAACCAACTTCAGAAACTCATTCTCCATAGAAATCCTCTGAGTAGAAGGGAGGTATCTTGCTAAGAACAATCCCGAGAACTCTTCCATCGGGACGTCTGTAAGTTTTCTACCTCTCAAATGATGCAGCTCCAATCCTTCCCACCACATTCTCGCTTCACCGTCCAGAAGGAACGTAGCGATGGTGGTCATTTGCCACTCCTCCGTCTCCGTTGCTGTCATGACTCTCTTCACCCTGGAGAGCCAGTCTTCAGCATGAGATGGGGTTCCCAACCCCGAGAATACCGGAGGGTTAAAGCTCATTACATGCTTAAGCTGCCTCTCGGTTGCCCTCCTTCGCACCACCGGTTCCACAACCACTTGCTCCACTCTCCTCGGCTCAGCCTCTTGAAGAGGTTCCTGCTCCATCACAGGAGAGGGCTGCTGCGTTTGCCTTGCAGGCTGTGCATTTATCACGGCCAACACCGCTTCAGCCACCAATCGTATGTTCTCAGCTGATAGAGGTGTTGCAGGAGCAACATCTGGTGCACTGCTAGCCTCAGAAACTCGACGTTTCGACGGCCCAACACCACTTCTGGTCACCTATAGTGGTACAAAACACCGTTAAGCGACCAAATAAATTGCAAACAGCAATTATAGGAACACGCAGGTTCCTCAAACACATGTATTTTCATTCCTAAGTGGACATTCATGGGTTCTTTTACTGTTATAACGATGACGCACACAATATGCTCACCACCCCTTAAAAAGAATTCGCCCACGAATTCATTTTAAGCCCGACCAAAACCAGTAGTCTGATACCAAATTGTAACACCCCCTATCCGTCGCATAGCATATAGCAGTAGGTCCGACCGGGGCCCGACGCCGTATGCCACAAACAGATCGGGTGGTTACTCATGGAAACCATCCAACCAATCAACGTCCTACACAGAGCATTCTAGCGGAAGCAATTTATAAAAGTTGAGAATAAGAACCCAGCACTAAAGCATGAATGTCCACTAACGAGATGGTGGCGTTTGCGTTGCAAGCGGAGGAGAAATGTGAAAGAGACGCTCCAATCCGGGTAGTTGGAGCCGACAAGCTTGGAAACTGTGCCAAGGTTGCCGGAAGGAGTAGGAGGAAGAGGCGGAGCCGGATTGGCGACAGGGGTGGTGGCAGTGGAAGCATCAGAAAGAGCCATAGGAGCAACCAACGGGAAGCCGTGCGGTTAGGAAACAATCCGGGCGGATAGGAAGAAGAAGAGCTGCAGCGGTCACGAGGGCAGACACCAGCGGCCAAAAAAGCCACGACCAAGCCGCAGACTCAAGCAGAGGGATAGAAGTCGCGCGGCTAGAAGACAGTCTGCTCGAACAGAAGCGAAGACCAAACAAGGTAAACAGGTCGCGGCGATAGGAGGCGGCGACTTAGCACAGGTAACAAAGAGGTCGCGCACACAGAGGGCAACGACAAGGAGAGAAAGAGGCCGCGCGGACAGGGCGCAAACGGGCAAAGCAAGCCGCGTGGACAGAGAAGGCACACAGAATCATGAGGAAAAGATCGAGTCCTCTGATACCATGTAAAAGCCGAACAAAAACAAACCGGAATGGTTTAACTGAAAACTTTATTATCTGAAAAAGGTATCTATTACAAAGGTATGCCATTCCTTATATAGAATGAAGGAGAGAAGAGAGAATACAAATAAGAGATGTGTGACTAAAAAATAACAGGACACAAGCGGACTATACAGACACAAACCGCACAAGCCGCGCGGTTAGACAGAAGGGCTAACCGCTCGGCTACTACCAGAGAGGGAGAGATCGCCATGGAAGACTGCTAGACCGCCCGGTCTCCAAGTCGCTAGAGACAAACCGCTATACCGCTTGGACCACAGACAACAACACACAGCAACCAAACCGCCGAAGGGAATTGCAAAGCCGTGCAGTCATCTACCCGCCAAGCCAGACCGTCAGACCGCCCGGTCACCAACTCCAACATAGGTGAAAGATTATCCACGAATGAATTGAATCTTACATTGAAATTAGAGAAAAGATAAAATCATGATTACCCTTTATGCACAATGTATTGATAAATTTGTTTGGGCTACTTTTTTTTCTTGTTTTGTGTTGAACTTGACATAAAGGTTCTGTTTGGTAGGACTTATTTTCACCGGTCAACAGGTTACGACCGCATGAACCGGACTTCTGTCGTAGCCGCTTGATTGGTGAAAATAAGACATCCCAAACGGAGCCAAAGTCTGATCTAAAACATGGTTGTGGTTATCTTTAGGGTTTTGGCTTGAATCTTTGTGTCGACCCGAGTTCTAGTCAAGTTAAGAAATGATCTAATTTTGGTTAACTTAAATCTTACATTTAGTTCATTTCCCTGGATGCATAACATTTCTCTTGGGTTCCTCTTGGTTCTTTGGTGTTAGAAACTGCATTTTAGAACACAAGGCTCTGTTTGGGAGGATTTATTTTCACCGGTCAAGAGGTTAGCACCGCATGAATCGGACCTTAATTAAGGCCCGGTTCATGCGGTCGTAACCGCTTGACCGGTGTAAATAAGTCCCCCCCCCCCCCCCCCCAAACGGAGCCTAAGGCTCAGGCTCTGTTTGGGGGGGGGGGGGACTTATTTTCACCGGTCAAGCGGTTAGGACCGCATGAATCGGGCCTTAATTATGGTCCGATTCATGCGGTCGTAGCCCCTTGACTGGTGAAAATAAGCCCCTCCAAACGGAGCCTAAGTCTCTTGGCTCCATGGGGGGTGGGATGTATTGGAAATTAGCATTGATTTTAAGTTTTTAACCCTCTCAAAATTGTAGGACATGAAATCTTTAAAAAGGTTACTTCATGTGAGTGGTTTTCAAAAAAAAGGTGAATCATACTGAGCTTCATGTGGAGTTTTACATATAAAAATAGTTGAAATACAAACTCAAGTCGGTGATGAGCTTGACCATGCAATTCACTGGAAAAAAAATTGGGGCAAAAGAGTTTAATAAACTAAGCATATCTTTTTCCATGTAGGGGGCATTTATTGATACTTTGATGAAGTGTATTTTAGCAAGCTATGTCGGTTAAGGGAACCTAGTTGTCTTTGAGATTCACGTTAGGCCGAAATACCTTTTGGTTTAGGCATTTCAACACTTTTGATTGAACAAAGGAGTGTGAGTTTAATGGCTTTTTAGATTTGGGTTTAACTATTAGGGTCCAAATTATTATTGTTGTCGACCTAGGTTCAATGGTTGAATTTAGAGTGATTGCTTTAAGATTGGCTTTTGGTAATAATTTGAATTGGATTGTTGAATTTATGATAAAATCTTGTAATTGTGATATTTTTTTATCTATGGTTACATTGATGGGTTCTTAACAAAAAAAATGACATTTAAGTTGAATGTTGTAGAAATGAAGATGCCGAGATATGAACTAAAATAATGAAGGAAAAGTAAGATGTAATAATATTAGAAGAATAATAGGAGCGCTGTGTAACAAAAAATCAATGAAAATAAATATATATGATTTGGACATGTAAAAATTATGATTGAGAATGCATGCGCTAAACAAATAGGTAATATAGTTTGTTTTGAAGGATTGAGAAGAAAATTGGTAAATTAAGGCTTCATTTGGCGTGGTGGTGGCAATCGTGAATGCGGTGGTCGTGAACCGTCGTTCGTGACCGACCTCACCTAAAAATATTCATGCATTTTATACTCAAAGCTACTTTATTTACTTGGTAGTGGTCATAACATTTATCTTGCAAAACATACAATCTATGATAATGGTGTTTTTTTTGACCAAACACATCGGGGCAAATAAGCTGTGTCAAACAAAGCTTAAGGCTTCGTTTGACGTGGTGGTGTGGTCGTGAACGTAGTGGTCATGAACCATGGTTCATGAATGTCCAACCCCATCTTAAAAAATTCATGCATTTTATGCTTAAAACTAGTTTATTTACTTGGGAGTCGACGTAACTTTTGTCTTGTCAAACATACATTTTATGATAATGACGTTTTTGACTGTTGAAGCTTGAGGAGACCGGGCGGTTTGATGTCTAGCCGTAGCGGTCAGCTTATCTCCTCGGTCTGGCGGTTTGCCTCAGCGGTGTGCTAGTCTTCATGTTCTGGCGGTTTGGCTCAGGGGTCTGGAGGTTTGTCGCAGCAGCAATCTGCTGGGCAGCTGCATCAGTGGTCTGTTGGTTAGCCGCAACAACGGTTTGTTGGTAAACCGCAACTGCGGTCTAGATATTAGCCGCAACAGCGGTCTGTTGGTAAGTCGCAGGTGCGGTCTAAAGGTTAGCCGCAACAGCGGTCTGATGGCAACTCGCAATTGCAGTCCGGTGACCTGCACTGGCGGTCTTCCCTAGCGGTCTGGCAGCTTCCATCTGTTGTTACTGGGTGATCTTCAGTTATTCTTTGTATAGTGTGTGGTTTGACTTTATCTTACTGCATAGGCCGCGCAGATTGTATTTAGTCTCATATCTCTTGTTATATTCTTTCATCTCCCTCTTTTTCTATAAATAAGGGGACATACTTATGTATTGTTTATCTTTTTGGAACAATAAAATTTGCGGTTTATTTACATCTTGGTCATTTATTCGCTTATTTTTTTCACATGGTATCAGAGGAAACCGATTCATTGCTCCATTCAGATTACGGTTTGTTTTTCTAACCGCGCCAACTTACTCTTCTGGTCTTCTTCTAGTTTGCTTCTGCTTCCTGCCCTTGCCTCCCTTGTCGCTTCTCCCGCGACTTCTTTCTTTGCGCGTGTTCTATTCGCACGACTTCTTTGCTAGTCGCTCTTCTTTATAGGAATGCCCCACTATATTGGCTGTTCGCACTTTCTTCTTTCTCCTTTCTCCTTTCTCCTTTCTCCTCGCGGGTTGTTTCTTCCTTCGGCTTGTTTCTTCTTGCACGGGTTGTTTTCTCTACTCGCGCGGTCTCTCCTTTTTTGTGCTTGTCGTGTTCGCATGGCTTCTCTACCCGCTGCGGGCTCCGCATCCTGGTCGCGGATTTTTCCTTGCCGCTGGTGTGTTGTCACCGTGACTGTGCGGTCTCTTTCTCTTTTCTCTTCTCACGTGGTTTGTTCAGTTTAAACCGTGCAGTTAGCAGTTGTTTTCTATGGCCACTCCATCTTCTCTTGCTAATTCTGCTGCTGCTTAGTTGGCCACTATAGCAAGGTGACTCATTGATTCTGGTGCTACTAATCATATGACGGGAAATTCTCGTCTTTTCTCTTCTCTTGATACGACTAACCGGTTGCCTCCGGTTATTATTGTGGATGGTTCTCTCTCTGGTTTGTGGATCTGGCACGATGCATGTTACACATTCTCTTGAGCTTCATGACGCTCTTTATGTTCCTATTTTTTCCGTGCAGTCTTCTTTCTATCACTGCTCTTGGCAAACAGTTGAACTGTGACGCTGTTTTTTCTGCTTCTACCTGTGTTTTTTGGGATTCTCACACCAAAGAGTCGATTTTTATGGGAACTGCAAGTGGTGGCTTGTTCTACCTTGATACAACGTCTGCTTTTTCATCATCTTCTTTACTTCAATGACATCTTCGCCTTGGGCATCCTCCTCCCCGGATTCTGTATCAGCTTTTCCTCGATTTACCTTGAGAAGATTCTTTTCTTAATTGTGAGGATTGTCAATTTGAAAAACATCACCGATCTACTTTTCCTGCTAACCATGAACGCAGCTCTTCTCGACTTTTTGATCTGGTTCATTCAGATATTTGGGGTCCTGCTCCCCTTCCGACTGTTGGTCGGGGTAGCATGTATTTTGTTACTTTTATTGATGATTTCTCTCGGTATACATGGTTGTATCTGTTGCGTGACCGCTCTGAAAAATTCTCTGTTTTTACTACGTTTTATAATGAGGTACGTACACTTTTTTATACCCCTATTAAAATTCTTCGCACAGATAATGCTAAGGAGTATCTTAGTCATCAGTGCACGTCATTCTGTTTCAATCATGACATTGTTCATCAAACTACTTGTCCTTACACTTCTTAACAGAATGACGTTGTTGAACATAAAAATTATCATCTTCTGGATGTGGCTCGTTGTCTTCTCACTCACATGCATGTTCCTCGGTCTTATTGGGGTCATGTTGTTCTTTTCTCTTGCTTTCTCATTAATCGAGTTCCATCTTTGGTTCTTCATGACAAGACTCCATTTTCTCTTTTGTATCCTAATGCGAATCTTTTTCCTTTACCTTCTCGTGTCTTTGGATGCACATCGTTTGTCTAATCTCCATGTTCTGGTCGTGACAAACTCTCTTTTCGTTCTGTCAAGTGTATTTTTCTCGGGTATTGTCCGACATAGAAAGGGTATCGATGTTTTGATCCTGTTCTCCGGAAACAATATGTTTCAACATATGTCACTTTTTTGAGGATGCTCCTTTCTTTTTTTTCTCCCCCCATTCTCCGTTCTTCTAATGATTCTTCTTTTTCTCTTATGTTGGCACCTCGTCCAGAGCCTGCATCTATTCCTTCTCCTTGTATTTATGATTCTCCTACTGTCTCTGATTCTTCTACTGAACTGTTGCCAACAGCTCCTGGGCCAGCAATCTCTTCTTCAGATGGTACTGATACTATATACCAGACAGACCTTGATCTTCTTATTGCTCTTTGAAAAGGTGTTCGGTCTTGCACTCAACATCCTCTTCAAGATATGGTTTCTTATGAGTGGTTATCTCCATCTCAGAGTTTTGTTCTTGCTCTATCAGCAAATATTGTTCTAGCTTCCTATAAAGATACTCTGGTTATTCCTCATTGGAAAGTTGCTATGAATGAGGAGATGAAAACTCTCACTGAATGGGGTACTTGGACTTTTGTTCCAACCCCTCCAGGCACTAATGTTATTGGCTGTCACTGGGTCTTTGTCATCAAATTTCTTCATGATGATACTATTGATCGGTACAAGCCCGGCTTGTTGCCAAAGGGTTTACACAAACCTACAGTATGGATTTCTTTGATACTTTCTCTCCTGTTGCTCGGATTACCATAATCCGTGTTCTATTTTATGTGGATGTCAATAGGGACTGAGAAATGTCTCAACTGGATGTGAAGAATACCTTTTTATGGAGATTTGTAAGAAAGTCTATATGGAACAACTTCCTGTGTATGTTGCTCAGGGGAAGTCTTAGGTTTGTATGCTGTGAAAGGCAATATATGGTCTTAAGCAAAGTCCCAGGGCTTGGTTTGACAAATTTAACGAAATTATTTTTGTGATTGGTTTGCTCGTAGTGATGCAGATCATTCTTTGTTCATCGGCAAAACCTCGGTTGGTCTTGCTATTCTTGATGTTTATGTAGATGACATTCTTCTTACATGTGATGATAGAAGCGATATTGACATGACGAAGAAGCATCTGCTTCAGCATTTTGTTACTAAGGATATGGGGTCTCCTAAATATTTTTTGGGAATTGAAATATCTCGAAATTCAGGTTCTATTGTTCTTTCACAGCCAAAGTATGTCTTAGATCTCTTGAAAGAGACAGGTCTTCTTGGGGCTATACCCGCTCGGACTCCTATGGCTGTTGGAGATGACAAATGCTGGAATGAGAATTCTCGTGTTCTTGAAGATGTTACCAGATACATGCGTCTTGTGGGTAAACACATTTATATGACGGTCACAAGGCCAGATATTTGTTATGCAGTAGGGAAAGTGAGCCAATTTATGCAAGCTCACATAGAATGTCATCTGTAGTCAGCTCTAAAGATTTTAGAGTATGTAAAATGTTCACCAGGAAAAAGGGCTCTTGTTTCAGAAAAGGGGACATTTGAAGGTTAAGGCTTATTCTGATACTAGCTACGCAGATGATAATGAAGATAGAAGGTCTACATTTGGTTTCTGCACTTTCATTAGAGGTAATCTAGTCAGCTAGAAGAGAAAGAAACATGTTGTTGTTGCCAGGTAAAGTGCAGAAGTTGAATATAGAAGCATGGCTCAGACTGTTGTGAATTGAAGTGGCTCCAGACACTCTTGCTTGATCTGGGAGAGTTTTATGATCATCCCCTACCTATGTTCTGTGCCAATAAGACAGCCATATATATTTCGAGAAATCTAGTTTTTCATGAGAGAACAAAGCATATCGAGGTGGATTGTCACTTCATTAGAGATGAGATTTTGAAGAATCAGTTCTGCACACATTTTGTTACCTCAGAAAGAGAACTAGCTGATTTTTTCACCAAACCAGTTACTCCTTTTAGGGAGGTTTGTAGCAAGCTAGGTGTAACACCCCAAGTTGCTGTAATTAGGAATAGAGTATACCGCTCGGCGATATGCTAATACCGCATCGCGGTATCGCCAGGTGTCGAGAGCGCCGAGTAAGGCGAGTTAACTCGACGCAATGGTTACCGTGCGGTGGTAGGATGATACCGTATGGCGGTAGCGTTAGGCGTTGAGAGCGTTGATTGAGGCGAGGTGACTCAATGCCTAGTATATCGCGCGGCGGTAGGTTGTTAGCGCGCGGCGTTAGACATTTATTTGGCCGAGCTCTCGGGAAGCTATTGCCCAGCATTAGAGTTAGCGCAGATGGTAGTTTGGCAATTTATTTTTCAAAGCGCTCGGGTTTCTACCGTGTGGCGGTAGTAGATATTGCGGGGCGGTAGTAAGAGGGATCGTGTCGTAACATCGCTATCTACCGCGGGCGCTAACATCCTAACGCCCGGCGATAGCGAAGCTGTAACGTTGTGGCCACTTGTCGGTCTGTGATTGGAGGGCCTGGGCGATTGTGCTCAATTGAAGGCGTTGATTGACGGTACCAAGAGACGGTAGTTAAGTACCCCCGTGGTGGTAGCTTTGTTTATAGTACTGGTTCTGCTATTTCACTCCATTTTCTTTTGAAGTTGAGAACTTGGCCGGATCTTTTGGAGGAGGAGCATTAGCGCCGGAAAAAGGAGATCTCGCCGTCGTTTGAGATTCGGAACTCGGATTCGCAAGGCGAGTTCGGATCTACGGAGGCAAAGCCGAAGCAGTCATTTCCATCCGACTAGATTCTCTCTCATGGTGCCGAAGCGAACTTCTAGGGTAACGATCCTCTTCATTGGACATGTGAAGTCCTTCTTTTTGGCATTAGAGGGTAGACACTCCACGAACACGTGGAAGTTGTTCTCCCGGCGGGTAGATTTTTGTATCTCCATTAGTTTTGCATTTAGATCCGGAATCAAAGTACGGAATAGGCATGCTGTGTGAAGCCCATCCGGACAGGTTGGTCTGGATTGATGATGTTTGTATGTTTTGTATGTCGGAGAAGGCTCCATGGTTATTGCATAGATTTTGGAGTCGCGGGGTGTGCAGATGACTGCGTTGAGAGTACTGGATGTAGACTCCAAAAAAATACCAAATTTGGGGAAAGAACCGATAGTCTAACCCCCTACCGCGTGGCGGTAGCGTTACCGTCGGCGGTATCTCCCAGTGAGCATTGTGTTGTTTGATGAGGCCTGTTTCTTGGAAACCTTGTGGTCATTTACTGAGGCCTGTCTTGTAAGACCTGGGGGCCGTGATGGCCTATCTCTCGAAGACTTAGGGGCCAGTTTTGTGGAGCGTGAGCTTAAATTGCTCAACTTTGGTAGCCATGATTGCTAGCTTAGGATCCTTACAGAGTTATGGATCACGCAGAAAAGGGAAAGGGTATGCTAACCCGCGTCAGGCCTGCAAGCCTGATGATTTGAGCACGGGATATGGCTGAACTGTACCCTCCACTATGTTGTTCGACTTGGAGTGGTCAATATGTAAAACACATGACTTGTCGTAGCACTGGGGCGTTGTCTCCGTCCTTGGCCCTTGTGAGACTGAAAGCCCAAACGTTGTTGACCGTCATAGAGAGCGGTGGTGCGACCCTTGTGGTCATGTGCACCAAGATTGTGCCCGGAGAGCACGGGGCGTTAGGTGTTTGTGCCAACGTCTGTGGCGAATGGTGCTTAAGTTGCACGTTTTGATAGCCAATATATTGTTGAATTTTCTCAAAGTGGTCAACAAGATAACCTAATGCCAAATTAATATCCTTTGAACTATCAAGATCACACCTTCATCGTACGAAAACCAGGAAAGCAAGCTCAATCAACCAAATGCAACTACATGGGCAAGCAGATCATATATTTCTTATTTCTTCTTTACAAGGCGAGGTATACATGGCGAGACATGATTTCGCCAGTGTTGGAGTTACCATTATGATCTGAAAGTGATCAAACATGTAATCTCACTGCCAACGCGATATGAGCCTGCAGGGTCGCACATAAGAGATGTGGAGAAGTTGGATGATTGACTGTGTTGGTAAAGGTTGCCAATCACCGACCTGAATGGGGTTGTGGGCAAAGTGTTGTCTTAAAGGATCGTCGGGTTGGGCAAATGTTGCCTTGGAGGAATGGTAAGAATTGTCGTCCGAGGGTCGATAACAATCGTCGAGAATAGATACTCTGATTCCCGTCGATCGACGAGAATCGTCACTCTGATTCTCGTCGATCGACGAGAATCGTCGAGAAAAAATTTGCTGATTCTCGACGATCGACGAGTTCGACAAGTATCGTCGACCGCGGCTCGACGATCGGCGAGAATCGTCGAGTATTGTACTCTGATTCTCGCTGATCCTAGGTGATACCCAACGACTGATTCTCGCCGAACCTGCCGAGTGATTCTCGCCGATTGTCACCGATTCTCACCGACTGATACTCGCCGATTCTGGAACCCTATTTCTGGGTGGTCTGCGAATTGCGATTTTCCTAAGTCTTTTATGCCTTCGGTATAAAAGGGACACTTAGGGTTTTCGGGTATTACAAGTTTTGGCAGCCGATCGAATCGATTTTGACGGAAGCCGTTCCGCTCGATCCGCCGATCCCGAATACCGCCGCCGACGGAAGTGTTCCGCCGCCGCCGTGTTTGCTCCGTCGATCTTCTCCTCTCCGGCGACTGTCACTGGTGTTGCTCTTCCTGGCGCGGACCTAGCAGTCCGTGGAATAGCAAGGTGCGGTCATCGTTCTTCCCGATCTTCCGTGCGACGGAAAGCTCGGCGTTCTCCCGCTCGTGTGGATTTCTGCAGAGACGTGGATATTATTCCACGTAGAACTCGCCACTAGCAAGAAGACGAAGTTTGGAGCATCTCCGTTGAGTTGTGACTCAACGCCACCGAGGTAATTTTTGCCTAGTTGTTTGTTAACTTCTTGATTCAACTATCATGGCCCGATCCCATTTCTTTTGGGTTTTCTTGATGTTTTTATTTCCGCTGCGTGCACAAATGTTGTGCCATCCACACAAGAGAAACCCAACAGTGGTATCAGAGGGAGGTTCCGGCCATGATTGTTATTTTGGAAGTTTTGTTATTCCAGTACGTGTAAACCTAGGGATTTAGAAGTGTTCTAAATGTCTAAATTTAGTCTTGGTACCCCGCCAAGAACGTCTGGAATTTCGTGGTAATTTCTAATTGTTAGAAATTGTAGTCTCCTTAGCAGTAACCATCCCTCGATTTTGTTTTGGATTTTGAATCCAACATAGAGAGATGAGCCTGTCTACTGCTTTAAGTTGAGTTGTCTTTGCCTTTGTCCAATGCATGTAAATCTAAGGATTTGGAAATTTCCGGATGTTCAGGTTTATCTCTTCCTTCTATCAATTGTTGATGGTGTCAGGATGTGCACATAAGGGATGCATGTGGTTTAGAATTGTTTTTCTTTGGATGTGCACATTGATCAAATGTTGATCATGGTTAATTGTTAACCTATAATTAAAATCCCTTCATCAAATATTAAGTGTTCGGATGCCTTCCGATGGATGACACTCTTCCTGCCTCGATCGATGAAGTGTGGGCTTGCCAAAGCAAGGTGCATTAATCTATCTTGGTAAGGGTGCGAGCGGATAATTGTGATATCCCACTGTCGACATCGGGTCCATCTTAACTAGGTGACCTCAAAGGTTGAGTGCCTAGAGGCATTGGGTTTGCATGCACCATATGATGGATGCGAATAAGGAGTTATTCACCAACCATACAAGAATTGCATGAGGATGCAATTGGCAAGCGTTGCCTACCTAAATAACCGCATCGTGAGAGGAAAGCCAAAGCTGACTCATTGTGTTGGTGAAATACGGATCTTGTCCACTAAGAGAGTAGCTCGCATGAACTCTCTGAATTGTTAGTGAGGGCTATCATTTCGAATAAAATAGTGGGAGTGTTTTAATTAAAGTCCAAATTAAAATAAATTGTATTTGAAATTTTGGTACTGATTTTATTCTGCATAAATTCTTGTAGAATTCCATGGCAAGTGTTTCACACTCCACTTTGTCTCTGAGAGCCATCCTTGAGAAGGATAAGCTCAGTGGGACAAATTACATGGACTGGTATAGGAACCTGAGAATTGTTCTCAGGCAAGAGCGAAAGCTCTATGTCTTGGAAGAAGAAGCCCCCGAGGTGCCGACCGGGAACTCTTCCCGTGCTGAGAAAGATACTTATAAGAAGTATACTGACGATGCTTTGGATGTCGAATGCCTTATGCTTGCCACTATGAACTCTGAGCTTCAGAAGCAACATGAGAACATGGGGTGCAAGAAGATTGACGAGCATCTCAAGAAAATGTTTCAAGGACAGGCTCGACAAGAGAGGTTCGACATCACAAAAGCGTTGTTTCAGTGCAAGATGGGAGTTCGAGACTCGGTAGGGACTCACGTACTCAAGATGATTGGGTATATAGAGAACCTTGAAAGGCTGGGTTTTCCTCTTGGTTAAGAGTTGGCCACAGATCTGATCCTGCAATCGTTGCCGGACAGTTATGAGCGGTTCGTCTTGAACTACAACATGAATGAAATAGACAAGACACTGCCCGAACTCCTAGGCATGTTGAGAACTGCCGAAATCAACATGAAGAAGGCCAAGCCTGCCAGCCCCATACTGATGGTGCATAAGGGCAAGGGCAAGGCCAAGGGCTCTAAGAAGACGAAGGTGGGACCTAAGTCATACCTTGAGCCCAAGTCTTCAGCACTGATGAAAAAGAAAAGCACGGTGAAGGAAGGGAAATGCCACCACTGTGGCAAGGCTGGTCATTGGAGGAGGAACTGTCCTTCGTACATTGAAGGTCTGCAGAAATTGAAGGGAGGTATGACTTCCGCTTCAAATGTTTACGTTATAGAGATAAACCTTTCTGCTCCTTCATCTTGCGTATTGGATACCGGATGTGGTTCTCACATTTGTACAAATGTGCAGGAACTGCGAAGGAGAAGATTGCTGAGTAAAGGGGAGGTGGACCTCCGCGTTGGCAATGGAGCAAGAGTTGCTGCTGTAGCCGTAGGAGTTTACCATCTTTCTTTGCCCAGTGGGCTTGTAATAGAACTTGATAATTGTTATTTTGTTCCGGCCATAACTAGAAACATTATATCTATTTCATGTTTGGACATGATTGGATTTTCTTTTATAATTAAGAACAATTGTTGTTCTATATTTAAGAATGATGTTTGTTATGCTGTAGCCCAATTGTTTAATGGTCTTTATGTTTTGAACTTGAACCATCTGATCTGTAATGTAGAAAATATTAAAAGACTAAGAACAAATGACTCGAACCCTACTTTTCTCTGGCATTGTCGTTTGGGCCATATCAACGAGAAGCGCATATCCAAGCTCCATAGAGATGGACTTTTGGACTCATTTGATTATGAATCATTTGAGCGATGCGAATCTTATTTGTTAGGCAAGATGACTAAAGCTCCTTTCACTGGTTATACTGAGAGGGCTGAGGATCTCTTGAGTGTTATACATAGTGATGTATGCGGACCCATGAGTTCCATGGCTAGAGATGGGTATTTCTACTTTGTTACATTTACTGATGATTTCAGTAGATTCGGATATGTGTATCTTATGAAGTGCAAATCCGAGACTTTTGAAAAGTTCAAAGAGTTCAAGAATGAAGTAGAAAACCAGTTGGGTAAAAGGGTTAAAGCACTCCGATCTGATCGAGGTGGCGAATACCTGAGTCATGAGTTCCGTGATCATTTGAAAGAGTGTGGTATTGTATCACAGCTCACTCCACTTAGAACACCACAACATAATGGTGTGTCTGAGAGGAGAAATCGTACTCTGTTAGACATGGTACGTTCGATGATGAGTCATGCAGATTTGCCTGTTTCCTTTTGGGGTTTTGCTTTAGAGACTGCTGCAATGACATTGAATCGCGCTCCAACGAAAACGGTTCTGAAGACACCATATGAGATATGGACTGGGAAGCGTCCGAGTATGTCGTTCATTAAAATTTGAGGTTGTGAGGCATACGTGAGACGTCAAATGCCTGACAAGCTGGAACCCAAATCGGATAAATGTTATCTGGTGGGATATCCTAAGGAAACGAAAGGGTATTACTTTTACCTACCGTCTGAGGGCAAAGTGTTTGTCGCAAGGACTGGTGTCTTCTTGGAGAAAGAGTTCTTATCAAGAAAGACTGAAAAGGTAGAGCTTGAAGAAGTTCAAGAACCACATGTAGTGAATGAACCAGAATTGGATTCTGAGACAGGACTACAAGATGTTGTAGCTAGAGAACCTGCTCAGGGAACACAAGTCCTACGTAGATCTGGTAGACCGAGGTTTGAGCCGGAGAGATATGGATTTCTCGTGTCTCAAATAGGTAATGTGTTGCTTATGGATCATGATGATGAGCCAGCAACCTACCAAGAGGCTATGAATGGACCGGACTCCGACAAATGGCTTGAGGCTATGAAATCCGAAATGGACTCCATGTATGCAAACCAAGTTTGGAACTTGGTGGAACCACCTGAAGGGGTACGACCCATAGGGTGCAAGTGGGTCTTCAAGAAGAAGACCGACATGGATGAGAATGTACAGACATTCAAAGGGCGACTGGTGGCTAAGGGTTTCAAGCAAATTCATGGTATTGACTATGATGAGACCTTTTCCCCTATTGCCATGGTAAAGTCCATAAGGATATTGCTTGTTGTTGCTGCGTATTATGACTACAAGATCTGGCAGATGGATGTCAAAACGGCTTTCCTTAATGGAAACCTCCTTGAGGAAGTGTATATGACACAACCTGAGGGTTTTGTATCCCCAGATGAAGCCACTAAAATATGCAAGCTGAATAAGTCCATTTATGGACTGAAACAGGCCTCTCGAAGTTGGAATCTTCGTTTTGATGAGAAAATCAAAGAGTTTGGTTTCATCAAGAATGAAGATGAGCCTTGTGTTTACAAGCGAATCAGTGGGAGCATTGTTGTCTTCCTGATATTGTATGTAGATGACATACTGTTGATTGGGAATGACATTTCTACCCTGAAAGTTGTTAAGAACAACCTAGGGAACTTCTTTTCAATGAAGGATTTGGGTGAAGCGACTTATATACTTGGTATTAAGATCTATAGAGATAGATCGAAGAAGTTGCTGGGTTTGACCCAGAGTACGTACATCGAAAAGGTGTTGAAGCGGTTCAACATGCTTGAGTCCAAGAAAGGATTTTTGCCCATGTCTCATGGTGTAAATCTCTCTAAGGACCAGTGTCTGAAGTCTTGTGAAGATAAGGACCGCATGAAGTTGATTCCATATGCTTCGGCAATTGGATCAATCATGTACGCGATGTTATGTACTCGACCCGATGTCTCCTTTGCTTTGAGCATGACTAGCAGGTATCAGTCAGACCCCGGTGAGTGTCACTGGGTTGCAGTCAAGAATATCCTGAAGTACTTAAGAAGGACTAAAGATGTGTTCTTGGTGTATGGTGGAGAGGAAGAGCTCGTTGTAAGTGGTTACACGGATGCTAGCTTCCAAACTGATAGAGACGACTCCAAGTCTCAGTCAGGTTTTGTGTTTTGCCTGAATGGAGGAGCTGTGAGCTGGAAGAGTTCCAAGCAAGAGACAGTTGCTGATTCTACAACAGAGGCCGAGTATATCGCAGCAGCTAATGCGGCGAAGGAGGCTGTATGGATTATGAAATTCATCGGCGAGCTTGATGTAGTTCCTAGCATTGTTGGTCCCGTAGTTCTCTACTGTGATAACAATGGTGCAATTGCACAATCTAAGGAACCTAGATCTCATCAGCGCTCCAAGCACATACTTCGGCGGTTTCATCTTATTCGTGAGATTGTCGAACGAGGAGATGTAAACATTTGCAGAGTGCCGACTGAGGAGAATATTGCGGATCCACTGACAAAGCCTCTTGCGCAGAGAAAGCATGATGGTCATACTAGATCGATGGGTATACGATACCTAAATGATCAACTCTAGTGAGAATCTTGTGGATTGCATGTAAACTTGTATTTTGTTGGCTATTTGTTCATATGATGAACATTGTACCTAGTTTTTCTTTTACAATTAATGGCAAGTTCTTTTATTATGAGTTTTTCTATATGATAGTTAACTGTTAACATAATAGATACCCTTAGAATGTTCGCTTCCATGGGACATCAAGTACGTGACTTGAATGTGAGAGCCTATGATTTATTTGAAGCTTCATTCTTAAAAGGTCCCTGGTCGAGTATCATCATAGAAGCTAAGGGTGATGATGATACATGAAGGCTAGCACGTGCGTTGACTGATGACCGGTTCTCACAGGTCATGATATTGTGATATCAAGTCATCACGTGGGTACTTGTTAGTGAACAAGTTGTACTGGACAGACCCAACCTGAGGCTACTCTGTGGATTGTCATCCAATCGTGTCATGAGTAGGTCTCAATTGACAATGGTGTTGTGGTCCTTTGACCTGAAGTCACAGCATTCATCAAGTGAGGAAGAGCGTGCTTTGATGCCATCTAAAGTCTTCCTTGAGAAAGGTTGATGATAAGGGTGGTTGTTGGGCATGTTATGAATCATTTGGGTGTTTGTGTGTGAGCAGATATGGGATTTGTCCTTCTGTATGACAGGAATTGCATCCATGGGCCCCTTGATGAAACTGGACTGAGAAATGCATGGCCATGCTTGGTTGAGTCAATATGTGATATTGGACTCACCATTCTCTGGAAGTCCGTCCTGGATCAAGAAACTTGGATTGAGCTATTACGAGGGTGACACTGTCCATGCCTCTAGTTCTTTCCGGATGTAAGGGACAAAGGGACAAAGACAACGCTGATACATTGGTTATAAAGGCTTATGAGTTATAAACTCTTATTGCTTGGGGAGCAATGATGCATTGCTAGATGCCGCTCATTGTTTGTGAGGTTTTTGCTTTGATACTTTCGAGATCAAGTGGGAGTCTGTTGGAGTTACCATTATGATCTGGAAGTGATCAAACATGTAATCTCACTGCCAACGCGATATGAGCCTGCAGGGTCGCACATAAGAGATGTGGAGAAGTTGGATGATTGACTGTGTTGGTAAAGGTTGCCAATCATCGACCTGAATGGGGTTGTGGGCAAAGTGTTGCCTTAAAGGATCGTCGGGTTGGGCAAATGTTGCCTTGGAGGACTGGTAAGAATTGTCGTCCGAGGGTCGATAACAATCGTCGAGAATAGATACTCTAATTCCCGTCGATCGACGAGAATCGTCACTCTGATTCTCGCCGATCGACGAGAATCGTCGAGAATAAATTTGTTGATTCTCGACGATCGACGAGTTCGACAAGTATCGTCGACCGCGGCTCGACGATCGGCGAGAATCATCGAGTATTGTACTCTGATTCTCACCGATCCTAGGTGATACCCGCCGACTGATTCTCGCCAAACCTGCCGAGTGATTCTCGCCGATTGTCACCGATTCTCACCGACTGATACTCGCCGATTCTGGAACCCTATTTCTGGGTGGTCTGCGAATTGCGATTTTCCTAAGTCTTTTATGTCTTCGGTATAAAAGGGACACTTAGGGTTTTCGGGTATTACAAGTTTTGGCAGCCGATCGAATCGATTTTGACGGAAGCCGTT
Organism: Platanthera guangdongensis; assembly: GCA_039583875.1. Taxonomy (NCBI): domain Eukaryota; kingdom Viridiplantae; phylum Streptophyta; class Magnoliopsida; order Asparagales; family Orchidaceae; genus Platanthera; species Platanthera guangdongensis. Next base: position 233,114,771 of record CM077153.1, read on the forward strand.
CCGCTCGATCCGCCGATCCCGAATCCCGACGCCGACGGAAGTGTTCCGCCGCCGCCGTGTTCGCTCCGTCGACCTTCTCCTCTCCGGTGACTGTCGCTGGTGTTGCTCTTCCTGGCGCGGACCTAGCTGTCCGTGGAATAGCAAGGTGTGGTCATCGTTCTTCCCGATCTTCCGTGCGACGGAAAGCTCGGCGTTCTCCCGCTCGTGTGGATTTCTGCAGAGACGTGGATATTATTCCACGTAGAACTCGCCACTAGCAAGAAGACGAAGTTTGGAGCATCTCTGTTGAGTTATGACTCAACGCCACCGAGGTAATTTTTGCCTAGTTGTTTGTTAACTTCTTGATTCAACTATCATGGCCCGATCCCATTTCTTTTGGGTTTTCTTGATGTTTTTATTTCCGCTGCGTGCACAAATGTTGTGCCATCCACACAAGAGAAACCCAACAGCCAGTACACAGGAATACAGGAAAAAACACAAGTCAAAACAATTCGAGCGGACAAAACTGGAGACCGCTGAGACCGCCCAGTCCGCCAAGTCGCCGAGGCCGCCCGAATTGCTGCTGCTGCTGCTGCCAGAAGACGGATAGAACACGGAGTCCGCCGAGACTGTGAGGTCGCGCGGACACACCGTTATTCACTGACTGCTACAAGCTGCTGCTGAACTGAGGAACAGACCGCCTAGACCGCCGAGTTCGGCGGACAGGTTATTGAACTTGGAAACGTTGAAGCAGAGAAAACTGACAAGCCGCCCACGCGACCTGCTGAAACCGCTGATTGAAACCGCAAACTTCACTGATGCTGACCACAGTCAAAGCTAAACTCCTAGCTCCTTAGTGTTAGCCACGCAACCTGCAAACAACACACAGTTATCTCTACTCAGTCTGCACGGACAGCAAAGAATAGACCGCAACAATTAACCAAGCACTCACTTACTGTTCACTCAGTTACTGTAGATGTGTCGGGGGGTCTATTTATAGGTGAGGTGAGGAGTGTGGTCACCACCCTAGTGAATAGAGTCACCGCCCCAGCTTGCGCGCTAACACAACCCAGTCCGCCAAGTCCTCAAGGACTTGGCCAGACTTCATACCTCCAGGCGCCAGGTCAAAAGCAGTCCGCGATTATGCGGACACATTGACAGGACGCACAACACAGGCACAACACCAGTCCGCCCAACGCAAGCATCGCGCCAGACCGCCATCCAACGCAGTATGCGGACAAACCCGCAACTCATGCTGCATCAGTCCGCAATGCACCACAACACGCGGACAGAACCACCACATGTTGCATCAGTCTGCATGTTATACGCAGACAAAGAGGCAGTCTGCACAGCTCGACAACAACACTACAGCTCGCCACAAGCCCACGACCAATAGACAGTCCGCCCGGTCAACAGCGGACTCTACGGACTCGGCGAACACCATGGACTTGTCACAGAGTGTGACCAAGTCCAGCAGCTCATCAGCTGGCGCGAGCATGACGAACATAGAAGACCCAGACCGCTAATCAGCAGGACAGTCCGCCAAAAGGATGAAACATCCATCACACCATGGAGAGCTCAGCAAGAACCAAAGCCCAGCTCCAAAGCCAGTCCACAAGTGCGGACTCCGCGGACGCAATAAAACAAGTCCGCCAACACACCACGGATACAACTTTCAATCCGCCTGGTTACCACAAGTGCTGGCCAATGGCAAGGCCGCAGTTCAAGCTGAGCACCGCCAACAGACCGCCAACACAGTCCGCTCCACTTGATTCCCAAGTTGCAAGACTACCTTAGCCATACAACATCCAGGCCGCAACCAGCAGCCCGCCCAGGCCGCACCTCAGCCAAGCCACCAAGACCAACCAGGCCAGCCAACCCGCAACCAGCAATCCGCCCAGGCCGCGGACTCAGACCGCTCAGGCCGCGCAGTCCGCCCGGCCTGCCCATCACCCACTTTCACTTCACAAATTTCAACACTCCCCCTTGAAGTGAGAAGTGGTGATCAAGCTCAGCAAGCCTCGTAACCGTTGAAATGGACCCTTCGACAACGGCTTCGTGAAGATGTTAGCAAGATTATCTTCACTCCGAACATGCCCGACCACAAGAGATCCCTCCAACACCTTCTCCCTTATGAAGTGGTGCTCGATCTCAATATGCTTGGTCCTTGCGTGACACACTGGATTGTTCACCAGTTTGAGAGCACTCTCATTGTCACCCACGGAGTAAATTAGGCCCGTGCACTTCCTCATGAACATCCTCTACAAGCTTCCTCAACCAGATGGCTTCCCGAGCAGCCAAGGCCGAAGCATTATACTCAGCTTCCGTAGTAGACACAGACACTGAGTCTTGCTTCTTGCTACACCACGATATGCAAGCTGATCCATAAGTAAACACATAACCTGAAGTTGATCTTCTATTATCTGAGTCACCACCATAATCAGCATCCGTGTATCCAAGCAAAGAAAACACCGTATCCCTACTATAGAGGAGACCCATATCAAAAGTCGCCTTGACATACTTCAAGATGTTCTTTGCCGCTACCATATGAGACTTCCTTGCTTCAGCCATAAACTGACTTACTCGGCCAACAACGTAAGCTATGTCTGGCCTTGTAATCGTTAAGTAGATCAAGCTCCCCACTAGAGCTCTGAACACCATGGAATAAGAAGAATCCTTCCTTCATCTCGTCGAAGCTTCAGACCAAGATCCAGAGGAGTAGAGCAACTCCTCCCTTTGCCCATATCGAATCGATTCACAATGCAATCCGCATATCCTTTCTGGCAAATAAGTATTCTGCTCTCCTTCCTCTCCACTTCGAGACCAAGGAAGCGATGAATCTCCCCCAAGTCTTTCATCTCGAAGCGAATAGCTAGCTCTGCTCTGATCCTAGCCACCTCCTCCTCTGAATTCCCTGTGATGATCATATCATCTACATACAGTAGGACCAAGACTTGAAGCTCCCCCTTCTTCTTGATGAACAAGCTGGAATCCGAGTTGGAAGCAAGATAATCGCAGAATTGAAGATACTCTGCTATCTTCCCATACCAAGCTCTAGGATCTTGCTTCAACCCGTAGAGAGCCTTCCTGAGTTTGCAAACATAGTCCGGATGAATTTCAGAAACAAAATCAAGCGGCTGATCCATGAAGATGTCTTTATCAATCTCTCCGTAAAGAAAAGCATTCTTCACATCAAGCTGCCACATTCTCCATCCCTTGCAAGCTGCCAAAGCGATCACCACCCGAACTAAAGTTATCTTTGCAACTGGACTAAATGTCTCCTCATAATCTTCTTCATACTGTTGTGAGAATCCTCGAGCAACCAAGCGAGCCTTGTATCTATCAATGCTCCCATCAGACTTCTTCTTCAACTTGAACACCCACTTGCAAGTCACTGGAGTAATGCCATCAACCTTGGGCACAAGATCCCATGTTTCATTCTTCTTGAGAGCAGCAATCTCCTCTTTCATGGCATCTCCCACTTCTTGACTCCAGTGGCCTCATTGAAGTTTGTAGGCTCTCCCTCATCCAGAGGACCTGCAAAGAAGCAGGAGACAAAACTCACTGCATTCCCATCACAGTACCGAGCTGGTGGCTTAACAACCCTCTTTGATCTCCGAAGGGTCTGCTCCTTGCTCACCACCTCTGTTGCTTCTTCAGGCTCAGCTCCATTCCCGGGCAAGATTTGAGCAATGCTCCCCCTGCTTCCTGAGCCATAAACCTCAGCACCAGAGTTTGAAGCAACAGGAGCTGCTGGTGAAACAATAAGCTCCTCTTCCAGAACTTCAGCAGCCACCTTCTGCTCTTCATCAACCTTGCTCTCTGGCAGCTCAACCGAGCCTCCTCCATACGACATCAGTTCATCAAAGACTACGTCTCTTGATACAACAAATTTCTTCGTCGCAGAATCCATGTATTTCCATCCCTTCTTCCGCTCATCATAGCCAACAAAGACAAGTTTCCTTGCCTTTGCATGAAGCTTTGTCCTTGAAGCATCCGGGACATGCACATAGCAAGTTGATCCAAACACCCGAATGTGTTCTACACTTGGCTTCTCCTTCAGCAACATCTCAAAAGGAGACTTCATGTTGATCGGGCTGAGCGACATCCGATGTATGACATAAGAAGCACAAGACATCCCCTCTGCCCAGAAGGACCTAGGAATGTCTTTCGCATGAAGCCAACACTTGCAGGTTTTTGTCATATGACGGATCTTCTGCTCCGCTACTCCGTTTTGTTGTGGAGTGTGAGCACAAGTAAGCTCTCTCTGGATCTCATGCTTCCTACAGAAGTTAGAAAACTCGGAGGAGACAAACTCACCACCGTTGTCTGTTCTAAACTTCTTAATCCACAAGCCAAGCCGGCCCTCCACTAGCTCCTTGAACTCCACAAACACTTAGAAAGCTTCTGACTTCTCTTTCAAGAAATAAACTCAAGTGTACCTTGAGTAGTCATCAATCAACATAAGCATGTATCTGCTCCCACCAAGGCTAGCAGTGACGGTTGGTCCCATCAAGTCTCCATGGATACACTCCAATGGTCTCTTGCTCCTCGTTTGTGACTTATCAAATGGAAGGCGATGAGCCTTACCGTACTGACATGCCACGCAAATGTGACCATTGCCAAAGGAAGATAGCTTAGGGAAGCCTCTTACAAGGCTTCTGTTTTCCATAGCTTTCAACTTATCCATTCCTACATGCCCCAGCCTCTCGTGTCATATAGTAGCGCTATCGTTTGCCCTCATCTGATCAACATAAGAGTTTGTTGCAAGAACAAACAAATTCTTAACTCTCCTTCCAACATGAGCGACATCAACCTTTACCGCTGATACGTTGCGAAGGAACTTCACTTCTGTTGGCCCAAACAGAACGTGATAACCCGCGTCTACCGCATTGGTCACAGAGAAGAGGTTCTTCTTCATGCCCGGTACGTGATACACACTCCTTAACGTGAGTGGCCCCTTATCACTACCCAAAGACACAACCCCCTCTTTCTCTACTGCATAAATAGTATTATCAGCAGTGATGATAGCTTCGTTATCTGAGTAATCTTGCAAAGAAGAGAACTTCGACTTGTCTCCGGTGAGGTGATGACCACACCCAGAGTCCACGATCCACTCGTCATTGAAGTCGACAGCGGACAAAGCACGGACACAAGTGCCCATCATGAAAGCTCCTCCCTATCCAGCTTCTTCAGTGCTCAAGAAAGTTTCCTCCTTGCCTACATCATGCCCAGGTTGCAGTTTGACCTTGCAGTCACGCTTAAAGTGTCCTCACTGATGACACCTGTAGCACTTCAAGTTTTTCATCCAATCCTTCTTAGGAGCAGCACTCCTCTCTGGCTAATAAGAAGTTGAAGGCTCATTTTCAGCAGCAGGGTTCTTCTTCTTCCCTTCCCATCTCTACTTCTTCTTGCCTGTGAACAGCGTTACACTACCTCCTTCAGAGATAGTCACTCCTGCCATCTGTCTTGCCAAACTTTCCTGCGAATCAAGCAGGTTCTCAAGCTCCAGCAGAGATGGCTGAGTTGCCCAGCCTTGCACTAAGGTTACAAAGGCAACATACTCCTTCCGCAAGATGCGGGTAATATGCGTTTTCAACTTGGCCTCAGAGAACGACTCATCAGGATCAAACGCTGATATCTCTGTACACAGACTCTTCATCTTCCAAAAGAACTTAGAGATAGACAGGTCTCCTTGAGTTGTCCTGACCAACTCATTCTCCAGGAACTGTAGTCTTGCCACATTCTTCCTGTTGAACAACCCATCAATAGTTGTCCATATATCAGCAGCTGACTCACACCCTATGATGTGATCAAACAACTCCGGTGAGACAGCTCTCTTGAGGGTAAACTCTGCCTTTGTGTTAGTCTTCCTCTAGACTCTCACCTGCTCAGCAGTCCCGAAAGCAGCAGTAACCTCTTGTCTGTCGTCACACCCAACAAACTCTCATAGCTCCTCCCCAAGAAGAAAACTCTTCATACACGACTTCCAATTCTTGAAGTTAGTCGTGGTCAAGAGTTCAATACCAAGACGCCTTGCATAGTTCACTTCCATTACAGCAAACTTTGGTTAATCCTTCAGAAGCACAAAGCAACAACACCAGTTGATCACCGCTCAAGCAACTGAACCTGGCTCTGATACCATGTTAAATTTTCTCAAAGTGGTCAACAAGATAGCCTAATGCCAAATTAATATCCTCAGAACTATCAAGATCACACCTTGATCGTGCGAAAACCAGGAAAGCAAGCTCAATCAACCAAATGCAACCACATGGGCAAGCAGATCATATATTTCTTATTTCTTCTTTAGAAGGCGAGGTATACATGGCGAGACATAATTTTACCAGTATACAGGAATACAGGAAAAAAAACAGAAGTCAAAACAATTCGAGCGGACAAAACTGGAGACCGTCGAGACCGCCCAGTCTGCCAAGTCGCCGAGGCTGCCCGAACTGCTGCTGCTGCTAGAAGACGAATAGAACACGGAGTCCGCCGAGACCGCGAGGTCGTGCGGACACACCGTTATTCGCTGACTGTTACAAGTTGCTGCCGAACTGAGGAACAGACCGCCTAGACCGCCGAGTTCGGCGGACAGGTTATTGAAGTTGGAAATGTTGAAGCAAAAAAACTGACAAGCCGCCCACACGACCTGCTGAAACCGCTGATTGAAATCGCAAACTTCACTGATGCTGACCGCAGTCTAAGCCGAACTCCTGGCTCCTCAGTGTTAGTCGCGCAACCTGCAAACAACACATAATTATCTCTGCTCAATCCGCGCGGACAACAAAAAACAGACCGCAATAATTAACCAAGCCCTCACTTACTGTTCACTCAGTTACTGTAGATGTGTCGGGGTGGGGGGGGGGTCTATTTATAGGTGAGGTGAGGAGTGTGGTCACCACCCTAGTGAATAGAGTCACCGCCCCAGCTTGCGCGCTAACACAACCCAATCCGCCAAGTCTGCAAGGACTTGGCCAGACTTCATACCTCCAGGCTCCAGGTGGAAAGCAGACCGCGATTATGTGGACACATTGCTAGCCCGCACTACACAGGCACAACACCAGTTCGCCCAACGCAAGCATCGCGCCAGACCGCCATCCAACCCAGCATGCGGACACACCCATAACTCTTGCTGCATCAATCTGCAATGCACCACAACACGCGGACACAACCAGCACATGGTGCATCAGTCCGCATACTATACGCAGACAAAGAGGCAGTCCGCATAGCTCGACAACAACGCCACAGCCTGCCACAAGTCCACGACCAATAGGCAGTCCGCCCGGTCAATAGCGAACACCAAGGACTTGTCATAGAGTGTGACCAAGTCCAGCAGCTCATCAACTAGTACGAGCACGATGGACGCAGAAGACCCAGACCGCCAATCAGCAGAACAGTCCGCCACAAGGATGAAACATCCATCGCACCATAGAGAGGTCGGCAAGAACCAAAGCCCATCTCCAAAGCTAGTCCACAAGTGCGGACTCCGCAGACGCAATAAAACAAGTCCGCCATCACACCACGGATACAACTTTCAATCCGCCTGGTTACCACAGGTGTTGGCCAACTGCAAGGCCGCAGGTCAAGCTGAGCACCGCCAACATACCGCCAACACAGTCCGCTCAGGCCACTCCACTCGATGCCCAAGTTGCAAGACTACCTTGGCCATACAACATCCAGGCCGCAACCAGCAGCCAGCCCAGGACGCACCGCAGCCAAGCCACCAAGACCAACTAGGCCAACCAGCCAGCAACCAGCAATCCGCCCAAGCCGCGGACTCAGACCGCTTAGGCCGCGCAGTGCGCCCGGCCTGCCCATCACCCATTTTCACTTCACAAATTTCAACATATATGTTTTATACTAATGCCTACAGGGATGGAGCACTGCCACCCCGAGCGAGGGGTGTGGTCGTTATAATTTGATCAGCTAATGTTGACTGTTGTTATTATTTATCACTGTGCGGTGGAATGTTTCGTGCATGTGCAGCCGAGCCAAGCGAGATATAGTGGGCTGGAACCCAGAATTGCTAAGCTGGCCCTTGAAGGCCAAAGCGAATTACCTGCTTATTCCTTTGTTCATGTGTGGCCGGCCTACATGCCGATGTTTACAAGATATTTAAATTTTAGTAGAACAATGTAAGGCTTTAAGGTCAAGACTGTTTGTGTATTTGTTTATTCATTCCTACTTTTTATGTTAGTGGACATTCAGTTGGTTAGGTTTGTTTTAACCTTTAAAGTTACTTCCGCTAGAATGCAATCTGTGATAGGATGCGCGTGTTTGAATTATGTATTCAATTAGTAACTCCTTTGACTGTCCGTAGTATATGGCATCTTGCCCCGACCGGACCTTCTGTTATATGTTATGTGACGGACGGGAATGTTACAAAGTTGGTATCAGACTCTGGTGTCGGTCTTCCTTATTTGAATTCGTGGGTGAATTCTTTTAATGGGTGGTGCGCACATGTATGTGCGTTACCATTATAACATAAAAGAACCCATGAATGTGCACTTAGGAATGAAAATACACTTGTTTGAGAAACCCGCGTGTTCCTATGATTGTTTTTTGGAAATTATGTGTCTCCTAATTGAGTGTTTTACAATTATAGGTGACTAGAAGCGGTGCGGGGTAGTCGCAACAACAACACTTCACGGAGAGTAGTGCGCCGAATGATGCACCTGCAACCCCTCCTTCTGCAGAAACCATACAAATGGTAGCTAAAACGGTGTTCGCTATGATTAATGCCCAACCAGGGAGGCAGGTGCAACCTCCTGCTCCTGGATTAGGTCACGTACCACTTGGCATAACAGAACCTATAGTGGCGGATCAAGTAGAGGCAGAGCCTGTAGTGCAGAGGAGAGCAACTGAGAAACAGCTAAAGCACGTGATGAGCTTTAGTCCACCATTGTTTTTGGGGACTGAGACCCCAGTGCAAGCTGAGGACTGGCTTTCTAGGGTGAAGAGAGTCATGTCAGCAACAGAGACTGAGGAGTGGCAGAAGACTACAATAACCACTTTCCTCCTAGACTGCGATGCAAGGCTATGGTGGGATGAATTAAAGCTACATCATTTGGCTGGGAGACAACTCACCGACATCTCGATGGAGGAGTTCTCAAGATTATTTCTAGCATGGTTCATCCTGTCAGCGCAGAAAATAGCTATGGAGAATCAATTCCAGAGACTGACTCAGGATGACAGTAGCATGGATGACTACCTTCATGAGTTCATGAGATTGGGACGCTATGCTGGCTCCACTTTTGTTGATGAGGAGTGTTGGATCTAGTGGCCAACCTTAGAGTGAGGGTGAATAAGGTTTGATGCGTTAACTGAAATTTAAAATATTTTGCCTAAGAAGATCGAGTTCTGGAAGCTACCGTGGGACGTTAGGTAGCTATCGCGCGACGGTAAGTCTCAGAACTCGTTTTCCTGTGCAAATCTGAGATCCAACCCCACAAACACACACACTCGCTAAACAATCACAGCACACATCCAGAAGTAATCAACACAAAAATAACAGATTTCATTGCATGAGTTCAAAGCAACAATAGTTCTAGATGAGTACAAAAAGGTGATCTCCGTGACGCCGGAGATCTAGGCGGTGACTAGAAATGATCTTTTGGTTTCTATACCGATCCGCTCCACAGACCGGTTGGCTCTCTCCTTTCCCTTCCAGGAAAAGTCTTCGAGCTGGCTCTTCACCTCCTCACATGGAAGGGTCTTAGAGCCCCGCTAGCTCCTTCGATCTAGACGTCCCTATCCCCAGGACGATTTTCCACGGAGTCCTACCCGGATTCCGATGACCCTCACCGGTCGATTTTCCACACTACAAGATTTAGAAAAAGAAAAGATTACAAGAGTAAAAAAGGTAAATATTTCAAAGATGAAGTTCTCCCTCTTGACGACTCCTCCGTTGAGCTATCTGCGGCCGGTGCTTGAGATCACCGTTTGCTAGCAACCAGTCGGCTTTTCGTAGTCGATGTAGATCTTGGATCTTCGGAGTCTTTCGATCACGAGCAGGAGGGAGATGACTTTCTTCCTTTTAGACTAAGATTATCGGAACGGATGCAAGGAGGCGGCCGAACCCTAGAGCGCAGGAACTTCTGTCTATATTTCGTCTGATCTGCAAGCACAGAAACCAAGGCGGCCTTTTATACGTCTTCATGAAAACATGCTATCGCTGGCGGTAAGACTAGCACCCGGTGGTAGATTCGTGCGCTTGTTGTGCCAGCTGTCGTCCCAATCTGGAATAATATTCAAAGCTAGTATTTGTCATTTTATCATTGCTAGCGCCGCGCGGTTACAGCTACCGTCGCGCGGTTACAGCTGCCGCCGCGCGGTAATATTGGGCACGATGATTCAGAACAGTCGTGTTGATATTCGTCGAGAGGCTAGTGCGGCGCGGTAACTGCTATCGCATGCGGTAATTTGGTTTCTCGAGAAATTCGTCTCGATACTCGTTGAGAGACTAGCGCGGCACAGTAGCACTACCGCATGGCGGTAATTTCCCGTGAGCTTGGCCAAAATAATCCATTGCGTTAGCGCGGGCGATAGGACTAGCGCGGAGCGGTAGTTTCCCGAGAGCTCTGTCCAATTAATTCACGGCTACCGCTCGGCGTTAGTGGCCATAAGAATCTTCTCTTCTTCGCTTGCACTTGTCAACCTGCACACTCTATCAACAGAAGACGTGATCAAATACAACCTGAGAGTTGATATTCTCAAACTCAGGGAATATGAAACATCAGTTCCAACAAACTCCCCCTTTTGATAATATCAACTTCCGTTCATTAGAAATAATAATGAGATAGAGTGCATATATAAAGAATAAGAGTTATAGGCTAACATCAGGTTGCAGGTTCTCTATATGGCTCCCCTACACGCACGCTCCCCCTATATACATGTTCGACATGCTCACCCTATCTATGTGCACACACATTGTTAACATGCTCCCCCTACATGTGAGCTCTCTCCTAACCCATGACTCATACTCATGAACAATTTATTCTCCCCCTTTGATAATATCAAAAGGGTGGGCAAGACCAACCAGACATGCCGGATGAAAAATAGTAGAAATGATGAGCGTTGAGACAAATAGCAAATAGTGCACACACACAAAGTAAAGTTAGAGATAATAATCATAGAGCTGATTCAAAACGGAATACATATCAGAAAATTATAAGCACATGGGTCACAAAATGGAGCAAGGAACACAGACACAGAGATTCGTTTTTTTAGAGAGAATATGAATTGGACAGCACCAACTAAACTAAGCACACATCGGGTACGTCTACAATGCTATAAGAGAAAGGAAGTAATCAAGTTGAATAAACATTGAGAACGTTATGAGTGTAAATCGTGTGCTAGTACGTATTGTGCTAAAAAGAGATAGTGTAGTTGATGCAACCAGCCATCGCCTCATAAGTCGTACATTTTAATTTTCCAGCTTTTATTTATTATCGTGTATTTTGATTCGCGCACTTGCTTTTATTTGAAATTGTTCGGCTCTTCGGGTTGACCGTCCGTTGAAATCTTAAATAAAGAGCTCTGATATTATTAGTAGTAGGATGTAGAGGCAAACCTAACTTATTCAAGAAAGATGCATAAACTTACGAATTCAAAACATTATCCCAAGATCAAGCAAGCAAGGTTGGAAAGAGTCAAAATCAGAAATTTATTATTATGTAAAGAAATCTTTTTATTTGCTGCCAAAGAGAAGAAGGAAAGGCAATATGAAAAAAAAAATCTTTGGGCACATTATAGCTCCATCTATTTAACCATCCGTGAAGAAAGACAAAAGCAGAATCAGACTGAATGGGAAGAATTATTTCTTCTTCCAATTCCTTGCCGAGCCCTAATCCGCCAAGTTGACGACGCCGAACCAGAGAGACCGTTGTCCCTCATTCCGCCGCTGCAACCAGGGAAGGTTTCCCTTCAGTTTCAACACCGGAAGCCAGAGACGCAACCACTGCACCAGGCCGGATTCAGCGTCACCGTCATCCGCGCCAGATTCCCTCTCCAGACCGTCTTTGACCTCGGAACGCCATTCCGTCGGCCTGGAGATCCCGCGCGCCGCCGTTCTCGCCAACCCTCCAGTCACCGCACCCGACCGACTCCAGTATCGTCGTCGACTGCATCATTGAGTCTGGCGTCCTTTCCGGATGGCGTCGACGATGACTCCTTTATCCGCTAGTCAATCAGGAGTTTTTGTATGTGGTTTCTGAAGGACGACGACTTTGCCCTTCTACTCCATCGATCGGCCATCCTTGATCCACGCTAGCGCTGTCTGGGCTTGAATCGGGTTCATTCTCCTTCGGTAACTTCACCCCTCTTGCTCTACTCATATATTGGATTAGATTTATGCATCTTAATTAATTAATGCAAGCTTGCCTCGAACGTTCGCACTACTTTAATTTCCATCTATTTTCATAAATTATTGCTTGTGTATTTGTGGTTGTACGAATCTCGCAATGGAACAATTCGATTGGCGCCGCAGAATATTTTTCTGATAACGATTAATGAAACGGTGACGCTCAAACGGTTAGGAGTGATGTGGCGCGCAAAAGCTTGATTTGGCCGCTCGGCCCCTCTTTCAAAATTAAAAATCCTCTTAATTTTCAGAATTCTAATTTTATTTATGATAAATAAAATATATTTGCTATAAACTATTTAATATTTTAAAAACCCTAAAATTGAGCTTACATCATTAGTTGCAGTCCAATTCTTATGTGTGGAAGTCTTAGACACGACAATGACATATGTACGTGTAACATCGAAAGCGAGATGACATCAAGAGAAAGATAGCATATTGTCCATAGATATCTCGATCGTCTAGGAACCTAACATCAGAGAAATAAGGTGAATAATCACCTCACATGTCATTCTATGTCATATATAGGCAACAATTTGGGGCACTAAGCTAAAGATAGAGTCGATGCACAAGATCGAAGTGATTCTTTAATCAAGGTGATCATCCTCACAATGCTCATGAAGACTTATTAGGAGGAGTGAGTAGTGCTTGGGGGAACCGTGACAAGAGATGTGATTGTTTGCATAGAGTTATTTTGTTAGTGTAGATCTATCACTTTGATCGTTTTTTTAAATTCACGGAGCCCCGAGACAATCGAAATCTATCCACCTACATATATACACTTTAACTTGTATACATATGACTTTTGTACTAGAGTTTTGGCTCAAAATTTCACACCTAGTATAATCACAAATGTATCGTGGCATTGATTAGTCAACATATTTCTAGCGTGTTAGAGTATAGCGTCACGAGTTATAGCATGTACGCGTAGCATCTTTTTCGTCTAGAGTGCACCAGCTAGGGATGTGTGTATCATGTGAAGTCATTCCCCTATCTAAATCTTCACACAGACCTAGAGGCATAAGCAACAAACACGACCCCGTCTTGTCGCACTCAATAGCTAAGCACCTATAGATTCAGCCCACTATGACCGGAGGACAATGTTTACATTGATTACGAGACTAAACTCAAACATTGTACGTACGTGTTATGGTCTAAATCACAGTCACGTGAGCCCTTAGAATTATAAATTAGCAGCAGTTTTTTTATTTCTTTTTATATATATTTTTTGTTTTTTGTTATCCTAGACTCACCATCAAGTTTATTTTTGAGAATCCATTTTAAGCATATATTAGATGGTTATTTGGACGCTCCGCTAACAACCATACCTTGCTTCGCTCTAATTGGCTCAGCTCCCCATTCATTGCCAAAAACCATGATTCATCTTTTAAGGCTTCTGAAACATTCTTGGGTTCAATATCAGATAGGAAGCACAGGTTGGAGAATGACTCATGAAGTGCGGACCGAGTTCTAACTCTATGAGATGGCTCTCCTATGACTAGATCACGAGGATGTTGCTTTGAAAAAACTAAGTTAATAGGAGGTCTATATCCTTGTTCAATAATTTTAGTTTCACTCTCCACGATTCTCTCCTCACCTTCATCCCCTATCAGTACACTCTCATCAACCTCCTCTTCATTCGTCTTGGGCTCGTTAGATGGGGAATTTTCATCGAAATGCACATGAGCCGATTCATCAACCACTAAAGTCCTCTTATTGTCGATCATATAGGCCCGACTCTTACTTGAGTATCCTAAGAAGATGCCTAGATCAGATTTTTCGTCAAATTTTTCGAGATTATCCTTAGTGTTTAGAATGTAGCACGGGCAAGCAAAGACCCTAAAATATGATACAGAGTGTAACACCCCCTATCCGTCGCATAGCATATAGCAGTAGGTCCGGCCGGGGCCCGACGCCATATACCACAGATAGACCGGATGGTTACGCAAAGGAACCATCCTTCCAATAACCAACGTCCTACACAGAGTACATTCTAGCGGAAGCAATTTAAAAGTTGCAAAGTAAGAACCCAGCTAATAGCATGAATGTCCACTAAACAGACCCAGAAGGAATGAACATACAATACACAAGTACATGGCCTTACGGCCTTACAATGTTTACTCAAATAAAAATGTGTCTTCCAAATCTCGGCACGCAGGCCGGTCATACATGAGAAATAAAAGTAAACATTCAAATTAGGCCTTTGAGGGTCGGCTCAGCAACACGGGTTTTTTGCCCGCTATTTTCCACTTGGCTCTGCAGCACCTGCAAGCACAATCCACCGCGACGGTGGAAAACAAAAGCAATGGTCAGCTATGCTGACAAATTATAATGATCCCGCCCACAAACTCGGGGCGTCGATGCTCCTTCCCTGCACTTTGTTAGCATAACCAAGCAGTATAGTGTAAAAATACTTCATCACAGGCGTAGGCACGCATGACGACACACTCCGTGCTCTCAGGGCACATTCTCGGTGAACACGGTCAAAGTATGCTGACTCACCACCACCACTGGGGCGACAATATCTCGTGAGCATTAAGGTCTTTCTGGCCAAAGCCTAAGACTCTCTATCTATGCCAACAACAAGTACCAAGTACCTTTAGGTCGCTTTAACCAGACGACATAGAGCGGGTACGGTTCCGCCTAACTCGTTGCTCACACCACCATATCACCTTAAGACATGGGTGCAGGTCAAACTTCCCCGAGTCCCAATTCGATCACACACTTCACATAACCCGGTTATGTGCAAGTTGGCTCCCAGGCCACCAAGATGGCAGAATCACGCATCTGCCCAGTTTTCCGGGTGCACCTTGGAGTTAGTCCCCAAGGTTCCCTGTTGCAATCTACCGCATAGAAAACCCGATAAACAACCATCGGTGCGGAGTCTTCTCCGGCCATTCATGCATTGCAACATCACCGATCCAGACCAACTTGTCCGGGTAGGCTTCACATATCATGCTTATGTCCGTTTCTCGATTACGGACTCTACATGTAACACAACGGGAACTATTCACGTCTACCCAAAGGAACGCCTCACACTCACCGCAAACTCGTGAGAGTGGGCTTCATATACAAAGGAAAAGAGGACTTCACATGTCCTAAGATGAGAATCGTTACCTTAACATTTCTCCTTGGCGCCATGGAAAACTATGTGGATGAAAAGCACCGCAATGTCCTCGCCTCTGTAGATCCGAAGTCGGCTTGCGATTTGGGGTTCCGAAGCTCCGCCGGCGGCCGGATCTAGCTTCCTTCTTCTTCCTTGCTCTCCCCTCTCTCTAGAAGTTTAGAAAGAGAATAACCCAAAGAGAATGAGGGTTTTCAACCCTATTCCAAGGTATAACATAGTAGGAACTGTCCTGAACCGTTGGATCCCGAAATAAGGAAACAGACGGCCACGATTCAGGCTTGAAATCCAAAACCTGTGCCGAACACGGCTTGTGACACTCCCGTGTCCAAGGCCGTGTTCCCCATTCGACGCTAAAACTGTCGCGTCCCGAAAAGTACACGAGCTCTCGACACGCCCATGTCCGACTTGACACGCCCGTCTCATCTAGTACACGGCTGTGTAGCTGGTCGTGTTCCTCCATCGACACAGGACCAACACCAACCCGGGAAGAACATGGGTATTGGACACGCCCGTGTCCCAAATGACATTCCTGTGTCTTACCCGAACACGCCTGGGCTACAGGCCGTGTTTCACCCCCGACACAACTCGGCCAACCACCCGAGTAGGACACGGCCTGGGACACGCCCGTGTCTCAGGCCGTGTTTGCTGCTCGAGGATCGTTTACTGAAATTCGTTGACCACATGGCCATCATCGAACCCGAGCACGACATGCCTCGGGGACACGCTCGTTTCTCAGGCCGTGTGAACCCTACCAAATTCCAAACTTGGCTCAAAACGCCTCCCGTCGCTCTTTTGAGTTTTGGGGCGTTGCAACTCTCTCCCTCTTAAAAGAATTTCGTCCCGAAATTACATAAAGGAAAGATAAAAACAAAACTTAAACGGTACCTGAGTGGAGTAACTCCGGGTACTCCTCAAGCATGGTCTGCTCTCGCTCTCATGAGAGCTCCTCCCGACCGAAGTTGTCCCAACGGACCTTGACCATCCTGATCTCTTTGTTACGCAACGGCTTGACTTCCAAGTCCTCAATGCGAATAGGCTTTACCTTCGTCATCAACCCATTATCGACCGACACTTGATCGACCGCAATCACTTGCGAAGGCTCTTGCACTGCCTTCCGCAGCACCGATATTTGGAATACGTCATGTAGACCACTTAGCTCCACTGATAGCCTCAATCGATAAGCTGCTTCGCCAATCCGCTCCAGAATCTCAAACGGCCCAAGGTACCTCTGTCTTAGCTTCTTCAAGCACCGTACTCGCGAGACACCCTTGAACGGCTTAATCTTTAAGTACACTCAGGCGCCGACAACGAACTTCACGTTCCTATGCTTGGCGTTATAGTACTTAGCTTGACGATCCTGAGCGATCAGCAATCTCTCTTGAATCGTTCGAACCAATGACGTTGCATCTTCCACCTCTTGGCGCTTGTACAACTTTGACTCCCGTTTCCAACCAAGACAACGACGTGCGACATCTTCTAACATAAAGAGCCTAGAAGGGCGCCATTTGTATGCTCGCCTGGTAGCTATTGTTGTAAGTGAATTCCACCAAGTATAGGTGATCTTCCCACTGCTTCCCGAAATCCAGAACGCACATGCGAAGCATGTCTTCCATCGTCCTATTGACCCTCTCGGTCTGACCATCCGTCTGGGGATGAAAGGATGTGCTGAAACTCAGCTTTGTTCCCAACATCTGCTGCACCAACCTCCAATCATTGGACGTGAACCGCCCATCACGGTCACTCACGATGCTGTGGGGCACACCGTGAAGTCGTACAATAGTATCCACATATAACTTTGCCAATTTCTCCACGGAATCATCCTTACTATGCAGAATGAAGTGCGATACTTTCGTCAAATGATCTACGACCACCCAGATGGCGTCGTTTCCCTTCTGCGACCTTGGCAAACCATGCACAATGTCCATAGTTATGTCGTCGAACTTCCACTTCGGAATAGGCAAGGATTTCAAGAAACCTCAAAGCTTTTGACATTCTGCCTTCACCAAGGTGCATGTTTGACACTTTGCCACATAGAGTGCCTCATCCTTCTTAAGTCCTGGCCACCAGAACAATCTCTTCAGATCGCGGTACATCTTCGTGCTCCCCGGGTGAATCGATTACTTGGTATGATGAGCCTCGTACACCAATTCCACCCGCAATTTGTCCACATTTGGGACGCACAGACGACCGTCCTTCCATAGCAATCCATTCACGACCTCAAATTGGGAATTTGACTCATCCAAAGCATCAACCATGATTTGCTTCATGCGGCCATCCATAACCAGAGCCTGCCGAATCCGAATAGCCAGGTCACACTGAACTTCTGCCCAGTTCAATAGCGCTTTGGCACTTGTCTGCTTGTCTACGCAAGAGATCTCCAATGCCTCCAACTCCCGAACCAACCGCTCGTCATGGACCGACAGCCAATTGGCTTGTGCTGGGGCCCTGCGACTCAACGTATTCGCAACTGCATTGCCTTTCCCCGACACATAATGAATTTTGAACGTGTAGTCCCCCAGGAACTCCATCCATCTCCGCTGACGCATGTTTAGATCTTTCTGATCCAACAAGTATTTCAGCCTCTTATGGTCGGTATAGATATCGACCTTCACCCCATACAAGTAGTGCCTCCACAGCTTCCAAGCAAAAATCACGGCCGCTAACTCCAAGTCATGGACCGGATAATTCCTCTCATGCACTTTCAGCTGTCGCGAGCCATATGCTATCACACTTCCATGTTGCAGTAGGACACAACCCAATCCACTGCACGAAGCATCGCTATAGATCTCAAAATCTTCGGTCCTACTCGGCGAACTCAGCACAGGCGTCATGGTCAACCGACTCTTCAGCTCCTCAAAAGCTCGTGCGCACTCCGGCGTCCACACAAACTTCTGCTCTTTCCTCGTCAGAGTCGTGAGGGGTAATGCTATCCGCGAGAAGTTCTCCACGAAGCACCTGTAATAGCCGGCAAGTCCCAGAAAACTCTGGAGTTTTGTGACCGTATACAGCACAGGGCACTCTCGTATCGCAACAATCTTCGCCAGATCCGCCGCAATTCCATTTCCACTGACTATGTGACCAAGGAACGCTACTGAGGACAACCAAAACTTGCATTTAGAGAACTTAGCGTACAATTGATTCCTCCTCAGCGTCTCCAACACCAAATGTAGATGCTTAAAGTGATCCTCCTCACTCTGCTAGTACACCAATATGTCGTTGAAGAAGACGATCACAAAGTGGTCTAGGTACTCCCTGAAAGTCCTGTTCATCAGATCCATGAACACTAATGGCGCATTCGTCAGCCCAAGCGGCATGACCGTAAACTCATAATGCATGTATCTCATACTAAAAGCTGTCTTGGGGATATCACTCTCCCTTATCCTCAGCTGATAATAATCGGACTTGAGATCCAATTTCGAGTACACCGATGACCCGACTAACTGATCAAATAGATCATCAATCCTTGGGATAAGGTACTTATTCTTCTCTATTAGCTTGTTCAGCTCTCGATAATTGATACAAAGTTTCAAGCTTCTATCCTTCTTCTTCACAAAAAGCACCAGTGCGCTCCAAGGCGACGAACTTGGACGCACCTAACCTTGCTCCAACAATTCTTGAAGTTGAACCTTCAGCTCCGCCATCTCCTTCGGCGCTAGCCGATACGGAGAGCGTGACACAGTTTTTGCACCTGGAACTAGTTCAATAGTGAAATCAATCCCCGTTGAGGTGGGGCTCCAGGAAGATCGCCAGGGAACACATCATGGTACTCGGATACCAATGAAATATTGTCCAACGTAGGCTTAGGCTTTGCAACCTCCACTAGCGTGAAGAACAGCTCTGCTCCAGCAAGAACCGCCTTCACCACCTGAAGAGCAGACATCAAAGTCTTGCTCGACCCTTTCAAGCCCGTAAAAGTTGTCTCACGACCTGTTCCCAACTTTACCTCCTTGCGACTGCAATCAATATAAGCTTGCTGCTCCAAGAGCCAGTCCATGCCAAATATCACGTCGAACTCCACCAGCGGTAGTAACGACGCTTGCAAATCGAACTCTTGACTCCCAATATGAATCTTTACACCACAGACTCTATCCGCGCGCATCGAACACCCATTCGGCAACAACACATCCAGTTTGTCCTTTGCCATCGAAGAAGGTACTACGATGCATGATATGAATCCTTCGGACAAAAAGAATGTGAAACTCCTGAATCGAATGGTTCTCTCGCCGGATAATCGAAAATCAAAACAAAGCCTAGCACAAGTAGTCATAAGCTAACATGCGTGAGGGCAACAAGTATTTACAGCTAACTGATATAACTTTAGACTGTACCTGTCACCACGTCAGTGTGCTTCCTGGCCTCCTGCTGGCCTAGGCTGTGCTCTTTAGGCTTCCTCTCAGACTTTGGGAGTCCGCTCCAACACTCGCTGGCAAAATGCCCCGGCTTCCCACAATTATAACATGTGTTGGATCCCTAGTTGATTTGGGCTAGGTTCACTGACTTAGGATGTGACCCATCATGTATAGTCTGGGTCAAGTTTATGTCTTAGAGTTTAGGACAGTCCTCTATCTCAACTTCAGATGGACCAGCCTTCCTCAAGACCATTAGGAACTCCAGATCTATCAGTTTTTCAGACTAAGTGAAATGAGTTCGACGTTCGTCGAACTCAGCTCGACGAAGGGAGTTCTGCGCTCGACGATCGTGAGACAATTCGTAGTGCTGAGCTCGACGAACTTTGTTCTTTGTTCGACGAACACCGAGATTCTACTTCAAGCTTTATCAGGACTACTTCAGAATTTCTCTAAGTCCAACTTCAAGCTTTGGTCGACGAATTACCTTCTGAGCTCGACGAACTTGGACCTCAAGTTCTCAGATTCTCAGGTCGACGACTTCAGTTCTCAGGTCGACGAATTTAGTTCTCTGCTCAACAAATAAAGATTGTCTGATATTGAGGATTGTCTGTTCAACGAATGAAGATTGTCAGCTCGACGAACTCAGCTTAGCTCGACGAACTCAGGCTCAGCTCGACGAACTCAAAACTCAGTTCGATGAATTATGTTCTTCGGTCGACGATTCCAGACTAGGTCTTCTTCCGTTCCCGTCTCATTCCATGGCGCTAATTCCTGAACATTTAATGGCAGTTCTTCCCAGAATACTACCGTTAGAATGCGAAGTTAATCCTGGATTATTACATGCCATTTTCCCATGGAAACAGTTGGGGAAATAATTAATTGCTGCTTCCTTTCTAGGCCGTCTGCCATTACTGCTCTATATTCAAAATTCGAATGTTTCTTATGAGACATTAAGATATACAGAAAGAGTGAGTAATACAGTGACATACAACAAAAAGACAGACAGTGATTCAGACAACACAGAAAAAGGAATTCATTCTTGGACCAGAGAGAAACTGATCAAGAAGAAGAAGAAGAACACTACATCAATATCAAGAGTCTTCTTCATCTGCTTTTACTCAGGATAACTTCAAAGACAATACATTCATATCAGTCACAAGAAGTTCCTGGAGACTTTCTCTGGACCAGGAAATCTAGATCTTTGAAGACCTATCACCCTGAAGCAGTGCTCCAGCATTCTTCCTGATTCATTCTACATCTCAGGGGGAGCAAAGCTGCTAAACAACAATCCACAAGTTTTCTCATTTTGACTTGAGAAAGAGAAGAACTCATCACCCTCTCACTCCACCTCTGTACAGGGTTTTAATTCCCTTCAAAATTATTCTGGTTGCAAGTCTCCCTCCAAAAGACTTGAGGGTTTGGTTTTTGGGAACCTGATCAAAACCTCATTGGTGCCAGGACACCTGATCAACCCCTTCCTGCAGTGGATTCCTACCAGGGTGGTAGAAGAGTGGACTACCCAGATTTGGGGAACCACTATAAAATTCTTGTGTCGTCTGGTTGCTTTCTTTTCTTTTTGTTTTCTGGCCTTGCTCTGTGAATGTGTTGTGATTAGATAGTTGCTGCATCTTGATTTATTGTATTTGCTTCCCTGCACACACACCTAAAATACAACAACAGTTGTAAAAATTTTAAAATCACCAACATACTTTATTCACCCCCCTCTAGAGTATATCTGTTCTAACTAACACCTTCAGGTGGTATCAAGCATACCTCCTGAACTTTCAATTGGTATCAGAGGCAGGTTGGTTAAATTACCAGACCTTACAGGTTGGTTGCTATTCAACTAATTCAGTGCTCTAGGTTGGTTAACATACCATACCTAATTGGTTGTACAGGCTAACACTTGAACCCAAAGATCCCTTAGTTAGATCTGTTTGTTTTTATTCTGTTATTGGACTTATCCTTCTCACAGACATGGCCCAAAACAAGGATTATACAAGCATCAGACCTCCAGTGTGCAATCTTAATAAGTTTGTCATCTGGAAGGCAAGAATTAGACTATATATGAACTCCATTGATGAGGATATTTTTCTGTCATTTCAACAGGTGTTCCTCCAGCTCCTGCAACTTTTGCCAGCACATCAAATAATCTGAGTGCAGTACCACCTCCAGACAATACTGAAGCCTATAAGAAAGCCAAGATGGCTGATGCAAAGGCTATGAATATTCTGGCCCAAACAATGTCAGATGACATATTTCAGAAGGTGGATGAGTGCACCTGAGCCAAGGCCATTTGGAACTCTCTCAACCAAATGGTAGCAGGCTCAGCTGATGAAAGAAAGGATAGGAGATCCAGTCTCATTTCTCTCTATGATAATTTCAAAAAGGATGAGACAGAATCTGTGGCTGAGATGTACAATAGATTAAGTTCAATCATCAGTGAACTCAAGACTCTTGACAAGGACATCACCTTAACTGAGGTGAATGACAAGATACTGATGTGTTTCCCCAGTTCATGGGATTCCAGAATCTGGCCAATCAAAGAAGCCAGAAGCCTCAATGAGATTTCAACAGAATCTCTGTTAGGCAAGCTGAAGTTATATGAGCAGCTTGTCAAATCAAGAGAGGCAGCAGAACAGAAGGCAACTACCCTAGTTAGGAAGGAGCACAGCTTGGCCTTCAAAGCTTCTGAAGACAATGAAATATCTACATCCAATGAAGAGTTAATGAGTCTTTTTGCCAAAATATTCTACAAAATGGTAAGAAAGGACTTTAGAGGAAAATCATCCAGGCAGGATGATAAGCCCAAATATGACAAGACACCAACTAAGGAGGTTGTGTATTTTGGATGCAGAAAGCCTGGGCACTATATTTCAGAATGCCCAGAGAATCAGAAAAAGGACAAGGGCAGGGACAAGGATTCCAGAAGAAAACAAAGCAGCAGACCCTCCTCCAACAAATATAAAAGGAAAGACAAAAGATTTGTTGCTGAGTCCTGGAGTGACACAGAAGAGGAAACATCCTCCTCCAGCTCCAGTGAAGAAGAGGAAGAAGCCAGATCCAAGGAGGTGTGCCTAATGGCAATAGATTCCTCCAGAAGCAACTGTGGATCAGAAGAGGATTCTGAAGATGAAGGTGCCTCAGACTCAGAGGCTGATCAGGTGATTTCTAGTTTTGATTTCAATTCTGACTTATTTAAAGTAGAATTTAAAACTATGTGCATGGATCTAATAAACTCAGAGAAAGAAACAAAAACCTTGAGGACTAGACTAGAAAACCTTGAATCTGTCAGCACAGAAAATAGAAAACTAACTGATCAATTGACACTAGCTAATGAACAGATAATCAAGTTAAAATCTGAATTATGTGAGGCAAAACAACTTGAGCAATCTCTCAATGGGAGAAGCTTCAAGCTGATGGACATCACAAGCACAGTAAATGCCAGATTAAATGGCAGGCTGGGCTTGGATGCTTCATCAAGTTTACCCCCCATAATAAAGAAGAATATACTTTCTACTCCCATAAAGTTTATCACTGCTAAGGGTAAAGAGAAACTAATTGAAAAACTCATGTCAGAAAACAAGTCAAATCTCCTAGACAATAGAAACAGAAAACAGAAGAAAGCTGTTAAAAACCAAGTTTAGCAGAATTCGTCGAACTCAGATCGACGAAATACTGCAAGTTTGTCGAACCCCGATCGACGAACGCTGAACAAAAACTTCAAAAATAATTATTCGTCCAACTGCGATCGACGAACTGTGTATGGTTCGTCGAGCAGAGGTCGACGAACGTGGGATGCAGAAAATGACCATGGTCATTCTCTGAGTGGAGGTCGACGATCTCATCCCCATTCGTCGAACTCTGGTCGACGAACTCACAATAATTCGTCGATCCCAGAACGACCAAATATAAATCATTTCTCCTATAGAAATTTTAAAGCAGCTAACAAGACATTAATCCAGTAGCTGATTGGATAATCCCACCTAGGAGATATCACCCTCTAGGGTATAAGTCTCAACCTGCCTTATCAGTCATTTCTAGTTTTACTTTTCAGCCAAACCAAGGACCCAAGGTAACCTGGGTCAAGAACAATTGAGCTTTATTTTTTTAATGCAGGTACAGGTGAAGAGCTGTCCAAGGTTAAGTCAGACCTGGTACCTGGTCAGTGGCTGCTCCAACCACATGACTGGTAGCAAAGCAAATCTCTCCAGCTATAAGTCCAAGCTAGGACCAAAGGTGATATTTAGAGACTCAAAGAGTGGTCAGTCAGAAGGATATGGAAGAGTAAGCATTGGAGCAATGACCTTCAAAAAGGTGGCATATGTAAGAGGACTTAAACATAACCTTATATCCATAAGTCAATTATGTGATGAAGGTTATCAGGTACATTTCAACTCTACCTCTTGCTCTATTATAAATGATAAAAACCAAACTGTTTTAATTGGACTTAGACAAGGAAACATATATTTAGTAGATTTCATTTCTGCCACAACTGATATTTGTTTACTCAATATCACCAGTAACCAAAATGAGTTATGACACAAAAGGCTAGGACATGTAAACCTTAAGAACATATCTAGGTTATCTAAAGACAACCTTGTTAGAGGTTTACCTTCTGGTCCCTACAAGAAGGAAAGCCTATGCAGGGCTTGTCAACTAGGCAAGCAAACTAAAACTAGTTTCAAATCCATTAATAAAAGTGATTCACCTAAGATATTGTATCTGCTTCATGTGGATCTTTTTGGACCCATTGCAGTACAAAGCCTAGGAGGGAAGTCTTACACCTTAGTCATTGTTGATGATTTCTCCAGATTCAGTTGGGTAGCCTTTTTGAGAGCTAAGTCTGATACATTCAAAGTTCTTACAGATTTTCTCAGAACCATACAGATTGAGTTCTCTACTCATGTTGCATTGATCAGAAGTGATCATGGCACAGAGTTTGAGTCTCTTCTCATGCATGAGTTCTGTGAGAAGGAAGGTATCAGGCAGTGCTTCTCAGCTCCTAGAACTCCCCAACAAAATGGGGTTGCTGAAAGAAAAAAATAGGACACTCATTGAAGCTGCAGGTACATTGTTAGCATATGCTTACATGCCTCTATCCTTTTGGGCAGAAGCTGTAAACACAACTAACTATGTCCTGAACAGATGTCTTATACATAAACTAAAACATAAGACCCCCTATGAATTACTTAAAGAAAAGAAATCTAAAATCACTTACTTTAAAGTTTTTGGTTGCATATGTTACATCCACACTAATAACAAAAGATACATTAGAAAATTTGAGGCTAAGGCTGAAGAAGAGATTTTTCTAGGATATTCCCAAGTAAGAAAGGCATATAGGGTTTTCAACAAATCATCCCTTAAAATTGAAGAACCTGTCCATGTGTCTTTTGATGAAGCTAACATGTCTTATAAGGAGAAAGACATTTCTACCAATAGTTTTTTGCAGGTTTCACCACTGTGTGAGTCTATGGATGGACTAAACCTTACCCAAGAGGTTCCAAGTCATCCCACTCCACAGGCTGCTGAAGATAGTGAAGAAGAAGTACAAGAGGAAGTAACTGAACTTCCATCAACAGCCAGTACCATTCCTCAAGAGGAATTATTTACATAAGCTGTTACTCAACCAACTCCACCAACTGATTTTGTCACACTTAGAGATCACCCCAGATCTCAAGTGATTGGAGACATTTCAGTTGGTGTACAGACAAGACATTAGCTCAATCAAGACTTGATGCATGCCTGTTTGCTCTCTCAAATTGAACCTCTCACCATCCATGAAGCTGAGCAAGATCCCCACTGGATTCTTGCAATGCAAGAGGAACTAAATCAATTTGAGAGATGTAGAGTTTGGGATTTGGTTCCAAGACCCCATAACTACCCAGTTATTGGAACCAAATGGGTCTATATGAACAAATTGGATGCACAAGGGAACATAGTAAGAAACAAGGCTAGACTTGTTGCTCAAGGCTATAGGCACGAGGAAGGAATAGACTATGACCAAACCTTTGCCCATGTTGCAAGGTTGGAGGCCATTAGAATATTCCTAGCCTATGCAGCCTATAAAAAGTTCAAAGTATTCCAGATGGATGTTAAGAGTGCCTTTCTGAATGGTGTACTTCAAGAAGAGGTTTATGTAGAACAACCTCCAGGTTTTATCTCTCTAACTCAACTCTCTTATGTTTACAAATTGCATAAAGCTCTCTATGGTTTAAAGCAAGCTCCAAGAGCTTGGTATGAGACCCTAGCTAGTTTTCTCTTAGAGCATAAATTTACTAGAGGAAACATTGATAGAACCTTTTTCACTAGACATCATAAGGACCAAATC
Organism: Platanthera guangdongensis; assembly: GCA_039583875.1. Classification (NCBI taxonomy): domain Eukaryota; kingdom Viridiplantae; phylum Streptophyta; class Magnoliopsida; order Asparagales; family Orchidaceae; genus Platanthera; species Platanthera guangdongensis. The sequence goes on from CM077153.1 coordinate 233,140,918, forward strand.
TTATTGGTACAAATATATGTGGATGACATTATTTTTGGGTCTACTGATCCCAAATTGTGCAAGAGGTTTGCTGACCTCATGCATTCCAAATTTGAGATGAGTAGCATGAGTGAGCTTTCCTAGTTCCTTGGTCTCCAAGTGAAGCAGCTCCCTAATGGTATCTTCCTCTCCCAATCTAAGTATGCTAAAGAGCTTATTAAAAAGTTTGGGATGGGTGATGTTTCAGGAATGAAAACACCTATTGTTAAATTTTCTCAACGTGTTCAACAAGATAGCCCAAACGCCAAATTAATATCTTCGGAACTACCCAGTTCTCACGTTGAACCAGCGGAAAACCAAAGAACAAAGGTTAATCCCAACAAACAATGGAAACACAAGCAGGTCTTTATTCATTCACTTCTTTACAACACGAGGCATACATAGCAAGACATGATTTCGCTAGTATAACAGCTGTAAACAGAAAGCCCCAAAAAACAAGCCGGGCGGACAGCACCGGAGTCCGCCGAGACCGTCGAGGTCGCCGAGTCCGCTGAGATCGCTCGAACTTAGCTGCAATCCGCCGAATATCACGGAGTCCGCTGAAGCCGTGAGGCCGCGCGGACACACTGTTATTCGTCTCCTGCTGAAGTTGAACTGAGGAACACTCCCTACCCGCCTGAAGCCGGCGGACAGGTTATTGAAGCTGACAAAGATGAAACAGAACTGACAAGCCGCAGAGTGACCTCCTGCTGAGTCCGCAGAGACCGCACACTTCCAAGTACTTGACCGAAATCACAGCCAAACTCCTGGCTCCTTGAAGCAACCCGTGCGACCTGCACACAACAAACGTCAGCACTGAAACAATCCGCGCGGACAGACAAACTCAGACCGCAGCTCCTTGCCCAACCCAACTTACTGTTCACTCAAGTTACTTAGGTTACTGTAGACCTGCCAGGGGGGTCCTATTTATAAGCAAGGTGAGGAGTGTGGTCACCGCCCTAGAGTTAGAGACACCGCCCCTGTAACACCCCCTATCCGTCGCATAGTATATAGCAGTAGGTCCGGCCGGGGCCCGACGCCATATACCACAGACAGACCGGGTGGTTACGTATGGAAACCATCCAACCAATCTCAACGTCCTACACAGAGCATTCTAGCGGAAGCAGTTTATAGAAGTTGTAAACAAGAACCCAGCATTAGAGCACGAATGTCCACTTTTACAAAATTAGGAATGTATACAAAATACCCAAAAATCGGCCTTAAGGCCTTACAGAATGTTTCACTTGAATAAAACATGATTTACAAACCTCGGCACGCAGGCCGGTCATACATGAATAAAACAGAAAACATTTCCACTTGGGCCTTCGAGGGCCAGCTTCGCAAAAAGGGCTTTAGCCCGCTATTGACCGCTTGGTCCAGCTGCACCTGCAAGCAACAAACCACCGCACGGTGGCAAACAAGGCAACGGTCAGCAATGCTGACCAAATTATAACGATCCCGCCCCCAACTCGGGGCGGCGATGCTCCTTCCCTGCATTTTATTAGCACAAGCGAGCAATGCATATAACCATAGCCATTTCATCACAGACGTTGGCTCGTACGGCCACACGTCCCGTGCACTCAGGGCACATTCTCGGTGAACCGGTCGATGTTACGTCAATTAAAGCCATTAACATTCCGGACTCACCACCGCCACTTAGACGGCCATTCCTATGAGCAATTCGTCTTCCTGGCATTGGTCACGTCAATTCAAGTCATTGACCGCCGAAGACTCACATCTATGCCAACGACGAGTGCCACGTAACCTTAGGTCTCTCTAACCCGAACGACATAGAGCGGGTACGGTTCCATCTAACCCGTGCTCACATCGCAACGACAATTTAAGCCATTTGCGCGGGTCAAACTTTCGCCGAGTCTCATTCTACCGCAAATCACATAACCACGTTATGTTCAAGTTGGCTCTCAGGCCACCAAGTTGGCAAGATCTCGTATCCGCCCAGTTTTTCGGGTGCACCTTTGGGTTAGTCCCCAAGGCTCCCTGCTGCAATCTACCGCGTAGAAAACCCGAAAACAAACCATAGCACGGAGTCTTCTCCGGCCTTATGCAATGCAACATCACCGATCCGGACTAACATGTCCGGGTAGGCTTCAACCAAAATGCCTATGTCCGTTCTCGCATACAGACTCTAAACAACGGGGACTTTACATATCTACCCGAAGGAACGCCTCCAACTCTCCGCAAACTCGCGAGAGCGGGCTTCCTATGCTAAGAAAAGGAGCGATTCATGCTCAAGATGAGGATCGTTACCCTTGGATTCCTCTTTGGCGCCATCGGAAAGTAATCGGATCGAAATCACCGCACTTGCGTTGCCTCCGTGGATCCGGAGTCGGCTTGCGATTCGGAGCTCCGAAGCTCCTCCAATGGCGGATCTAGCTCTTCTTCCTCTTGCCTTAGCTCTTCTTCCTCCAAGGGTTTAGAAAGAGGATAAGTGAAGAAAAGTGATGGATTTTCTAAGTCAAACCCGGGTATATCCTCTCAGGAACCATCCCCAGCCGTTGGATCTCAACCTAAGAAAACGAACGGCTTTGATTCGGGGCTGAAATGCCCAATCTGGACCGAACACGGCCTGGCACACGCCCGTGTCCAGGTCCGTGTGCCGCATTCTCCGTCAAAATCGAATCTCCTGGACCCTCACACGGGTATCGAACATGCCCGTGTTCGAGCTGCCACGCCCGTGTTCCAGCTGACACGGCCGTGTAGCCGGCCGTGTACCCCATGATTTTCCCTCGTTTTCAACCCGAGCACTGCACGGGTTCTAGGACACGCCCGTGTCCTTACCCGTGTCACATTGACACGCCTGGACCCCAGGCCGTGTACACGGGACATTTCGTCGAGGGGAGAACGACGACTGGATGACACGGCCTTGGACACGCCCGTGTCCTAGGCCGTGTGCCTTGTCTCGACGATCGTCGAGTGAATCTAGACGATTTCACCTGGACGATCATCGACACGGGTCGACACGCCCTGCGACACGCCCGTGTCGCAGGCCGTGTGCCCATTCTCGACGAATCGTCGAGAATAACTCGACGATTTCACGGCTAAGTGTCGACACGGGTCGACACGCCCTGCGACACGCCCGTGTCGCAGGCCGTGTGCCCACTCTCGACGAATCGTCGAGTATAACTCGACGACTTCGCGGCTAAGTGCCGACACGCGCTTGACACGCCCTCGGACACGCCCGTGTCCCAGGCCGTGTGCCTTCAGCCAGAAACCAAAACTGGCCCAAAACGTCCCCCTTTTCCCCTTTGAGTTTCGGGGCGTTACAGCACCAGCCCGCGCGAAAGCAAAACATCGTCCGCCGAGTTCGCAGGGACTTAGCCGGATTCCAAGGAAAACCGCCAGGAGCAAGGCAATATTGGCGAACTCTCACCAGTCCGCCCAAGCGATGCGGACAAGGCATCAGCCCGCAAAGCTCCAACCACTGCAGGACAGCAACGCCCTTCAATGGCTGTCCGCACCAACCCAAGGCAGTCCGCAAGACTCACACCTCAATCCGCCACAAATCCACGACGAAAAGCAGACAGCAACAGTCCGCCCGGTCACAGCGGACTTGACGGATACGGCGGACACCATGGTCTTGGCACAGAGTGTGACCAAGTCCAAAACCATCAAAGGCCAATGCGAGCATGGAGAACTCAAACTCCCGTCCGCCAAACACCTTAGCACAGACCGCCAGCAGTCCGCAAGTTCCTTGCACTCCTGCCCAATGCAGCAGCCATCTCCCGGACTTCATAATCCAGTCCGCCAAAGACCTCCACAGCAGAGCACCTGCTGTGCCACCAGAGCACGACAAGGCCTCAGCCAAGCTCTAAGCACAGTCCGTAACAGCCCACACCGCGGACACACCAGTCCGCAAGCTTCCCGCGGACATGAGCCAAACTGCCTATCAACACAAGCTTGCACCCGCGGCCACTGAGCAATGCACCAGTCCGCCAGCCTCCATCCGCTCAGGCCGCTCCTTGGCACAGCCAATCAGCACACCCTATCCGCAGAAACCAGGCCGCATAGTCCGCGGACTCCATGCAACAACCCGCTCAGAAAACAGCTGGCTTTCCACTAGACCTTCCACCAGGCCGCACATCACAGTCCGCCCAGTCCGCCTAGTCCACCAAAGCTGTCCGCCCAGGCCGCCAGGCCTGTCCCGTCAACCACTTCCACTTCACAAATTTCAACACTCCTCCTTGAAGTGGGAAGTGGTGACCAAGCCCAGCAAGCTGCGCAAGCGCTCAAAGGGCCCCTTCGACAGTGGCTTCGTGAAGATGTCAGCAAGATTATCTTCACTCCGAACATGCCCGACCAGCAGAGATCCTTCCAACACCTTCTCCCTGATGAAATGGTGATCAATCTCTATATGCTTGGTCCTGGCATGACACACTGGATTGTTTACCAGTTTGAGAGCACTCTCATTGTCACCCCGGAGTAAAGTAGGCCCTTACACTTCTTCATGAACATCCTCTATAAGCCTCCTCAACCAAACGGCTTCCCGAGCAGCCAAGGCTGAAGCCTTATACTCCGCCTCCGTGGTTGAAACTGACACCGAGTCCTGCTTCTTGCTACACCACGAGATGCTAGCTGAACCGCAAGTGAACACATAACCTGAAGTAGACCTCCGATCATCCGAATCACCGCCATAGTCAGCATCCGTGTACCCGAGCAATGCAAACTCCGAGTCCCTTCTATAGAGGAGTCCCATATCAGAAGAAGCTTTGACATACTTCAGAATACCCTTTGCTGCCACTAGATGAGATTGTCTTGGTTCAGCCATATACCGACTTACTCGGCCAACAGCATAAGCAATGTCTGGCCTTGTAATCGTCAGGTAAATCAAGCTCCCAACAAGAGCCCTGAACACCAAGGGATCAAGGAGAACCCTTCCCTCATCTCGTCGAAGCTTCAGCCCAGGTTCCAGTTGAGTAGAGCACTTCTTCCCTTCGCCCATGCCGAACCGCTTCACAATTCGATCAGCATACCCTTTCTGGCAAATGAGAACCTCGCACTCCTTCCTCTCCACTTCAAGACCGAGAAAGTGATGCAACTCTCCCAAGTCTTTCATCTCGAAGCGTATAGCAAGCTCAGCCCTGAGCCTTGCTACTTCCCCCTCCGAGTTCCCTGTGATGATCATGTCATCCACATACAGCAGGACCAAGACTTGTAGCTCCCCCTTCTTCTTGACGAACAAGCTTGAATCCGAGTTAGAAGCAAGGTATCCACAGAATTGCAAGTACTCTACAATCTTCCCATACCAAGCTATAGGAGCTTGCTTCAACCCATAGAGAGCCTTCCTGAGTTTACAGACATAGTCTGGATGCTTTTCAGAGACAAAACCAAGCGGCTGATCCATGAATATGTCCTTGTCAATCTCTCCGTAAAGAAAGGCATTCTTCACATCGAGTTGCCACAACCTCCATCCCTTGCTAGCAGCCAAGGCGATCACCACTCTTACTGAAGTCATCTTCGCAACTGGACTGAATGTCTACTCATAGTCTTCTCCATACTGCTGTGAGAATCCTCTAGCGACCAGGCGAGCCTTGAACCTATCAATGCTCCCATCAGCCTTCTTCTTCAACTTGTACACCCACTTGCAAGTAACCGGAGTAATGCCATCAACCTTGGGCACAAGATCCCAGGTTTCATTCTTCTTTAGAGCATCAATCTCTTCTTTCATGGCACCTTCCCACTCCTTCACTCCAGTTGCCTCGTTGAAGTTTTCAGGCTCTCGCTCATCCAGAGGACCTGCAAAGAAGCAGGAGACAAAGCTCACTGCATTCCCATCACAGTACCGAGTCGGTGGCTTAACCACCCTCTTCGATCTCCGAAGACTCGACTCCTTGCTCACTTCTTTCATTGCTTCTTCGGGCTCCACTCCTACCTGGGGCAAGCATTGAGCAGTGCTCCCCCTGCTTCCTGAGCCAGAAGGCTCAGCCTCGGAGTTAGAAGCAACAGGAGCTGTTGGTGAAACAGCAAGCTCCTCTTCCAAGCCTTCAGCAGCCGCCACTGGTTCTTCATCAACCTTGCTACTTCCGGTTAGCTCAACCGAGCCACCTCCATATGACGTCAGCTCGTCAAAGACAACGTCTCTTGATACCACGAACTTCTTCGTCACAGGGTCCATGCATTTCCATCCCTTCTTCCGCTCATCGTAGCCAACAAAGACAAGCTTCCTTGCCTTCTCATCCAGCTTTGTCCGTGAAGCATCCGGGACATACACGTAGCAAGTTGAACCGAACACCCGAAGGTGTCCCACACTCGGCTTCTCCTTCAGCAACAGCTCAATAGGAGTCTTCATGTTGATAGGGCTGAGTGGCATCCGGTTGATGACGTAAGCAGCACAAGACACCCCCTCCGCCCAAAAGGACCTTGGGATATCTTTCGCATGAAGCCAGCATTCGCAGGTCTCCATCAGATGACGGATCTTCCGCTCCGCTACCCCATTTTGTTGTGGAGTGTGAGCACAAGTAAGCTCCCGTTGGATCCCGTGCTTCCTGCAGAGGTTAGAAAACTCAGAGGAAACAAATTCACCCCCGTTATCAGTTCTAAGCTTCTTAATCCGCAAGCCAAGCCGGCCTTCTACCAACTCCTTAAACTCCACAAACAAACGGAAGGCTTCCGACTTCTCCTTTAAGAAGTACACCCAAGTATACCTTGAGTAGTCAAAAACCAAGACAAGCATGTATCTGCTTCCACCAAGGCTGGCAGTAACCGTCGGTCCCATCAGGTCGCCATGAATACACTCCATTGGTTTCTTGCTCCTTGTTTGAGATTTATCAAACGGAAGGCGATGTGCCTTACCGTATTGACAGCCCGCACAAACATGCCCATCACCAAAGGAGGACAACTTCGGCAACCCCCTCACCAGATTTCTACTAGCCATCGCCTTCAACTTGTCCATGCCAACATGCCCCAGCCTCTCATGCCAGATAGTAGCGCTATCATTGGCCCTCATCCTATCAACATAGGCACTGGTGGAAAGAACAAACAAGTTCTTCACCCTCCTCCCAACATGAGCAACATCAGCCTTCACCGCTGATACTTTGCGAAGGAACCTCACGTCTGTTGGCCCAAACAGAACGTGATAACCAGCGTCCACCGCATTGGTCACCGAGAATAGGTTCTTCTTCATGCCCGGCACGTGATACACACTCCTTAACGTGAGTGGCCCCTGATCACTACCCAAAGACACGACCCCCTCTTTCTATACTGCATAAACAGTATTATCAGCAGTGATAATAGCTTCATTACCTGAGTAAGCCTGCATGGAGGTGAACTTTGACTTGTCTCCGGTGAGGTGATAACCACACCCGGAGTCCACGATCCACTCGCTGTTGAAGTCCTCAGCAGACAAGGCCCGGACACAAGTTCCCGTCATGAAAGCTCCGCCCCATTCTGCTTCTGTTGGGTACATTGGTCATATGTACCTGATTTGAAGAAGCCTCACCCAACTCAATGATATACATCAAAATGTATTTGATGTAGTTTGAGTTACATGTGCAGGTTAAGTATTTGCAGGAATAAAGCAAAATATTCTAAGTCCATGTGTCGACACCCAGAGGGTAAGTGTCGACACTTAAGAAGGCTTGTGTCGACACCCAGGCAAGCAGTGTCGACACTTGGAGTCATTGTGTCGACACCTGGGATGCAGAGTCGACACCAGACAGAAGGTGTCGACACTTGGAGCTGTGTCGACACTCAGTGAAGAAAAGTGCAAACAGAAAGTGTCGACACAAGGAGCTGTGTCGACACCCAGTGAAGCTGTGTCTACACCAGAAAGTGTCGACACTTGGAGCAGTATCGACACTCAGCAAAAGTCTGCAGAGACTAAGTACAAGTGTCGACACTCAGCACAATGTGTCGACACTAAGCAGAAGAGTCAGCATTTGAAGAAAGTGTCGACACCCAGCACAATGTGTCGACACTCAACAGAAGAGTCAACACATGAAGTAAGTATCGACACCTAGAACAATGTGTCGACACTCAGCTGAAGACTCTACACTTGAAGAAAGTGTCGACACAAGGAGCTGTGTCGACACTTAGCAAAGAACAGAATTATCTCCAAAATATTCTAAGTACAAGTGTCGACACTAAGGGAATGTGTCGACACTCAGCTGAAGTCTCGACAGAAGAATCAAGTGTCGACACAAGGAGCTGTGTCGACACTTAGCAAGTATCAACATAGAAGATTATGTGTCGACACCAAGAAGCAGTGTCGACACTTAACAGATTCAACACAAGAAGATGTGTCGACACAAAGTAGATGTGTCGACACTTAGAAGAATTCAGTTGAAGATAGAAGATCAAGTACTAGTGTCGACACTCAATTTCAGTGTCGACACCTGAAGAAGAATCTGTGTCGAGATATACAAGGAGTTGTGTCGACACCTTGTAGACTTGTGTCGACACGTACACAGCATGTGTCGACACTTGGACTATAAGTGTCGACACTTAAAGATAGAAAGTCTCGACACTATCAGACAGTTAGAGATTTTCAAGAACTGACTGGATGACATGACAGCTGCCGTTCCAGCCGGTCTACAGCACCTGTCAGAGATGTCAGAAGACAGTTATGAACCGGACCAGCCGGTTACCATGAAGAAGGCCTATAAATAGGCATAGACAGTTTACAGAAACTGTTGTTGAAGTTGATGATCAACTGGTTCAGATTATTGTTGAACAAGTTATTGAAGTGGTACACAAACTATCAAGACAAGAAGATCTTGCAGTCCAAGTGCAGATCTAAGAAGTTGGAGAGAGAGGGCTTCATCCAAGAAATCAGCCTCTGGAACTAGGCTGAGAAGAAGGATTCAGATTCATTCTGGATCTTAAGTGGCAGAGGTCAAGGAACTACTGCAGGAGGATTCAGTCTTATTCAGTTCTACTCAAGAAGCTTTGAAGAAAGCTAAGTCAGATTGAATCCAGCTGAGTTCTTCTAAGAACTCATCAAGAATCTCTCAACTCCCCTCTTTTATTTCTGAGTTGTTGAGTTAATATTTGTAATACATTTTTATCTTGTAGGATCCTTTGGATCTGAGTGAATTGTAAGCCTATAATTATAAAGGCTGAGGGTAGGGCTTGAGAGCCTGAGTGTAGGAGATTGAGATCTCTGAGTGTAGGCCTTGTTGGCTGAGTGTAGGCCTTGGTTGGCTGAGTGTAGGCCTTGGTTGGCTGAGTGTAGGCCTTGATTGGCTGAGTGTAGGCTTTGGGATAAAGCTGAGTTGTAAGGCTTTGGGCCTGAGGTGTAGGAACCAATTTGGGTTCTGAGACAGTGGAGGAGTTTGGCCGAATCTAGTACACTGCTAGATAGGCGAAGGGGGAAAGTGGATGTACCCAAAGATTGGGGAACCACTATAAACCACTGTGTATGCTGTGCTGTGCTGTGATTGTTGTTGTGCATGCTGTGTGTTTGCTGTGATAAAATAGTTAGTATTCTGTGATATAACTGATTGCTGCCATTTAAGTTTAAAAAGGATTAGGTCACCTATTCACCCCCCCCCCCCTCTAGGTGTTTAGGTACCATATCTTTCAAGTGGTATCAGAGGGAGGTTTCTCAAAAAGGACTAACAGTCTGAGGAGATCCTGTTTGGCAGATTCAGTGTTAGGCAAAACACAGATTCAAGAAATTCAAGAAACATGGGTTCCTCTGAGAATCACAAAGAATTGGGTTCCATGAAATTACCCATATGCAGGAAAGAGATCTTTGGGATCTGGAAGGAAAGGGTAAGTCTGTTTATGGAGGCCTCAGACCCTAGAATCTACATCACAGTAAAGGAAGGGCCTTATGTGTCCATGAAGATATCTGTTCTAGATGCAAATCAGAGAACCCCAAAGGATTTCTCTGAGATGACTAAGGATGAGATTGTCCTAGCTACCATGGACAAGAGGGCACAAAACATTATAGTGAGTGCCATAGATGATGCAACATTTTAGAATCTTATACACTGTAAGACAGCCAAGGAGATGTGGGACACTCTTATAGTGTATATGGAAGGATCTGAAGAAGTAAGACAAGATAGAAAATCCTTGCTAAATCAGGAGTATGAGAGTTTTAGACAAGGTAAAGGTGATAGCATAACTGAGTGCTACAAGAAGTTCTACAGAATAGTGAATGAACTTATGTCTTATGGAAGAGAGTTCAGTAACTATGAACTAAATGACAAGTTCCTAAGGTCCCTAACCAAAGATTGGGACACAAAGATCTGTGCCATTAGAGAAATGGCCAAGTTGGGGGAAATTCCTCCTCCTACACTGTTTGAAAAGTTATTGTCATATGAGATGCAATTGACAGTGAGGAAGGAGGAGGAGAAATCAACAAGGACTGAGCACAAAGAAAGAACTGTTGCTTTCAAGACAGAAGTTCCCAGAAAGTGCAGGAATAAGTCATCAACTCCACCTCCAGAGGTAGTTGAATCAGAATCAGATGAGTCAGTCAGTACAAAGACTGAGAGCAGTGAAAGTGATGAAGATTTTGCTGCCTTCACTAGACACTTTCAGAAATTCTTGAAGAATAAACAATGGAGGTCAAGACCTTCTACTTCAAAGGGAAAGGAAGTCTTTTATCAGAAGAAAAAGCCTTCAAAGAAAGACAGGAAGAGGACAAAGTCAAGCAAGGCAACTGGATCTAAGATAGTGTGTTATTGCTGCAATAGACAGGGCCATGTTATTGCAGACTGTCCTGAAAAGAGGAAAGAATCTGGTGACAGGAAAAAGACTCATTTCAAAGGCAAGAGAGAGAAGTCTTTTGTTGCCAAGAAGGAGAAGACTCTATCAGATATCTCTTCTTCAGAAACTGAGTCTGAGGCTGAAGCCTACATAGGGTTGTTTGCTGAAGAAGAAGAAGAGGAAGATTTCATGTAGTTAATGAAGTCTATTTATGAGCAAGAAGACAGTCATTGCCAAGGGCTAATGGCTTTGGCAGAGAGTGCCAAAATCCTGGAGCAGCCAGGACCCAGTCAGGTACAAAGTTCAAGTTTAAATTCAGTTTCTTATTCTAGTTCAGAATCAGATTCATCTTCATCAAATGATGAAAGTGCATCTGAGTCTGAGGATGATATTCATCAGCTTATAGATGAATATAAGGTGCTGTTGCAAGCTTACAAGAAAAGCAAGACCCTAGCCAAAAGTCAGGCAAAGGAAATTGCTATTCTTAAAGCTGCAGCAACAGATTTTGAGAAGTCTTTTGATCAAAAACTGAATGAAATAGCCAGGTTGAAGCACATAACAATGATTCAAATGGGTACTATATCATTTAAAAATGATCAAATCAAGAGTCTGGAGATCAATCTTCAGAAAGAGAGAGAGCTTGTTGCTAGGTTTTCAAAACCTAAATCAGTGCTACCTTTAATTGATGAATTTGTTCATCATAAAGGCAAGGCTGGACTGGGTTTTATTAGACCTGCTAGGACTGAGCAGTCCAAGTCTAAGTCCAAGGGCAAAGCCCCAACATTCAACAAGTCTGCTGTAAATAAGACAGCAAAGACTGTACCTAAGCAAAGGTACAACAAGTTTGAATGTTGGTGTTGTGGCAAAGTTGGCCATTTTGCAGTGGACTGTTGGCACAATGCTAGTGCCAAAGTGAGTACCAAACTACCTGTTGGAAAGCCAGTAGGTAGCTTTGTCAAGTTGCAAACTAACAAGTACCAAGGACCCAAGAATTCTTTGGGTTCTAAGGTTCATTAATCTGTTTTGCAGGTGAGTCCAAGTGGCCATACCCCAACATGGTACTTGGACAGTGGATGTTCCAGACATATGACTGGAACTAGAGGATTACTAAAGGACTATATTCCAATCAAAGAAGGTCCAAAAGTAACCTTTGGTGGTTCTGAAAAAGGAATCATCAAAGGGTTTGGTAACATTTCTACAAACTTGGTTACCATTACTCAAGTGGCTTATGTTAAAGGGTTGAAACACAACCTAATAAGTATAAGTCAATTAAGTGATGTAGGGTATGACATCTCATTTGTTAAAAATGGTTGTCATATCAAGAGGTCAAGTGATCAAGAGATCATTTTGACAGGTTATAGGAAAAGGAATGTCTAATGCCTAGACATTATGATTGAGAACAATGGTTCTCCAGTTTGTCTTGTAGCTGATGAGACAGTCTCTCATTGTGTCAAATGGCACAAGAGGCTTGCCCATCTTAACTACAAGACTATTAGCAAACTCTTTAGCAAAGAGTTAGTGAGGAATGGTCCTCAAGTTAAGTGTGTTAAAGATGGTATTTGTTCAGCTTGTCAAAAGGGCAAGCAGACTAAATCCACCTTTAGAAGCATAGAAAACAAGGATGCTGTGAGGTGTTTATACCTCTTGCATATGGATCTCTTTGGTCCAATGCCAGTTCACAGCTTAGGTAGGAAGGTCTATACCTTTGTAGTTGTAGATGACTACTCAAGATTTTCCTGGGTGTTCTTCTTAAGACAGAAATCTGAAACACCTAATGTTTTCTATAACTTTGTCAAGCAAATTCAGAATGAACTAAATAGTACAGTGGTCAGAATTAGAAGTGACCATGGTACTGAGTTTCAATCTAATAGCATGACAAAACTATGTGAAGACTTTGGGATATTTCAAGAATTCTCTTCACCTAGAAAACCTCAGCAAAATGGCATTGATGAGAGGAAGAATAGGACCTTGATAGAGGCTGGTAGGACCCTACTAAGTGATACATCACTGCCAGAGTATTTCTGGGCTGAAGCAGTTAACACTGCATGTCATGTTATCAATAGGGCTACCATAACTAAAGGCCTCAACAAGACCCCCTATGAAGTTGTGAAAGGCAGGAAACCAAACCTATCATATTTCAGGATCTTTGTTTGCAAATGCTTCATACTTAACAATGGTAAGTCTTACATGACAAAGTTTGCTGTCAAGTCCCAAGAGGGAATTTTTGTTGGGTACAGCAATAACAGTAAGGCTTATAGAGTCTACAACTTGACTACACAGGTTGTAGAAGAATCAGTGCATGTAGTTTTTGATGAGACAAAACTTATTAACAATGAGTTGTCTAGTTCTGTATGCAGCCCCACAGGTTTAACAAAGAAAATGGACAAGCTTACTATAGAAAAAGTACCTGCTGCAAGACAGCAAGTAGAGGAGAGTAGCTGTTGTCCAGGGGGAGAACTACAGGTGCCAATTGCAAAAGAAATACAAGGAGTACAGCATGATGGAGATGCTGAAGAGGTTCAACCAGAAGTCAGGATGCCTCCAGCCAACAGGCATCTAAGAGATCATCCAGTAGAGCAAATTATTGGAGATCCAAGACAAGGAGTACAAACCAGGAGCAGATACATAAATGCAGCAATCTACTCCAGCTTTTTGTCTCAAGTTGAACCTAAGAAATTTGAAGAAGCCATCAAAGACCCACTTTGGATTGAGGCTATGCAAGAAGAACTCAATCAGTTCAGGAGATGCAAGGTTTGGGAACTGGTTCCTAAACCTAAAGACCATAATATAATAAGAAACAAGTGGATCTATAGAAATAAGATGGATGAACAAGGGGTCATCATTAAGAATAAAGCAAGACTGGTTGCTAAAGGATATAGGCAAGAAGAAGGTATTGATTTTGATCAAACCTTTGCTCCAGTAGCCAGACTGGAAGCCATAAGGATGTTCTTGGCTTATGCAACCTATCAAGGATTTAAGGATTACAAATGGATGTCAAGTCAGCATTCTTAAATGGTAATCTTAAGGAAGAAGTCTATGTGGAACAGCCTGTAGGTTTTGTAGATTCTACTTTACCTCATCATATCTATAGACTTAGGAAAGCTTTATATGGGTTAAAGCAAGCCCCTAGGGCTTGGTATGAAACCCTATCTAGTTTCCTCATTGAGAATAAGTTCTCAAGGGGGAAAATAGATAAGACTCTATTCCTTAGGGAATCTAGAGGCAAAGTTATACTTGTCCAAATATATGTAGATGACATTATATTTGGGTCTACTGAAAGCAGCCTTTGCAAAAAGTTTGCAAAACTTATGCAAGGTCAGTTTGAAATGAGTAGTATGGGAGAGCTGAAGTTTTTCTTGGGTCTCCAAGTTAAACAGACTGAAAGTGGTTTATCCATATGTCAGTCCAAGTTCACCCTAGAACTCATAAGGAAGTATGGTATGGATTCATCCAGCACCATGAAGACTCCCATGGGGTCAAGTATGTCTCTTAGCAAGGATGATGCAGGGAAACCTGTAGATGAAACCTTGTATAGAGGGATAGTTGGCTCCCTATTATACTTGACTGCTAGTAGACCAGACATAATGTATGCTACATGTGTTTGTGCAAGGTATCAAGCCTGCCCCAAAGAGTCTCATTTGACTGTAGTCAAGAGAATATTGAGATATCTAAAGGGCACTCCCTATCTAGGCCTCTAGTACCCTAGGAATGGAGATTTTGATCTAACAGGTTATTCAGATGCAGACTTTGCAGGATGCAAAGAAGATAGAAAAAGCACTACTGGAACCTGTCAATTCCTAGGTGGGAGACTAATTTCATGGAGTAGCAAAAAGCAAACCAGTGTGGCTATCTCCACAGCAGAGTCAGAGTATGTGGCTGCAGGAAGTTGCTGTGCTCAACTTCTGTGGATACAACATCAGCTAGATGACTATGGATTTCAGGTAAGTAGAACTCCACTTTTCTGTGATTCTACTAGTGCTATTTCCATAGCTAATAATCATGTATCCCATAGTAGGACAAAACATATTGAAATTAAATATCACTTTCTTAGGGAGCATGTAGAAAGAAATGATATTGTACTTGAATATGTTAAAACAGATGAACAACTAGCTGATATGTATACTAAGCCCCTATAAGAAGCTAAGTTCAATAAATTCAAAATTGAACTAGGAATGATAAACTTAGAATAAGTTTATAGAACTGAAATTGGCTAAGTAAAAAGGTGTCGACACATAGACAAGTCTATGTCGACACAGAATAGTAGTGTCGACACTTCAGGAAATAAGTGTCGACACATCTAGGATGTTGGTGTCGACACTTCAGAATGTTAGTGTCGACACATGTGAAGTAGGTGTCGACACATCCAATGTGGTGTCGACACTTAAGTTTTACTCAGAATTTTCTAAGTAAAGTCTCGACAATGTGTCGAGTTATGTTGTGTCGACACATAACCAAGTGTCGACACATAAAATCTGTTGACTAAACTTGTGTCGACACATATGTGTCGAGACATTATAAGTCAGTGTCGACACTTATTGCTAGTGTCGACACATTTTAAGTTAGCTGTCCCGCCTGTTCATCTTCAAAATCAGAAAGGTATAAATAGGGTTCTGTCTTTGTTTGTCGACACGCTTTCAAAGTTTCGAGACCAAAACTACTGTGTCGACACCTCTCTTTTCTAAAGACAAATTCTACAAACCCTAATGGCACCTAAGCTTGAGGAGAACGTTAACGAAGGATATGAGCTTGTGCGCGGCGCCTTCGACGATGCTGATCAAGAAATCAAGGCCGTAGTAACCCTAGTCGCCGATTCTACGTTAGAGTTCTTAGTTTCAGAACCAACTAAGATATGGAAGAAGGAGGTGCTTGAATTCCTTAATGGAGTTGCAGTAGATGAATCTGGATACAAAATCAAATCCAGAGTTCATGGTGCAAGGGTTAAGGTATCCCCCAAGAGTCTGAGGAAGATTCTACAGATTCCAAAAACTCAAGAAGAAGAAGAAGTTACAGCTTCAAGGACCAGGGAAGCTCTAACCTGGTGTGGACTTGATCCAAAGATGAAGATTGGTTCTGTATTTAACAGGAAAGGCATGAATAATCAAGGAAAGTTCATGTCTGAGATTGTGGGAAAGGTCTTACTCAGCAAGCCTGGAGGGCATGACAAAGTGTCTGCCTCCATGTTCAGTATAATGACAAGAATTATCTTCACTATAAGAACTGATTGGTCAGTTATAGTGTTTGACAAAATTAAGGAGAGCTTGAAGAAGCCCAATCTGGGCAGAATCATTAGTCTATACCTAGCTGGTGTGATACCAGAGGTAATGAGTACTGCTGCAGGTAGCAAAATAAATTATATGAGAAAGATGGATCTAAGGATCTTTTCAAGATGGGACAGAGTATTGTCCAAGGAAATGCCAACCCCAGAGAAGATAGTTGCTGAGAAAGACACTCCTCCAAAGAAGAAAAGGAAAACAGCTCCTGTGGAACAAGTATCCACTAGCAGTTCTGGGAGTGAAGAACATGTTGTCTTCACTCCAGATGAGCATGAGGAAGAGCCTGTAGTGAAATCTCCTGCTGCTCAAGAGATTGTTGAGATCCAGGGGGAGCTGCCTCAAGCTAGCCCCATCCACAAGGATCAAAGCCAGGGGGAGCCTCCAGTTGTAGAAGCACCATCTACACTGGAAAGTGAGCAAGCCACCACCATCATACAAGAGGTACTCACTGACCTAAATACTTTAGAATTTCTTATAGAAGATACTGATTTGTCTGATGATCATCAGCAAACTCAGCTGCCTAGTCTAGCTCCAGATGTTGTTATAGAAGACACATCTGCTATACAAGAAGAGATTCCTGATCCTGTGGTTGAAGAACCAAGAACTTCTCCAGCTTCTTCACCACCAGAATTCACCATGGAAGATTTGTTTCTAAATCTGGATCAAGCTGATTTTGATAAAGAAATATCTGCTGCTGAAGAAGAGAATGCTGCTTTTGAGGGGGAGCAAGTACAAGTTCTGGAAGAGCCTATTAGGCAGGAAACTGAGAAGGCACCTGAAGTGCAGAAAGAGAAGCCTCAAAGCCCTAAGGATAGGGTTGACATAGCCAGCACTTCTGCCTCTGAAGATGAGGAGAGTGCTAGGGCAAAGAAGAAGAAACTGTATGTCTTCAAGAGGAGAAGTCAGAGTTATAAGAAAGCTCTGCAATCTATAGCCCCACAGCCTATAGTTCAACAAGCTCCAACTGTTGATTATAGTGCATTAATGATTGCAATGCAGATAAAACTGGATGAACAGAGAAAAGCTATAGAGGCTTATGTAGATGAAGGGCACAAAATTTTGCAGTTTGATCTGGCCCAAGATATAAAGTCAATAAGGTTTGAAATGAACCTTAACAAGAAGGAGATGAATGAATGCTTCCACAAAGGTGGAAATGCAGTGGTGTATTTGGCAACACACCAAGAGAAGATCAAAGAACAAGTGGATGACATAGCATTGAAACAAGGATATGTTCTTGAAAATCAGTTAAGAATGAATGACAACTTGACTGCTTCACATAATGCTATAGTCACTGAATTGAAGAACAAGGCTGCTGAACCTTCTACATCTTCTGCTACTATCAAAGCTGAATTTGACAAAGCCTTTCAAGAAGAAATTACTGCTGTAAAGACTGCTATCCAAGCCTCCCAGAAAGCCATCTCTGAACAACTTCAAAAGCTCAAACCATTCTTTAAAGATGGAATCAGATACTTGGATAGTCAAATAAGATTCCAGAAGGATGATGTCAGAGACCATATGGCTAGAGAAGTCATAAAGGGGGAGAGAGTGTTAGTCAAGGCAAGCTCTGACCATGCTAAGTGGATATCAAATTCCATCAGAGCTACATTGGGCTATCCTCCACTCTGTGATGATGACAATGTGGCAGAATCTGGAATTCAAACTGCTTATCTTGGAGGTGAGCAACCAGAGGTAGCTCAAGTGATCTATCCTCCACCAGATTTTGACATGGTGCAAGCTGATATTCATCAGATGTATAGCCCAACTGAAGGGAAGTCTAATGTTATTCTGGATAAGGTTGTTCAACCTATTTCTGAAGCCATGCAGGAGGCATTACAAAAAGAAGAAGAGACAAGGTTGTCCAAGAAGAGGTTTAGGGAATAAGCAGAACAAAGGCCAGACTTTGAACAGTGGAGCCCTACCTCTAGGAATATAATATTAACTGCCTGGAAAGCTGCCAAGGATAACACTCATGACAGGAACAAGTGGTTCTCTGAAGCTGAATGGAGAAAACATGAGATCAGGCAGGAAGCAATAGTTCAGTATAGAAGGAAGGCAAAGATGGGAAAGCTACCTCCTACTGCAGTGGAGCCTAGCAAGTACTTTCCTAAGTCATATCACTATTTTGAGAGGCAGAAGATCAAAGCTGAAGAGCTCAAAAAGAAAGATCTAAAAGGCAAGAAGCCTGCTGATGCTGAAACTGCTGATGCCCCTGTCAAAGCTCAAGTTCAAGCTGGCAAAGGAATAGTTATCAAGGAACCAGACCAGAAATAGATTAAGAATTTCCTTGAAGATTATTTTGTAATCTTTTAAATGTAAAACATTTTTGTAAACTACTGAAAATGTATAAGACAAATGTTAGAACAATATATGATCAATATATTTCATGATTGTTCTGTGAATGTGTCTATTTCTTATTTGTTCTGAATTGATGAATGTGTATACATGTGTGAATTAATACATGTTTATGTTTACCCTGCTGAATATAACCTGCTTTACATCATTTTGTAATTTTTAATTATGAATGGTGTATATCATTGACTAAGGGTTATGACTTCTCCAAATATGAGGAGATTGTTGGGTACATTGGTCAAATGTACCTGATTTGAAGAAGCCTCACCCAACTCAATGATATACATCAAAATGTATTTGATGTAGTTTGAGGTACATGTGCAGGTTAAGTATTTGCAGGAATAAAGCAAAATATTCTAAGTCCATGTGTCGACACCCAGAGGGTAAGTGTCGACACTTAAGAAGGCTTGTGTCGACACCCAGGCAAGCAGTGTCGACACTTGGAGTCATTGTGTCGACACCTGGGATGCAGAGTCGACACCAGACAGAAAGTGTCGACACTTGGAGCTGTGTCGACACTCAGTGAAGAAAAGTGCAGACAGAAAGTGTCGACACAAGGAGCTGTGTCGACACCCAGTGAAGCTGTGTCTACACCAGAAAGTGTCGACACTTGGAGCAATGTCGACACTCAGCAAAAGTCTGCAGAGACTAAGTACAAGTGTCGACACTCAGCACAATGTGTCGACACTAAGCAGAAGAGTCAGCATTTGAAGAAAGTATCGACACCCAGCACAATGTGTCGACACTCAATAGAAGAGTCAACACATGAAGTAAGTGTCGACACCTAGAACAATGTGTCGACCTCAGCTGAAGACTCTACACTTGAAGAAAGTGTCGACACAAGGAGCTGTGTCGACACTTAGCAAAGAACAGAATTATCTCCAAAATATTCTAAGTACAAGTGTCGACACTAAGGGAATGTGTCGACACTCAGCTGAAGTCTCGACAGAAGAATCAAGTGTCGACACAAGGAGCTGTGTCGACACTTAGCAAGTATCAACATAGAAGACTATGTGTCGACACCAAGAAGCAGTGTCGACACTTAACAGATTCAACACAAGAAGATGTGTCGACACAAAGGAGATGTGTCGACACTTAGAAGAATTCAGTTGAAGATAGAAGATCAAGTACTAGTGTCGACACTCAATTTCAGTGTCGACACCTGAAGAAGAATCTGTGTCGAGACATACAAGGAGTTGTGTCGACAACTTGTAGACTTGTGTCGACACGTACACAGCATGTGTCGACACTTGGACTATAAGTGTCGACACTTAAAGACAGAAAGTCTCGACACTATCAGACAGTTAGAGATTTTCAAGAACTGACTGGATAACATGACAGCTGTCGTTCCAGCCGGTCTACAGCACCTGTCAGAGATGTCAGAAGACAGTTATGAACCGGACCAGCCGGTTACCATGAAGAAGACCTATAAATAGGCATAGACAGTTTACAGAAACTGTTGTTGAAGTTGATGATCAACTGGTTCAGATTATTGTTGAACAAGTTATTGAAGTGGTACACAAAGTATCAAGACAAGAAGATCTTGCAGTCCAAGTGCAGATCTAAGAAGTTGGAGAGAGAGGGCTCCATCCAAGAAATCAGCCTCTGGAACTAGGCTGAGAAGAATGATTTAGATTCATTCTGGATCTTAAGTGGCAGAGGTCAAGGAACTACTGCAGGAGGATTCAGTCTTATTCAGTTCTACTCAAGAAGCTTTGAAGAAAGCTAAGTCAGATTGAATCCAGCTGAGTTCTTCCAAGAACTCATCAAGAATCTCTCAACTCCCCTCTTTTATTTCTGAGTTGTTGAGTTAATATTTGTAATACATTTTTATCTTGTAGGATACTTTGGATCTGAGTGAATTGTAAACCTATAATTATAAAGGCTGAGGGTAGGGCTTGAGAGCCTGAGTGTAGGAGATTGAGATCTCTGATTGTAGGCCTTGTTGGCTGAGTGTAGGCCTTGGTTGGCTGAGTGTAGGCCTTGGTTGGCTGAGTGTAGGCCTTGATTGGCTGAGTGTAGGCTTTGGGATAAAGCTGAGTTGTAAGGCTTTGGGCCTGAGGTGTAGGAACCAATTTGGGTTCTGAGACAGTGGAGGAGTTTGGCCGAATCTAGTACACTGCTAGATAGGCGAAGGGGGAAAGTGGATGTACCCAAAGATTGGGGAACCACTATAAACCACTGTGTATGCTGTGCTGTGCTGTGATTGTTGCTGTGCATGCTGTGTGTTTGCTGTGATAAAATAGTTAGTATTCTGTGATATAACTGATTGCTGCCATTTAAGTTTAAAAAGGATTAGGTCACCTATTCCCCCCCCCCCCCCTCTAGGTGTTTAGGTACCATATCTTTCAGCTTCTACACTTTTTGAGCAAGCTTCCTCCTTTCCCGCAGCATGCCCAGGCTGCAGTTTGACCTTGCAGTCCCGCTTGAAGTGCCCTCGCTGATGACACCGGTAGTACTTCAGGTTCTTCTTCCAGTCCTTAGGAGCATTGCTCCTCTCCGGCGGATATGAAGTTGAAGTCTCCTTCTCACCAGCGGACTACACCTTCTTCTTCTTCTTCCCTTCCCATCCTTTCTTCTTGCCTGAGAAGAGAGCTTCGCTGCCTTCCTGATTCAGGTTCACTCCAGCCATCTGCCTTGCTAAGCTCTCCTGCGAGGCAAGCAGATTCTCCAGCTCCAGCAAAGACGGCTGAGTAGCCCACCCTTGAACAGATGTCACAAAGGCCACATACTCCTTCCGCAAGCTGCGGATAATGTGCCTTTTCATCTTTGCCTCAGAGATAGGCTCATCAGGATCCAGTGCCGACAGCTCAGCACACAAGCTCTTCATCTTTAAGAAGTACTTGGAGATGGAAAGGTCTCCCTGAGTTGCCCTGGCCAACTCATTCTCCAGGAACTGAAGCCGCGCCACATTCTTCCTATTGAACAACTAATCAATGGTTGTCCAAATATCAGCAGCCGACTCACATCCAACGATGTGATCAAACAGTTCTGGAGACACGGCTCTCTTCAGAATGAACTCCGCCTTAGCATTTGTTCTTCTCCAGAGCCTAAACTGCTCAGCAGTACCAAAAGCAGCAGTGACTTCCTGCCTGTCGTCACCACCGACGACTTCCCACAGCTCCTCGCCAAGAAGATAACTCTTCATGCACGACTTCCACTTCTTGAAGTTAGTCGGCGTTAAGAGTTCAATACCCAGACCTCTTGCAAAACTCCCTTCCATTGCAACACCTGTTGGCAACCTTTCAGAAGCTCCGAGCAACAACACAAGTTGATCACCACTCAATCACTGAGTAACAACACTGGCTGACTTCCGCTCACGCAACTGAACCTCCCTCTAATATCATGTTAAATTTTCTCAACGTGGTCAGCAAGATAGCCCAAACGCCAAATTAATATCTTCAGAACTACCCAGTTCTCACGTTGAACCAGCGGAAAACCAAGGAACAAAGGTTAATCCCAACAAATAATGGAAACACAAGCAGGTCTTTATTCATTCACTTCTTTACAACACGAGGCATACATAGCGAGACATGGTTTCGCTAGTATAACAGCTGAAAACAGAAAGCCCCAAAAAACAAGTCAGGCGGACAGCACCGGAGTCCGCCGAGACCGCCGAGGTCGCCGAGTCCGCTGAGATCGCCTGAACTTAGCTGCAATTCGCCGAATAGCATGGAGTCCGCCGAAGCCGCGAGGCCGCGCGGACACACCGTTATTCGTCTCCTGCTGAAGTTGAACTGAGGAACACCCCCTACCCGCCTGAAGCCGGCGGACAGGTTATTGAAGCTGACAAAGATGAAACAGAACTGACAAGCCGCAGAGCGACCTCCTACTGAGTCCGCATAGACTGCACACTTCCAAGTACTTGACCGAAGTCACAGCCAAACTCCTGGCTCCTTGAAGCAACCCGCGCAACCTGCACACAACAAACGTCAGCACTGAAACAATCCGCGCGGACAGATAAACTCAGACCGCAGCTCCTTGCCCAACCCAACTTACTGTTCACTCAAGTTACTTAGGTTACTGTAGACCTGCCAGGGGGGTCCTATTTATAGGCAAGGTGAGGAGTGTGGTCACCGCCCTAGAGATAGAGACACCGCCCCAGCCCGCGCGAAAGCAAAACACCGTCCGCCGAGTCCGCAGGGACTTAGCCGGATTCCAAGGAAAACCGCCATGAGCAAGGCAATATTGGCAAACTCTCACCAGTCCGCCCAAGCGATGCGGACAAGGCATCAGCCCGCAAAGCTCCAACCACTGCAGGACATCAACCCCCTTCAATGGCTGTCCGCACCAACCCGAGGCAGTCCGCAAGACTCACACCTCAATCCGCGACAAATCCACGACCAAAAGCAGACAACAACAGTCTGCCCGGTCACAGCAGACTTTACGGATACGGCGGACACCATGGTCTTGGCACAGAGTGTGACCAAGTCCAAAACCAACAAAGGCCAATGCGAGCATGACGAAATCAAACTCCCGTCCGCCAAACACCTTAGCACAGACCGCCAGCAGTCCGCAAGTTCCTCGCACTCCTGCCCAATGCAGCAGCCATCTCCCGTACTTCATAATCCAGTCCGCCAAAGACCTCCACAGCAGAGCACCTGCTGTGCCACCAGAGCTCGACAAGGCCTCAGACAATCTCTAAGCACAGTCCACAACAGCCCACACCGCGGACACACCAGTCCGCAAGCTTCCCGCGGACATGAGCCAAACCGCCTATCAGCACAAGCTTGCACCCGCGACCACTGAGCAATGCACCAGTCCGCCAGCCTCCATCCGCTCAGGCCGCTCCTTGGCACAGCCAATCAGCACACCCTATCCGCAGAAACCAGTCCGCATAGTCCGCGGACTCCATGCAACAACCCGCTCAGAAAACAACCGGCTTTCCACTAGACCTTCCACGAGGCTGCACATCACAGTCCGCCCAGTCCGCCTAGTCCGCCAAAGCTGTCCGCCCAGGTCGCCCGGCCTGTCCCGTCAACCACTTCCACTTCACAAATTTCAACACCTATGGCTACCAATGCTGTTGTGGATTCTGATGCAGCAGGGAAACCTGTAGATCAGAAACATTATAGGGAAATTGTTGCATCCCTATTATACTTAACAGCTAGCATGCCTGACATAATGTTTGCCACATGCCTTTGTGCTAGATTCCAAGTGAATCCTAAAGAATCTCATCTTATTTTTCTAAAAAGGATTTTGAGATATATAAAGAGTTGTCCTAGTTTAGGACTCTGGTATCCTGCAGAGTCAGAATTTGAGTTAACTGGATACTCAGATGCTGACTATGCTGGATGTAGAGTGGACAGGAAAAATACCTCTGGAACTTGCCAGTTCCTGGGTATTTGACTTGTCTCTTGGTTTTGCAAAAAGCAGACATCTGTGTCTACATCAACTGCTGGGGCAGAGTATATGGCTGCTGGCAGCTGCTGTTCACAGATGCTATGGATACAAAACCAACTCCTAGATTATGGTATCAACTTAAATAATTCAACCTTATTTTGTGATAGTACAAGTGCTATTGCTATAGCTCAGAATCCAGTTCATCATTCTAGGACTAAACATATTGAAATAAGACATCATTTCATTAGAGATAATGTAGACAAAAAGAAGATTAACTTGATTCATATTTCTACTGATTTACAGAGAGCAGATATTTTCACCAAACCTTTAGATGAGAAAACCCATCTGTTCTTTATAAATCAATTGGGAATGATTAATGGAGAAGAGTTAAATTAATTTCTGTCTGCATTCGACGAATTTTTCAGAGTTCGTCGAACGGAGTTCGACGAATTAGGGAAAGTTTGAGAGATTCTCGTCGAACGGAGATCAACGAATTCTCTGTGTGGAAATAATTTTCGTCGACCGGAGATCGACAAACCTTGCTTCAGAAACCATTTCGTCGAACGGCGTTCGACGAACTGTTTTCAATTCTTCTAAATGAGTTCGACGAACTACTCACCTCTAACTTATTTCGTCGACCTCAGTTCGAAGAACTGTCTTTTTTCGTGGAACGGAGCTTGTCGATTCATATTCCGAAAATCTTATATCTAGGTTTTCTTCGACCTTCGTCCCGCGCTTTCAGTTTCTTTGCTCTTGATCGCCGTTTTCTCTGTGATTTTTTTTGCAGGTCATCAATTGTGATTCCTCCAGGAGCACTTGCGGCGATGAAGTTTGATGCAGCGTTCTCCATGGATTTTGAGTCTTTCCAACATTCAGATCCAATCTTTCTTTATATCCTGGAATTACTTGAAGAATTGCATCTCAAGGATTTCATGACTCGCAGCATCAAGCTACACTCAACCGAGATAAGAGAATGGGTGTACACTGCAACCATTTCTGAAGACGGAGATCTGACAGGACATATTGGAAACACTGCCGTTTCCCTGTCTCCAGCAGTACTTTCTGAAATTTTTGGACTGATCAATGGTGAAGACAACTTGGAAATGGACGCTGAAGAATATTCTGATATGTTGAAGGTAATGGGTTTCTCCGGCAGTAACCCTAATAAGCTTCTGAAAAATCAACTGTCTGCCGCCTATCAATTTTTGGCCGACATTGTAGGAAAAATTCTGATGGGCAAGCACTCGGCACATGAATATATCACTCGCCATCAATTCCTGATTATGTGCGCAGTGCTCAACAAACGACAGGTCGACTGGGGCATGGTATTCTTTGACCTAATCAAGAAGAAAACAAGCAAGAAGGAAGTCTGCTACGGCAGAATCCTGGGGATTTTCCTCCAGGAAAAGGCCAGTGAATGTTTGGTCTCCCCGACCACATTCATCAATGCCAGCAAGCGCCTCACCTGCGCCTTGTTTGGCAGATGGGAGAGGACAATCATCAAACCCTCCAAGGGTTCCTCTTCCTCCATCAACGCTTCTGAGAGCACAAGGACCGTCAAGGTCACTCCCACCCTGACACTGAAGAGGCCATTCCACCTACCAAATCTCTTCCCACTCCTCCTGCTCCTCAATTGACTCCACCTCAACATAAATCTCCACCGCTTGATCTTGCACATATCCCTACACCTCCAGTTTTCCCCACTGAAACACATATTCCCTCACCTCCTCAATCCCCTCTTCCCCCACATCTATCCACTATTCCATCCTACACCATACCCACTGAACCACCAACTGTTCTCCCTCCATTATCCCCTCCACATATTCTTCCTTCCTCCTCTGCTTCTATCCCCTCCACCATTCTTTCTCCACTTCTGTACTCTTCCACCATTCCCTCCATCATCTCTCTTCTGACTCCTCTCATTCAATCACTCATCACAGAGGCCATTACACCTCTGGTAAATTCCATTAATTCTTTATCTGCACAAATCACAGCCCTTTCTGCTGCCCCCTCTTCATTCAGGGGTCTGGCTCCAGGTTCTCCTGAACCCAGGCAGGGGGAGATGCTCCATGATGAAGCTGGTGCAGCAGCTGCAGAGGTTGATACAGTTTTTGACAATACAGTTGATACAGATACAGTTGATACTGCAGATACAGTTTTTGATAATACAGATACAGTTGATACAGTGCTTGATAATGCAGTTGCAGTTACAGATACAGCTATAGATTTTGATTCTGAAATAATTGATTTTATTCAATTTATGGACACTGACATTAGCTTTGATGGGTCAGTAGATACAATAACAACTGCAGTGCTTGATAATGCAGTTGCAGTTATAGATACAGCTATAGATTTTGATTCTGAAATAATTGATTTTATTCAATTTATGGACACTGACATTAGCTTTGATGGGTCAGTAGATACAATAATAACTGCTGGTGATTTCCTTATAAATCCCACTGTTAATTTATCTGAGATACTTCATACCTTTGATCCTGTATATATGAAGCTTCCTTCCGCAGAGGTTGCTAAGCCATATTTGGCTATTGTCCAGTATACCTCTCCAGCTAGTCCAGCAGGTGCCAAGCAACTCTGTAACATCTTTGCTGCTCCTACTGCTGTTCCAATTCCTGCGTCTATTCCAGAAATCTGCTCTGTCCTAGATTTTATCATGGATGATTCTCCCATGCCTGATCTCGATGAGCTCATTCTGGCATACATTGAAGAAGAGAACAAGGCAGCAGCTGAAAGCTCTGTCTCTACTGCTGTTGAACCCTCACCCTCTGTATCTTCTATCCCCCCTCAAGAAAAACCTCTTATCATTCCTGATGAAACTCTGAGGAAGTTGAATGCTCTGTATGACAATCCTCAGAGTTCAGGTTCTGATGATGATGTTGATGATGATGAATCAGATGAGGAGGCTGCTAAAAAGAAAAAGAAGTTGCTTTCTAAGAAAAGGAAGGCTCCTCCTCCTCCTGCTCCCAAGCCTAATCCCAATGCAGACACTTCATACTATATTCTGCACAATGTTGCTTCTTACAAAGGGATGCCTGCATGGATGTGGCTATCAAAGAACCAGCAAAGAGAGAAGAAGAGGAGTAGGAGATACTCTCCTCCCCCAGTTCATAGATACAGAAAGGATCCTCCTCCTCCTCCTCCAGCAGCAGGTGCCTCTGGCTCTGGCTCTCAGAGATCTGCCCATATTCAAACTTATCAGAGACAAACAGGGAGATCTTCTGGTGGTAGTTAGCCAAGGCCACCATCTTCAGGCAGACAACACCATCAATAACAACAGCAGCAGCAGCAGCACCAGGAATATAAGGAACATGAAGCTGAAAGGCCCTATTCTCCTCCTGAAGATCCAGAAACAGCCAACACAGACAGAATGGCAAGGTTCCAAGAGCTCATTGGCTTATCTCTAATCAACAAAGCTAAAGCTGAAGGCAAGGACACAACATGCTTAACTACTATGTCTCAGTATATGAGAGATGAGCTAAAGAGATTTGGGAAAGGAAACAAGCTACTCAATGTTGATGAGTACATGCATCTTCACCCAGAAGCAGTTGTCCCCAGAGCCACTTCACTGAACATCATAGGGGCAGCTAACATGACTATGACCAGGGCTCAAGCTTCAGATCCCAATAGGGAAATCATTTTCAAAAAGCCAGGAGATAAAGCACTAGGAGACAAGCTAAAACAGAAGAAGACAAAGAAGTAATTTTGTGGTTATTTCATTTCTGCTTCTATTTCAGATTATATCTTGTACTAAAACAAAGCATGTATGTATATATATATCTGATGCATGTGTTGTAAATTCTCTGCCAGATATATTTCTTAATTTTGCTTTGTTCTTTGCTTGGAGTCTCTGTCAGTGACCTCACCCAAATAGGGGGAGATTGTTGGATCCCTAGTTGATTTGAGCTAGGTCCACTAACTTAGGATGTGACCCATCATGTATAGTCTGGGTCAAGTTTATGTTTTAGAGTCTAGGACAGTCCTCTATCTCAACTTCAGATGGACCAGCCTTCCTCAAGACCATCAGGAACTCCAGATCTATCAGTTTTTCAGACTAAGTGAAATGAGTTCGACGTTCGTCGAACTCAGCTCGACGAAGGGAGTTCTGCGCTCGACGATCGTGAGACAATTCGTAGTACTGAGTTCGACGAACTTTGTTCTTTGTTCGACGAACACCGGGATTCTACTTTAAGCTTTATCAGGACTACTTCAGAATTTCTCTAAGTCCAACTTCAAGCTTTGGTCGACGAATTACCTTCTGAGCTCGACGAACTTGGACCTCAAGTTCTCAGATTTTCAGGTCGATGACTTCAGTTCTCAGCTCGACGAATTTAGTTCTCTGCTCAACGAATAAAGATTGTCTGATATTGAGGATTGTCTGTTCAATGAATGAAGACTGTCAGCTCGACGAACTCAGCTTAGCTCGACGAACTCAGGCTCAGCTCGACGAACTCAAAACTCAGTTCGATGAATTATGTTCTTCGGTCGACGATTCCAGACTAGGTCTTCTTCCGTTCCCGTCTCATTCCATGGCGCTGATTCCTGAACATTTAATGGCAGTTCTTCCCAGAATACTATCGTTAGAATGCGAAGTTAATCCTGGATTATTACATGCCATTTTCCCATGGAAACAGTTGGGGAAATAATTAATTGCTGCTTCCTTTCCAGGCCGTCTGCCATTACTGCTCTATATTAAAAATTCAAATGTTTCTTATGAGACATTAAGATATACAGAAAGAGTGAGTAATACAGTGACATACAACAAAAAGACAGACAGTGATTCAGACAACACAGAAAAAGGAATTCATTCTTGGCCCAGAGAGAAACTGATCAAGAAGAAGAAGAAGAAGAACACTACATCAATATTAAGAGTCTTCTTCATCTGCTTTTACTCAGGATAACTTCAAAGACAATACATTCATATCAGTCACAAGAAGTTCCTGGAGACTTTCTCTGGACCAGGAAATCTAGATCTTTGAAGACCTATCACCCTGAAGCAGTGCTCCAGCATTCTTCCTGATTCATTCTACATCTCAGGGGGATCAAAGCTGCTAAACAACAATCCACAAGTCTTCTCATTTTGACTTGAGAAAGAGAAGACCACATCACACTCTCACTCCACCTCTGTACAGGGTTTTAATTCTCTTCAAAATTATTTTGGTTGCAAGTCTCCCTCCAAAAGACTTGAGGGTTTGGTTTTTGGGAACCTGATCAAAACCCCATTGGTGCCAGGACACCTGATCAACCCCTTCCTGCAGTGGATTCCTACCAGGGTGGTAGAAGAGTGGACTACCCAGATTTGGGGAACCACTATAAAATTCTTGTGTCGTCTGGTTGCTTTCTTTTCTTTTTGTTTTTTGGCCTTGCTCTGTGAATGTGCTGTGATTAGATAGTTACTGCATCTTGGTTTATTGTATTTGCCTCCCTGCACACACACCTAAAATACAACAACAGTTGTAAAAGTTTTAAAATCACCAACATACTCTATTCACCCCCCCCCTCTAGAGTATATCTGTTCTAACTAACACCTTAAGGTGGTATCAAGCATACCTCCTGAACTTTCAACATGCGCCCGAGGTTCGGCCTATAGTTGCCCCCGAAGAACCAAAAGGAGGGGCTGGACCCGAAGTCCTAGCCTTCTTATACAACTTACGATATCCAGAGTTTGAGGTAGCCGGCACTTGGAACTCTGTCTTCTCAGCACTAGAGTCCTTCTTTTGGACTTTCCTTTTCCGCGTTGTGCGGGGTGCAGCTCTTATAGGACTTACAGAGTTTGATACCCTACTCACTGGCATCCAGTGAGTCTTCCCCAACTCTACTTCCAAAGATCTAGCTGACTCCACCAAGGCTTGGAATCCCAGTAGTTTTGGTCCTGGCAGTAGAATTCGCAGCTCGCCACGCAGACCATTATAGAATCTATCAAATATAGACTGCTCGTTCTCCAACTCAAAGTATGGGTAGCGGCTTATTATAAGAAACACCTGCAAATATTCATCAACTGAGTTCATACCCTACACTAAGAACATATTCAACTGCTGACCTGATGGCCTTCTCAATGCCATTTGATCCAACACACCACCCGGCATTGAAGCCATCTCAGGGACAAAGGGTTGCATATTACTTCCCTACTGTGCATTAGTCACAACGAACACCGCTTCAGTGATCCTTCTTATGGTTTCAAACGAAGGAGGGGTCTCAAGCACGTCGCTGGGTGCACTATAATTCTCAGAAACCGGACGTTCTGACGGCCCTGCACCACTCCTGGTCACCTATAGTCGTACAAAACACCATTAAGTGACCGAACAATATTACAAAAAGCAATTATAGGAACACGTAGATTCCTCAAACATGTGTATTTTCATTCCTAAGTGGACATTCATGGGTTCTTTTGATGTTATAACGATGACGCACACATATATACTCACCACCCCTTAAGAGAATTCGTACACGAATTCCTTTAAGTTGACCAAAACCAGTAGTCTGATATCAAGTTGTAACACCCCCTATCCGTCACATAGCATATAGCAGTAGGTCCGGCCAGGGCCCGGCGCCATATACCACAGACAGACCGGAAGGTTACGCAAAGGAACCATCCTTCCAATAACCAACGTCCTACACAGAGTACATTCTAGTGAAAACAATTTAAAAGTTGTAAAGTAAGGATCCAGCCAATAGCATGAATGTCCACTAAACAGACCCAGAAGGAATAAACGTACAATACACCAGTACATGGCCTTATGGCCTTACAATAGTTTACTCAAATAAAAATGTGTCTTCCAAACCTGGGCACGCAGGACGGTCACACATGAAGAATAAAAGTAAACATTCAAATTAGGCCTTCGAGGGCAGGCTCAGCAACAAGGGCTTTTTCCCGCTATTTACTACTTGGCTCCGCAGCACCTACAAGCACAATCCACCGCGACGGTGGCAAACAAAAGCAACGGTCAACTATGCTGACCAAATTATAACGATCTCGCCCACAAACTCGGGGCGGTAATGCTCCTTCCCTGCACATTATTAGCATAACCAAGCAATATAGTGTAAAAACACTTCATCACAGGCGTAGGCACGCACGCACACACACCCCGTGCTCTCAGGGCACATTCTCGGTGAACAGGGTCAAAGTCCGTTGACTCACCACCACCCCCGGGGCGGCAATATCTCGTGAGCACTAAGGTCTTTCTGGCCAAAGCCTAAGACTCTCTATCTATGCCAACGGCAAGTACCAAGTACCTTTAGGTCGCTATAACCGGACGACATAGAGTGGGTACAGTTCCGCCTAACCCGTTGCTCACACCACCCTGTCACCTTAAGACATGGGCGTGGGTCAAACTTCCCCGAGTCCCAATTCGATCACACTCTTCACATAACTCGGTTATATGCAAGTTGGCTCCCAGGCCACCAAGATGGAAGAATCACGCATCTGCCCAGTTTTTCGGGTGCACCTTGGAGTTAGTCCCTAAGGTTCCCTGTTGCAATCTACCGCGTAGAAAACCCGAAAAACAACCATCGGCGTGGAGTCTTCTCTGGCCATTCATGCAATGCAACATCACTGATCCAGACCAACTTGTCCGGATAGGCTTCAAACATCATGACTATGTCCGTTTCTCGATTACGAACTCTATATGTAACACAACGAGAACTATTCATGTCTACCCGAAGGAACGCCTCACACTCACCGCAAACTCGCGAGAGCGGGCTTCCTATGCAAAGGAAAAGAGGACTTCACATGTCCTAAGATGAGAATCGTTACCCTAGCATTTCTCCTTGGCGCCATGGAAAACTATACAGATGAAAAGCACCGCAATGCCCTCGCCTCCGTAGATCCGAAGCCCGCTTGCGATTTGGGGCTCCGAAGCTCCATCGGCGGCCAGATATAGCTTCCTTCTTCTTCCTTGCGCTCCACTCTCTCTAGAAGTTTAGAAAGAGAATAACCCAAAGAGAATGAGGGTTTTCAACCCTATTCCCGGGTATAACACAGCAGGAACAGCCCTGAACCGTTGGATCCCGAAATAAGGAAACGGACGGCCACGATTCGGGCTTGAAATCTAAAACCTGGGACGAACACGGCATGTTACATGCCTGTGTCCAAGGCCGTATTTCCCATTCAATGCCAAAACTGCCGCGTCCCAAAAAGTACACGGGCTCTCGACACGCATGTGTCCGACTTGACACATCCGTGTCATCTAATACACGGCTGTGTAGCGGGCCGTGTTCCTCCATCAACACAGGACCAACACCAACCTGTGAAGAACACGAGTATTGGACACGCCCGTGTCCCAAATGACACGCTCGTGTCATACCCGAACACGCCTGGGCTCCAGGCTGTGTTTCAGCCCCGACACAACTCGGTCAACCACCCGAGTAGGACACGCCCGTGTCTCAGGCCGTGTTCGCTGCTCGACGATCGTCAATTGAAATTCATTGACCACACAACCATCGTCAAACCCGAGCACGACACGCCCCTGGGACACACCCGTGTCCCAGGCCGTGTGAACCCTACCAAATTTTAAGCTTGGCTCAAAACGCCTGCCATCGCTCTTTTGAGTTTCGGGGCGTTACACAGAGGGTTTCTTTTCAAAATACAGCTCGTATGAAGTTCGCTTTAAAAGTGGGCGAAGCATGACTCGGTTCATCACGTAGCTTGTCGTGTTAACCGCTTCAGCCCAGAAAGATCGTGGTAAGCCGAACTCAGCGAGCATAGTGCGGGATAATTCTTGAAGAGTGCGGTTCTTTCTTTCTACAACCCTGTTCTGTTGTGGAGTGCGAGCGGTGGACAATTCGTTCTTAATTCCTAACATGTCACACAGGATTGAGAAGTCTTCATTCTCAAACTCTCCTCCATGATCTGATTTAATACATTTTATTTTTAGCTCCTCATTTTGAAGTCACGTGCAAAGATTTGAGAATTCGCTAAAAGTGTCTGATTTATTAGCGAGGAAGATCGTCCAGCAATAGCGTGAATAATCATCTATGATAATAAAGGTGTATCGTTTTCCACCTAGACTACACGTACTTAGAGGTCAAAACAAGTCCTTGTGAATGAGTTCGAGTGGTCCAGACGTGAAAACTTCAATTTTGCTTTTGAAATAGGTTTTGACAAATTTTCCTTTTTGATAAGTAGCGCATAAGACATTTAAACTACCACTTAAGTTGGGAAGTCCCCGAACAAGTTTATTTTTTGATAGTTTTACAATAAACTTACTTCTAGAGTGTCCTAGTCTCCTATGCCAAAGATCTAATTCCTCATTCTTTGTAATTAGGCATTTCAGATCAGATGCAGATATATCGTCAAAACTAACAGTATAAACATTATGATTTCTATGAGCTACAAGTAATACACTAGTAGTTTTGGCATCAATAATTTTGCAAGTGTTTGTAGATGACTCAAATAAGACATTTAGACATTTATCACATAATTGGTTAATATAGATGAGATTATGCTTAAGTCCATCTACATACAGAACATTAGAAATAGAAAATGCCTTGTTACCTATAGTGTCGCTTCCTAGTATCCGTCCTTTATTGTTGTCCCCAAAGGTCACCATGTCACCCTTCTTCTTCTCCAGGCTAAGGAACTTGTCTTTATATCCCGTCATGTGCTTGGAACACCCAGAGTTCAAGTAACACAGGTTCTTCGTGTCCTTAGCCTGCCAATAGACCTAAAAAGAAGATGAGGGTAAAGTTCTGGTTACCCAAGTTGTCCCACCCATATGATAGGTAGAATACTTTGGTAGCCAGACTTGCGTATTTTTCTTGGCACCTTTCCTCAAACACAAGCCAGGTGTGTGACCAAACTTATGACAGTTTGCACATAAAGTGTAAGCAGTGGATGTTGTCTTTATTGAGTTGCTTGAGCTCTTGCTTGAGGATGGGAATAGCCATCCAGAGTTCTTAACCTTATCTTTAGATTTATTAAAGTTGGACTTAGTCTTGGAATGATAATGATTCCCACTCGGTGGTGATGTTGGACTCATGTATCCTAATCCAAACTTCCCAGATCCATGACACTGTGCTCCCAATAGCATATCCAATGATTTTTGGCATATTCCAAACTTTTGGACAACACAGTTGAGATCATGGATCCTCGCCTTTAACGCGGTGTTCTCAGTAACTAGCATCACCCACCGATTGGCAAATTGCTTTTTGCCTTCCTCTATCTTGGCCAGAGACCTTTGAAGTCTTTTCTCCAAGGCATTCTTTTCATTGATGAGACTTGTTGTTCTCAATGTTGCCTTGCAGAGACTTGCTTTTTGTTCTTCGATCATTGTCATCGAGTGAGAACACTCTAGACATTCGATCTTCATAAATTTCAAGAAGTTCAGTATAAGTAGGTGGAGTTACCTCAGTGTCGCTCTAGACACTGGACTCATCGTCAAATTCTTCTTAATTCTTTCCCATGAGGCATAAATTTGCCTCGTCTTCGCTACCAGAGTCTGTGGTGCTTCACTCGTCAGATCCATCCTCATCCTAGGTGAGCACCTTCAGTACCTTCTTCTTCCCTTTATGTCGGCTTTGCTTTTCTTTTTCCTCCTTCTGGAGTCTTGGGCATTCTCTCTTTAGGTGCCCAGGCTTGTGGCAGTGATAACACTCCGGCTGGGACTTCTCATCATCGCGTTCCGTCTCTTTTGATGACTTGTTCCACCTTTTGCCTTATCCAGCTCCTCTCTTCAGGAATTTCTTGAATTGTCCCTGATTCTTGAGATTCTTCATGAATTTTTTGAACTCCCGAACATAGAGGCTCTCCTCCTCATCTTCCTCAGAATCTTCAGGAGCTTTTCTCTCCCTTACGACCTTCAGTGTCAGTTCCTTCTTCTTTACTTCCCTAGGATATTCCTCTATTTGAATCTTCAATTCAAGTTCGTGTGTCTTCAGATTGCCGATGAGGCTCTCCATCTCTAGGGTGCTGATCTCATGAGACTCAGCAATAGCCGTCACCTTCGGGTTGAAGCGAGGAGGAAAAGATCGCAGGATCTTCCTCTCTAGGTCACCATTTGGAAAGTTCTTTCCAAGAGATCTTGAGGCATTTACGATCTTAGTAAACTGCGTGTACATGCTGTCCACATCCTCGTCAATCTCCATTCGGAACTGTTCATATTCAGATTCGATTCGGAACAGCTTTGGCTCTTTCACCTGCGAAGTACCTTTGTGATTGGGCTCAAGAAGACCCATATATCATAAGCAGTCTCGCAGTTAAATACTCTATTGAATTCAGTTTTGTCCAAGGCATAAAATAACGAGTTCATGGACTTGGCATTATTCGTACATCTAAGCTTGTCTGCGTCATCCCACTTATCACGTGGTTTTTCTATGACTTTATCCCCAACCGTGACAGTGGGAGCAGTGTACTTTGTCTCTATCATGGCCCATACGTCCATGCTTTGAGACATCAGAAAGATTCTCATGCATGTTCTCCAGTGACTATAGTCAATCCCCATAAAGAGTGAAGGTCGACTCACACCTTGTTCCTCATTGAATACGTGAACGGAGTTGGTCATCTTACTTCAGGTTTTTAAGCCTTTTTAAAGTAACATGCATTTGATACCACTTGTTGGTTCTAGTGGCCAACCTTAGAGGGGGGGGGGTGAATAAAGTTTGATGCATTAACTGGAATTTAAAATCTTTTGCCTAAGAAGATTGAGTTCTGGAAGCTACCGCGGGGCGTTAGGTAGCTATCGCGCGGCGGTAAGTCTCAGAACTCGTTTTTCTGTGCAAATCTGAGATCGAACCCCACAAACACACACACTCACTAAACAATCATAGCACACATCCAGAAGTAATCAACATAGAAATAACAGATTTCATTGCATGAGTTCAAAGCAACAATAGTTCTTGATGAGTATAAAAAGGTGATCTCTGTGATGCCAGAGATCTAGGAGGTGAGTAGAAACGATCTTTTGGTTTTTATACCGATCCGCTCCATGGACCAGTTGGCTCTCTCCTTTTACTTCCAAGAAAAGTTTTCGAGCCGGCTCTTCACCTCCTCACAAGGAAGGGTCTTAGAGCCCCACTAGATCCTCTGATCTAGACGTCCCTATCCCCAGGACGATTTCCCACGAAGTCCAACTCGGATTCCTACGACCCGCACCGGTCGATTTTACTCACCAAAAGATTTAGAAAAAGAAAAGATTACAAGAGTATAAGAGGTAAATATTTCAAAGATGAAGTTCCCCCTCTTGACGACTCCTCCGCTAAGCGATCCACGACCGGTGCTTGAGATCTCTGTTTGCTAGCAACCGGTCAGCTTTTCGTAGTCGATGTAGATCTTGGATCACCAGAGTCTTTCGATCACGAGCAGGAGGGAGATGACTTTCTTCCTTTTAGATGAAGATTATCGGAATGGATGCAATGAGGCTGCCGAACCCTAGAGCGCAGGAACTTCTGTCTATATTTCGTGTGATCTGCAGGCACAGAAACCAAGGCGGCCTTTTATACGTCCTCATGAAAACAGGCTACTATCGGCGGTAAGACTAGCGCCCGACGGTAGGTTCGTGCGCTTATTGTGCCAGCTGTCGTCCTAATCTGGAATAATATTCAAAGTGAATATTTGTCATTTTATCGTTGCTAGCGCCGCGTGGTTACAACTACCGTTGCGCGGTAATATTGGGCACGATAATTCAGAACAGTCATGTCGATATTCTTAGAGAGGCTAGCACGGCACGGTAATTGCTATCATCTGCGGTAATTTGGTTTCTCGAGAAATTCGTCTCGATACTCGTCGAGAGACTAGCGCAGCGCGGTAGCACTACTGCATGGCGGTAATTTCTCGAGAGCCTGGCCAAAATAATCCATTACGGTAGCAGGGGCGGTAGGACTAGCGTGGAGCGGTAGTTTCCCGAGAGCTCTGTCCAATTAATTCACGGCTATCGCTCGGCGGTAACTTCTACCGCTCGGCGTTAGTGGTCATAGGAATCTTCTTCTTCGTCGCTTGCACCTGTCAATCTGCAAACTCTATCAACAGAAGACATGATCAAATACAACCTGGGAGTTGATATTCTCAAACTCAGGGAATATGAAACATCAGTTCCAACAAGGAGCGCAAGACTAATCGATTCTACGAAGGACTGCGTGACGATCTGAGGTTGTTACTTTCAGGTCCTATGACGCATGGCTTTCTAGTTTTGGTCAATACAGTCTGATCTCTGGAGAAGGATCTGAAGAGAGTTCAAGGTAAGAAGGACTCGGCGGCGAAGAGGTCAGACTTTAAAGTTCCAAGTTCGTCGAAGTCTGGGTACCGAAAGTGGAACAAGAACCCCAAAACTTTGGGACCGACTACTTCATCGATTACTACTAGAGCATCTTTTGGGCGAGGCGACCCAAATCTGTGTTATAATTATGGCAAACCTGGGCATATAGCCCGCAACTATTGGAGTGGCAAATTGGAGAAGAAGGCATGAGCATCGTATGTGGATAAAGGGAAGACGGTGGAGTCGACTGCATCCCATCAAGCTCCAGCCCAACCAAGAGTCTACAATCTTGGCCAGCAGGAGGCCATCAAGAAAGGCGATGTGGTGACAGATATGTGTTACATTTTAGCCATAATTCTTTGCATTCCTTATGTCTTATGCTTCGGTCGTATGACTGTCGTGTTATAGGCTTTGTCGTGGTAATGGACTATCCGGCTCGAGCACTGTTTGATATAGTAGCTTCACACTCTTTCCTATCCAAGGACTTCGTGTCACGTATCAGAGTGCCCTCTTCTGTGGCTAAGGATGTATTGGATGTACTGCTACCTAATGAGTGTTCGATGCGCGCGGATAAAGTCTATCACGCTAAAGTGCTGATCGGAAGTCAAACTTTTGACTTGGAAGCGTCACTACTACCGATAGTAGAGTTTGACGTAATCTTTGGCATGGATTGGCTCTCAGAGCAATGTGCGTTCATTGATTATAGTTCGAAGACTGTTAAACTGGGGTTAAACACTATCCAAGAAAATACTTTCTCTGGTATGAAGGGATTGAGAAAGACAATGATGTCTGCTCTTCAAGTAGTTAAAGCAGTTCATGAGGGTGTTGAGCTGTTCTTCACTCTTTTAGAGGCAAAGAAGCCCGAGCCTGGCTTGGTAAATATTCCAGTGGTGTCGGAGTTTGCCGACGTTTTCCCTGAAAATCTCTCTGGAGCCCCACCTTAGAGAGAGATCGATTTCACCATCGAGTTGGTGCTAGGAGCTAAACCTGTGTCGCGATCTCCTTACCTCTTAGCACCGAGAGAAATGGCGGAATTGAAGGCGCAGCTTCAAGAATTAATAAAGCAGGGTTATGTGCGTCCATGTTCATCACCTTGGAGCGCCCCGGTCCTCTTCGTGAAGAAGGACAGAAGTCTGCGGATATGCGTCGATTATCGAGAACTTAATAAGCTAACAGAGAAGAACAAGTACCCGATTCCGAGGATCGATGACCTATTCGACCAGCTTGTTGGGTTGACTTTGTATTTGAAGCTGTATCTGAAGTCTGGATATTATCAGCTGAGAATCAGGGAAAGTGACATTCCCAAGACGGCGTTCAGTACATGATATGGGCATTATGAGTTTACGGTCATGCCTTTTGGGCTGACGAATGCGCCATTTGTGTTTGTGGAGTTGATGAACCGGACGTTCAGGGATTATTTTGGATCGATTCGTGATAGTCTTTATTGATGATATCCTAGTGTACTCCCAATCCGAGTCTGACCATGCAGAGCATCTGCATATTGTTTTGGAGACCTTGAGGAGTAATCAGTTGTACGCCAAGTTCTCTAAATGTGAGTTTTGGCTACCTTCAGTGGCATTTCTTGGTCATATCATTAGTGTAGAGGGTATTGCGGTGGATCCAACAAAGATGTTGCGATGCGGGAGTGGCCTGTGTTGTCTTCAGTGGAGGAAGTCCAGAGTTTTCCGGCACTTGCCGACTACTACAGGCGCTTCGTGCAGAACTTCTCGCAGATAACATTACCTCTCACGACTTTGACAAGGAAGGATTAGAAGTTTTTTTGGTCGCCAATGTGCGCATAAGCTTTCAAATAACTGAAAAGTCATCTGACCGCGACGCCTATTCTATGCTCGCCATGTGGAACTAAAGGCTTTGAGATCTTTAGCGACGCTTCAGGCAACGGCTTAGGTTGTATTTTGTTACAACATGGGAAAGTAATAGCTTATGGTTTGCGCCAGTTGAAGGTGCATGATAGGAATTATCCGGTCAATGACTTGGAGTTGGTGGCCGTGATATTCACATTGAAGCTCTGGAGGCACTACCTGTACGACGTGAATGTTGACATTTATTTGGATCATAAGAGCTTGAAATATCTGTTGGATTAGAAGGACCTAAATATGCATCATTGAAGGTGGATGTAGTTCCTTGGGGACTACACCTTCAAGATGCATTATGTCCCTAGCAAAGGTAATGTGGTTGTGGATGCGTTAAGTCGCAGGGCTCCCGCATAGGCCAACTGGTTATTGATGCATGACGAACGTCTCATTCGAGATTTGGAGGCCTTTGAAATCTCTTGCGTTAATAGGAGGTCTAGTGCTGAGGCACGATTGAACTGGACGGAAGTGCAGTATGACCTGGCTGATCAGGTTCGACAAGCTTTGGAGTTGGATGACAGTATGAAGCGGTTCATGACTAAGGCTCCGTTTGGGGGGACTTATTTTCACCGGTCAAGCGGTTACGACCGCATGAACCGAACCTTAATTATGGTCTGATTCATACGGTCGTAACCGCTTGACCGGTGAAAATAAGTCCCCCCAAACGGAGCCTAAGTCTTTGGAAGGGGCAAATGCCCAGTTTAAGGTTGATAATGGGCTTTTGTGGAAAGATAGTCGTTTGTGCATCCCAAAGGTGGGTAAAATATGGGAAGAATTAATGCACGAGGCTCATTATACCAAGTACTCGGTTCACCCAGGGATCACGAAGATGTATAAAGACGTGAAAAAGCTGTTTTTGTGGCCAGGACTGAAGGACATAGCACTATATGTTGCAAAATGTCAGACTTATGCCTTAGTGAAGGCCATGTGTCAGAATCCCGGAGGAATCTTGAAGTCTTTGCTTATACTGAAATGGAAGTTCGATGATATATCCATGGATTTCGTGCACAGTTTGTTGAGATCGCAAAAGGGTAACGACATCATTTGGGTGATCGTTGATTGTTTGACGAAAGTGTCGCACTTCATCTCGAATAGGAAGGACGATTCGGTGGAGAAACTGGCAAAATTGTATGTGGATAATATTGTAAGACTGCACGGTGTGCCCCGTAGCATCATGAGTGACCGAGATGAGCGCTTCACGTCTAATGACTGGTGGCTGGAGTTAGAGTATGTGTTCCACACCTCTTGGTTTGCTAATAACAAATCTCATTTGTATTTGATTATTGGGTATTTATGGTGTGCAGATATCACAGGTCTAACTCTAATGGCATTTGGGTGTTGCTTCGGGTCAGAACAGAGGAGCTCAAGAGATATCGCCAAGCGATATTGGGTATCGCCAACAGGCGACAACAGAATGCGCAGTTAAATCATTATCTCCACACAGTTGGTGGTTATTGTCACTACCGCTGGCGGTAGTGGATGTCGCCAGACGACAGTCCAAGTTTGACACCACTGATCTGAGATGCAAAAATGAGGAATGTGTGGACACGTGGTGCCAGTATCGATATCGCCAGATGACGATACCCTGTGTCGCCAGGCGATATTGCTAAAATATAAAAGCCACTCAATTTTCTGGGAAGATCACGAATTTCATTACCTGGAGTGTTCCTTCATGTTCATCCGATCCTGAGAGCTCCAGAATCCAAAATTACTCCACACTCTCGAGAAGGTGAAGGCGCGAAAGATTGACGACACGCACATGACATTCAAAGCAACCCTGACACGGATTCATCGGCATCTTCAGCGCATTGTTTGGAGGGAGTTTTTAATTATGAAGTTTTTAATTTATTTTGTTCTTTATTCCTATTGTAATCAAGATAGAAAATCGCTGCTTTGTGCGTGTCGTCTAAGTCCTTACGTGTCTTAGGAGAGAATCACCGTCTTGTGCGTGGCGTCCAAGTCCTTGTGCGACTTAGGGAGAAATCATTGCTTTGTGTGCAACGTCTAGATCGTGGTTACATCTAGGGTGAGGCTAGTAGCAAGATCTAGGGAGAGATATGCTTTAGTCTGTCGGTCCTTGGTAGAAGGACCGGCGAGATCAAAAGTAAATTATATTTTTCATAAGCCTTTGTCTCTAGCTCTATAGAGTTAGATTGTATTCAGATTTAGCACTTTTGGTATAAATTGTTGTTGTTTCTGTTTTATAAATTTCTGAGTGTTCAATTTTGATTATGAAAAAATAGTCTTGATTTCCCTATTTTTCACCAATTAAACTCTGTTTAGTTAATGAAAATTAGTTAACCTTTATTCACCCCACCCCCCTCTAAGGGAGCCTCACGATCCAACACTTAATATCAGAGGAGGTTACTCCGAAATCGGTTTTACCACCGGGAGTAATGGCGCAAAACACTCACGCATTTTCTGAGGGGTAAGGTATAAGTAGACCTCTCTTATTCACGGGCAAAACGCCCATGCTATGGTTCAACAAAATTTGGAATCAGATACGTTGCAGAACAATATCGCCCGGTGACAGTCACTATCGTCGGCGATAAGAAAAATTTCATACAAGCGTTTTTTAAAATGAAAAATAATAAATCTACTGCAAATACTTCCTCCGGCAAGAATTCAAAAACTATTTTGAAAAACCCGTCAACTTTCTTCATCATGTGCGCCAAATATAATAAGTTTGGTCACACAACTCACACTTGTAAGAAGACGGGACATTGTTTTGTTAAACAAGTCTGGATACCTAAGGCTTCCACCTACACTATGGGAGGAACCACTTAGGTAACTGGATTTTTACTCTCATCCTCTTTCTAGGTGTGTTGGCAGGCTAAGGACGAAGAAGATGTGTGGTACTTTGACTCAGGGTATTACAAGTAGATGACGTGCAATAAATCAAAGTTCCTTAGCCTAGAGATGAAGAAAGGAGTAGTCACATTCGACGATAATGGAAAAGGAAAGATCATTAGCATTGGAGTAGTAGGTAACAAGTCATTTACTATCTCAAATGTTTTGTATATTAAAGGTTTGAAGCATAACTTAATTTCTATAAGTCAATTATGCGATATTGGTTTAAATGTCTTATTTGACTCATCTTCAAACATGTGCAAAATTTTTTATTCCAAAACAAACTATATTATTCTTACCGCTCCTAGATTTCAAAATGTTTACATGATTAAGTTTAATGATTTATCACATTCTTCATTAAAATGTTTTATGTCTAAAAATGATGAATTAGATTTATAGCATAGGCGTCTTGAACATTCTAGTTCCAAACTAATTGTAAAATTGTCTGAAAATAAACTGGTTAAAAGTTTACCTATTTTACATGGAAATCTATCTTATTTATATTCACCATGTCAAAAAAGAAAATTTTCAAAATCTTCTTTTAAGAGCAAAAATGTTATTCCACTACTAAACCTTTACAGTTGATTCATACAGATTTGTTTGATCCAGTTACTACACAAAGTCTAGGAGGTAGAAAATACATTGTTGTATTGATTGATGATTATTCATGTTTATGTTGGACAATCTTCTTAATGTCAAAATCTGATGCATTCTTAGAATTTTCCAAATTATGTATACGTGTTCAATATGAACTATATTTAAAAATAAAGTGCATTCGTTCAGATCATGGAGGTGAATTTGATAATTGAAATTTTTTATCTTTTTGCAATAAGTTAGGTATTAACTATGAATTTTTTGCTCCTCGCACACCGCAACAAAATGGTGTGGTAGAGAGGAAACATAGAACTTTACAAGAACTAGCTCGTACTATGTTATTAGAATACAAATTACCTAGATCATTTTGAGTCGAAGCCATTAGTACAGCTTGTTATGTTATTAATCGCGTTATGCTTCGACCTTTCTTGAAATTAACACATTATGAATTATATTTTAAAAAAAAACTGAATGTATTTTATTTTAAAGTTTTTGGTTGTAAATGCTTTATTTTGAACACTAAAGATAATTTAGGCAAGTTTGATGAAAAATGTGATGAAGGCATTTCTATTGACTATTCTTCAACTAGTAAAGTTTATGGAGTTTACAATAAAAAGATAAAAATAGTTGAAGAATCCATTCATGTTAAATTTGATGAACATTTCCCTTATCTAGAAAATAACAATACAGGTCAAGATGAAGAGCCCTTCCCTCTACAAAGGTCAGATGATGATGAAGTATTTGGAGAAAAAGAAGAAGATAAAGAAGAACTAGAAGAAGAAGTGCAAGAATATGTGCCTCCAAGTGAACTGAGATTTTCAAAAGATCATCCAGAAGATTTGGTTATTGGAGAACTATCGAGAGGGGTAAGTACTCGTTCATCTTTACATGATTTATTTTCAAACATACGCTTTATTTCTGATATATAACCTAAAAATATAGAAACTGCTTTAAATGATAATTCTTGATTTTTAGCTATGAATGAAGAGCTTAATCAATTTGAACGTAATAAAGTCTGGAAATTAGTAGAAAGACCATCAAATCATCTTGTTGTAGGTGTTAAGTGGATGTTTAAGAATAAAATGGATAGTGAATATATGATCACTAGAAATAAAGTCAGACTTGTAGCAAAAGGTTATTCACAAATTGAAGGAATAGATTTTGATGAAACTTTTGCACCCGTACGATGTTTAGTAGTTAGAATATTTCTTGCATTTGCTAGCTTTAAAAGATTTAAACTATCTCAAATGGATGTTAAAACTATTTTTCTAAACAGTTATATTAAGGAAGAGGTTTATGTAGAACAACATCTAGGCTTTGTTGATGTTAAATTTCCTGTTGATATTTTTAAATTAGAAAAAGCCCTTTATGGTATAAAGCAAGCACCCTGAGCATGGTATGATAGATTGACTATTTATTTATTAAAGAATGATTACAAAATGGGCAGTGTTGATTGTACTCTTTTTATTAAACATGTTCATGATGAACTTGTAGTTTTGCAAATATATGTTGATGATATTATTTTTGGATCCACTAATGAAAAATTGTGTGAGAATCTTATAGAAATTATGAAGAATGAATTTGAAATGAGCATGGTAGGCGAACTCACTTATTTTCTTGGTTTTCAAATTACTCAAAGACATGATGGTATTTTTATTTGTCAATCTAAATATATTCATGATGTTTTAAAAAGATTTGGATTTGAAAATATAAAACAAGCAAATACCCCCATGAGTGTCTCATTGAAATTAGGAAAAGATGAAAGTGATATTTCTATAGATCAAACACTATATAGAAGAATGATCAGATCACTATTATATTTGACTGCATCTAGACCTGATATTATGTTCGTTGTATGTTTATGTGCTAGATTTCAGGCTAATCCCAAAGAATCTTATTTAAAAGTGGTTAAACGTAGTTTTAGATATCTTATTGGCACATCTAAGATAGGTTTATGGTATCCACACATTGATACCTTTATTTTTCATGGCTTTTCTGATTTTGATTATGCTGGCTGTTCGTTAGACCGTAAGAGCACAAGTGGCACTTGTCACTTTCTAGGCCCTTCACTAATTTCGTGGTCGAGTAGGAAACAGAATTTTGTTTTCCTATCCACCACCGAGGCCGAGTACATTTCACTAGATAGTTGTTACGCACAGGCTCTTTGAATGAAACAAACATTAGAAGACTTTGGAATTAATCATGACACAATTGAATTAAAATGTTACAACATGAGTGCAATTGACTTAACATATAATCCAGTTCATTATTCTAGGTCCAAACACATTGATGTACTTCATCATTTCATTAGAGACCACATTAAGCAAAATACAATTAAAGTTAGTTTTATAGGCACCGATTCACAGCTTGCCGATATTTTCACGAAGCCATTTCCCGATTCCTATTTTTCATTGCTAAGACTAGAACTAGGAATCCTGGACTTAGCAAGCTAATGAATTGACGTAATAAGTAAACACAAAAAAACTTTAATTAACAGAAAATGATACTTAACATTATGAAAACCAATCATTATGAGTCAATAACAGTACTACAATAGCACTCAAATCACAGAATAAGTCAAAATAATATTACAATGCAAAATTCCAAATAGCAACATGAAAATTTTAAAACTGCACTGTCGCCAGCGATACTGACTGTCGCCAGGCGATATCGTCAGAACTCCAGATCAGCCCGAAATCTTCAAAAAATTTTGTTATCCCCTGTACTAGTGTCCTCCTGATCTTCAGCAGAACTTTGCTCA
Source organism: Platanthera guangdongensis (assembly GCA_039583875.1). Classification (NCBI taxonomy): domain Eukaryota; kingdom Viridiplantae; phylum Streptophyta; class Magnoliopsida; order Asparagales; family Orchidaceae; genus Platanthera; species Platanthera guangdongensis. The sequence goes on from CM077153.1 coordinate 233,185,856, forward strand.
CTGCTTCTTGTCCGACGAGGTCGGCGAGTAGACGATCGGGGAGGCTCCACGACCAGATTCTCCCATTCGTCCGCCTCTGGTGGAGTTGGCTTCAACTTGAGGCTTTTGGTCAGGAATTTAAAGAATTTCTGAATTCCCAAAAAGTTCTTCGTGACCTCCCTCTTATGATCTTCGAATGACTCTCGCAAATCGTCTAAACCTTCCCACAAAGATCCATCTCTTGGAATCAGTGGGTTACAGATAGTGGACACCGGTTCGCTACTCCTTGTAGACCCTCCTCATGCTGGTCGGCCGATGGCATGTGTACCACTTGTCGAGAAGATAGAGGGCACACAATCATTGAAATATAGGTCTGGGTCTATCCAAGTGTACTTCTTATACAATATGCGTTGGATGACCGCACTAAGTGGTAATGTGTTCAATTTTTTCCAGGTCGGACTCTTTAGTCTAAATGTGTAGCGTATTATCGAAAGGATAAAATCTGTCATATCAAACTGCTCTTGTTCTAAGATCATGTAAGTGACATAGCTCAATTGAGCCGTAATCTTTTGTGTATCACCGGACTTAAGCAAAATGGTATGCCTCAATATGTCCTGCAGTAGTCGTGCATCCGCGGTGAGAGTGGTCATCGATTGAATGACGGTTTTATGGAATTACCATGCAAAACCATATTCAAGAGTGTCCAGTCTCTATCCTTTGGATAATTTTCTATGACATCTACGACATTTTTTTGATCTATTAACCCAAATTCTTCCTTGAGATCATAATGAGTTATCTCAACTGTCTGTCCTTGTATATGTGATTGCACTCCATTGTTTAGTTCCGTGAAATGAGGATCCTTTAAATAATTATAGAATTTCCCAATTAACACAGATGAAAATGTATCTGGTATAATTACAGACATTGTTCCTGCCATTGCTAACAAGTTGTGAATATTTGTGTGACGGACGAGATCGAATTCGATGACCCGTCCAATCCCAATATTCGTATTTTCTATCCCAGGAAAAGTTTGATAGGATGAATATGAGTCATTGTCAGTACTTCTCCGAGCTTTCGAGCTGGAAGCCATTGCTGTAGTTATAAGAAATGTTTTTTAAAAAAAATCCAGACATTATCAATATCGTCGGTCGGCGACACCCACTGTCGTCAGGTGATATAGGAAATTGTTATAATGCACATTTTCGTCCCAAAATATGAGATTTGCCCTACTTTAAATAACAGATCTGGATATTTCTTACCGTTTTTCACATTTCCCTAATGATAATCAAGATATTATTACACAAACACTATTCATCATCTTCTTCTCTAAAACCATAAAACAAATGAATTTTTTCTACTTGGAAAACACTAGATCTGAGTTTAAGGATCTTAAACTTTTTCATTCTTTGAACACACTCTCCAAAAACATAGATATATGATCTACTCTCTCAAAAGTTCAAGTTTTAAAAACCACACCCTAAATCCCTAACCATGGAGAAGTGTTCTTCAAAAACTGAAAAATTTTCATCCAAACTTCAAATCATCTACCCTAAAATCATTTAGATTCACTCAATGTCTAACCATTAAGTGAGTTGACTTCACTCAATGTCTGTGGAATTGGCCACATTCTAAGCTTGCCACGTCATAGCTTTGACTGAATAGGCTTTACTCAGCGTTATAAGTCATCTGGCGTTGAGTGAATCAAAATCCATCATTTTACCTTGAAATTGGGATTTCGCCGACTTCGGGTTCTTCTTCCGCTTCGGTTCTTCAGGAAATAATGCTGAGTACGGAGCATTTGACCTGGATCGCCGTCTTTTATATTTTTACACTATCGCCGATTGGCGATATTCGATATCGCCGATCGGCGATATCCGATATCGTCGGGCGACAGAGCAAAATTTCTTTTAGGCGAATTTGTCTTCATTTCTCAGGTTTAGGCATGATTCAATGCATATTCTTCGATTTTGAGTTCCTAGTAACATAGTTAAATTGTTCAACCATCAAAAATCCTTTTCTACATACATCAGTCCTGGTGTTTTTATACTTGTGAAATTGTTTTTGCATGGCTCTAAGTATGAGAAATATTTTATTTATGATAATGTTCTTTCACCCACATTTGTGAAAATCTTCATATGGTTTCACCTTACTGCATATGTTAATTGTGAATGTTCTACCATAACCACTAGAATTTTATGCTAACGCTAATGCTTTGTCCTTGTTTTTCTTTGCACCATTAATATTTGATTATCCTATATGATCACACAAGTGAATTCGGACTCATTTGTCAAGCCAAACAAAGAAAACAAAAATGTTCGTTAAAAAAATCAAACATTCAACATCCATGTTGATGTTATTCAAAATAAAAATAAAAAGGACTGACAAGAAACCTCCATCAAGTACTACTTACCCTCCTGATAAGCCTTAATAAGCATTGTGAGGTTGAGCACCTTGAAAAGAATTGTAAAGTGTCTTGTGCAACTCTATATCTGGATATTCTTTTTTTATGTACTCTAAATTTATGGGTCCAAGCATAGCTAGTTATGTATACCTCTATGTCATGTTGTTTTTTCACATTCCATGTGTCCATATATTTGTAAGGCCTATACATATGTGTTTTTCATCAAACTCTCGCATTTACACAATATTATCTTCTCTAAAATTTGTTCTTATGAGAATTGGACCGAAAATGTTTTAAACTTAATCTTCACTAGTGTATGTGTCTATGATATTAATGGATTAACGTTGCCAATGTCTGTGTTTACTCACTTTCTTCACTACTATACATTGATTCACATGTTCTATACTTGATTTGTACTTTGTGTTTTTTCCTCTTTAGCTTCCGCACCACTCTGCTATCTCTTTTGACAATACCAAAGGGAGAGAATTTAATAAGAAATCTAGAAATCATTCATAATCATCAAAATCATTCATAATCATCATGATTTACTACTGAATTTAAATTTAAATTACATTGAAAAATAACATCGGTTCACTCTCTTAGATTTAGGGAGAGTACACATGCAGGGGGAGTGTTACATCCAAGAGAAGTTTGTGCACATACAAATGCTTAGTCTTGCTAATCATAGTTACTAACACTTCATAGATTATGCATGATTTCTTTCTCAGTGGATTTGTTATTATCAAAAGGGGGAGATTGTTGGAGCATGCGTTCCACGCCTCTTGGTTTGCTAATAACAAATCTCATTTGTATTTGATCGTTGGGTATTTATGATATGCAGATATCTCAGGACTAACTCTAATGGCATTTGGGTGTTGTTTCGGGTCAGAACAGATAAGCTCAGGACATATCACTAGGCGATATTGGGTATCGCCAACTGGCGACAGCGGAAGGAGCAGTAAAATCACTATCTCCACACGGCTGGCGGTTATTGTCACTATCGCTGGCGACAGTGGATGTCGTCATGCGACAGTGCACGTTTGACAGGACTGATCTGAGATGCGAAAATGAGAAATGCGTGGGACACAAGGCACCCGGTATCAATATCTCCAGATGGCGATACCCAGTATCGTCAAGCGATATCGCCAAAATATAAAAGCCATTCAATTTTCTGTGGAGATCACGAATTTCATTACTTGGAGTGTTCCTTCTCGTTCATCCGATCCTAAGAGCTCCATAATCCAGAATTACTTCATACTCTCGAGAAGGTGAAAGCGTGAAAGATCGACGACATGTACGTGACATTCAAAGAAACCCTGGCAAGGATTCGTCGGCATCTTCAGCGTATTGTTTGGAGGGAGTTTTTAATTCTAAAGTTTTCAATTTGTTTTGTTCTTTATTCTTGTTGTAATCGAGAGAGAAAATCGTCGTCTTGTGCGTGGCGTTTAAGTCTTTGCGTGGCTTAGGAGAGAATTGATGTCTTGTGTGTGGCGTCCAAGTCCTTATGTGGCTTAGGGAGAAATCATTGTCTTATGTGTAGCGTCTAGATCACGGTTAGATCTAGGGGAGGCTAGTAGCAAGATCTAGAGAGAGATACGGTTTATCCTGCCGTTCCTTGGTAGAAGGACCGGCTAAATCAAAAGTAAATTGTATTTTTTAGAAGCCTTTGTCTCTAGCTCTATAGAGATAGATTGTATTCAGATTTAACACTTTTGAAATAAATTGTTGTTGTTATTGTTTTTGTTTTATAAATTTTTGAGTGTTCAATTCTACTTATGAAAAATTAGTCTTGATTTCCCTATTTTTCACCAAGTAAACTCTGTTTAGTTAAGGAAAATTAGTTAACCCTTATTCACCCACCCCCCCCCCCCCTCTAAAGGCGCCCCACGATCAAACAGTTGGTACATCAACTGTTGGGTACCAAACTGAAGTTCAGTACGGCCTTTCATCCGCAGACGGATGGTCAGACCAAGAGGGTAAATAAGACGATGGAGGACATGCTTCATATGTACACCCTCGATTTTCGGGAAAAAGTGGAAAGATCACTTGTATATGATCGAATTCGCATACAACAATAACTACTAGACAAGCATTCAAATGGCGCCATTCGAGACCCTATATGGTAGAAAGTGTCATACTCTGTTGTCATGGTTGGAGACGGGCGAGTCAAAGTTATATAAGCGGAAGGATATTGAGGAGACGACTTCTATTATTCAGATAATCATGGAGCGGTTATTGATAATGCAGGATAGATAGGTTAAATATTACAACGCCAAGCACATATATGTTGAGTTCATCGTAGGAGATTGGGTTTACCTGAAGATCAAATCGTTCAAGGGTGTGTCGAGGATTCGTCGGCTGAAAAAGTTAAGTCCGAGATAACCTGAGCCGTTTGAAGTTCTGGAGCGTGTTGGTGAAGCTGCTTATCGATTGAAACTTTCAACAGAGCTTAGTAGTCTGCATAATGTATTCCACATAGTTGTGTTGCGGAAGGCGGTGAAAGAGCCTGCTAAGTGGTTGCAGCGGATCAGGTGTCGGTTGATGGTGGGTTGAAAATGAGGGTCAAGCACATTCGTATTGAAGACTCTGAAGTTAAGCAACTTTGCAATAAATCTATCAGGATGCTCAAGGTCCGTTGGGACAACTGTGGCTGAGAGGAGTTGTCATGGGAGCGGGAACAAACCATGAATGTGGAGTTCCCCGAGCTTTTCGTTTGAGGTATACTTTCGCAGTATTAATACTCTTTCTTTTTTCTGCAACATGTAATTTCGGGACGAAATTCTTTAAGGGTGGAGATTTGTAACACGTTGAGTTTCAATAGTCAGGAAAAGAGGATATCGTGAGGCAATAGTCTAATACAACGTCGCGGTAGTTTCAGGCGTCGCGAGTGTCGAGTAAGGCGAGTTGACTTGACGCAATGGTTATCATGCGATGGTAGGATGATACCGCGTGGCGGTAGTGTTAGGCGTTGAGAGCATTGAGTGAGGCGAGGTGACTCAATGCCTAGTCTATCGCGTGGAGGTAGGTTGTTATCGTGCGGTGTTAGCCATCTATTTGGCCGAGCTCTCGGGAAGCTATCGCCCAACGTTAGAGTTACCGTAGACAGTAGTTTGGCAATTTATTTGTCAAAGCGCTCGGATTTCTACTTGCGGCGATAGTAGATATCGCGGGGCGGTAGCAGGAGGGGTCGTGTCTTAACCGTCGATATCTACCGCGGGGCACTAGCATCCTAACGCCCGGCGATAGCTAAGCTGTAACGGCGTGGCCATGTGTCAGTCTGTCATTGGAGGGCCTGGGATGTTGCGCTCTATTCGAGGCATTGATTGATGGTACTGCGCGGCGGTAGTTAGGTACCACGTGGCGGTAGCTTTGTTTATAGTACTAGTTCGGCCATTTCACTTCATTTTCCTTTGAAGTTGAGAACTTGGCCGGATCTTTTGGAGGAGGAGCAGCAGCGCCAGAAAAAGGAGATCTCGCCGTCGTTTGAGATTCGGAACTCGGATTCGCAAGGTGAGTTCGCATCTACGGAGGCAAAGCCGAAGCGATCATTTCCATCTGACTAGATTCTCTCCCATGGCATCGAGGCGAACTTCTAGGGTAACGATCCTCTTCATTGGACATGTGAAGTCCTTCTTTTTGGCATTACAGGGCAGACACTCTACGAACACGTGGAAGTGGTTTTCCCGGCGGGTAGATCCGTGTATCCCCATTAGTTTTGCATTTAGATTCGGAATCGAAGTACGGAATATGCATGTTGTGTGAATCCCATCCGGACAGGTTGGTCTGGATTGGTGATGTTTGTATGTTTTATATGTCGGAGAAGACTCTATATTTATCGCGTAGATTTCAAAGTCGCGGGGTGTGCAGATGGCTGCATTGAGAGTACTAGATGTAGACTCCGGGAAAACACCCGATTTGGGGGAAGAACTAATAGTATATCCCCCTACCGCACGACAGTAGCGCTACCGTCGACGGTAGCTCCCAGTGAGCGTTGTGTTGTTTGTTGAGGCCTGTTTCTTGGAAACCTTGTGGCCATTTACTAATGCCTACCTTGTGAGACCTGGGGGCCGTGATGGCCTGCCTCTCGAAGACTTGGGGGCCAGTTTTGTAGAGCGTGAGCTTAAATTGCTCAGCTTTGATAGCCATGAGTGTTAACCTAGGATCCTTACAGAGTTATGGATCATGCGAAAAAGGGAGTGGGGATGCTGACCCGCGTCAGGACTACGAGCCGGACGCTTTGAGCACGGGATATGGCTGAACTGTACTCTCCCCTATGTCGGTCGACTTGGAGTGGTCAACGTGTAAAGCAAATGACTTGTCGTAGTACTGGGGCGTTGTCTCTGGCCTCTTCCCTTGTGAGACTGAAAGCTCAAATGTTGTTGGCCGTCACAGAGAACGGTGGTGCGGCCCTTGTGGTCATGTGCATCAAGATTGTGCCCTAAGAGCACGGGGCGTTGGGCGTTTGCGCCAATGTTTCGGCGATTGGTGCTTAAGTTGCACGTTTTGATAGCCAATATATGTTTTATACTAATGTCTGCAGGGAAGGAGCACCGCCATCCCGACTGAGGGATGGTGTCGTTATAATTTGGTCAGCTATTGCTGACCGTTGTTATTATTTGCCACTGTGTGGTGGAATGTTTCGTGCAGGTTCAGCCGAGCCAAGCGGGATATAGCGAGTTGTAGCCCAGAACCCTTGAAGGACAAAGTGAATTACCTGCTTATTCCTTTGTTCATGTGTGATCGTCCTGCATGTCGATGTTTGCAAGATATTTAAATTTGAGTTGAACAATATAAGGCTTTAAGGCCAAGACTGTTTGTGTATTTGTTTATTCATTCCTACTTTTTATGTTAGTGGACATTCAGTTGGTTGGGTTTGTTTTAACCTTTAAAGTTATTTCTACTAGAATGCACTCTGTGATAGGATGCACATGTTTGGATTATGATTTCAATTAGTAACTCCTTTGACTGTCCGTCGTATATGGCGTCGGGCCCGGGCCAGACCTTCTATTATATGCTATGTGAAGGAAGGGGATGTTACACTGGGCATGGTGGATATATATATATGCTCCAGCTTGAGGGAAAGTGCTGAAGCTTGAGAAGACCGGGTGGTTTGATGTCTAGCCGCAGCGGTCAACTTATCTCCCCGGTCTGGTGGTTTGGCTCAGCGGTCTGCTAGTCTCCCTGTTCTAGCGGTTTGATTCCAGACATTGGAGGTTTATCGCAGTAGCGGTCTACTGGGTAGCTGCATCAGCGGTATGTTGGTTAGCCGCAGCAGCGGTCTGTTGGTAAGCCGCAGTTGCGGTCTGGAGATTAGCCGCAATAGCGGTCTATTGGCAAGCCGCAGGTGCGGCCTGGAGGTTAGTCGTAACAGCGGTCTGGTGGCAACCCGCAGTTGCTGTCTGACGGCCTGCACCGGCTGTCTGGCGGTCTTTCCTAGCAGTTTGGCGGCTTCCATCTGTTGTTGTTAGGTGATCTTCATTTATTCTTTGTATAGTGTGTGGTTTGACTTTGTCAAACCACATAGGCAGTGCGGATTGTATTTGGTCTCACATCTCTTGTTGTATTCTCTCATCTCCTCATTTTTCTATAAATAAGGGGACATACTTATGTTTTGTTTATTTTTTGGAGCAAAAAAAATTGCAGTTTATTTACCTCTTCGCCGTTTATTCGCTAATTTTTCACATTGACCAAATTCACTGCAAATAAAGTCGTACCAAATGAAGGGAATCGGGGGGTGTAAAGTGCATGCACTACACTTTACGGTGCAGTGCAACCATCGTGTGGCTACAAGTGCATCACATCTCACGCGGAGATGCGTGCATGTCTTTAAGATGTGTGCGCGCGAGATGTGATGCATTCGCAGCCACACGATGACTGCACTGCACCGTGTTGTACTTTATGCCCCCCGTTTCCCAAATGAAGTCTTTCTTTTCTCCCGAGGCCGGAGGGGACATTTGTGAGGGAGGAGGGGATATTTTGCTGGTGCGAGAAACTGAGAATGATGAAATGTCACTATTGATGCTACCTTTCCGTCACAATTATTTCTTGTGAGGGAGGGCGGCCCACATAGAAAATGCTTTCATTTGCGTCGTGCCGCATGCAAAGCAATTATAAAGCTCTGTGGGTGCAGAATCTGGAAGTGCGCCATAAATTTTTGTCGGGCAGTTGGGCACACAAAGGGCTTCGATTAGTTTGATCAAAAACATCATTGTCATAGAATGCATATTCGTAAGACAAAAATTATGATCACTATCAAGTAAATAAATTAGTTTTGAGCATAAATTGTGAATTTTTTAGGTGAGATTGAGCTTTCAAAACGCTGGTTCATGACCACCGCGTTCACGAGCGCCACTACAGCGCCAAATGAAGTCAATATATACTCCGGGCGAACAAAAGTGTGTCCGGGCCAAACAGAACTGCTCGCGACAGACAAGGGAACAAAGGTGCTCATCAAGACGAACAAAAATGCAAGGACAACATTTCTAGATTGGAGGGAGGGGAGAAAATGGTGACACAAAAAGTAAAAAAGCATCAACATTTGGTACGTTTTTTTCCTTGAATGTAAAAAGCATGAGAATCCCATTCTGGGGCCCACTCCACCACCATTTCTTTTTTTTGGGCGCTGCTATCCGCACCGCAATTTTGGCTATTCGCACCGCATTTTTTCATAATTTTTTGTTTCTTTTGAAAATACGCCTTGTACATGCTTTTTTAGGAAATGTTCAACACGAAAATTGTAGATCTCAACGAGATCTATAACTTTTGTGTTGAACAATTTTCCTAAAAATACATGTACAAGGCGTATTTGGGAAATACGTCCAGATTTCACGCCTATTGGAAATACACTTTGTACATGCATTTTTAATAAAAGTGCTCAACACGAAAGTTGTAGATCTCGACGAGATCTACAACTTTCGTGTTGAACACTTTTCCTAAAAATATATGTACAAATCGTATTTTCAAAAGACACAAAAAATTAAGAGAAAGTGCGGTGCAAATAGCCAAAACTGCGGTGCGGATAGCAGCGCCCTTTTTAAGTTCTTTGGTACACTGCAAAGAACTATCAAGTAAATGAAGAGCAATGTTATAAGCATACCAATTATCGCTATTGACATCCCATTTATATTGGCACACCAAATTTTTTATTTTCACATCAATTCTTTATTGCCACCCCGATTGTTAGAATTTTTAATGACACACCAAAAAGCCAATTTTTCTATTAGATTTTTGACAGTCCAAAAATAGATCCAATATTTCAAAAATACATCTAATAGTCCAAAAATACATCAAACATTAAAAAATTTGAGATCCCAAAAAATCGAGTTAACATGTCCAGTTAGCAAATCTCTACCAAAATGTTCTAGACCTGCATACATATTAAAGCATTCCAAGTTAGCGAGATATAAAATAGAGCTTAATTAAGATTATTAGTAACACTATATACTTTTGATTTAAAATCAGTTTTACCGATAAATGCTTAACGACGTTTATTTTAAAATAAATATCATGTGAGTATATTTTAACAAGAGCATTTTATAACTATAATTTAGTTCATTTTTACAGCAAATGAATTTACAGTCGAATTTTTGAGCAAAAGACTTCATAGATTTTTTAGATTATAGTTAATTATACATATTATTATAGGTAAAACAGAATAAATTTAAATTATTATGTACTGATCAATATAATTATTAAAAAATATCAAATATTTATCAGTGGAACAACCAAGTATATAAGCATTACAATCATGGATAAGTGAAGAGAGCTTTTATGCACATTTAGTGGATATTCACAAAGATAAAAAGCCATTAAAGAAAAATTATAAGAAATATAAATTCTACTAAAATATTCAAAATAACTTGGCATTAACCTTTTGTAAATGTTAATATGTATGCATCATCCCATATTTTTTGCAGTCAGCTCACGGTGCAGGGGGATTCAAAATCACAGGTTGAATGTTTTAGAAAACTTGTAATGGCAGGTGGTGTCAGTCATGAACATGAGGGTTAAATTGTCATTCGTTACTGTTATAGACTAACTCGGCGTCCCGGTCAGGCCGGAATAAACTGAACCGCCTTAACTCTCGGGACGGTCGAGCGCACACACAGTTAATGAAAAGAGAGTTGACACAAAAGGTTTAACGTGGAAAAACCCCTCAACTGGAAAAAAAGCACGTGATCGGATCTGTGCCGGTCAAAGTCCACTATCAGCTTGTGGTTACAATATGTTTGGAGAATCGAGGCGACAGACCGCTGCTCGTTACAACTTGGTGGTGAGAGAGAATTCCTAACTCGCAACGGCAATAGGCTACGCCGAGGGAGTGCTGGATGCTGTTTGGTGGCATGTGTGCTTGAGCGTTGGCGATGGTCGTTTTCTTCCCTTCTCTGCGCACTTGGGGGCTTGGGTGTTTCTCTGGCTCGTAGGCGGCTTGAAGATGACCCGAGGGAGGAGTTCGGCAGAGCTCTAGCTTGAGGAAGAAGAACACTCCGGAGCCAAAATGTCAGAAATGAGGAGCCCTCAGCCTTCTTTATAGCCTTCAGGAGTATGGAGGGCCACCCCACTAACTTGGTGGTTAGTGGATGATTCCTTGTAGATCGGACGGCAATGGATGCTCCGTAATGATCAGATGGTGGCCGACCTGCCAGCGGCGGCGGCGGTGATCACCCGTCGCCGCCGGGCAGGCAGCGGGCGGCGTCGGCGGGTGGCGGCGACGAACGGTGGCAGCCGGCGGGGGGCGGCGGTCGAGGGCGGCGGCCCGCGGCCGGCGGCCGGCGGTGGCGGCGTCAGGCGGCGTCCGGTGGTGGCGGCCGGCGGTTGGCTGCGGCGGCGGTAGTTGTTGAATGGAGGCCTCCATGATTTCTCCTATTGTGGTGAAGATCTTGGAAAGTGGGTTGACCGGTCAAACCCATGATCTCCACAATAGGAGAAATCATGAGAGAAGTGGTTAAATGCACCCCGAGACTTTAAATAGAGCTACATCTCCATCAGTTACTTCATCCACTTTTATGTTCAAACAGATGATGTTTGTTCGGTGATCTTTAATGAATGACGGTTTAACACATGCGTTTGAGGCCGCCACCACCGTGCCAAACGGAGCCTAAATCTAAGGGCAAGGGCATGAGAGCGGAAATGACGCAATGGGCAGCTTCTCTAAGAAGGAGGCTTTGGTCTGGTCATCGACGGAGGGATTCGGATCCTCTGGAGTTCAGGAGGAACTCCACGGATCCAACTCGCGAGATCTCCCGAACTCCACAAATCCTATGACTAAAAAAATATAGTCACTAAAAGTCAAAAAAAACATAAAGTAAAAATAATCTTGTATAAAAAAATATGGATGTTCTCGCGTGTTAGATTGAAATCCATCAATCCAACGCGCAAGACCCTCAAATCCCCCTGGAGTTGTCCGTACCACCTCCAGGAGATCTGAATTCTCGACGGAGTGAGGGAACTTTAGCAAGATCGCGCGTGAGGTCTTTTGCCGAAAAGGAACAGTGGAAATCAATTTATGGGCTGTTTCACTCGGCACAAAATAAATAACAAATGGCTCGAAACTTGCTTCTCTACCAACCGTGCGGTATATGGGAGGGAAAATGAATTATTTATAGGTATTTAATTGGACTGCTAATAGGTTTATGGAGGATAAAAAATAAAAATGAATTATTTACAGGTATTTAATTGGTCTGCAAATAGGTTTATAGAGAACCAAAAAACTAATGTTTTTATTTGTATATAGTCAAATATGGTCTATATATAATATTGTCTTTCAAAATTGATTGATTACACACACGCGCACGCACACGTGCGCACGCACACACGCACACATATATTTACAATATTAAAAGAAAAAATTATCTTCAATGAAACATTTAAAAATGTCAATTACGGCCTCATTTTAATATTTTAATAAGTTTACGCATATTATAATTGATTTCAAAAAAAAATAAACATAATGTTCATACAAATAATTATAATATCTCAAAACAAAAAATAATGATGATCTTTATTAAATCCAAAAAAATAGCGAAGCTCTTACACTGCTATAGTAGGCTGTAATTAGACATGTCAGCGGTCCAATTTAAGAACGTTTGTCATAAGACACATCAGCGGTGTTTTCGAGAAGTTGCCGTTAAACCAATCAACTTTATAAATGTTGATTAATTAATTGACGGGACATTATATATTTTTTAGGAAAATCGGTCTGCAATTAACCAGACACCCTTCACCCCCACTAACTTGGTGGGGAGTCACGAGAATAACCACCATGCGCGCGATCGGCGTACTCGGATCTTGCATGATTCCAGCACGAGATCCCAACATGCGCACAACTAACTGCCCGCGGTTTGCCAGAACGGCCGACCCCACCCCCCGGCTACCGGCGCCTCCTGGGTCGGCGCGCTCCTGGTCTGCGTTTCGACCGGCCGAGGCCGCCCCCGCTGCCACAGGGCTCGGCCGAGAAATTTACAGGCCTCCCCGAATGGCCCCGCCACCGACCACCTCTGTCGGTGAGCATGGCCGACCTCGACCCCTCTCGCGACCGCGAGGCCGTGGCCTCAAGTCGTGTCTAGGGCAACGACCGCGAGGCGCACCCATATGCGTCGACCTTTCCGGCCTGGACGTGTGGCGCCACAGTCGCAGGGAATGCCCAGCCGCACCCGAACTCCCTGGTCGGCTTCGTGCCCGACCGCCCCGCCTTGCATGCCCGCAGCTGGCCACTCGGGCGGTCGTGGCTCTTCCTCCTCCTACGGTGGCTGCTCGTCGATGGGGGCTCGTCACCCGCAAAACGCTGATGGCGACCCCTTCTCCGCTATCTGATCATTCTCTTGCTATCGTCGTCGTCGTCTGTTACGTGAGTAATCACCCGCGTAACCACCGTCGTAACCACCACCGTGAGTGGGGGAAATAAAATAATTGTGGATTGCGGGTAGTAAAATTATAAAATAATGTGCTTAAAACTATATTAAAAATAGTCTGCTCCTAACAATTTGGCTAGTTACGGTTTGTGAATAGCCGCATAACTACCGTAACCAGCTTTGTGACCTATAAATAAGACCCTAGATCTCTATCATTTCTAACTTTCTTCTCCCACTCTTCTTCTCCTACAGATCGGAGTTCTGCAAAAATTCTACGGGCCACCTCCCTTTCATTATTTTGAGAATTCTTCCAAGTCCACGATGCTCCAGAGAAAAAGATCCACAATCATGCCCTTAAAAAAAAATTTCTACGTGTTAGGCATTCTGCAAGTCCTCACCAACAGATCTCCTACTCTCATTGCTACAGTGCACAATATCCGGGCAATGTCTAAAAATGTCCACCACCTACAGAAAGAGAAAGATTTTGAGATTTGTGTGAGGCGGTCTGGTCTGTCGTACACCAAGCGTACATGTGTTTTCTCTCATCCCAAAGTTGTAATGAGCAGCGGCCTGTCGCCCTCAAATTCTCTGATACCTTGTAAACTGTCACTGATAGTGAAGTTTGATTAGCACCTAACTGGTCACGTGGTTTTTTACCCACTTTACAGGTTTTCCACGATAAAAATGTTTTAGCATTTCTTTACTTACTCTGTGATTGTTTGTGCGCTCGACCGCAACACGGGCTAAGGTGGTCTAATTTAGTCCGGCCTACCGGGAGCCTTGAATTGCTCGCAATAATTTGGCATCGTATGTGGGAATGGGAGTTCCCCTAAGCCCAAATAATACTCTAAAGACAGTATCCTCTACACAATGATACGCGTGAATGACAACAATGGTGAGGAGCTCTCGCACAACTCAGGGATCCGCCAAGCAGGGACTTGACAACGTTGGTCCTTCCCACTCTCTTATTAACGCACCGTGGTAGGAGGAGACCACTGCCGCAACAGATAATGCACTTGTCGGACGAGTCACCCACATGGAGGAACAACAAGCCGAAGTACTTACGCGCCGAAATTGGGGGCATCCCCTCTCCCCCCCCCCCCCCCCCCCCCCCCCCCCCCCCCCCCCGCGCCCGTCAATCAGTCTCTTTCACCTCCTATTCTGCCACAGAGAACCACTGCGAAGAAAATCCCGAGGAATACTTAGAAGCAGCAAGCACTTCACACCTCGCCCGTTTGGATAGTACCACCGAAGCTGGACAGCAGTAATAATACCAACATGGGGGCACCCCCAAAAATCTAGTAAGAAGACAAATCAGAGAAGAGATCAAAGAATTGATGGTTGAAGGGTACGGTCAGATCGGTCAGCGCGCTGCGTACCTACATCATCCTGTTCGTACTAGAGACCCACTTGTGCCCAAAGTTTTGGTGCATCCTGTCTCAGTCGGATTCAAGCTGCCAAATATCGAGTCTTGCGATGGGACTGTAGACCCTTTGGACATGTAAACCACTTCACAACCATTCTCCGAATTTATAACGCTCCCGGCTAGCTCTTCTGCCAAGAATTCTCAGTCACGCTGAAGGGTAAGGCCAGGACGTGGTTTCATTTCCTTTGGGAGGGAACAATTCATAGCTTTGAAAATTGACTCAACAATTCCTGGAACAATTCGTGTCTAACCGAAGGATTGTGAATGACCCTTCTCATCTTTTGAATATTCATCAGAACGAATGGGATATCCTTAAAGAATTCTTTCGTCAATTTACAATTGAGGCAAGACAAATACTAGTAGTAGACCCTAAACTTCTGTGGGGAGACTTCCTAGGGGGACTACGCCCTAGTAGATTTTATTCAGCCTTGATGAGGAAAACATTCTCTTCCTATCCTGACATAGTGCACAAAGTAGAGGCACAAATTGCGGCAGATGAAGCCATTGAATCCCATCGCCAATCATTTGAGGGAGGAATGAAGAGAAAAAGAGAAGAACCAACCCCGCGATGACAGGAAGAGAGTCCGAACAACATGTGACCAAAGGATTACCATAGGGACAGCCTTCCCAAAACCTATCCCGAGTATATGCCTCTCAACACGTCATGTGTGAACGTGTTATACGCGATCCACAACGATCTAGTGTTACGAAGGCCCAGGGAGATCCTGGAGTGTAGTGGGGATCAAACAAAGTACTGTGAATTCCAAAGTGGAATCGGGCACACCACCGAGGAATTTATAAAGTTAAAGGACGAAATCGAATGCCTCATCTGCTAAGAAATCCTCGAAAGATTCCTTCAGGATCAGAGTCGTAACCACCAAACACCACCAAGATAAGAGCAGTTGTCCGCTCAGCAGGAAGTGCAAGGAGGCAGAAAGGTAGTCAAAGTACTAGAGGCTATCTCTAGTTCCCCTAGCCGCCATCAATTTTATCTCCCAGCCCCTATGGGATAGCCAGAAAGCCCGGTCGACGGTAATGATAAGTTTTGGCGAAGAAGACCTGAAAGGACTGCTCACACCACACCAGAACCCACTTATCATCAACGCTAAGATTGGAGATCCCAGTTTTTGCATTAAGCGGATACTGGTCAACAATGACAGTTTAGTAAACATTATATTCAAGCTCGCTCTTTGTGGTATAAAAATCTTGGAAGATAAGCTCCAACTGGCATCCAACCCCGTCTATGGATTTTACGGCAGGCCCGTCCTAGCCAAAGTAATTATCAAGTTTCCAATCACCTTGGGGGAGTTCCTAAAGCAGGTTACTCACACCATCCAGTTTGTGGCAGTATAATCAGAATCGCCTTACAACACGATCTTTGGATGACCGCTTCAAACAAATTTCAAGGAAATTTCGTCCATTCCACATTTGGCGATGAAGTTTGTCACCCCCGCAGGAATCAAAATTGTGTGTGGAAACTAGGAAGCCGTTCACATGTGCCACCTACAGTAGATGCAATGCAGACAAGGAGCAATTATATGCTCTAGGGCATCCAATACCAAAGAAACATCTAAAGAAAAGCTTGGAATCTGGTAGGAATGGCCCACTGTATTCTGGCTTACTAATCTATGTCTTTACTTACTTTGCTTTATGTTTTAAGAACAATGGTTCCACTATGAAGTCGCAAACATGTGTGTGTGGACGTACTGTAGTTTTCACTTAATGCAATTTGTTTGTTTACTCGTAACTTTGTTATCATTAGAATGCTTGAAGCCTGTTTGTCCCAATGTACACCATCAACATCACGACAGTCCTTATTGCCCCTGATCGAAGGCTCGCTCTTCTCCCCCGCAGTAAGGGAACGTCATCGAGGCCTTTCCCCAATGACCTTTCACTGCCCCGGATCAAAGGTTCTCCCTTCTCCCCCCACAGTAGGACACAGTGACGCCAGGGCAAGCCCCCCCCCCCCCCCCCCCCCACGTGTGCCAAATGGCTAGTAGGTTATACACCTCGCTGTCTCTAGGTCCTTGCCCCAGTAACCTATCACTACCCCAGATCAAATATTAGCCCTTCTCCCTCGCGGTAGGTCATGACACCATTAGGGCTTGCCAGCGCATGGTTGTCCATGTTCGAAGATTGGTCCTTCACAACCACAATCAACAACACCCATGGTTGAGATATCTTAATCTCTACTTTGCTAGAGGTGCTTGCCCTTTGCCTTGAGAGAAGATTGAGATGTCATTGGGTCTTGTCATTCAACCGTCAACCGAACAACAACATTCCCCAGCTCGATGCTCTAACCTCTTATTACATGTCTAGTAAGGTTCGCCCCTCGCCTTAATAGGAGATTATGACATCGCCCGGGTCTCGTCCTTAAAATTCAAGCATCCAAAGAAAGGGATCATGGTCACACTCAAAGCGGTGATATCAATGTCACACAAGCTCAATCTACATCAAAGAAAGGCTCAATGACAAAAAACTTACAAATAAAGGTGTGATACAAATAAGCGTCTAAAGTGTCGCTAACAAGAGATACTATAGAGTACAAAAATATAGAAGTACAAGCCTATGACGGACAAACAAATACAAATAACACAGAGTTCATAGACAAAGATACAAATGTAAGGTGACTACTTGCCCACTACATCAATGACAGAATCAGAGCCCGAGCCTTTGTCCTCAGAAAGATTGTGAAAGCCAAGACTAGACATGTCACACTCGAGTTTCCTAATCACCATCTGAAGACACTTCGACACTCCTCTCCTGAGAGCAACCTCTCATACATCTTCAATTTGGGGTTCCAGCTCCCTGGTCCAGACCTCCTCCCGGATTTCTTCGCCAAGTAATCAACGGTCCCGCATATAGTACAGAGAGCTCTTGTACTCAGTAAGTCCTGCAGCCTTGAGCTTGGCGGCCCGATCATCAGAAGAGAGTGGCTCTACTTTAGCCTTTGAAGCCCCCAGTTCAACCTCCAAACAAAAGTATTTTCTTATGCATTAGTCAGCAGCTGCACGGTCTTCTCAGCTATGGATTTTTCTATCTGAAGTGCCGCTCATGACTCCTCAAGCTCCGCCTTCAGCTCCGACCCAATCTATCGAAAGCAAGATATATCTCGATCTCGCTTCTCTCTCAAGACAGAAAGAGAGCTCTCTAATTCTCTAAGCCTCTCTTGAAGCATCAACTATCCATCTTTCAGTCTCACATAATAGTCATTCCACGTAAATGCTATGTTAGCCCGAGCCTCAATCTGCAAAAAAAGGAGTCAGATTTATACAAAACAACAAGACAACAAACTAGAAAGAAGGATTTACTCACCGCATTGCTCATCGCCTCAAAGAGGAAGACACGCATTTCTCTTTCACCACCTGAGGTGCAGGAGCCTCTGTAGGGGGAGCTTGGGGGCAGAAGACCCCATGACCTCAAGATCAGAATCGATCGGCATAGTCTCATCCATGGGGCCACAGGGGACCTCAATATGGCAATCCCTCTGCCGTGAAGAAAATTGGGGCCCCCATCTGCTTCACTGTTACCTTGGAAAACAAGTTTTCTCTTCTGATTGTGGACCAACAGTGTTGCATCTGTGCTCTCAGGGTCAATAGAAAGTCCACACAATAGCAAGCATTTCTCCTCCATGAATAAGGAAATGCTGAAGAAATGGTTTACCAGCTTACGGGGCTCTGTAAATCCGAACATCAGAATAAAATCCCGCTGACACCTCTTTAAACAATGAAAACGATCGGGAAGTTAATTCCAAAGTTCCGCTAAACCATAAGAGTTCCAGACGTAACCAAATAAAGTGTTTCCAAGACGATTATCAGTCTGGATTTCAAAATCTAGCCATTACTTGTTGCATTAAATGTCTATAAGCTCGCTACCATCAACTCGAATTTTGTACCATTCTCTAAACAGGTCCAATGAGAATCTCGAACTATGCTCCCTGAAGAACGCAACCAGCACCATAATGTGCGTCATCCCGATAGGAGTAAATTGGAATACGGGAACGCTATAGAACTTTAGAATCTTGATCACCTCCTCACACGATGGAAGACGAAACCTGGATCTCAGAATCGTCCTGCACAACGTCATACAACCCTTCGGTGGGTTCTGAACTCTTTCCTTAATACATGGAATCTGTACTTCAAGATCGGCAGGTATCCCGTATTTTTTCTACAATCTATAATCTGCTCGGCGGTAAGCGAATAACACAGTCGCATTAGTCGACCCTACACACCACGCTCGGGAATATGAAAGAAGAAAACATGTGAATTCCTACATAAAAAGTCAAGGATCGTACAGGACAAACCAAGGCCACCATGAATGGAAGTGCACACAGATGAAGATAGGTAAAGTCTCCCCCGAGTGCGCAAGCATAGGCACGTCGGGTCCCCCGTGTGCGCAAATGTGCAGGGCTCACCCTTACATGCGTGTAGGCGTGCAGGTCCAGCCTGAACATGTGTGCGAATGTGTGGGAGACTGACCCACGTGTGCATGTGCGCACAAGTCTAGCATGCGCACAAATATGCACGCAGGTGAAGCGCGCGCTCGCAGTACTCTCCTTCGAGGGAGCACCCACCTTACACGCGGGACTATCCCCATGTGTAAAACTCTCCCATAACACTAGCCCGAGTTGGGTCGGAGGAGGGTCTTACTACCCAAGATGGCCACCTAATGCTTTCCGAGTGGCAACGACCCACTCTCAAGCACATGATGATCGTTTTGTCAGGCAAAGAAAACAAGACATCACATCAGAACATAGTGCAGAAGCTATCATAAAAAAACCAATCATATATATTGTATAACCCATAATCCGTCGAGATCATAAATTCCAGAAGATACCTCAGAAAAACTCGCCCCAACAGGCGGCGAGTTGAGAAGGTCTCGCCCCAGTAGGGGGCAAAGTTAAGACCTCGCCCGAGCAGGGGGCAAGTTGAGAAGGTCTCACCCTAGTGGGGGCGAGTTGAGGAGACCTCGCCCCAATAGGGGGTGAGTTGAGAAGACCTCTCCCCAGCATGGGGCGAGTTGAGAAGACCTCGCCCAGTTTGGGTGAGTGCGTCGGGAGCGAATGTTCGCAGACCATACCCCCTCCTCTTGGATTTGCCTATAAATAAGATCCTAGGGCACAAGTAGAAGACACCTTTACCCCCCCCCCCCCATGAGGGGGCGAGTTCAGAGTTACCCTCACTTGTGCCGAGCTCAGCAATAGATTTATGATGGGAAGTTCCTATAGACTTCTGGGTGTGTGGTGGGACCTCCTCACTATAGCACGCAGGTCTTATTTATAAGCAGTCAGGAGCTATTCTTTTGATTCGCCACCTTCTTCTCGTCGAGAGTCCTGTGAGGCGACCACCAAATCAGTAAGCTTTAGTTACCCCTAGGTCCGAGCAGCAGGGACCAATTTTCTTGGTTCCAATATATATATATATATATATATATATATATATATATATATATATATATATATATATATATATATATATATATATATATATATATATATATATATATCTTTACTACTATAATAGAAATAGTAGGGTCATGAGATCAAAATTCTAATCGCCGTTGATCTCTTGCATGATAAATCGGCTGCCGTCCGATCTAACTCAATGAATCAACTCCCTCTTTTTACATTTTTGTAGGTACCCTAAACCTAGGATTAGGATGTGTCATAAGCCTATAAATTTTATAGGCTCTTATCTTAGGGTATGAAATTACCAATTTATCTCTTTACCTTTGAAAAAAATTTCTGCTTCATGGCAGCCCGCTAAAAGCCCGCGCAGCCCGCCAGCCCAACAAATTTTAAACACACTATAAATAAAGCCCGCCAGCCCAACTGATCAATTTCAAATGTTGAAAATGGTGTACGCAATATAAACCCAAAAAAACTATTCTACAGGCGGTGTGGGACTAATCCCGCCTGGGATTAAAACATAGATTAATCCCAGGCGGGATTTTTATTCCGCCTAATTAGGCGGGATTAATCTCGCCTAATTAGGCAGGATTAATCCCAATTAGGAGGGATTAATCTCGCATAATTAGGCGGGATTAAATCCCGCCAGCTTAGGCGGGATTAAATCTCGCCAGCTTAGGCGGGATTTAATCCCGCCTAAGCAGTAGGCGGCATTAATCCCGCCTGTTTCTGCCTGTTTAGGCGGGATTAATCCCACCTAAACAGCTCTAAGCGAGATTAATTCCGCCTAAACAGCCGTAGGTAGGATTAATCCTGCCTGTTTAGGCCAGGATTAAATCCTGTCTAAGTACGCCCGCCCGTCCGCCAAAGAGGCTCTCCTCATTGCGGTCGAAGGGCGCTGGGAGGCGGGCGCAGCCCGCCGGGAGGCGGGCTTCAGCCGGGGGCGGGCGCAGCCCGCTCGGTGCGGGCGAAGCCCGTCGTCGCGAGCCGGGTACTATGGCGTGTGGCCATCGGGCCAGAGGCCCGTGCCTGTTGAAAGAACTAGTGCCTAAACACCTAGAGGGGGGGTGAATAGGTGCACTTAATCTTTTTAACTTTAAAGGCAGAAACACTGAATTATTAGACCTATTTATGCAATTCTCTACAGCAATTCAGCACATATAACACAGCAATCACAGAATAAATCACACACAGAGTACACACAGCTTTTATAGTGGTTCCCCAAGGTCTGGGTACATCCACTTTCCCCCTTCGCCTATCTAGTAGTGTACTAGATTCGGCCTAACTTCTCCACTTCTCCTCAGATCCTCAGATCTTACAACTCAGAACCCCAAACAGGTTCCTACAACTCAGAGTGATCCCACTCCTACAACTCAGGCACAAAAGCCCTACCACTCAGTCTTCACCAAGACTTACACTCAGAGAACAAAGTCTCCTACAACTCAGGCACTAGGCCCTACCTCAGTCTTCAACAAGACCTACACTCAGAGCACACTGTCTCCTACACTCAGCCTTTATAATATAGGCTTACAACTCAGATCCCTTAGGATTCTACAGAAAATAAAGTATTCAAAGTATATAACCACAACTCTAAAAGAGAGAGATGAGTTGACTGGTTTCTTGATGAGTTCTTGGAAGAACTTGGCTGAGATCAATCTCCCTTGGCTTTCTTCAAAGCTTCTTGAATTAGAACACAGTAGGGTTGTATCTCTATTCAGATGATCTTCAAACAACTGCTAACTTGAGATTCTGATTTCAATCTGAATCTTCCTTATCAGCCTGGTTCAACAGCTGATCTTCTTAGAAGGAGCTCTCTCTCTCTCCAACTTCTTAGATCTTCTCTTGAAGGTCTTCTTCTTGTTGTGTTGTTTTTCACTTTGTTTATTCTTCTTTTCTGTTGAAGGAATAAGCCTTTATATAAGCTTTCTTCATGGTGACCGGCTGACCCGGTTTCTCACAAATTTCTGATGGCTCTGACAGTAGCAGTTGACCTGTTGAAATGGCAGCTGTCAAGTCATTCAGTCACTTCTTGAAATCTCTGTCACTGTCTGAAAGTGTCGAGACAGATAGTCTTTATGTGTTGACACAAATAGACTAAGTGTCGACACAAGTAGACTAAGTGTCGACACTAGCCTTCAAGGTGTCGACACAACTCCTTGTGTTGTTGTAACTGCTTCTCGACAATGCTTCTTCAGAATGTGTCGACACTGATCCCGTGTGTCGACACAAGTCCTTCTCCTTCAAAACTTAGTTGATTTCTGCTAAGTGTCGACACAACTCCTTTGTGTCGACACATCTTCTTGTGTGGAAACTTGCTAAGTGTCGACACATCTTCTTTGTGTCGACACATGCCTTCTGTGTTGAAACTTTTGCTGAGTGTCGACACATCTCCTTTGTGTCGACACATTCTTCATGTGTTGAGACTTTGCTGAGTGTCGGCACATCTCCTTTGTGTCGACACATTCTTCATGTGTTGAGACTTTGCTGAGTGTCGACACATCTCCTTTGTGTCGACACATTCTTCATGTGTTGAGACTTTGCTGAGTGTCGACACATCTCCTTTGTATCGACACTTGTACTTAAACTTTGTTGAAGTTTGCTGGGTGTCGACACATCCTCCTAGTGTCGACACATTCTGATGTCAACAAAGTTTCTCTGAGTGTCGACACTGCTTCTAAGTGTCGACACTGATTATGTAGACAATTCTTCATTGTGTGTCGACACAACCTGTATGTGTCGACACTTTCCTTCTGGTGTCGACTCTGCCTTCCTGGTGTCGACACAATTACTCCAAGTGTCGACACAGCTCCTCTAAGTGTCAACACAAGCCTTCTTAAGTGTCGACACTTTTCTTCCAGGTGTCGACACATGGACTTAGAAACTTTTCCTGCAAACCTGCAGTTACTTAACCTGCACAAATAAACTCAAAGCACATCAAATACACCTTGATGTATATCATTGAGTAGGGTGAGGCTTCTTCAAATCAGGTACATATATTCCAATGTACCCAACAATCTCCCCATATTTGGAGAAGTCATAACCCTTAGTCAATGATATACACCATACATAACAAATTTTTAATATGATGTAAAACAGTATCATACAACAGCGAAAATACTTAAACATGCATGAACAGAACATGTATAAACAATTATCTCAGAACAATTAATGAAATAGATTTGAACCATGACACAATGTTTTTACAAATTCCAACATTTTCATTAATCAAAAGTTTACATAGAGTTTTAATGCAAATGATTACAATTTGTAAACTTAAGAAAATGCTATCCTATGGCTGCTCTGGTTCCTTGATTACAATCCCCTTTCCAGATTGAATATTTGCTTGAACTGGAGCTTCATTGTCATCAGCAGCAGCAGACTTCTTCCCTTTGAGATCTTTCTTTTTCAGCTCTTCAGCCTTTATCTTCTGCCTTTCAAAATAGTGATAAGGCTTAGGGAAGTACTTGCTATGCTCCTGTGCATTAGGAGGTAGCTTTTCAAGTTTAGCATTCCTTCTATATTGTACAATGGCCTCTTGCCTATTCTCATGTTTTCTCCACTCCAGGTCAGAATACCACTTGCCTCTATCCAGGACATTGTCCTTAGCAGCCTTCCAAGCAGTCAAAATGATATTCCTGGAAGTGGGGCTCCATTGTTCAAAATCTGGCCTTAATTCAGCTTGTTCTCTGAACCTTTTCTTAGATAATTGGGCCTCTTGTTCTTTTAACAAAGCCTCTTTCTCTTTTCGTATTGCCTCTGGCACAGGCTGGACTACCTTCTCAAGAATAACATTCTGATTACCCTCAGGAGGACTATACATAGACTGTACCTCCTGATGTATCATGTCAAAATCTGCAGGAGGGTATATCATTTGAGCCACTTCAGCTTGCTCTCCTCCAAAGTATGCAGGATTTATTCCAGACTCTGTCATATTATCATCATCACATAAAGATGGATATCCAAGGGTGGCTCTGATGGAATTTGAAATCCATTTGGCATGATCAGAGCCGGCTTTGACTAGTACCCTCTCCCCCTTTATGACTTCTCTTTCTATGTGATCCCTAAGATCATCCTTCTGGAATCTTATCTGTGCATTCAAATAGTTGACTCCATCTTTATAGAAAGGTTTCAACCTTTGGAGCTTGTCAGTGATTGCTTTCTGAGAATCTTCAATGACTGTTTTAACAGCAGTTAAGCTCTCTTGTAGTTGCTTATCAAAGACTTCTTTGGCAATAGTAGTTACAGCAGTCTGTGCAGTAGCTATATTTTTCATTTTAGTGACAATGGCATTATGAGAAGCAGTTAAATTATCATTCATTCTAAGTTGGTTCTCTAGGACATAGCCTTGTTTTACTGCCAGATCATCAATCTGTTTCTTGATATTCTCTTGATGTGTAGCCAGATAGACCACTGCATTCTCTCCTTTATGGAAGCAGTCAGTCATTTCCTTTTTATTTTGATTTACTTCAAATCTAATAGACTTGATGTCTTGTGCCAGATCAAATTGCAGGGATTTATGCCCTTCATCCACATACTTTTCTAAAGCTTGTCTTTGCTCATCCAGCTTAATCTGCAAAGCCACCATCAGTGAACTATAATCAGTAGATGGGGCAGGCTGTGGAGCAATTGTCTGTAGGGCTTTCTTATAGTTCTGGCTTCTTCTCTTGAAGACCTGGAACTTCCTTTTCTTGACTCTAGCAGCCTCTTCATCCTCTGAAGCAGAAGTGCTAGCAATATCTACCCTATCCTTAGGACTAGGAGGTAACTCCTTCTCAGTCCTTTGTATTTGCTCAGCATCCTTTGGCTCCTCAGTCTCTTGTCTAGCAGTTTCTTCTACATTCTCTACATGCTCCCCCTCAATATTTTCCTTCTCCCCCTCAACAGCAGCTATTTCTCTCTCAAGGTCTCTCTGTACAAGATCAGGGAATAGCTCCTCTAAGGTGAATTCCTGTTGAGAATGGGATGGAGAATCTCTGATCTCATCAACCACTTTATCAGCAACAGATGTGTCCTCCATGACAACATCTTATGGTTTAGGTTGTATCTGTGTTTGCTGATGAACATCAGGTAATGAATCAGTCAAAACTTCATCCTCAATAGGGAAATCTAATTGATTAATTTCAGTGATTACCTCTAGAATGGTTTGGGTAGTCCTTTCACTCTCTAGTTGAGTTGGTTCTACCACATGTAGAGGCTCCCCCTAGAGTGGATCCAGGTGAATTGGGCTAGCTGAGGGTAGCTCCCCCTGCCTCTGTGCATCTTCTTATCTTGCTGGAGACTGTTCAGCATTTCTTCCCTGTTCATCATCAGAACTAAACACCACTTGCTCTTCAGAGCTGCTAGAGGATTCTTGAGCCACAATGGCTGTCTTCTTCTTCTTCTTCTGAGGTGTGTCATTTTCTGGAGATGGCAGTTCTTTTGTCAGCACCCTATCCCACCTTGAGAAAATTCTGACATCCATTATCCTCATATGATTTATCTTTGAACCAGCAGCTTGATTCATCACCTCAGGAATACTTCCAGCTAGGTATAGACTCAGAATTCTACCCAGATTGGGGTTCTTCAGGCTCTCTTTTATCTTATCAAACAGAACTACTGACCAGTCAGTCTTAAGTTTGAAGATAATTACTTGTCATCAAACTGAACATATGAGCTGAAATTCTGTCATGTCCTCCAGGCTTGCTTAGGATGACCTTGCCAACTATCTCAGACAGAAACTTTCCTTGGATGTTCATCCCTTTTCTATTGAAAACTGATCCAATTTTCAGGTTTGAATCCAGTCCACACCATCTCAATGCCTCTCTAGTCTTAGAAGCAGATACATCTTCTTCCTCTTTTGTTCTTGGTAGTTGAAGTACCTTCCTGAGACTTTTCTGTGTGACCTTGACTTTGGTCCCATGAACTCTGGACTTAATCTTGAGTCCAGTATCATCAAATGATGCTGCACTCAAAAATTCAAGGACCTCCTTCTTCCAGATCTTGATTGGTTCTGATACAAGGTATTCCAATCCAGTCTCGGCAATTAGGGTTACCACACCTTTGATTTCGAGTTTCGCGTCATCAAAGGCATGACGCACGAGCTCATATCCTTCATTAATGTTCTCTTCTAGCTTGGGCATCATTAGGGTTTGAAGAAATTTTGAATTTAGAGAAGTGAGATGTCGACACATAAGTTTGGTCTCGAGACTAAAGTGAGCGTGTCGACAAACACTGGGGAAAACCTATTTATACCTTTCTAGAATCGAAGGTGAAAAGGCGCGTCAAAATACTTAAATTGTGTCGACACTGTTGAAAAGTGTCGACACTTACTGCTAATGTCTCGACAACTATGTGTCGACACAAGTATAGTCGACAGAATATATGTGTCGACACTTATATATGTGTCGACACCACTCAGCTCGACACTTAGTCGAGACTCTACTAGACTAATTCTGTGTAAATCCTAAGTGTCGACACCACCTTGGATGTGTCGACACCTACACTGCATGTGTCGACACTAATTCTCTGAAGTGTCGACACAGACTTCCTAGATGTGTTGACACCATTTCTCTGAAATGTCGACACCACTACTATGTGTCGACACAGACAACTTTGTGTGTCGACACCATTTTACTTAGCCAAATTTTGTAAACTATTCTAAGTTTATCATCCACAATTCAATTTTAAATTTATTGAATTTGGTTTCATCTAAGGGCTTAGTATACATATCAGCTAACTGATTATCTGTATTAATATACTCTAAGGAAATGTCTCCTTTTTCTACATGTTCTCTTAGAAAATGATATTTTATTTCTATGTGCTTAGTCCTACTATGAGAGACAAGATTATTTACAATAGAAATGACACTAATAGAATCACAAAATAAAGGTGTTCTGTTTACTTGAATACCATAATCTTCTAGCTGGTGTTGTATCCATAGTAGTTGTGCACAGCAACTTCCTGCAGCCACATACTCTGACTCTGCTGTGGAGATAGCCACACTGGTTTGCTTCTTGCTACTCCATGACACCAGCCTTCCACCTAGAAATTGACAGGTTCCTGTGGTACTCTTTCTATCTTCCTTGCAGCCTGCAAAATCTGCATCTGAATAACCTGTCTGTTCAAAATCTCCATTCCTAGGGTACCAAAGGCCTAGATAAGGAGTGCCCTTAAGATATCTCAAAATTCTTTTGACTGCTGTCAAATGAGATTCTTTAGGGCAAGCATGGTACCTAGCACAGAAACATGTAGCATACATGATATCTGGTCTACTAGCAGTCAAATACAGTAGGGAGCCAACTATCCCTCTATACAAAGTTTCATCTACAGGTTTCCCTGCATCATCTTTGCTTAGAGACATTGTTGCCCCATAGGAGTTTTCATGGTAGTGGATGATTCCATACCATACTTCCTTATCAATTCTAGAGTGAACTTAGACTGGTATATGGATAATCCATCTTCAGTCTGTCTAACTTGGAGACCCAAGAAGAACTTAAGTTCCTCCATACTGCTCATTTCAAATTGTCCTTGCATTAGTTTTGCAAACTTTTTGCAAAGACTACTTTCTGTAGACCCAAATATTATGTCATCTACATATATTTGGACTAAGATAATCTTGCATCTGGATTCCCTAAGGAATAGAGTCTTGTCTATTTTCCCCCTTGTGAATTTATTCTCAATGAGGAAACTAGACATGGTTTCATACCAAGCCCTATGGGCTTGTTTTAACCCATACAAAGCCTTCCTAAGTCTATATAAATAATCAGGTTTAAGAGAATCTACAAAACCTGATGGCTACTCTACATAGACTTCTTCCTTCAGCTTTCCATTCAGAAAAGCTGACTTAACATCCATTTGATATACCTTAAATCCTTGAAATGTTGCATAGGCAAGGAACATCCTTATTGCTTCTAGTCTTGCTACTGGAGCAAAGGTTTGATCAAAATCAATACCTTCTTCCTGCCTATATCCTTTTGCAACAAGTCTAGCTTTGTTCTTTATAATTACTCCATGTTCATCCAACTTGTTCCTAAAGATCCACTTAGTCCCAATAATGTTGTGGTCTTTTGGTTTAGGAACTAGCTCCCAGACTTTGCATCTTTTGAACTGGTTCAGCTCCTCTGGCATAGCCTCAATCCAATGAGGGTCTAGGATTGCTTCTTCAAATTTCTTTGGCTCTACTTGGGATAGAAAGCTGGAGTAGAGAACTGAACTTAGATTCCTGCTCCTTGTTTGTACCCCTTGTCTGAGTTCACCAATAATTTGATTGGCTGGATGATCCTTTAAATGCCTATTTGCTGGAGTCAGCCTGTCTTCTAGTTGTACACCTTCAGCTTCTTCATTCAGTAGCTCCTCTTGGTCTTCTTCAGCAACAGGAGTATCTTGTACTCCCCCTGGACAGCAGCCACTATCTATTACTTGCTGACTTGTTGTAGAACTTTCTGTAATAGTAAGCTTGTCCATCTTCTCAGTAACACCTGTGGAGATGCAAACACTTCTAGGCAATTCATTGTTAATGAGTCTTGCTTCATCAAAAACTACATGAACTGACTCTTCTACAACTTGAGTAATCAAGTTGTAGACCCTATAAGCCTTACTGTTGTTGTTGTACCCAACAAAGATTCCCTCTTGGGATTTGGCAGCAAACTTGGTTAGATAAGACTTACCATTGTTAAGGATATAGCACTTGCAACCAAAGATCCTGAAATAGGATAGATTTGCTTTTCTGCCCTTCACAATCTCATAGGGGGTCTTCTTGTGGCTCTTGGTGATAGTAGCCCTATTGATCACATGACAAGCAGTGTTAACTACCTCAGCCCAGAAATATTCTGGGAGAGAAGTGTCACTCAATAGGGTTCTACCAGCCTCTATCAAGGTTCTATTTTTCCTTTCAGCAATACCATTTTGCTGAGGTGTTCTTGGTGAGGAAAATTCCTGAAAAATTCCAAACTCTTCACACAGTTTTGTCATACTTTCAGACTGAAATTCAGTACCATGGTCACTTTTGATTTTGACCACTGTACTGTTCAATTCATTCTGAATTTGTTTAACAAAACTATACAAGATACTTGATGTTTCAGATTTTTGCCTTAGGAAGAACAACCAGGAATACCTTGAGTAGTCATCAACTACCACAAATGTATAGACCTTCCTACCTAGGCTGTGAACTGGCATAGGACCAAAAAGATCCATATGCAAGAGGTATAGACACCTCACAGCATCTTTGTTCTCAAGGCTGTGAAAGGTGGATTTGGTCTGCTTGCCTTTTTGACAAGCTGAGCATATCCCATCCTTTATACACTTAACCTGAGGACCATTCCTCACTAACTCTTTGCTAAAGAGTTGACCAATTGTCTTATAGTTAAGATGAGCCAGGCTCTTGTGCCATTTAACACAATGTGAGACTTTCTCATCAGCTACAAGACAGATAGGAGAAACAATGTTCTCACACATAATGTGTAGACAATAGACATTTCTCTTCCTATATCCTGTCAGAATGATCTTTTGATCACTTGACTTACTGATATGACAACCATCCTTGACAAATGAGATGTCATATCCTAAATCACTCAGCTGACTTATGCTAATAAGGTTATGTTTCAAACCCTTTACATAAGCCACTTG
The DNA here is from genome assembly GCA_039583875.1 of Platanthera guangdongensis. Lineage (NCBI taxonomy): Eukaryota > Viridiplantae > Streptophyta > Magnoliopsida > Asparagales > Orchidaceae > Platanthera > Platanthera guangdongensis. Next base: position 233,215,522 of record CM077153.1, read on the forward strand.
AGTAATTGTAATTAGGTTGCTAGAAATGTTACCAAAACCTTTGATGATTCCTTTTTCTGAACCACCAAAGGTAACTTTAGGACCATCCTTGATTGGTGTATAGTCCTTCAACAATCCCCTAGTTCCAGTCATGTGCTTGGAACATCCACTGTCCAAGTACCATATAGGAGCATGGCAACTTGGACTCACCTGCAACGCGATGGGGAAAGCCCAAACATGCGGTCCCACACACACGTGTCATGCTGGCTAATATAATCTCAACACACCCCCGCAGCATGACAACCTCCTCTGATACCAAGTTAGAACCCGCCAACCCATTAGTTCATCTCAAAACCCAGGTATTGAGATGAAGGGTGGCGGGGTACATGAACACAAAGGGGAGAAGTCTGCAAGCGGTGTGGGATTAACCCCAACCACATGACCGCGGGGATATTCCGCCACACAAGGGGGCCCACCGGGGTCAACACCCAGACCTGGAACGCGATGGGGAAAGCCCAAACATGCGGTCCCACACACACGTGTCATGCTGGCTAATATAATCTCAACAGTCAGTGTTTTGACCAGATTTTTGCTCTTCTTAAGTGCCTGCAATACATCTCTATATTCATCCATCAACTGATGAATATCACCCTCAGATTCAGACCCACCCACATCACTTGATGTAGATGTATCTGATTCTGAATCAGTACTATAATCTGAAAGACATTGTACCTTACTTGGTCCAGGCTGATCCTGGATCTTGTCTCCTTCTATTAAGGTCATCAGTCCATTGCACCGATTGTCCTCATGCTCATAAATTGAGTTCATCAACTGCAAGAACTCATCTTCTTCCTCTTCAGCAAACAGACCAATATAGGCTTCAGCTTCTGAATCTGTTTCTGAAGATGACTGATCAGTCAAACTCTTATCCTTCTTGGCAACAAAGGACCTTTCCTTTTTGCCCTTGAACTGAGTCTTCTTCTTGTTAGTTGACTCTTTCCTCTTTTCTGGACAGTCAGCTACTATATGTCCTTGCCTATTGCAACAATAGCATACTGTCTTTGAGGATGTATTTTTACTTGGCTTGGACTTTCTTTTGTCATTCCTTGAGGACTTCCTGTTCTGATAGTAGTCATCTTTAGACTGTGAAGTGGATGGCTTAGACCTCCACTGCTTCTTCTTCAGAAACTTTTGAAACTGCCTTGTAAAGGCAGCAAAATTCTCATCACTTTCACTGCTTTCTGAATTTTTACTATCTGAATTTTCTGATACTGTCTCAGCAACTATTTGTGGTGGAGATGGAGACTTGCTTCTATATTTCTTAGTGGCTTCAGTCTTGAAGGTCACAGCTCTTTCCTTGTGCTCCATTCTTGTAGTCATCTCTTCCTCCTTCCTAACCATTAACTGCATTTCATAAGATAGAAGTTTTCTAAACAAGGTTGGAGGAGGTATATCAGCTAATTTGGTCATTTCCCTAATGGCACAGATCTTGGTATCCCAGTCCTTAGTCAGGGATCTTAAGAACTTATCATTCAGCTCATAATTGCTGAATTCTCTTCCATAGGACACCAATTCATTGACTATCCTATAGAATTTCTTATAACACTCAGTAATGCTATCAGACCTTCCTTGTCTGAAGCTTTCATACTCTTGATTTAATAAGAACTTCCTGTCTTGTCTAACTTCTTCAGATCCCTCCATATAAACTATCAGTGTGTCCCATATTTCTTTTGATGTTTTACAATGTATTAGGTTCTGAAATATGGCATCATCAATTGCACTTACAATAATCTTTTGGGCCCTCTTGTCCATAGTGGCAAGAATAATCTCATCTTTTGTCATTTCTGAATAGTCTTTGGGAGTTCTCTGATTTGCATCTAGAACAGATACTTTCATTGGCACATATGACCCTTCTTTGACTGTGATGTATATTCTTGGGTCAGATGCTTCCATAAAGAGTCTAACCCTCTCTTTCCATATGCCAAAAATCTCTTTTCTGCAGATTGACAACTTCATGGATCCTAGCTCTTTGTGATTCTCAGTTGAACCCATTTTCTTGATTCTTGATTATTCTGATTCTGCCTACAGGATCTTTACTCAGACTGTTATGTCCTTTTTGAGTAACCTCGCTTTGATACCACTTGAAAGAACTAGTGCCTAAACACCTAGAGGGGGGGGGGGGGGGGTGAATAGGTGCACTTAATCTTTTTAACTTTAAAGGCAGAAACACTGAATTATTAGACCTATTTATGCAATTCTCTACAGCAATTTAGCACATATAATACAACAATCACAGAATAAATCACACACAGAGTACACACAGCTTTTATAGTGGTTCCCCAAGGTCTGGGTACATCCACTTTCCCCCTTCACCCATCTAGTAGTGTACTAGATTCGGCCTAACTTCTCCACTTCTCCTCAGATCCTCAGATCTTATAACTCAGAACCCCAGACAGGTTCCTACAACTCAGAGTGATCCCACTCCTACAACTCAGGCACAAAAGCCCTACCACTCAGTCTTCACCAAGACTTACACTCAGAGAACAAAGTCTCCTACAACTCAGGCACTAGGCCCTACCTAAGTCTTCAACAAGACCTACACTCAGAGCACACTATCTCCTACACTCAGCCTTTATAATATAGGCTTACAACTCAGATCCCTTAGGATCCTACAGAAAATAAAGTATTCAAACTATATAACCACAACTCTAAAAGAGAGAGATGAGTTGACTGGTTTCTTGATGAGTTCTTGGAAGAACTTGGCTGAGATCAACCTCCCTTGGCTTTCTTCAAAGCTTCTTAAATTAGAACACAGTAGGGTTGTATCTCTATGCAGATGATCTTCAAACAACTGCTAACTTGAGATTCTGATTTCAATCTGAATCTTCCTTATCAGCCTGGTTCAACAGCTGATCTTCTTAGAAGGAGCTCTCTCTCTCCAACTTCTTAGATCTTCTCTTGAAGGTCTTCTTCTTGTTGTGTTGTTTTTCACTTTGTTTATTCTTCTTTTCTATTGAAGGAATAAGCCTTTATATAAGCTTTCTTCATGGTGACCGACTGATCCGGTTTCTAACAACTTTCTGATGGCTCTGACAGTAGCAGTTGACCGGTTGAAATGGCAGCTGTCAAGTCATCCAGTCACTTCTTGAAATCTCTGTCACTGTCTGAAAGTGTCGAGACAGATAGTCTTTATGTGTCGACAAAAATAGACTAAGTGTCGACACAAGTAGACTAAGTGTCGACACTAGCCTTCAAGGTGTCGACACAACTCCTTGTGTTGTTGTAACTGCTTCTCAACACTGCTTCTTCAGAATGTGTCAACACTGATCCTGTGTGTCGACACAAGTCCTTCTCCTTCAAAACTTAGTTGATTTCTGCTAAGTGTCGACACAACTCCTTTGTGTCGACACATCTTCTTGTGTTGAAACTTGCTAATTGTCGACACATCTTCTTTGTGTCGACACATGCCTTCTGTGTTGAAACTTTTGCTGAGTGTCGACACATCTCCTTTGTGTCGATACATTCTTCATGTGTTGAGACTTTGCTGAGTGTCGACACATCTCCTTTGTGTCGACACATTCTTCATGTGTTGAGACTTTGCTGAGTGTCGACACATCTCCATTGTGTCGACACTTGTACTTAAACTTTGTTGAAGTTTGCTGGGTGTCGACACAGCATCCTAGTGTCGACACATTCTGCTGTCGACAAAGTTTCTCTGAGTGTTGACACTGCTTCTAAGTGTCTACACTGATTATGTAGACTATTCTTCATTGTGTGTTGACACAACCTGTATGTGTCGACACTTTCCTTCTGGTGTCGACTCTGCCTTCCTAGTGTCAACACAATTACTCCAAGTGTCGACACAGCTCCTCTAGGTGTCGACACAAGCCTTCTTAAGTGTCGATACTTTTCTTCCAGGTGTCGACACATGAACTTAGAAACTTTTCCTGCAAACCTGCAGTTACTTAACCTGCACAAATAAACTCAAAGCACATCAAATACACCTTGATGTATATCATTAAGTAGGGTGAGGCTTCTTCAAATCAGGTACATATATTCCAATGTACCCAACACCTGTCACTCGTATATATATATATATATATATATATATATATATATATATATATATATATATATATATATATGTATAAGCAAAAGTCATAGCTAACTGTTTATACAAGTTGCCATGTGGGCTCAAACATCTACTATTACTAACTCTCCTCTCATAATACTAGGTTTTAAAGACTCACATCTCGGAAGATGGGAGGTTAGATGGGTGCATCTGCTCAGGAAGTCTCTAATGCAGGTACGTTGTTACGTGGTAACTGGGCTTCGCATTGCTCCATTTCCTATGAATGATTATTCAATAACTTATTAGTCACATACTAAGTGGATACACACCTCCTCCCCAGATCCCTAGCATGGGGACGAGCGTAAGTATCAAAAACTAAGGAAAATAGCAGAAGCAATAAGAGAGTTAGCTGCAGTATATATGCAGTAGGTAAAAATAAAAGTTGAAGCACTAAGCAACTATAATTTTAAGAACTGAAGTGCATCAATTATATAAGCAATTATTATGCAAGTTGTACTAACATATGCACAAACAAGCAGGTGTTCACAACCTGTGGCAACTTCCAATGTCGACATAGTTTGGACCACTTATATTTTAGCAAGGAAGAGAACCTTACGGGCCTCACTGATGTGGTCATTAGTGCATTGGCCAGTCCTGCCACTTCTAGGTGTGGTCGTACCACACTACCCAGGCCCCAACGTACGACCTGGTGTACTTTTGGATTTGAGCGACATCCAATAATTACTGTATTTATGTTGGCCAGCGGAAGAATCCAACGGGGTATAATACGGTCGAGCACCCATGGAACACACCTCCCTGTCACCGAAAATTGTCAACTTTCCCGCACCGATATGAACGGTCTACGGGCATGACCAACCCGCCACTTATCATCTGATGCAATTTACAATACAGGTAAGAAATATAATATAGAACTGGCACCGCCGGGTCCACTGCGGATTGCCCTACTTGACATAAAAAAATTTGAGCAGGCGATCGTATATTATCAACGAGCTACTCAACGACAAGGAGTGCAACAAGCATGCTAGTCCATTATTTTGGGCTAAACTCGAAGGAATTTCTCGACTCCAAGTTATCGCTGACTGATGCTCGCCTAAATAATCAGCCGCTCGTCAGAGCAGGAACCGAGCTAAAAGTACAGGAATAGTAAATTGCAATAAGTAAGTGCGATAATTAAAATGCTACCGAATTAAATTACAGAATGCAAATGCTAAAAGAAAGTACTAAATTGAACTACGATAATGAAAATGCTAAAGTTGAATGAACAGTAATAAAGTACTGAACTGAAATAAATGTAGTATTGAAGAAAAGTGTAGTAATAAAGAGCAGAATAAAAAAGTCCAGTTCTTTAGTTCTATCTCTATTAAGGAGATAGATTTAGTTTCATCTCCGTTCATAGGAGAGAAGTTATTCACTCCGTTCTTAGGAGCCTTTTTCGTTCATAGAAGCAAGTTTTTTCACTCCGATCTTAGGAGGCTTCTCCATTTATAAAAGGCAAGTTCTTCACTCTGTTCTTAGGAGACTTCTCCGTTCATATGAGGCAAGTTCTTCGCTCTATTCATAAGAAACTTGTTTAGTATTTTAGATTTCAGCAACTTATTTGAGTCTGACAATTAACTTTGTTGCACCTCTTAAGTTGGCTTAATTGGACTTATAATTTAGAGCAAACCTCTTTTACAATTTCTTACATCTTGTTATAATAATTATCAGGGTTTTAAGTGTTAGCATGTAGTTATCACCATATTTATTTATCTCAATTGCTCGTGTTGGGGAGATCTCTGTTATTTAAATATGTGGGCTCCTTCTATCCTCGAATATCAATCTCGTGAATTAATAAATATTTAGGATATCAGAAGTATCCAGAACCTTCGACATGTGGTTTGGAATTGACCTATTTAGCACAACATAAATTTCTAGTTACGCGCTTACTCTCGCATTGATTTTCTAAAAGTACTTCCAATACACCAATTATTATTATTTTGTCAAGGGGTACAAAAAGTCCCCGAGATTTATGATAATCCATTTTACGTGCATCTCACATTGATATAAACCTTGATTGACTTTTCAACATAAAGTTTCTCCTTGAATAAGATCCCGATTATATAAATATATATTCAAAATAATTCTTGATTAAAATAAACATCAACGTGCATCAAATCATTTCTTCCAGATAATTTGGGCAATATTATTTTTAAAGATAAGATCATGAATATTTAAAAAATGAGAAAAACATGAGATTTCTTCCAAAAATTCCCAAATTCTTATAGAGCATCTATGAGGACCTTAGATATCCCTATAAATTTTCCCATGATTTTTTAAATATTTAAGAGCCCTTAATTTGGTTAAATAAACATTATTTTGAATTTTAAAATATCAAATGATTTTAGAAAAATCCCAAAATTTTATGATGGGTAGGCCTCTCGAAACATTTTTTATGTTAAAAGTTTCTCAACTGGCAGCCTAGATTGCCCTAAAAATTGTCAATTTTTTATTTGATACTTGTGCGCAGATAGTTGATCCATGATGGTGAAAGTGCCGTTGAGATTGAGCCAGTTCTGCCTTTCTCGTCCCATGACCCCACAGAGGATCCGGAGCCGATCCGTTGTAGGGTGTTGAGCTGTCAGTGCAGGAAAAGAGGTTTGCGGCGCCGTCCGATCCGGATGATGGGATCGGAAGGTATCTGTGCCATCCGCAAGCATGAAGCTTGTGCGGGCCCTCTACCGCCGTCCCGATGCCATATGGCCAAGCCACCACTCTTGGCCGCTTCACCGGTGGTCGGCGATCCCTTCAGTGGTGGTACAGCGGCCTAACATTGTCGATCACCGCCAGAATTTTGTAATAAAGAAGGCTAGGTGGCTGGTGCGACCAACTTCATTATCTCGACATTGTTGCGCCACCTCTCTCTCCGTCGGTGTGCAGCGCCACTGCCCCTAGTCAGCTCATCAGGTGAAGGAGGTTCCTCTAGTGGTGGTACGGTGGCTTTGCGTTGCCGTGTTTTCTGGTCGCATCGCCGCCTTCCACTGCCATGGGAGGTTTTGTCTCATCTCCTCTAATGGGTTAACATCCTCCTAGTGCCACCACAGGCACTGGGAGGGTCACCATGCATGGCCACCACCCGAGCCCGAAGCATGGCTTGAGTGGTGGCGGCGGAGCTCCAATGGCCAAGAGGCGCATGCATGTTGTCCATGGGATAGAGAAGGGGAAGGAGGTTAGTATCCAACTGAGGTAGAAGAGTTCAGGAGGGCCCTTATGGAATTTATATTGGATGGTGGTGGAGGAGGTAGGGCTCAGTTTGGTGGTTTTTGGTAGAGGGTGGCTCCGGTGAGGGGTGGGAGGTGCTTGTCTGAGCTGGGGGAGGTGTGGGAAAGATCGAGCGGGAGGGAGGTCCTTAAATAGGAGCTTGGGGTTGGCCACTACTTCTCTTGACGATGTGAGATTATTTCCCCATAGAGGAGAGGAAAGGCCTCTCCCCTCCAACTGGCCATGTGAGGTTGCACCATCATGGGGTGGGAGTAAAACCAAATGGCGGAGATCAAGGCCTTGGGCTTGGGCTTGGGAATGGAGAGAAGAAGTGGGGGAGTATGGGTGGGCCTCTTTGGGTCCCAAAGCTCCTTACCCCATGTGGGGTTGTTGTTTTCAAGCCTAAACAAGGATGGTGGGTGGGACCCATAGGCCTTGGAGAGTTGGGGTGGGGAAGTCCTCCTTTTGTTTTTTTTTCAAAAAAATGATTTTTGGTGGGTTTGACCAAAGTCAACCGTAGTGTGGTCCCCCATGAAGGTCAAAGTAAAAGTTGGTACAAGTCGTCAGGTGACAAGTCAACCTTGGGGTATTAAAGTAATATTTGTGTGTGCACGTTTTTTGGTGTACAATAAAGCTTGATTTGACCACTCGACGTCAGAATTGAATGCAACGAACTTCGTTTATCTTGTTTTAATTATATGAGTTAAATGAAATTCACTGGGGTCAATGCCGAGTTTATTTGGTCAATATTCCAAAATTGTGCGTCGTGGCGCGCTACGAAACCTAAAAGGTTAATATTTTGCATATGACTTCAGATCACAACGAAACAAGTCACGTTGCACTCATATCGACTATACGAGTCTATATAAAATAGTAGAAGTCAAATCGAAGTTCATATGCTCAATATCTAAAATCTATGTTGTCATGACGCACTATGTTAAATGATCATATTCTCTGTATGACCTCAGATTGAAACAAGACGAGTCCCGTTGCACTTGTATTAACTATACAAGTCTATAGGAAACTAACAAAACTCAAATCGTTGTTCATATGTTCAATATCCAAAATCTACATAGTCGTGACGCACTACTCAAAACAGTCATAATCTTTGTATGAGCTTGGATTGAAACAAAACGAGTCTTGTTGCACATATATTGATTATACAAATCTATAGGAACTTACAAAACTCAAATCAAAGGTCATATGCTCAATATCCTAAATCTACACAATCGTACGCAGAATGGTCATATTCTTCATATGACCATGGATTGAAACTAAACGAGTCATATTGCACTTGTATTGACTATACAAGTCTGTAAGAACTGACAAAACTCAAATTGGAGTTCATTTGCTCAATATCCAAATTTTGCATAGTCATGACACACTACACAAAAGGGTCATATTCTCTGGATGACCTTGGATTGAAACAAAACAAGTCTCGTTGCACCTGTATTGGCTATACAAGTCTATAGAAATTGTCATAACACAAATTGGAGTTCATATGCTTAATATCCAAAAATCAGGTCTCCTCATACCTTTTAGGTTCTTGGATAGAGGATCATGTCACTTTTATTGGGTCCACTAGGGTTCTAGTGACTCAATAAAAGTAGAGATGTTACAATCTAATAAAAATTAGAGGATTTTCATCCTAAAAAATTACTTATAGTAGGGGGTTTTGTAGAGGTGATATGCCTGGGGAAAATGTTGAAAATGTTCAATTGTCTACCTAAATCACCTAGAGGGAGGTGAATAGGTGAGTTGTGCGTCTATTTGCGGAATAAAAAATTATGATCTATGCACACGATTATCTACCAAACAATCACAGACGATAAAAGATTTATAGTGGTTCCCCAACCTTGGGTACATCCACTTTACCTCACCGTTCTAGCAATCCACTAGACTCGACTACTCCACTATCTCGGATTGAAAAACCAATCCTACGCCTCAGAACAAAGTTCCTACAATCTCGATCCACAAAATGGATCTACACTCAGAAGATAAAACTTCCAATAACTCGTCGGCAAAAGCTCCTACACTCGGAGAGAAATCTCCTACAAAAATGAAATAGAAAGTATATAGAAATACAAACAGTACAACTTTCTCAGATCTAAAAGCAGTCGGCCTGAATCTTCTTCTTGGATCTTTGCGGCTTTATCAAAAAGGTTGAAGAAGAGTCTCAGTAAAAGTAGATATGAAATTTCTTGGCTTCACACGATCAGATGGATGATGAAGAATTGAAAGACAATCTCGATCTGTGAATCTTCTTGATCTGAATCTACTGGATCGAAAACCCTAGCCGGATGAGCACAATGAAGGTTGGCGGCGGTGGCTTCCGATTTTTTGGAGAGAGAGAATGAGATTCAGAAGAATACGTAGAATAATATTTGACAACTCCTGTTAGGGTTTGTCGGTTTTAGACAAGTCTTTATATAAGAGCTTTCCTAACGGTCATAATTAGTATTAATGACGTACACGTGGACCAATCACGTCAAGGTTATTTGAAATTTCTGTCAAATCTTGGCTTAATGATTTTTCAGAAAAGGTAGACTGAATTACTCGCGTGAAAGTTTAACTACTCGAGTACTATATAAGATTACTCAAGTGAATAGAAGAGGACAACTCGAGTAGATGACTTAGACAAAATCTAGAAATGAAGAGCAGCTACTCGAGTACACAAAGACTTACTTGAGTGCTAAAGTAGTTACTCGAAATGTGGAGTTGAACTACTCGAGTACAAGAAATACTACTCAAGAGAATAGAGATTAACTACTCGAGAGGTAGAGGAACTACTCGAGTCAAGGACTTGGAATATTTTCTGGAAGAAAAATCTGGGTTACTCGAGTAGTGAATCTGGACTACTCGAGAGAATATAAACTACTCGAGTATGTAGATATAGCTACTTGAGTAATGGACTTAGAAAAAATTTTGAGGGAAGAAAATCTTGTTACTCGAGTATTAAACCTGGGCTACTCGGGTAGTAGATAGACTACTCGAGTGAGTTAAAATTACACAAAATCCTGTCTTCTGTAACTCGAGACAAAAGACTAAACTACTCGAGTACTTATATGACTACTCGAGTAATTTACTTAGAAAACTTTCTGGAGAAGAAATTCTGTTAACTCGAGAATGAGAGAAGATCTACTCGAGTAGTTGACTTAGCTACTCGAGAGCTATAATTTGGCTACTCGAGAGCTAATTATCTTACTCGAGTACTTATAATCTTACTCGAGTATTGACTAAGTATTTCACTCGAGTATGTAGGTATCTACTCAAGTAAAGTACTTAGCAAAAATTCCTTCAAAAAAAGTTTGTCTTCTTTGGTGAGTTCAGCAACAAGCCTTTCTCCAATTAGTCCTAGTGCTTAATATGAAGTGTATCCCAATAGAGAGGCTACACATGAGTCAACACCATGGATCACACAATGAGGGATTACATTATATGGTCCTGTGTTTGGTGACCCATTGTAGACTGACATTAGTCTACACTTGGCAATACAGTCCTGCACACACATAACTTAAACAAAGCATCAAATACAACTTAATTCATCTTAGTTCAAGGGCGACTTCATCAAATCTGGGTTACTGTGGATACAATACACAACAATCTCCTCCTATTTGTAGAAGTCAGAACCCTTTATACTAAGGTGAATTATATAGACATAAAAAGAAATATATGTGTAAATAGAGAAAGCAGTGTAAGCAAGCATAAGAATATGATCCAAAGGCAAATGATCTAAATTTAGGAATTATATAAATGTGATTATCCAAAAATATCATTTCTACATGTATCATTTCTACACTCTCATAATCCTTAATGCTTCAACTTAGTGATGTTGCTTGTCTTTCTTCTCTTGCTGTCTCCTTTGGTAGCTGAATGGCTTGGTATAGTACTTTGGTGGCTTTTTAGGAGCATAAGGGTTGTTCCTGTCATGTTCTCTATCATAAAGCCTTCTCTTAGTCATAGATTTTTCATATAATTCCTATTCCTGGGAGCTGTAATGTTCATTGCTGCTTTCATTGTAGTCCAAAACAAGTTTGAGAGTATCTAAAATAAGAGATTTTGAGGTAGGAGACCAAATCTCTGCAAACATAGGAGCTTTTCTCTTTTCTGCATCAGGAACTGGGATTGACCTGCTGGCTGAGGCACCATCACCATATTTTCTCTTCTTCTTGGAAGTCTGGATTTCTGGAGGGGCCTGGAGAAAGATATCTGTAGGGTCAGCCTCCCAAACTTGAGCATATGAATTTGGAGGAGGACCTTCATAACCTTCAGGTCTAGGCAAAAAGGTAGGTTGAGGAGCTTGAACTAGAGCAGCAGTAGCTAAGGGATTGATATGGTGAGGAATGATGTTTGGATCAGTACCAAACTCAGGAAGAATTTGATTGTGCATCCAGACAGTTTTGTCATATGTATGGAATTTTACACTCTGAATTTTGCCTAGCACATCATCATGGATCTCTTTCATCTTAGCTTCTTAGAGCTCTTGCTTGAGTGTATATGATTTCTCTAGGTATTCCTTCACTAAGCTCTCCCCCTTTCTGACATCAACAGTCAATGTAATTATGTCATCTTCTTTGAAAGTGCCTATGTAACGCCCTGAAACTCAAAAGAGCGACGGGAGGCGTTTTGGGCCAAATTTGAAATTTGGCAGGGGGCACACGCCTGGGACACGGGCGTGTCCCAGGGCGTGTCATGCTCGAGTTGACGATTTGGCCGAGAGGTCGACGAATTTTGGAGTCGACGATCGTCGAGCAGCGAACACGGCCTGAGACACGGGCGTGACTCAGGGCGTGTCGAGCTCGTTTCGACGATCGGCCCGTGAAGTCAACATTTTTGCTCGGTGATGTGTCGAGACAGGGAACACGGCCTAGGACACGGGCGTGTCCAAACCGTGTCGGGTGGTCGACGAACTGCGCTCGACAAAGTGTCGAGATAGTGAACTAAGCCTAGAGCCCAGGCGTGTTTAGGTTTGACACGGGCGTGTCAAATAGGACACGGGCGTGTCCAAGACCCGTGTGAGTCTCGGGTTGGTGTTGGTCCTGTGTTGATGGGGGAACACGCCCGGGAATACGGGCGTGTACTGGCTGACACGGGCGTGTTAGGTCGAATACGGGCGTGTCGGATGCCCGTGTGTTTTTCGAGACGCGTCAATTTTGACGGTGAATGTGGGACACGGCCCTGGACATGGGCGTGTCGCAGGCCGTGTTTGGCCTAGGTTTTACATTTCAGCTACGGATCGTAGCCGTTCGTTTCCTTATTTTGGGATCCGACGGTTGGGGGTTGTTCCTACTAGTATATACCCGGGATTGGGCCTTTGAAACCCTCATTTCACTTGAGTGGTTCTCTTTCTAAGTCTAGAGAGAGGGGAGAGCAAAGGAGGAAGAAGAAGCCTAGATCTGGTCACCGGCGGAGCTTCAAGGCTCCAAATCGCGAACCGACTTTGGATCTACGGAGGCAAAGAGAGATCGGTGCTTTTCATCTGCATACTTTTCCATGGCTCCAAGGAAGAACGCTAGGGTAATGATTCTCTACTTGAGCATGTGAAGCTCTACTTCTTTTGCATAGGGAAGCCTGCTCTCGCGAGTTTGCGGTGAGTTTGAGGTGTTCCTTTGGGTAGACATGAATAGTCCCCGTTATATACATATAGAGTCCGTAATCGAGAACGGATATAGGCATGATGTGTGAAGTCTACCCGGACAAGTTGGTCTGGATCGGTGATGTTGCATTGCATAAATGACCGGAGAAGATTCCGTGCGAATGTTTGTTTTTAGGGTTTTCTACGTGGTAGATTGCAACAGGGAGCCTTGGGGATTAACTCCAAGGTGTACCCGAAAAACTGGGCAGTTGTGTGGTTCTGCCAACATGGTGACCGGGGATCCAACCTCAACATAACTGGGTTATGTGACTGTATGGGAGATACGAGACTCGGGGAAGCTTGACCCGCGCAGACGACTTAATTGACGTTGCGGTGTGAGCAACGGGTCAGGTGGAACCATACCTGATGGAGACTACGACGCACAACACCTTGAAGACGGCGCACTGACAAATGACCGTGAAGAGCCTCGCCATAATAGGCGTCCGGATCGCAAGCCGATTTATTAATAATTAATAATAATTGTTATCAAATTATTATTAATTATTAATCCATGCTTTGTGTGTTTTATATTTAATAATTGCACTTTTTATTTCATGTAATATGTACATTATGGTTATGATATAAAATCATGATGTATGTGTGTGTTTTATTTTCATGTTTTCATGTTTGGGCTGCATGTAGATAGTTGGAGTGTTGTTGTTGTTGTAGCCTATATATAGGCATGTCCCCCCCCCCTCTATTTGGAGGAGATTGAATGAAAAGAAATTTGAAATTCCTTACCTCTTGAAGCTCCCTCCTTCCTCATCTCTTGGCCGATCTTTCTCTTGCTCCCCCTTCTCTCTCCTTAGCCGTCGGCCACCTCTCATCCCCTCTCTCAAATCTCGGCTTTTCCTCCTCCCTCCCTCTTTCTCCAACCCGGCCACCACTCCTCTCCTACCCGAGCCACCATCCACAACTCCCAAGGCCGCCACCTCTTCCTTTTCCCTCCAACAAGAGCCGACTACCCTCCTCCTTCCTCCTACCCGAAACACCACCATCAGGGCCAACCCAAGCTGCCTCCGCCTCCACCAAGACAACCGCCACCTTATTTCTCTCTTGTCATACTTGAAGATATTTACTTCCATATCAAGAAGATTTTGACGGGACTTTCCATTTCCAGCATAACGCAACGAAGTCGGAGGAATTTCACTCCTACCGGCGTGATTCTGGTGTTGCCGTTGAAGAACGATCCTCGCCGAGTGAATCAGAATCACCCATTCCGGTTGGGTAACGAACCTTTCCACTTTTGTGTGTCTCTTTCCTTAAATAATCTTGTGGTGAAATTTCTGGCATTAAATTTTGAAATCATTTGAAATTTCGTGATTAGCTTTAATTATTTTGCGTTGTTTTGTTGATCGACTTAATTTTGTAAAGGGCAAAGCAAGCCCTCGTTGTCTTTTGTTGGGAGAGATCTACCTTTTCCAAATTCGTGATTATTTTCGGTAGATCTCTTTGGGTACAACCTTCGCTCGTCCGGATCCAATATTGGTCCTTTTTACCTCGATCGGTTACCGGCCTATCGCCCTTATTTGATCTCGAAACGGTTTGGCTACCCGTACGCTAGCGTGAAATTGAATGAATGTGATAGCGTGGAGCGGCGTAGAACAATTGTGTGAGCGTAGAATTCATCGTGAAGAGATAGTCGTGTGTCTAACGCGTACGTCTACATCAATTTGGTATCAAAGCGAGGTTCTCGTCAATTTCCTAATTGGCACTCATCCCCCTCTTCAAATTAAAAACAAATAAATTTCAAATTTTAAATTTCAAATTTCAGATTTCAAATTTCGAATTTCAAACTTCAAATTTCAAAATTTCAAATTTCTAATTTCAAAAGTCAAAATTTAAATTTCGAATTTCAAATTTCAAATTTCAAAATTCAAAATTTCAAAATTCAAAATTCAAATTTCAAAATTCAAAATTTAAATTTCAAATTTTAAAATTTCAAATTTCAAATTTGGAAATTCAAAATTTAAATTTTAAATTTTAAATTTAAAATTTCAAAATTTCAAAATTTCAAAATTCAAAATTTCAAATTTCAAATTTCAAATTTCAAAATTTAAATTTCGAATCTCAAATTTCAAATTTCAAAATTTCAAATTCCAAATTTCAAAATTTCAAATTTCAAATTTCAAAATTCAAAATTTAAATTTCAAATTTCAAATTTCAAAATTTCAAATTTCAAATTTCAAATTTCAAAATTCAAAATTTAAATTTCAAATTTCAAATTTCAAAATTTCAAATTTCAAAATTCAAAATTTAAATTTCAAATTTCAAATTTCAAAATTTCAAATTTTCAATTTCAAGTTTCAAAGTTTAAAATTCAAATTTCAAATTTCCAATTTCAAAAAAAATCCAAAATTATGGCCTATGACGTTCAGGTTTCCCGGTTGGACTTTTGGTATGATAAAGTCATGACTAAGTTTTCCCCTAGGCAATGTCACACTTGTCCTACTTTTGACGGTTTAGGGTGTCCTAAAATTTTTAGGGATTGGCTTAAGGGTATAGAACTTCATTTTAAGTGTTACGGATGGGATGACCCCCAAAAGATTCACTTTGCCCGAGAGCGGTTAATAGTTCAGGCCCAGTTATTTTAGCTGAATGAAGAGCGTCGTGTTGATGGTTATCAATATAATTGGCAGGCGATGCGTATCCTCCTTTCTGATCAATTTGATCCCGCCTATCTTCGTACTACCAACACCAAGCCTGTGAGTGACTATAGTTATGGTACTAGTTCCATACCAAGCTGTATGACTGACTAATAAACCAAATGCCCAGATCCGACAGCACAAAACTGAATATTTGGCCCCCCTTCAACAAGGGAACAAGTCAGTCTCCGATTATATGCAACTCTTTAAGGATTTGACAGTTAGGAGCGGTGTGAAAGAGTTGCCTGATTTAGTTATAGACTCCCCTGATGAGTCTAAGGTCATGCCTAGGACAGTGCCCGTCAGTGAGGACGAGGCTGAATACACTGGCGATTTGAGTGACGATGAGGATATTGGTTACCCTAGTGACCTGGATGAGGATTCCACCATTGAGGAATCATCCCTACTCCCCGTCGACGACATTTTGGAGCCTACGGTTACTCCTGCTGAGATTACACCTGAGTCGGTAGGCATTTTAATTGATGATGAGAGTTTACTTAGTAGTGACTTAGGATATGATCTGTTCGGACTCGAGCTGGATCCTCTTAGACCGAGATATATTGAGGACTGTTCTGATGATCCTGAAATATTGGACATTCCGTCTGATTGGGAAGACTTACCGTTGGTGAACGAGTTATGCTTGGATGATTTTAGTGCTATGAGCCCGAACGATATTTCTTTGATGCAAACACCTTTATCTGACGTTCCCGATTTAAAGCTTCCGTCGGGCTCAATTCTACCCTTATCTGAGACCATAATTGATTCTAAATTAAATAACTTGGATAGTGTGTCAGAAGAAATTGTAAGCAAGGAAGTTGCATTATTGGACGACTTTTTGGATTGTACCCCGGGTTTGATTTTATCGACTCGTCCCCCTGAACCGTTGACTCGACATACTGATCATTTAGGACATGAGTGTGGTACGATTGATTTCTGGAGTTCTACAGTGCCCCCTGATTTCATTCTGCCAGTTCCCCCAGATGAGGTCCCATTAGTGCCTCCAGAACTCATATTATTATTGCCGACCTATGACCCGACCACTGATTCTGAATTACATGATATATCTAATGAATTGGTAGATATGTCGGACGAATTTTCTGTAAGGGCGAATCCATTGTTTGAATTTTCATATGACTTTAATGTCTTTCAACCTGGTGATCTTTCTTGGACGTTAAACTCATGTTTAGACGTTGAGAAGGACTTAGCTCCTCCTTGGGACATGTCCCCTTTGACAGCCTATTACCCTACGAGTCCATCGTTGGTCACACCCTCAGATGTTTTAGATTTTATTTCTGTGGCGACTATCTCCTTTATCCTAATTTTATCCTCCATGAATTTTAAAGAAACTCACTTATCGAATTATACGTTTCGGATAGGGCCGCTTTTAGTGCCTCCTGATGAGATTCCCTCGGTGCCACCAGATTTAGTTCCGTTGGTGCCGCCTTATGTCGTTCCGTTATCACTGAATGCACTAAGTACGTTTGCGCATGATGATGCTCGCAATGAATTTCATTTACGTAAGCACTGTAGTGAAGTGCCAACCACGTTACAACAATCTATTCAAATTCTTGCTAGCTTACAAAAAGAGCGTCTTACGGTATAATTTGCGATTTTGACTTGGTGCGTCTCGTCCCTGAATGGTTGCCTTCGGGCACTATAGAAAGTGGGCGAGTTGGCGAGCTGGACCATTTGCGGAATTTAATGACATTAGGAGAACGCGCACTACTTTTGAGGTTTTTCACTAATTGGGGTGATACCCCTATTTTTAATGTTTCTGATTTAACGTCGTATGTTTTTCCACCACTTGAGTTATTTGCCTGTCCGTTTGGCTCCACTTTGTTCTCTTATGGGTTGGGTAGTGAGTTTGTGCCTGGATCGCTTTCTTTTTCGGTCTTCACTGGAGGTACGTTTGTAGTTGATGTTGACATTTTTCTTCCTTTATTGCCTAATGCTTTTTCGAGGTTCCCCAGGACCATCTTTTTGCATTACAGGATACTCCAGGTTGAAGTGCTTTCCTCTACTTGTGGCAATGTTGGCCACTACCTACGTCGTTGGCATGATCATCCAGTCTCCGATGTCCATTGGCCGTTTGGATCAGGGGTAGCTCGTTTGGTTGTAGCTCTCTGTAAGAACCGAACAAAACCAAACCGAAATGGTTTTAACTGAAACTTTATTATCCGAAAAAGGTATCTATTACAAAGGTATGACCTCCCTTATATAGAATGAATGAGAGAAGAGAGAATACAAATAAGAGATGTGAGACTAAAAATTTACATGACACAAGCGGACTATACAGACACAAACCGCACAAGCCGCGCGGTTAGGCAGAAGGGCTAACCGCTCGGCTACTACCAGAGAGAGAGAGAGAGAGAGATCGCCATGGGAGACCGCTAGACCGCCCGGTCTCCAAGTCGCCAGAGACAACCCGCTAGACCGCTTGGACCTCAGATAGCAACACACAACAACCAAACCGCTGAAGGGTAACCGCCAAATCATGCAGTCATCAACCCGCCAAGCCAGACCGTCAGACCGCCCGGTCACTAACTTCAACACTCTCCCTCAAGCTGGAGCATATATATCGATCATACCCAGCTTGTCACAAATATGAAGAAAAGAGGTAGATATTGGCTTGGTGAAGATGTCAGCCAGCTCTTTATCAGAAGTGACGAAGGGAGTGCAAATTTGTTCTTTCAAAATCTCTTCACGAATGAAATGATAGTCGACCTCAATGTGCTTGGTTCATTCATGAAAGACTGGATTTTTGGAGATGTATATGGCAGCCTTGTTGTCACAAAACATAGGTAGAGGATGGTGGTAGACCTCTCCTAAATCCAGCATGAGAGCCCGTAGCCATTTCAACTCACAAGTGGTCGATGCCATACTCCGATACTCTGCTTCAGCACTAGACATGGAAACAACAGACTGCTTCTTGCTATTCCAGCTTACCAGATTTCCCCCAACAAAGGTGCAGAAACTGGAGGTAGATTTGCGATCCCCTTTGTCATCAGCGTAACTCGCATCTGAGTATGCTTCAACCCTCAGGTGACCATTCTTCTAAAAGAGTAATACTTTCCCAGGCGCTGCTTTGACATACTCCAAGATCCTCAAGGTGGACTGTAGATGGAACTCCTTAGGAGCTTGCATGAATTGACTCACCTTCCCCACAACATAGGAAATGTCGGGACTGGTCACTGTAAGATATATGAACTTACCAACTAGACGACTGTACCGCGTAGTATCTGAAAGAAGGGGGGAATCATCCGTACAGGTTTTGTCTTCTCCAATAGCCATGGGGCATCAGGCAGGTTTGGCTCCAGTCAATCCTGCTTCTTTTAAAAGATCTAGAACATACTTATGCTGGGAGAGGACTAAAGAGTTGGGCTTCCGAGAGATTTCAATCCCCAAAAAGTACTTCGGAGAGCCCATATCTTTCGTGACTAGATGTTGACGAAGATGCCGCTTTGTCAAGGCTACCCCTTCCTGATCATCGCCAGTGAGAACAATATCATCGACGTACACAGCAAGAACAACCAGGCCCGAGGAGGTTTTGCGAATAAATAGCAAGTGACCGGCAGAGCTGCACACAAAACCAACGGCCGCCACGATGACGCTGAACTTGTCAAACCAAGCTCGAGGGCTCTACTTGAGGCCATATATTGCCTTCTTCAACCGGCATACTCGGGTCTCCCCCTGAGCAACATACCCAGGAGGTTGCTCCATATAGATGGCCTCCTGAAGATCACCATAAAGGAAGGCATTCTTGACATCCAGTTGCGAAATCGACCACTCTCGATTGACCGCCACAGAGAGAAGGACTCGGATGGTGCTGAGACGAGCCACCAGAGAGAAAGTGTCAAAGTAATCAACTCCATATGTCTGAGTAAAGCCCTTAGCAATAAGGCGAGCTTTATAACGGTCCACCGTGCCGTCGGGGCCAAATTTGACCACAAAGACCCAGCGACAGCCAACAACATCAGTACCGAAGGGAGGATGAACAAGAGTTCAGGTACCCCGCTCCGTGAGGGTTGCCATTTCCTCATCCATGGCCAGCTTCTAGTGGGGAATATCAAGGGCCTCCTGATAGGAACGAGGCGTGGCAGTGGCAGAGATAGCCAGCGCAAAGGCCCTGTGAGAAGGGGTAAGACGATCATATGAAACAACAACAACAAGGGGGTGTAGGGTACATGTCTGCACCCATTTACGAAGAGCCACAGGGAGATCCAGGTCGGTGGCTCCCTCGGTATCCGGAGCATCCGTGGCAGAGAGAGCTGGCCCGGGAGAAGAGAGCGGCGGCAGCGGAGAGGATGGAGACGGTGATGGAGAAATGAGAGAGAGAGGTGGAGCGAGAGGTGGGGACGGAGATGGCGGAGGGGTGGATATCTCGGTAGGAGACGAGGGAACGAAGGGAATAGCAGGAGAATCAGAAGCTGGGGGAAGAGGAGAGGAAGCGGGGGAAAAAGAGGAGGATTCAGCCGAGAAGTAGGAGGCATTCTCGAAGAAGGTAACGTCAGCAGAAACGAACTGCTGACAAAGAACATGGTTAAAGCAACAGTAGCCTTTCTGAGTGGTGGAGTACCCCAGAAAGACACATTTGGTGGAGCGAGGGGATAACTTATCACGGGTGGCAGATGGGGCATGCACAAATACAGTGCATCCAAAGATTCGGAGAGGGAGAGGAAAAGGCTCCTTGCCCGGATACAGAATGGAGAATGGTGTTTTCCCGTGGAGAACGGTGGATGGAATGCGATTGATGAGGTAGTAGGCAAGGAGAATAACATAGCCCCAATAAGAGCGAGGGACATGCATCTGGGTCATCAATGTGCGAGCCACATCGAGGAGGTGACGGTTTTTGCGTTCCGCCACCCCATTTTGTTGGGAGGTATAAGCACAGCTAGTCTGATGAATAATGTCATATTGCACACAAAAAGATGTAAAAGCATGACTCAGATACTCTTTAGCATTGTCGGAGCGAAAGGTTTTAATACAAACATTAAACTGAGTTTTAATTAACTGATAAAAAGAGAACCATACATCTAAAAGAGCAGAGCGATCTCATAGGAGATACACCCAAGTACATCGAGAAAAATCATCTATAAAAGTTACAAAATAAGAACTACCCCGGCCAATGGTGAGGGTAGGAGCAGGTCCCCAGACATCGGAGTGGACAAGATCAAAAGGACGAGTAGAGCCCCGACCTTGCTTCAGTGGGAAGGAGGAACGGTGATGCTTGCCTAGTTGACAGGCGTCGTATTGGAGAGGAGTACTGGAGGGAGGGAGGTGGGGCAGAAGCTGATGTAGAACACGTGGTGGAGGATGACCGAGGCGGAGATGCCACCGGAGAAGATCCGTACAAGAAGAGGAGAAGGCGGACAAGGCGGAAACGTTATCGAGGAAGTAGAGGCCGCCGCTCTCAGTCCTAGTATCAATCGTCTGGTGGGAGCTCGGATCCTGAAAAGAACAAGAAGTCGGAGTAAATGTCACAGAACACTGAAGCTGCTTGCATAAAGAGGTAACAGACAATAGATTGCACGGAAACTTAGGTACATAGAGAGTGTCCGCTAGTCGTAGTGATGGAGTACCATACACCACTCCCGTCCCATGAACTGGGGAGGGAGAACCGTCCACAACGAGGACCGGGGGCAACCGATCATGTTGTTCGAGTAAAGAGAAGCATTGAGGATTTCCCGTCATGTGATTAGTGGCACCAGAGTCTATGAGCCAATTACCTTGAGTCACCATGTGGGCACTACCTGAGGATGTGACAACAGAGGCAGACGGCTTGGAAGAGTCACCGGAGGGGCAAAGATGGCGATGCTTCGTCCAGCATCGTTCGAAAGTATGTCCGGTGCGGCCACAGTGAGAGCAAAGGTAGAGGGAAGAAGCACGGCCGCCGGACTGGTGACTGCGGCTACCAGAGCCACTCCGCTGAGTATGATGAGAATAGTTATATGGTGGAGGAGGAGCGGGCAGAAGTGGGCGCTGAAGGAGAGAGGTGACAACAACGATGCGGGCAGCGGTGGCATCTAAGGTAAGAGATTCTACCTCACCCAGAATTTGCTGGCGGATCATGTCATAACTATCAGGAAGCCGGAGCAGATAACACACAACCAGAAGCTCCTGGAAGTGCTTGTGTTGTTGAGCCAAATCCGCAGAAAAGGGACGATTCTAAAGAATCTCAGCCCCAAGAGCCTGAACCTGTTGGTAGGCAGCAGCAGGAGACAAGGTAGGACAGACAAAGAGGTCCGCATACAACGTATAGATGCGGGACGTCTGAGCCCCCTTGGAGTACAGAGCGGCAAGATGAAGCCAAGCGGCCTTGACTGTCTCATCATGACGGATGACGGGAAGGCACTCATCAGAAAGACTGTTAGCGAGCCAAGTACGCACAAGCGCGTCGCTCGCACCCCAGTCATCAAAGAGAGGTGAAGTGATAGGAGGTGGGTCATCAACGAGATGGTGGCATTTGCGTTACGAGCGGAGTAGAAAGGTGAAAGAGACGCTCCAATCCGGGTAGTTGGAGCCGACAAGCTTGGAAACGGTGCCAAGGTTCCCGGAAGGAGTAGGTGGAAGAGGCAGAGCCGGATTGGTGACAGGGGTGGTGGCAGTAGAAGCATCAGAAAGAGCCATAGGAGCAGGAAAAGGGAAGCCGGGCGGTTAGGAAACAACCCACACGGATAGGAAGAAGAAAAGCTGCAGCGGTCACGCGGGTAAAAACCAGCGGCCAGAAAAGCCACGACCAAGCCGCAGACCCAAGTAGAGGGGAAGAAGTCGAACGGTTAGAGGACAGGCCGCTTGAACAGGAGCAGCGACAAAACAGGTCGCGACGACATGAGGCGGCGACTTAGAACAGGAAACAAAAAAGTCGCGCACACAGAGGGCAACGACAAGGAGAGGAAGAGGCCGCGCAGACAGGGTGCAAACCGGCGAGACAAGCCGCGCGGACAGGGAAGGCACAGAATCAGGATGAGTAGATCGAGTGCTCTGATACCATGTAAGAACCGAACAAAAACAAACCGAAATGGTTTTAACTGAAACTTTATTATCCGAAAAAGGTATCTATTACAAAGGTATGACCTCCCTTATATAGAATGTAGGAGAGAAGAGAGAATACAAATAAGAGATGTGAGACTAAAAATTTACATGACACAAGCGGACTATACAGACACAAACCGCACAAGCCGCGCGGTTAGGCAGAAGGGCTAACCGCTCGGCTACTACCAGAGAGAGAGAGAGAGAGATCGCCATGGGAGACCGCTAGACCTCCCGGTCTCCAAGTCACCAGAGACAACCCGCTAGACCGCTTGGACCTCAGATAGCAACACACAGCAACCATACCGCTGAAGGGTAACCGCCAAACCGTGCGGTCATCAACCCACCAAGCCAGACCGTCAGACCGCCCGGTCACTAACTTCAACACTCTCCCACGCTGGTGCAGTAACATCACTCATCGATGATGAGTATTTTCGAGCGGTGGAGGATTGATGGAGACTACGACGCGCAACACCTTGAAGACGGCGCACTGACAAATGACCGTGAAGAGCCTCGCCATAATAGGCGTCCGGATCGCAAGCCGATTTATTAATAATTAATAATAATTGTTATCAAATTATTATTAATTATTAATCCATGCTTTGTGTGTTTTATTTTTAATAATTGCACTTTTATTTCATGTAATATGTACAATATGGTTATGATATAAAATCATGATGTATGTGTGTGTTTTATTTTCATGTTTTCATGTTTGGGCTGCATGTAGTCAGTTGGAGTGTTGTTGTTGTTGTAGCCTATATATAGGCATGTCCCCCCCTCTATTTGGAGGAGATTGAATGAAAAGAAATTTGAAATTCCTTACCTCTTGAAGCTCCCTCCTTCCTCATCTCTTGGCCGATCTTTCTCTTGCTCCCCCTTCTCTCTCCTTGGCTACCGGCCACCTCTCATCCCCTCTCTCAAATCTCGGCTTTTCCTCCTCCCACCCTCTTTCTCCAACCCGGCCACCACTCCTCTCCTACCCGAGCCACCATCCACAACTCCCAAGGCCGCCACCTCTTCCTTTTCCCTCCAACAAGAGCCGACTACCCTCCTCCTTCCTCCTACCCGAAACACCACCATCAGGGCCAACCCAAGCTGCCTCCGCCTCCACCAAGACAACCGCCACCTTATTTCTCTCTTGCCATACTTGAAGATATTTACTTCCATATCAAGAAGATTTCGACGGGACTCTCCATTTCCAGCGTAATGCAATGAAGGCGGACGAATTTCACTCCTACCGGCGTGATTCTGGTGGAGCCGTTGAAGAACGATCCTCGCTGAGTGAATCAGAATCACCCATTCCGGTTGGGTAACGAACATTTCCAATTTTGTGTGTCTCTTTCCTTAAATGATCTTGTGGTGGAATTTCTGGCATTAAATTTTGAAATCATTTGAAATTTCGTGATTAGCTTTAATTGTTTTGCGTTGTTTTCTTGATCGACTTAATTTCGTAAAGGGTTTGACAAGCCCTCGTTGTCTTTTGTTGAGAGAGATCTACCTTTTCCAAATTCGTGATTATTTTCGGTAGATCTCTTTGGGTACAACCTTCGCTCGTCCGGATCCAATATTGGTCCTTTTTACCTCGATCGGATACCGGCCTATCGCCCTTATTTGATCTCAAAACGGTTTGGCTACCCGTACTCTAGCGTGAAATTGAATGAATGTGATAGCATGGAGCGGCGTAGAACAATTGTGTGAGCGTAGAATTCATCGTGAAGAGATAGTCATGCGCATCCGTAGTTATAATTCGGCTCTAACGCGTACGTCTACATCAATACCGATCTATATCATTCGGTTAAATAGACCTAAAGTTACCTGGCACTTACCGTTGACATAGATGGAGGATCTTAGACAGTGGCCAGAAAGACCAGATGCTCACGAGATATTACCGTCCTGGGGGCGGTGGTGTGTCAGCGGACTTTGACCGTGATCTCCGAGAATGTGCCCTGAGAGCATGGGGTGTGTGGTCGTGCGTGCCAACGCCTGTGATACAATGTATATTTATACTGTTTGGTTATGCTAATAAAGTGCAGGGAAGGAGCATCGCCGCCCCGAATTGGGGGCGGGATCGTTATAATTTGGTCAGCATTGCTGACCGTTGCTTTGGTTTGCAATTGTTGCGGTGGATTGTGCTTGCAGGTGCTGCGGAGCCGAGCGTTAAATAGTGGGCTAAAGCCCAAGTTGCTGAGCCGGCCCTCGAAGGCCTAATTTTGAGTGTTTTATTTTATTCATGTATGACCGGCCTGTGTGCCGAGGTTTGAAAATCATGTAATTTGAGGAAAACAATTGTAAGGCCATAAGGCCAGTACTTATGTATTTGTACTTCATTCCTTTTGGCTTATTAGTGGACATTCGTGCTAGTGTTGGGTTCTTTATTAATGTAACTTTTAATTGCTTCCGCTAGAATGACTATGTGTAGGATGTTGGATTGGTTGGATGGTTTCCATTGAGTAACCACCCGGTCTGTCTGTGGTATATGACGTCGGGCCCCGGCCGGACCTACTGCTATATGCTATGCGACGGATAGGGGGTGTTACAATTTGGTATCAGACTACTGGTTTCGGTCAGGCTTAAAATGAATTCGTGGGCGAATTCTTTTAAGGGGTGGTGAGCACATGTGTGTGCGTCATCATTATAACAGCAAAAGAACCCATGAATGTCCACTTAGGAATGAAAATACACGTGTTTGAGGAACCTGCGTGTTCCTATAATTGCATTTTATAATTTTGTTTGGTTGCTTAACGGTGTTTTGCACCACTATAGGTGACCAGAAGCGGTGCTGGGCCGTCAGAACGCCGAGTTTCTGAGGCTAGTAGTGGACCAAATGATGCTCCTGCAACACCTCCATCGGCTGAGACCATACGATTGGTTGTCGAAGCAGTGTTTGCATGATCAATGCGCAGCCTGTAAGGCAAATGCAGCAGCCCGCTCCTGCGATGGAGCAGGTACCTCTTCAAGAGGTTGAGCCGAGAAGAGTGGAGCAGGTGGTAGTGGAGCCGTTGGTGCCAAGGAGGGCAACCGAGAGACAGCTCAAACATGTCATAAGCTTTAATCCTCCGGTATTCTCGGGGTTGGGAACCCCATCTCAAGCTGAAGACTGGCTCTCCCGTATAATGAGAGTCTTGACAGCAACTGAGACGGAGGAGTGGCAGATGACCACTATAGCTACGTTCCTGTTGGATGGATATGCTAGGCTATGGTGGGAGGGTTTGGAGCTGCATCTATTGAGAGGAAGGCAACTTACAGACGTCTCGATGGAGGAGTTCTCGAGACTGTTCTTGGCTAGGTACCTCCCTTCGACTCAAAGGATAGCTTTGGAGAATGAGTTTCAGAGGTTGGAACAAGGAGAGAGTAGCGTGGATGAGTATCTCCACGAGTTTACTCGATTGGGTCGGTACGCTAGCTCCATCATCGCGAATGAGGAGCGCAAGACGAATCGATTCTATGAAGGTTTGAGAGATGACTTGAGGCTACTACTCTCGGGGCCTATGACGCAGGGTTTATTGACCTTGGTCAACACGGCCCGGTCCTTGGAGAAGGACACGAAGAATGTTCAAGAGAAGAAAAGATTGGGTGATAAGAGGACTGAGTTCAAGGTGCCGACTAACTCAAAGTCGGGGCACCGTAAGTTCTTTAAGAAGGCTAGGACTTCGGGTCCATCTCCTTCTTCCGGTGCTTCTGGGGAGACTACGGGTCAGACCCTGGGTGCATATTTTACTTATGGGAAGCTGGGGCACTTTGCCCGTGACTGTTGGAGCGGACGTCCCAAGTCCGAGAGGAAGCTGGGAGCAACTTATGAAGAGAAGGGCAAGGCGGTGGAGTCAACCACGTCCCATTATGCTCCGGCTCAACCAAGGGTTTATAATCTTGGCCAACAGGAGGCCATCAAACAAGCGGATGTGGTGACCGGTACGGTTTAATTTGTAGCAAGTTAAATTTCTTTAAATAATTGTTATGCTTATGTTACCTTACCACTGCTTGTTTAGGATTTGTTTTGATTTGTGAGTTTCCGGCGAGAGCATTCTTTGATACGAGAGCTTCACACTCCTTCTTGTCTGAAGGATTCATATCGCGCATCGGAGTACCTTCTTCGATGGCGAAGGACAAGTTGGATGTGTTGCAACCGAATGGGTGTTCGGTGCGCGCGGATAAATTCTGCGGTGTTAAGATTCGCATTGGGAATCAAGAGTTCGATCTGCAAGCATCGTTACTACCGCTGGTGGAGTTCGACATTATATTTGACATGGACTGGCTCTCGGAGCAACAAGCCTATATTGATTACGATCGCAAGGAAGTCAAGTTGGGAGCAAGTCGGGAGACGACTTTTACAGGCTTGAATGGGTCGAGCAAGACGTTGATGTCTGCTCTTCAGGTGGTGAAGGCGGTTCGTGCTGGTGTAAAGCTGTTCTTTATACTAGTGGAGGTTGCAAAGCCAAATCCTACGTTGGATAGTATTTCAGTTGTAGCTGAGTACTCTGATGTGTTCCCCGCCGATCTTCCTGGAGCCCTGCCTCAACGGGAGATAGATTTCACGATTGAGCTAGTGCCAGGTGCGAAGCCTGTGTCACAATCTCCGTATCGGCTAGCGCCTAAGGAAATGACAGAGCTGAAGGTGCAACTTCAAGAGTTGTTGGAGCAAGGATTTGTGCGTCCAAGTTCGTCACCTTGGAGCGCACCGGTCCTCTTTGTAAAGAAGAAGGACGGGAGCTTGAGACTTTGTATTGATTATTGGGAGTTAAACAAGCTAACAAAAAAGAACAAGTACCCAATCCCAAGGATCGATGATATTTTTGATCAGTTGGTCGGGTCGACGGTATACTCTAAGTTGGATCTCAAGTCTGGTTACTATCAGCTGAGGATAAGGGAGAGTGATATCCCTAAGACAACGTTCAATACAAGATACGGGCATTACGAGTTTACGGTCATGCCGTTTGGGCTGACGAATGCGCCGTCAGTGTTCATGGATTTGATGAACAGGACCTTCAGGGAGTACTTGGACCATTTTGTGATCGTCTTCATCGACGATATTTTGGTGTACTCGCAGAGTGAGGAAGATCACTTTAGGCATCTTCATTTCGTTTTGGAGACGCTAAGGAGGATTCAATTGTACGCCAAGTTCTCGAAGTGCGAGTTTTGGTTGTCCTCAGTGGTGTTCCTCAGTCATATAGTGAGTGGGGGAAAGTATTGTAGTGGATCCGACGAAGATTGTTGTGATACGAGAGTGGCCTGAGTAGGGGTGTAAGCGGTTCGGTTTGGGTCGGTTTAGACCCAAATCGAAACCAAACCGATGTTTATAGATTCGGTTCGGTTTTTTGGTCGGTTTACTCGGTTCGGTTTTTGATTTTTCAATTATACTATTTAAAATAAATGTGTAATTAAATATCTCAGAAATTTTTTAAAAAGGATATGATAATTAAAAATTTATCATCAAGTTATATTTATATATGATATATTACATCTAATAGCTCATATTACGTAAAAAAATTATGATTGAATATTTTTATTGCGAAATCTAGTAATAAATAAAAAAGAAATAAATAAAATCAGTTAAACAAAATATTTAACTCTTCTTGATGCATAAAATATGCATTACAAAAATTTATTTATGTTCAAATAATATTAAAATTATTAAGTTGATATAATTTATGTACATTATTTAGCTAATAAAAATAGTTTAAAGAGCATTATTGGTAATATTTTTACATGTATTATTAGTCGGTGTGGTTTGGTTTTTCAGGGAGAAAAATCGAAACCGAACTGAGTCGTTCGGTTCGGTATAAAATCAGTTCGGTTTGGGCGGTTCGGGTCGGTTTGGTCGGTTTTCGGTTTTTAATGCACACCCCTAGGCCTGAGCTTTCTACGGTAGCGAAAGTCCGGAGCTTTTTGGGGCTTGCTGGCTATTATAGGCGCTTCGTAGAGAACTTCTCGCGGATAGCGTTACCACTCACTACTTTGACGAGGAAGGAGCAGAAGTTCGTTTGGACACCAGAGTGCGTGCGAGCTTTTGAGGAGTTGAAGTGTCGGTTGACCACGGCGCCTGTGTTGAGTTCGCCGAGTGGGACCGAAGGTTATGAGATTTATAGCGATGCTTCGGGCAGTGGTTTGGGTTGCGTGCTACTGCAACATGGAAGCGTTATAGCGTATGGCTCGAGACAACTGAAAGTGCACGAGAGGAATTATCCGGTCCATGACTTGGAGTTAGCGGCCGTGATTTTTGCCCTGAAACTGTGGAGGCACTACTTGTATGGGGTAAGGGTCGATATCTATACCGAACATAAGAGCCTGAAGTTTTTGATTGATTAGAAAGATCTAAACATGCGACAGCGTAGATGGATGGAGTTCCTGGGGGACTATATATTCAAGATCCATTACGTGCCTGGTAAGGGAAATGCGGTGGAGGACGCGTTGAGTCGCCGGGCCCCAGCCCAAGCTAATTGGCTGTCGGTACATGACAAGCTATTGGTTCGGGAGTTGGAGGCGTTGGAGATCTTTTGCGTTGATAAGCAATCAAGTGCTGAAGCAGTATTGAATTGGACTGAAGTCCAATATGACTTGGATGATCGGATTCAGCAAGCGTTGGATATGGATGTCCACATGAAGCAAGTCATGATAGAGGCTCTGGATGGGTAAAATTCCCAATTTGTTGTGGAGGACGGATTACTTTATAAAGACGGTCGTCTGTGCGTCCCAAACATTGGCAATCTGCGGGTGGAATTGTTGTACGAGGCGCATCATACCAAGTACTCAATTCACCCGGGGAGCACGAAGATGTACCGCGATGTTAAGAAATTGTTCTGGTGGCCAGGACTGAAAAAGGATGTGGTGCTCTACGTGGCGAATTGTCAAACTTGCGCCTTGGTGAAAGCGGAGTGACAAAAGCCGGGAGGATTCTTGAAATCCTTGCCTATTCCGGAGTGAAAGTTCGACGACATTACTATGGACTTTGTGCACGGGTTGTCAAGGTCGCAAAAGGGGAACGATGCCATTTGGGTGGTCATAGATCATCTAACGAAGGTGTCGCATTTCATTCCGCATAGGAAGGATGATCCGGTTGAGAAATTGGCAAAGCTATACGTGGATAATATTGTACGGCTTTATGGTGTGCCCCACAGCATCGTGAGTGACCGAGATGGGCGGTTCAGCTGTATCGTCGGATGTTGCTCACATCCAAGAGTACACGGGGTTATACGTTAGGGCTTGGGATGTGGGTACGTGTAACGCCCCCACCTGTCACATGACATATAACAGTGGGTCCGGCCGGGGCCCCACGCCATATAGCACAGACAAGCGAAGGAATTACGTGTGGAAATCAAAATCTATGCATATCCTTAACTCATTCCATTCTAGCGCAGCATTTTTACTTGTTAGCATGAACTCAAACCAGAATGTCCACCAATATATAAATGCCACATTTATATAACAACACAAGGAATGTATACAACTCACACACCCTGGCCTTATGGCCTTACAGGTTCCTTTTTACACAGCAACAATTTCGTACATCGGCACGCAGGCCGGCCACACATGAAATCCAAACACAGCTCTTCACATGGCCTTCAAGGGCCTATCTCAGCAAGCTAGCTATTCCACTTATTCCATTTAAGCCGCAACACCTGCAATTCCACATCCAAGCCAACACAAAAAACAAAGTAACGGTCAGCATGTGGCTGACCCATTATAACGACCCTACCCCCTACCCGGGGTAGTGGTTCCTTCCCTGTATACAGTGCTGTCATCTATCATCAAGTATCATCAAGCATCATATGTATATCATAGGTTTATCCTGCTAGCAAACACATAACATTACAAACGCTGGCATCCACCAGACGTTCCGTGCACTCAGGGCACCTTCTTGGCGTACCGGAATCCACCAGTCATACACCGCCGATTCGAGGTTTTAACTTGTTGGTTGACCGGCCCTAGTCCACCAGTCTCGCAAGCTGGCGACATCCCGCCCAACCACACAGAGGTACACCCTCACAACATCCAACAACCAGAGTAGGTCGACCCACAACATGTGGTGTAGCACGCCGGGTTTATCTAAGCTCCCCAGGCAATGTCTACCCATCGACCCCCCTCCTAATCCGATCGACCCACACTATGTGGTGCAGCAACCCGGGTTTAACTCGGCTCCCCTAGCATTGCCACCCATCGATCCCTTCCTAACTAGATCAACCCACCCTAGTGGTGTAACAGTCGGGTTTATCACGAGCTCCCCAGGCATGTTACCAATTGATCATATCACAACCAGGAGCTTTGCCAAAGCCTCCTCACAGTCAACATCACATCCATACATTCATCACAAGAGAAAACCATTTGCATCTCATCAAATCCACGGAGTCATCTCCGGTTTACCCATGAACATAACCAATCCAGACTACCGGTGCAGATGGGCTTCACACAGCATGCCTATACCGTACTCCATATTTCCGGCTCTAAATGCAGACTCAACAAAGGAATCTCTTCCGCAAATCCACCTCTTGGTGGAGGATTCCAAGCACATGCATAAAGGAAGGACTTCGATGTCCAAGAAGGAGATCGTTACCCTTGAAGATCGCTTCGGGGCCATGAAGTAGCCGGATGGAAATCACCGCCTCGGCTCTGCCTTCACGAATCCGCTCTCGGATCTTCGCTCCGCACTCCGCAGCTCCTACAGCAGCTGGTAGACTCCTCCCTTCTCTCTCCCTTAGGCCTTTCTTCTTTCTCTCTTGGACTAAAGATGAAGAAGAAGAAGAAGAAGATGAGAAAAGAGGGTTTAAATCCCCTTTTTCTCGGCCTTCACCACACCTGGACAGAGCCCAGCCAATGGATCCAGGAAGAGGGAAACAAACGGCTCAGATCTGGCCAGAAAAGCTAAAACACGGCCTGACACGCCCTGTGACACGCCCGTGTCACAGGCCGTGTCCCTCTAAGCGGCAGACAACCGACTCAATCCAACCAGTACACGGCCATGGGACACGCCCGTGTCACGTGCTGTGTACCCGACACGCCCTCAGACACGCCGGTGTCTGAGGCCGTGTGCACCAGGACACACCCGTGTCCCGCAAACACGCCCTAGCTCGAAACGTCGAGTTGAGTTCGTCGACATCACGGTCGATCGTCGACACGGCCCCGACACGCCCTGCGACACGCCCGTGTCGCAGGCCGTGTCCGCTGTGTCGACTCCGAATTTCGTCGACTGCCCGACTCGACACTACCCAGGCCTGACACGCCCTGGGACACGCCCGTGTCCCAGGCCGTGTCACCCAAGCCTGAACTCGATTTTGCTCAAAATGATCCACTTGACTTCGGGGTGTTACAGTACGACCACCCCCAGAAGTGGCAGGACTGGCCACTGTCACTGACGGCCACATCGGTGAGACCTGCAGGGCTAGCTACCCTGCTAAAACAAAAGCGGTCCATACTATGTCGACATAGGGTGTTTTGCGCGACTTTGAATGCCTGTGATTTGTACGCGTGCGTGAATGCCTTCGGTAGTATACATGTTATGAATACCTGATGTGCTGATGTGATAGTGGAGCCCTTAATATAATTAATATTATTGTTTTTGCCACTTCAGTTATATTATGCTACTCTCCCTTTACCATTGCTCCTAGCTTAAAATATGAAATGTCTTTCTAACTCTCTCATGCTTCGGCTATCTTATACTGCTGGGTTCATGTGTGATCGTCCGCAGGATATGGATCTGGGGAGGAGATTTGTTTCTACTTAGCCCTGTGACTAACAGTTATTTAATTAACCATTCATAGGAAATGGTGCACCGTAGTGACCCCCTGCCATAGGAGAATGCGACAGCAGTTAGGACTACTCAAGCTGATGCACCACTGACGTCTCCAGAGTTTCGAGACTTGAGTACCAGCGAATAGGATAGATAGAGATTGAGGCGTTATATGTAGAACTCGTACAGCCTACGGGCTTATATAAGAACCTATGCTATGGCCTTATACTCATGTAAATATATATGATGTTATATATATTAGTATTTTTCTGTTAATGCTTCCGCAAATCTCTGATGTGTTGTGAATGTTGTGATTCTAGCCAAGCAAGGTAGCCAACTAGTGCTTAGTTGAGTGGGTCGTTACCCCTTAAAGGAGCACTAGGTGGATGACTTGAGCAAGTAAAATCCCCTCCGACTAGACCCGGGTAAAGGTTTGTGGGGGCTTACAAATGGATCAGAGCGATCACGATTCGTCCTTGTGGAGCAGTCTCAGGATTCCCCGTCCATCACTTCGTTCCTCGGTTTGGGACAAACCTTGCAGTGAAAGCCTGGTGGACCCTAGTGTAGAGGCTCAGGGATTGTAGACTATATGTTAGTATACCCATACATCATTGTTTCCGCTTCGTCTGTTATTTTTGCAAATTTTCCTACTTTTGCAAAGTACTGACACTCTTTCCTGTTACTTCTCCAAATATCGGAGTACAGTAACGGGGGGGGGGGTCCTCTTGCAGAGGATATGTTCTCGCCACCCCACCTCCAGACCCAGTCGTCCCCGCAGTTGTACTGTTTGTCGAGACCGACTTGGGGCAGACACTGACGGCCATCCTGGCCACCTTCCAGACAGCCTTGGCACAGCGAGAACGGGGACAAGGCCAGAGGGGCCGTAGAGGTAGAGCTGGTAGGAGAGGCCAACAGGGCCGCGTAGCGCCCCTGGAGGCCTATGCACTAGATCTACGACATGGACTGGCCCCCGATGTAGTGATAGGTATATATATTAAGCAACAGAGATATGTCAGATGCTGCTACTTATGCTATACTAAGATATATATATATATGCATACCTACAACTTGTATATTAAAATATGATATATATATATATATATGCTCCCTATTCTGTCAGGAATTGTTTTTGCAGGACACCCTGCCAAGACCCTCTTCGACACTGGAGTGACGTACTCCTTTGTGTCGCACCATTTCATTATAACTAAGGAGAATGTTGCTTATTCGTCTAGACTGTCTATATGCATCCGTCTACCAGATGGATCAGACATGGCGTCAACAGAAAAATGCACATTCCAAGCAGTGCTAGGAGACATGGAATTTGAGGTCTTTGCAATGATCTTAGCAATAACCAGATTTGATATCATACTGGGAATGGACTGGCTAGCCGAGCACAAGGAGCAAATAAATTGTTCAACTCGAGAAGTCCGACAACAGAACCCAAATGGTCGGGACATTATGTTGATAGGTGTACCCTCTGTCTCTCATATTATTTTGAATTCTGCACAGACTATGAGATCGGTCCAACAAAAGGACGAGATATACCTTATTTACTTTGAGATGGAGGACAAAACTCAAGAACTCGCCAATGTCCCAGTAGTACGCGATTTCCCGGACATCTTCCCTGAATCTCTCCCATGATTGCCACCACGGCGAGAACTCAACTTTCAGATCGAACTCATGACCGGAGCACGGCCGGTGTCCCAATCACCTGACCGGATGTCCCCAAGAGAATTAGCTAAGATAAAGATTCAACTGTAGGAGCTAATAGATGTTGGATTCGTTCGCCCCAGTTCCTCGCCTTGGGGAGCGCCAGTACTGTCTGTAAAGAAGAAAGGAGGGACATTATGTCTGTGCATAGACTACCGGGAATTAAATAAGCTTACAATACGAAACACATACCCCATTCCTAGGATCGACGAACTGTTCAATCAGATACAAGGTGTATCCGTCTTTTCCAAAATGGACCTGAGGTCAGGCTACTACCAACTTCGAATCCGGGAGGAAGATATTCCTAAGACCGCCTTCAACTCCCATTACGGTCTGTACGAGTTCCTACTGATGACTTTTGGGCTCACTAACACTCACTCCACCTTATTTCTCTAATGAATAAAGTCTTTGAGACTTTCCTAGATCACTTTGTGATCGTCTTCATTGATGATATTTTAATTTATTCAAGAACCAAGGCAGATCATACCAGACACCTGCAGATGGTACCACTGAAACTTCGAGAGCACTCCCTCTTCGCCAAATTTAGTAAGTGCGAGTTTTGGTTAGAAGAAGTCAGATTCCTGGGACACACTATAAACAAGAAAGGAGTAGTAGTGGATCAGGCCAAAATCCAAGCAGTACAAAACTAGCCACCGCTCAAAACAACGGCAGATATCTGAATCTTCCTTGGTCTTGCCGGGTATTACATGAAGTTCGTAGAAGGTTTCTCCAAGATTGCATTACCCCTCACCGCCCTTACCAAGAAGGATGTTACCTTTCGATGGACACCAAAATGCGAGATTGCGTTCGTCTAATTGAAGAAACGACTGACTTCTGCACCAGTCCTTACAATCCCCATAGGGACTGAAGGATTTCAGATCTATACTGATGCCTCCCTGAAGGGATTAGGAGCCGTTCCGATGCAGCACGACAAGGTGGTAGCTTACGCATATCGCCAGTTGAAACCGCATGAGTTGAACTACGTAGCTTATGATATAGAATTAGGAATTGTCGTCTTTGCTCTTAAAACCTGGAGGCATTACTTGTATGAGGTGAAGTGCAAGATCTTCTCCGACCACAAAAGCCTCAAATACGACTTCACTCAGAAAGAGATGAACCTTCGACATTGCTGATGGTTAGAATTCCTGTGCAATTATGACTTTTCTCTACAATATCACCCCGAGAAGGCTAATAGAGTTGCTGACGCTTTAAGCTGCCAGCTTTCGATAGCTGGGAGTTGGATGGAGCAAATCCCAAAAAGAATGTTTCGGTCCATAATATATCTGGAAATTACCATGGTTACCCAAAGAGATCCGGAGGAATATCACGCTCAGTTGTATTGGATGGAGATCCAATGTGACATCCGAGACCGGATACGAGAAGCCCAAAAGATTAATCCAGAGGTAGTCCCGATCATCCGATCTCTACAAGATGGGGCACAGGAGGATTATAACTTGCACGATGGGATCTTGCAGTTCAGGCATCGTGTATATATTCCCTCCACCGGGGGAATTCGTAAAAATATTCTGCAAGAAGCGCACCAATCCAGGTATTCCATCCACCTGGTGTGGTAAAAATGTATGTTTATCTACGCAGGACCATCTACTGGCCTGGAATGAAAAGAGACGTCACCAACTTTGTAGCCCAATGCCAGACCTGTCAAAGGGTTAAAGCTGCATGTCGCAGCCCAGGAGGTCTGATGCAGCCCCTGCCTATACCTGAATGGAAATTTGAGGACATTTCCATAGACTTTGTCCATGGCCTACCTCGATCCCATGTTGTAAACGACTCCATATGGGTTGTTGTAGATTGACTCACCAAAGTAGCATGATTCATTCCAAAACGATAGGGAGACAGTGTTGATATTCTGGCCAGGATATTCATAGAGCAAGTAGTCTGTTTCCACGAAGTGCCAAAGTCCATTGTGTCAGATCATGATGGGCGATTCACATCCAAGGAATGGAGATGAGTGCGGGCATACTTGGGGACCAAGTTGGCCTTTAGCGCTTCCTTCCACCCACAGACAGATGGACAAACGGAAAGGACAAATCGGACGATGGAGGATCTACTTTGACTCTGTATAGTGGAATATAATGAGCCTTGAGAAAAGTTGTTACCTATAGTTGAGTTTTCTTACAATAACAGCTACCAGACTAGCATCAAGATGACTCCATACGAAGCATTGTATGGAAGCCGTTGCCGAACCTCGTTGACATGGGCCCAGGAAGAGGACCCAGAAGCCTTAGGAGTGGCTTACATTGACGACACTACGACAACAATACGACTAATCCAAGAATGGATGTGGGAGGCACAGAGCCGATAGGACAAGTATTATGATGTGCGGCACCGATCGGTGGAGTTTCGCGTGGGGGGAATGGTGTTCCTAAAAATTAAACCCATACATGGTGTCTCACGGTTGAAAAAGCAGAAGAAGCTAGATCCCCGCTATTTGGGCCCCTATCAAGTGATAGAGCGCGTTGGCCCCTGCCGCCCACCAATTAGCCCTACCCCTAGAATTGGGAAATCTTCACGATGTGTTCCATGTCTCATCCTTAAGGCGAGTTCTCCGACAACTAGAACAACATCTACCAACCCCACTAGTGCAGCTGCAATCAGATAGATCCGTCCAACTTGAACCCCTCCGGGTAGTGGATCGTAAAATAAAGAACCTGCGCAACAAGGTCATTTCAATGGTCAAGATATTGTGGTCAAATCATGGATGAGATGGGTATACATGCGAACCAGGGGCACTTGTCCGGGAAAGATACCCGAAATTGTATTACCAGGTATGTTTTTCCTTTTTCCCTACTTTGAGCAAATTTTTGGGGATGAAAATCCTTTTATTTTTGTTGGATTGTAACATCCCAACTTTTATTGGGCCACCAGAACCCTTGTGGGCCCAATAAAAGTAACCCAAACCTTTACCCATGGCCCACACTTGGGTAAGGTGGCAACCCTAAGCAGGGTATATAGAGCTAGAAAACCCTTATTGGAGTTCTGTCAGTTCCTATGACTTCGTGTAATCAATATGAATGCATTAGAACTCGATCCGCTAGACTCCGATGTCATGTGGTGAATACAGTCATTCCTCGTAAAACATCGCGAAAATGGGATTTTTGGATATTGACATAGAAAACTCTGATTTTAGTTCTGTCAGTTCCTATGACTTCGTATAGTCAATCGAATGCATCAGAACTCGTTGCGTCATGATTCAAAACCTAATGATGATTATGAGCATATTGACAAATTTAGCGCCCCGCAACGAGCAGATTTCGAATATTTAGTAAACGAACTCTGATTCAACCTCGGTCTGCGGCATTGGATTCGTATGCTTAATACAAAGTCAGCGGAGTTGGTCCTGGTCAATTTCAAATACGAGTGGTCAACCCGCAGTCAAGTCATACATAATCATGCATCGAAAAGCGTGTACACACAAATTATGACACGACACCCTAACATTGACTCGATCCATGATGACATGGACCTATTTTGACTTTGACCAGTAAGGGGGACCCACCCTAGGGCTGACTATAATCAAACCGTCCTAAAAGTCTGTTTTTGAAATTTTCTTCCAAAGGGGTGCACACCACCTCTTCATAGGAAGTCAAGGCCCTACCCCCCCTTCCCTTGGACCACCAAAACAACTTTAGCTTGATAGGCATTGAGCCTTTGCAATGCCAAAAAATCTCCCCTCTCATTCTCTTTTCCTTTCCCCAAACCAAAGCCCACTTAAGGCAAGCTTTATGGGAGAGGTACATGCCTACCCTTGACTTCCCACGGGGAGCCACGTGTCCAGCCAAGTGGAGGAGCGGAAATAAACTCCTCCTCCTATGAGGATTAGTTCCACACCTCTCCTAAGCCAAAACCCACCCCCTTCCTTGCCTATATAAAGGCCTTGACCCCTCAGCCCTTCCTCACACAAGCTCGGAACGAGCTTCCCCCACCTGGTCTGAGCTCTAGCTCACCGTAAAACCTTCTCATCCCGAGCTACACCACCACCTCCAATGGAGGCTCGGCTGGGACCATCCCAAACCCCCCAACCCGAGGTGGATACTCTTCCCCTCCCGCTTCCCTATCCCCCTAACGTGTTGCATGCACCTCCCGGCGGTCGGAGCGCCGCCGACGCCACCCGAGCAAAGTTCCAGGCCGGGTGGTAGCCATGAGCAGAGAATTGTTCCCCAACACTTGGTATGGTGCTGGGAGAGTGTTATTCCACCAGGAATGGAGATTCTCTGTATTTTCTCTACGGTGGTGGACGGCGGCGCCAGGATGCCGGGACACCGCCGGAGAGGAGCCCTGGCCCCGCCACACCGGCCGGGGGTGGTTGCGTAACCAGGATCAGTACCGGAGAGGAAAGGTGGCGCGGTGGCGCTAGGAGCAGAGCCACCGCCACCTTGCTCTCGGGATGATAATTTCAGGAAGTTGCCGACGACGGCAGGCCACTGGACCACCGCCTAGAAGTTCGCTGGCCTCCGACGAGCTGATCGGGGGTGGGGGCGGCGGCTGGTAGTGGCCGACCGATGGTGGTGTAGGCCGCCACCCTCCACGCCACTGGGATGCGCAGCCACCGTCCGATCTCCACGATGAGATCGAACGGCCCATGATTTCTAGATTCCCGCCCCGCCTCAGCATCAACGCCCCCTACAGTGGATTCGTGCCCGATCCGCTGTGGGGATAGAAGAATGATTGATGCGGTCGGGCTCAATCTCAGTCGCGAGATTGGGTTTAATATGACTATCTGCAGACCTCTTTTATTAACTGAAAATTTA
This sequence comes from Platanthera guangdongensis, assembly GCA_039583875.1. Lineage (NCBI taxonomy): Eukaryota > Viridiplantae > Streptophyta > Magnoliopsida > Asparagales > Orchidaceae > Platanthera > Platanthera guangdongensis. Next base: position 233,254,337 of record CM077153.1, read on the forward strand.
GAAATTTTTAGAAAACAATCTATGCCTCTGAGGGAAAAGTGACCAACATAAAAAGTGCTCCCCTTGATGAGGGCTTCCTCCACAAAAATTTTGAGAATTTTTTGAAAATGATTTGGTATTTTAAAAAGCTTAAACAAAATTTATTTGGCTAAAATAAAGGCCCAAAATGGCGCGAACATTTATGAAAATTCTTCTAGGCTTACTTTATACCTCATTAGAGGTTGTATTAAAATTTGGGGTGATGGTGATAAGAATTGATATTTTTCCCCAATTCCAGGTATCCAAGGACCGCGCTCGGAATTTATTTCGCGCCTTTTTCCCAGAAATGAGAATTGGAGCGCGCAACTATCCATCCTAATAATAAATTCAAATTATTCCACCAATGAGAGTGGCCAAGGCAAGTAGCCGAGCTACGGGTGTAACTTCTAATAAACCCTTGATCCGATTAAGCCGTGAATAATAAGACGCAACCAAAAATTACTATTGGATCTTAATAATGGGCGTAACCCAAGGAAGCCTCTAAAAACTGAAATGGAATTGAACGTGCCTCCTAAGAATGAAGATGGAACAGAAGCCTCCTAGATGGAGTGATTGGACTACTAAACATCTTCTTTATGATTATTCCAGTCTCGCACTAGTCAAGTTCAATTCAGTACTTTCAATTCAATTCCAGTCTCGTACTAGTCAAGTTCAATTCAGTACTTTCAATTCAATCCCAGTCTTGTACTGGTCAAGTTCAATTCAGTACTTTCAATTCAATTCCAGTTTCATACTGGTCAAGTTCAGTTCAGCACTTTCAATTCAATTCCAGTTTTTTATTGGTCAAGTACAATTCAGTACTTTCAATTAAATTCCAGTCTCACTCTGGTCAAGTTTAATTCAGTACTTTCAATTCAATTCCAGTTTTGTACTAGTTAAGTTCAATTCAGTACTTTCAATTCAATTCCAGTCTCGTACTGGTCAAGTTCACTTTAGTACTTTCAATTCGATTCCAGTCTCGTACTTGTCAAGTTCAATTCAGTACTTTCAATTCAATTCCAGTCTCGTACTGGTCAAGTTCAATTCAGTACTTTCGATTCAACTCCATTCTCGTCTGGTCAAGTTCAAATCAGCACTTTCAATTAAGTTCTACTCTAGTTTCGTACTGGTCGCATATCTTTCCAGCACTTAAATTGTGTAGCTTTCATAATCAATAACTCTAAACTACCGCTTTTATTTATGCAAGGCCCGGGTCCTCCTCTGACGAGCGGTTGTCTGTTAAGGTCGAGCCTTAGTTGGGGATAACCAGTGTTGAGGTATTCCTCTAGGTTAGCCCCAAATAAAGTGCTCCCATGCTCCTTGTCGGAAGTTGAGCAGAGCATTACTCCCTGAAGATTAAATCATAGTAGGGCAAGCCTCCACAGACCCGGTACGTGCTAACAAAATTGACTTTTTGACTGCTTGAAAATTGCTTGCGGTTGACGGTAGCGGGTCAGTCACTCCCGCAGACCATTCGTACCGGTGCGGAAAGGTCGATGACTCAAGGCGATAAGGGGATGGGTACCACGGGTAACTGGCTGTTATGTTTTTCTTTCCTGTTGGGTTCCACCACTGGTCGACCAAAATGTTGTATTTTCGGATGTTGCTTGTAACGCACTCATCCATCGTATAGCATATGACAGAAAGTCCGGCAGGGGCCCGTCGCAATATACTACAGACATGTGAGAAGATTATTTATTGTTTCCAAATTCAAATTTATTTATGAACACGTCCTAAATCAGAGCATTCTAGCGGAAGCATTTAGGTTAAGAACCCAACACATGAAATGTCCACTACACACAAAGGAATGCCATAATTTATAAAATATAACACATGTTTTGGCCTTTCAGCCTTACAACTATTTCATTTACATCAAGTAGTTTCAAACATCGGCACGCAGGCCGGCCACACGTGGAAACAGTAAAGAGTTTGTCTTTGGGCCTTCAAGGGCCCGCCAATTGCAGCACAAGGGCTTTAGCCCGCTATTTTCCACTTGACTCTCCAGCACCTGCACAAATGGCCCACACAAATGTGGCAAACAAGGCAACGGTCAGTATTTTGCTGACCAATTTATAATGACCCCACCCCTTCCTCGGGGTGGAGGTTCTCCTTCCATGCATACAACAATATATATATATATATATAGTGGAAAAACAAAGTGCACTCAAACACCATTCACCACATACGTTGGCTCAACGATCACATGCCCCGTGCACTCAGGGCACATTTTTGGTGTACCGGACTTCCCTGTGTATCACCACCATTCAGAGGTACATGACTTAACAGTAACTTTGTCATTTAGAGGTACTTAACTTGACGACTATGGCATTTAGAGGTACTTAACTTGATAACTGACTGCCCATTTAGAGGTACTTAACTTGACGACCCAGTCGTTCAGAGGTACTTAACTTGATGTCATAATAGTTGGCCTTCATGGCTCAACTCATCATAAGCCACACGACTTTGTCCAATTCAGGCTGTCACCCATCAAAGCTAGGCAATTTAAGCACACAACATCACATACAATGGACTCCAGGTCTCTTCAAGATAGGCCAAATAAAATTTCAGCTCACTGGGAGCTATCGCCTCGCGACACTAACTATCGCCCGACGACATCAACAGTTCTCCAAACTGTGATCTTTTTTGGGTATTTTCCTGGAGCTGAACTCCAGTACTTCTTGCTACTCTCCTTTCATAGGCACATCCTTCAGACTCCATACAATCACACATTTATACTCGGAGTCTTCTCCGGTACATAAAATAAACATCACCAATCCAGACCAACCCGTCCGGATGGGCTTCACACAACATGCCTATTCCGTACACTATCTTTTTGGATCTATATGCAATATTAACCGGGGATCAAACCGATCTACTCATTGGAAACTACCTTTTCTTCACCTTTTGTTGAGGGGTCCCATGCAAGTATGCATATTGAGGACTTCACTTATCCAAGGAGAAAATCGTTACCCTTGTAATTTACTTTGGATCCATAGCAAAGCTTTTCTATATGGATGGAAAGGAACAAGTCACGCTCCTCTTCGTGGATCTATCCTCGGATCTGGCCTCTGCTTATCAAATCGCCTTCAGCACTCCCAAAGATCAGCCCAACCCTTCCTTAGCGCCTTCTTCCAAGAGCTCAAAAGGAAATGAAGAGAGAGAGAGATGAGAAGAGAATGACTTCTCATTCTAACACACCTCTGCATAATTAGCTTCGGGCTCAATCCCATCCAAAAGCTTATTTTATCAAAAAGGAATGAAAGTCCAAGATTTGCGTTGACTGGTCAATTTGGCAATATCATCGTGCGATATTGACTGTCGCCTGGCGATATCGGCTTGTTCACTGCTTTGACCCCAGTCAACCATCGCTCACCGGCCGTCATTCGTCCATTTGACATGTGTCCATATCATGTAGAATTATCGTCTGGCGATACCCACTGTCACCCGCGATATCAAGCCACTCAACACTTTAAGGCGTTGAGTGTGTTGAGTTCAGTCAATGATTTATTGTGCTCACTCAATGCTTTCTCGATATCGCCCAGGCGATATCCACTGTCACCTGACATTAACTAAGCAAGTATCTCACTCAATACTTCGAGGAGTTGAGTGAATCGAGCTCACTCAATGCTTTATGGCGTCGAGTGCCATTACTATCGCCGCCGGTGATACCCACTGTCGTATGGCGATAGCGACAAATAATTTTGTTATCAAAGTTAGGGTATTACAACCCTCCCATCCTTACAGAAATTTTGTCCCAAAATTTTTATACAACTAAAAGAAAAAAAATAGCAATTTATTAGTTATAACATTCCAAATTATAAGTGACAACATCATTATACAAACAACTCGGGATATTCATCACGCATGGTTTTCTCATGCCCCCATGTCAGCTTTTCACGGCCACAGTTGTCCCAACGGACTTTGACCATCCCGATTGTCTTGTTCTGTAGCTGTTTAATCTTCGTATCCTTGATCCGAATCGGCCTAACTTTCGTCGTTAGCCTGCGATCGACCGGTACTTGATCCGCAATAATCACTTGAGCTGGCTCTTTCATAACTTTTCGCAGCACCGATATGTGAAACACATCATGCAAACCACTTTGTTCCATTGACAGAGCTAATCGATAGGCGGTCTCTCTAACTCGTTTCACCATTTCAAACGGAACAAGATACCTCATACTTAACTTTTTCAAGTACCGAACCCTGGACATGCCTTTGAATGACTTGATATTCAGGTATACCTAATTGTTGGGTATTGTATCCACACTAACCCAGATTTGATGAAGTCATCCTTGAACTAAGATGAATTAAGTTGTATTTGATGCTTGGTTTGAGTTATGTGTTTGCAGGAATCTTATGGGAAGTGTAGACCAATGTCAGTCTACAATGGGTCACCAAACACATGACCATACAATATAATCCCTCATTGTGTGCTCCAAGGTGTTGACTCATGTGTAGCCTCTCTATTAGGATACACTTCATATTCAAGATCTAGGACTATGTGAAAAGACTTGATGCTGGTCATCCTTTAGAAGAAGAAAAGTTCTGTCAAGAAAATTTCCTAAGTAAAGTACTCGAGTAGTTCTATACTTACTCGAGTAAGTTACTGAGTTCATACTCGAGTAATAATACTCTTACTCGAGTAGTTAAGATATATCTCATGTAGTCAAATTATGGCTCTCAAGTAGTTAAAACAACTACTCGAGTAGTTTCCTTTCACCTCTCGGGTTTACAGAAATTTTTCTTCTCAAAGTTTTCTAAGTTAAATACTCGAGTAGTACTGTATAGTACTCGAGTATTTTTACCTTCTTACTCGAGTAGTCTCAGTCATGTACTCCAGTAGTTCATCTACTACTCGAGTAGTCCAGAATTAATACTCGAGTAACCCAGAATTTCATTCCAGAAAATTTCTCTAAGTGAATTACTCGAGTAGTCATCTCTATATACTCGAGTAGTTCTATTCGTCTCGAGTAGTTCAACTTCTATACTCGAGTAGTGTTGTTTTCCAGTTTCAAAAATTTTCAAGTCATTGTCTCGAGTAGTTTCTTATATACTCGAGTAGTTCATTTAGATATTCTCGAGTAGTATTTCTTATACTCGAGTAATCTTCTCCACCTCTCGAGTAAGTACTCAAGTACTCGAGTATATTATTCTTGTTACTCGAGTAGCTGATTCCTTGAACTTTTATTTACTCGAGTAGTTGACTCCATGTACTCGAGTAATCATCCCATTCTCTCTCGAGTAGTTTTTCTTATATACTCGAGTAGTCATCTTCTACCTACTCGAGTAGTGCTGCATGTACTCGAGTAGTCTATTATATCTCGAGTATTTTACTTTGACTTTTCCGAAAATTCTTTAAGTCCAGTCTAACGGTCTTATTCATAAACTTTGTTGTGATTGGTCCACGTGTCTCTCATAATGACTTAATCATGTCTAATCTTTTCTGATCCTATAAAAGGTCTTGTCTAAACCGACAAACCCGAATCTAAGAACAACGATTATTCTCAGAAGATTATTTCTAAAAGAATTTCTGTTTCCTCTTTCTCTCTCCAAGAAATGAAATCCGCCGCCGTCGCTGATTCCCGACCGGCTAGGGTTTCATCTTTTGAGGATTCAGATCTAGAAGGCTCTCCAGATCGAGATTCGCTCAACTCCTCATCCTCTGATTAGATCGATTGTGAGAAGCCAAGAAGGTTCAGATACATTTTTCTCGTGATTTCTCTTCATCATTCTGATAAAGCCGCAAAGCCTAGAAGAAGAAATTTCTGGTCGACTATTGCAGATCTGAATAAGGAATCACTGTTTGTATTTCTTTACAAAGTTTATTTCATTATTGTAGGAGAAATTTCTCCGAGTGTAGGAGCTTTTGACTCCGAGATTGTAGGAAGCTTTATCTTCCGAGTGTAGATTCGTTTTGTGGATTGAGATTGTAGGAATGTTGTTCCAAGGGTAGGATTGATTCTCAATCCGAGATAGTGGAGTAGCCGAGTCTAGTGTATTGCTAGATCGGTGATGGAAAGTGGATGTACCCAAGGTTGGGGAACCACTATAAATCTTGCCTCGTCTGTGTTTGATTGGTAGATAGATCTGTGCTTTGGTTTGTAATTTTTTATTCCGCAAAAAGACGCACAATTCACCTATTCACCCCCCTCTAGGTGATTTAGGTAGGCAACTATAAACTTTCAATTGGTATCAGAGGGAGGTTGATCGTTAAAAGGTTAACACCTTGATCAGATCCTTCAATAGTTGTCCTTTGAGATCTACCAAAGATGGACAAGGCTAAAGATTTTATCAAGCTTCCTTTATGTACCAAAAATAATTTTCCCACGTGGAAAGAGAGAATCAAGTTCTTTATGGAAGTCGTGGATTCAAGTATCTTCATGATAGTTGAAGAAGGTCCTTACATTCCCATGACCGTCTCCACTATAGATCCAACTAAGAAAGTCCCAAAGAAACTTATGGATCTAGATAAGGATGAGATTGCACTTGTCTCATTGGACAAAAAGGCAAAAAATATTATAGCAAGTGCAGTCGATGATTCAATGCTACAAAACCTGATTCACTGCCAGTCTGCAAAAGTGATGTGGCAGTCGCTAGTTACCTTGATGGAAGGTATAGAAGAAGTGAGGTATGATAGAAGATCTCTTCTTAATCAGAAGTATGAAGCTTTTCGACAAGGAAACAAAGATACCATTGCTGACACCTTTGAGAATTTCTTCAAGATAGTGAATGGGCTAAGGGTCTATGGCAGAGTCTTCACTAATGGAGAATTAAATGATAAGTTCTTGAGATCCCTAACTAAGGAATTGGATAACAAGGTCTGTGCCATAAGGGAGTTTGGAAAACTTGCTGAGACAGACCCTCAGAATCTCTTCGGGAAGCTTATGTCATTTGAGCTTCAACTCAACACCAGAAAGGCTGAAGAAGAGAAGAGCATGTCTGCATTCAAAGAGAAGTCTGTTGGAACACCCTATTACTAATTTGGGTCAGGATCACTATGTCTCTAGGAAACCAGTTTTTGACCTCCTGTATAGATCTAAAGGTCAATTAGAATTGAGTCTAAGGGTTAGAAGTCTAAGTTTGGAAGTTGCCCTCAAGACCAAGAATTTTCAGTTTGATACTAAGTCATATCGTCGAGCTCAGCACGACGATTCGTCGAGCTCCGATCGACGATCGTCTAGCTCAACTTCGACAGATCGTCGAACTCCATTCGACGATCGATGAGCTCAACTTCAACAAATCGTCGAACTCCATTCGACGATCTGCGAGCTCAGTTCGACGATCTTAACTCAGTATTGGATCTCTATCTCTGAGCTCAGTTAGACGATCTTTGAGCTCAGATCGATGATATTTTGTTGCTGTATAAGTCCATATCGCTGAGCTCAGTTCGATGATAGCAGGGCTCAGTTCGACGATTCTCTGATGACTTCAAGGATTTTTCAAGATTCAAATTCAGATCAGTTAAGGAGTTATTCAGCAATTAATTCAGAAGATTTTCTAGCCGTTTTTATTTATTCTGGACCAAGTTTCAAGGGATTATCAAGGAATGTTTCTTTGGACTTTCCTCCAGAAGACATTTGCAATTAAGGATGCAATTAATGCAGGCCAACGGCTATTCTTGACAGAGGATGTTTTTCTATTCAGTAGCAGAGAATAAAAGACAAGATTTTTGTATCTCTCTTAGACATCATCAATCCTCAGAACACAGATAAGAAGAACAAGAACAAAATATTCTCTGTCTCAAAGAATTCTCTGAAGAACACACATCCAAGGAGATCAAACTTTCTTGAATCTTCTGATCTCTCTTGTCTCAAGTGTTCAAGGCCAACATCTTTCAAGACTCCAGACACCTAACATTTCAGCTGTTGCTAAAATCATCTTTTGCTGGAGATTAACTTCTGAAGGCCTATCACCCTACAACAAAGCTTCTTTTCCTGAACATCTCAAGGACTCAGGGGGAGCTTTGACACCATCAAATCCACATAGTCTTCTCAGCTGCTCTGAGAAAGAGAAGACTTCTATAAATCTCTCATCCCCATCTCTGTAAAGGGTTTCTTAAACTCCCTTCAAAAGTTTGAGTTTGGTTTTTGAGCACCTTGTCAAAAGCTCATTGGTGGCAAGACACCTGATCAAAAAATCTGATTTGGTTTTTGAGCACCTTATCAAAAGCTCATTGGTGCCCAGGACACCTGATCAACTCATCCTGCAGTGGATTCCTACCTAGGGTGGTAGAAGAGTGGATGTACCCAAGTTTAGGGGAACCACTATAGCTCCTTGTGTCATCTGGATTGCTTGTCTTTATCCTTTGTTTCTGGCTATGATTGTTCTGTGATTATTTTGTGATTAGTTTAGTTCTGTGATTTGATTTATAATTACTTCCCTGCTCACTCAGATTGCAACAATTGTTGTAAAAAGTTTTCAAGTAGCATATACTCTATTCACCCCCTCTAGAGTATATCAGATCTAGCTGCATTTTCAATTGGTATCAGAGGGAGGTTGGTTAAACATACCACACCTTGGTGGTTGCACATGTTAACACCTGAACCCAAAGAATCCTAGTTAGATCTGTTTTCTTTTGAGTTTAGTATTAGATTTTGTTTTCACAAATCATGGCCCAAAACAAAGATTATGCTAGCACCAGACCTCCAGTGTGCAATCTATCCAAGTTTGCACTTTGGAAAGCAAGGATCAGATTATACATGAATTCTATTGATGAGGATATTTTTAACTCTGTTTTGACAGTTTGTCCAAGACCTCCAGAGAACTCAAGTACAAATGCTGTTCCACCTCCATCAGGAACAGATGCTGATATCAAGAAATGGAAGGTACCTGATGCCAAGGCTATGAACATCTTAGCCCAGACCATGTCTGATGACATCTTTCAAAATGTAGCTGAATGCAATTCAGCAAAGGAAATCTGAGATAAACTCTCTGAAATAGTCTCAGGCTCAGCTGATGAGAGAAAGGACAGGAGATCCCACCTCATATCTCAATATGAGAATTTCAAGAAGGGAGAAACTGAGTCAGTTGGAGATATGTTCAACAGGCTCAGTCTAATAGTCAGTGAACTCAGGACCTTGGATAAAGAGATCTCACTAACTGAACTTAATGACAAAATTCTAATGTGCTTCCCTAGCACTTGGGATTCAAGAATCTGGCCAATCAAGGATGCCAGAAGTTTGAATAAGATCACCACTGAAGCTCTATTAGGTAAGCTCAAATCTTATGAGCTACTCATTAAGAATAGAGAAGAAGAACAGAAGGCTGCCTCACCAGCCACAAGAAAAGAGAAGACAATAGCCTTCAAGGCAATTGAAGATCAGCCTGAAGACAAAGTCACAGGCAATGATGAACTGCTTAGTCTCTTGGCCAAAAAATTTTACAAGATGACCAGAAAGGACTTCAGAAGGAGATCATACAAGGAGCATGATAAGCCAAGGTATGATAAGTCAATTAATAATAAGGAAATTGTCTGTTTTGGTTGCAGGAAACCAGGGCACATTGTTCCTGACTGTCCAGAAAACAAAAACAAGGACAGAAGGGACAAGAAAGAAAGAAGAAAGGAGAAAGACTCCAAGAGGAATGGCAATGGCAAACCCTCCTCAAGCAAAAACAAACACACAAGAAAGGGGTTTGTTGCTGAATCCTGGAGTGAGACTGAAGAGGAGTCAGAAGCCTCATCCAGCTCCAGTGATGATGAAGATGATGCAGAAGAGAAAGAGTTCTGCATGATGGCAATCAATGCCTCTCAACATAATTCAGATGAAGAAGAGTCAGAGTCAGATTCAGAGACTCAACCTGAAGAAGATCAGGTAATTAGTTCATTTGATTTTAATTCAGAGGACTTTAAATCATAGTTTAAAGCATTATGTTTAGACCTGCTAAAATCTGAGAAAGAAATTATCTCTCTCAGAAATCATTTATCTGAACATAATACCTTAAAGTCAGAAAACCTCAAACTCTCTCAGGAGTTGGAGTGCTGTAGGGAGCAGATAGCTTCACTGAAAAGTGAGGTATCTGAGGCCAAGAAGCTTTAAGAATCCCTTAATGGGAGAAGCATCAAGCTGATGGACATCACAAGCACAGTGAACTCCAGATTTAATAGTACACTGGGCTTGGGTGCTTCATCCAGCCAACCCATAGTTCTAACAACTACAATCAAATTCATTTCTGATAAAGGAAAGGGAGTTGTAGAGGTAGCTAGGAAAAATTCTGATCTGCCCAAGAAAACTAAGTCCCAGCAGAAACCGTCGAACGGAGATCGACGATCGCCGAACGCAGATCGACGATCTCAGGCAAAATCGTCGAACTCAGGTCGACGATCTCAAGTTCCTGAACTCTTCCATAGTCGACCGTCGAACGGATCTCGACGATCTGACCCAAGATCGTCGAACGCAGCTCCACGATCGTCGAACAGAGGTCAGAGCTCTGGAAAGTCTTTCAAGGGCAAATCAAAATCCAAACCTAAGGGTCCATCATCCCAAATCTTTAACCCTTATACTGAATGGATTATACCTCCAAGGAGATATCATCCTGAAGGTTATAAGAGTCAACCTGGGATGTCTTTTATTTCAGAGTTTAAAGGTTATCAACCTAGGCCCAGGGTAAACTGGGTCAAAAACAAATGAATTGTCTTATGTGCAGGTGAAGACTTATCCAACATCTAACCAGCAATGGTACTTGGAAAGTGGGTGCTCTAAGCATATGACAGGAAACAAGGACAACCTCACATCCTTTAGAGCCAAGCTTGGACCCAAAGTTATCTTTGGTGATTCAAACTTTGGATAAACTAAAGGATATGGTGCAGTCCAGATTGGATCAGTAACATTCAAGAAGGTAGCTTATGTGGAAGGACTGAAGCACAACTTAATAAGCATCAGTCAGATGTGTGATGAAGGCTACCAGGTGACCTTCAGCAAAGCATTATGCAAAATCAAGTCAGAGGACAACACAACTATGTTGACAGGTAAAAGGAAAGGTAACATCTATCTAGTAGATTTTCTTTCAACAGATGTAGATATTTGCTTGTTCAATTCTGTTTGTAGACCAAATATTTTATGGCATAAGAGACTAGGACACCTAAACCTTAGAACTATTACTAGGCTATCCAAGGACAACCTTGTTAGAGGACTACCTTCTGGCCCCTACAAGAAGGAAGGACTCTGCAGGGCTTGTCAATTAGGCAAGCAAACTAAAAATAGTTTTAAGTCACTTAATAAGAGTGATTCACCTAGGATATTGTATCTGTTACACATGGATCTTTTTGGACCCATCACAGTAAAAAGCCTATGAGGGAAATCTTACACTTTAGTAGTTGTAGATGACTTCTCTAGATTCACTTGGGCGTTCTTTCTGAGGAAGAAGTCTGATAACTTTAAGTGTTTGACAGAGTTTCTCAAATGTATACAGATTGAGTTCAATACTCACATTGCCCTGATCAGAAGTGATCATGGGACAGAGTTTGATTCTCTTCTTATGCAAGAGTTCTGTCAGAGTGAAGTGATCAGGCATACTTTCTCAGCTCCTAGAACTCCTCAACAAAATGGGGTAGCTGAAAGGAAAAATAGAACCTTTATTGAATCTGCCACTACATTGTTGTCAGATGCTCACCTTCCTCTATTCTTTTGGGCAGAGGCAGTGAACACCTCCAACTATGTGCTGAATAGAAGTTTGATACATAAACTAAAGGGAAAGACTCCCTATGAATTACTCAAAGGGAAGAAACCTAAAGTTGATTATTTTAGAGTTTTTGGTTGTATTTGCTACATACATAATAATGACAAGAAATATTTAGCAAAATTTCAAGCTAAAGCTGATGAAGGAGTGTTTCTGGGATACTCCATGATTAGCAAGGCTTATAGGGTTTATAATAAATCATCTCTAAAAATTGAGGAATCTGTTCATATATCATTTGATGAATCTAACATGTCTTTCAAGGAGAAGATCTCTTCTACCATAGAACCTTTGCAGGAACACTCTCTTGTTGAAAACTTGAACAAGTTACAGGTTACTCAAAAGGATGAAAGCAGTGAAGATGAAGAAAGTATTCAACATATTGAAGAACAACTTGAAGAGCCAGTTGTTGTACCACAAGAAGAAACAACAACATAGGTTGGTGAACAATCAACACCCCCTGTTGATTTAGTAACATCAAGAGATCATCCAATTTCCCAAATAATTGGAGACATCTCAGCTGGTATGCAAAACAGAAATCAGGTCAACCAAAACCTGTTGCACACCTGCTTCCTATCTCAAATTGAACCTCAGTCCATTCAAGATGCAGAGCAAGATCCACACTGGATCATTGCAATGCAAGAAGAGTTGCATCAATTTGAAAGGAACAAAGTGTGGGAACTAGTGCCAAAGTCTAAGGATCACTCCATTGTTGGAACAAAGTGGGTGTTCAGAAACAAACTGGATGATCAAGGAGTAATTGTAAGGAACAAGGCAAGGCTAGTTGCTCAAGGATATTCTCAAGAAGAAGGAATAGACTATGACCAGACTTTTGCACCAGTTGCAAGATTGGAAGCCGTCAGAATATTTTTGGCTTATGCAACACATAAAGGATTCAAGGTATATCAGATGGATGTCAAAAGTACATTTCTAAATGGAGACATCAAAGAAGAAGTATATGTCAGACAACCTCCAGGTTTTATCTCTCCAACTTATCCTGATTATGTTTTTAGGTTGAACAAGGCATTATATCGTCTCAAGCAAGCTCCTAGAGCATGGTATGAGGCCCTAGCATGCTTTCTTTTGGAAAATGGATTTATAAGGGGTAGAGTAGACCAAACTCTTTTCATTAGACCCCATAAGTCTCATACCCTACTAGTACAGATTTATGTAGACGATATTATTTTAGGTTCTACTGACTCAAAATTGTGCAGAAGGTTTTCCAACCTAATGTATTCTAAATTTGAAATGAGTAGCATGGGTGAGCTATCCTTCTTCCTAGGATTGCAAGCCAAACAGCATACTGAAGGCATCTTTATTTCTCAAACCAAGTATGCAAATGAATTGGTTAAGAAATTTGGCATGTCTGAAGCATCTTGTATGAAAACACCTATGCCTACTAATGCTGTATTGGATGCTGATGAACATGGGAAACCTATTGATCAGACAACATATAGAGCAATGATTGGCTCTTTACTGTACCTTACAGCCTGTAGACCAGATATAATGTTTGCTACATGTATATGTGCTAGGTTCCAAGTAAGCCCTAGAGAGTCACACCTAACATTAGTATAGAGGATTCTCAAGTATGTTAAGAGTTGTCCAAATCTAGGTCTCTGGTATCCAAAAGATTCAGCATTCGATTTAACTGGATTTTCTGATGTTGATTATGCTGGATGCAGAATTGACAGGAAAAGCACCAGTGGAACTTGTCAGTTCCTTGGTGACAGACTTGTCTCTTGGTTTTGTAAGAAACAAACTTCTGTGTCAACTTCAACTGCTGAAGCTGAATATATGGCTGCAGGCAGTTGTTGTTCACAAATCTTATGGATTCAAAACCAACTCCTAGACTATGGCTACAACTTAGAGAAGTCAATAATCTTTTGTGATAACACCAGTGCTATTTTTATAGCTCAAAATCCAGTCCTTCATAGTAGGACAAAACACATAGAGATTAGGCATCACTTCTTAAGGGATAATGTTGAAAAGAATAAAATTGAACTGCAATATATCCCAACTGACTTACAAAGGGGAGATATTTTCACCAAGCCCTTGGATGAAAAGAAACACACCTTCTTCCTAAATCAGTTAGGAATGTTAGATGGAGGAAGTCTAAAATAATATTCAAGACTTTAAAAGTTTAAAAATTGACCAAGACTAGGCAAACATCTTGATTTTTCTTAGTGTCCAGAGTTTTTCTGGTCTTTGAACTGCGCTCGACGATTTCCCCCCAGATCGTCGAACGGAGATCGACGATTTCTGAAATCGTCGACCTGAGTTCAGCGTTTCTCAGATAGTATGAACTATCTCTTCCGGTCAGCGATCGTCGAACGACGCTCGGCGATTTTGTTCTCTGAACGATCATCGAACAAAGCTCGACGCTCTCCAATATCATCGAACGGAGATCGACATATTGCAGACTCTTCAGATTCCTTTAGAAGCCCCGATCGTCGAACTGAGTTCAACTATCTTTCCATTTCTGCGTCGAACCCTAATATAAAATTCATTTTTTGTCGTCGTTCTCCTTTGCGCTTTCGATTTCTCTGCAAAAACTTTCTTTCCCTCCAAATATTACTGCACTTGGTCGTTTTGTTTGTTGATTCTTTGCAGGTAACTATGGTCGTTTCTGTTGCTGTTCTCGCCGCCATGAAATTTGATGTCGGCTTTGACATTGACATGGAGTCCTTCAGCATGACAGATCAGGTTTTCCAGGACATCTTGGAGCTGTTCAAAGAGCAGAAACTTGCTACAATCATGACAACCAGGATTAAACTTGCTGCTGATGAAATTAAAGAATGAGTCTACACTGCCCACAATCAGGATCAAAACACAATTGTTGGATCAATCTCTGGCACCCAGGTACCCTTGACCCCAGCAATTCTAACAGAAGTTTTTGAGTTAAGTACTGGTGGAGATTCTGCTGATCTATCTGGAGAAGAATATGTTGACTTGCTTGCAAGAATGGGTCATTCTGAGGCTAACCCTAGCAAGCTGTTGAAGAAGAATCTGTCTGTGAAATATAGATTCCTGGCTGATGTAGTTGGAAAGGTCCTATTGGCTAAGCACTCTGCCCATGATACAATTTCCAGGTATCAGCTCTGCTTAATGGGAGCCATAGTGGACAGGAAGAATCTGAACTAGGGAGAGGTCTTCTTTGACCTAATTAAGAAGAAAATTAATAAGAGTTTTGTAAATTTTGGAAGGATTTTAGGACTTTTTCTGCAGAACAGATGCCCTGCATTGCTAGTATCTTCTGGGATACACATAAATGCTTCCAAGAGACTGTCTTGTGCCCTGTTTGGCAAATGGGACAGGCAGATCATCAAGCCTAGCATGCCCTCTTCCAGCACACCTTCAGGAACCCGGACTGTCAGACTCACTTCCCCTCAGGTCTCTGCCCCTGCAGATGACCTGCCTGCTGTTGCCTCTCCTCCTCCTCCTCCAATTCCATCTCTTCCAATTCCATCCACCATTCAAACTCCATCCACCATCATCATCTCCAGCCCCTCTCCAACATTTATATCATCTCCAATCCCTACTCTACCAACAACAGAAGAACAATTCCATCCATTATACTCCTACCCTCAACCAGATATTGCCACTTCATCACCCTCCATTCCCTCATTCAACCTTATTGATGATTCCTTCATGGATGACTCACCCTCCTCTCCTCCTGAGCTGCCCTCATCATCAACCTCTTACCAAGTCCTTCTACAAGAGATCATTGATCAACCCACCTTCACACCATCTATCTCCATCTCACTGTCCTCCATCACCACTTTACCCACACCTCAACCATCTCTTCCCCAATACACCAGCTCTCCTCTACCATCACCTATAGCTCCACCTCCATCCTCTACCTCTGCTCCAGTCACTACTGAGCAAGTAGATCTTCCAGCCCTTGCTGACAGGATTTATGAATTGCTAGCCCCCAGGCTATCTCTTCTCTTGGAGACCTCCTTGGCTCCATTACTCCAGTCAGTGGCAGCTCTCTCTGCCAGGCTCTCTTTCTTATTCCCTCAAGCATCCCCTTCAGCAGTGTGCCTTGATCCAGCCTTGTCTGAATCTAGGCAGGGGGAGATGCCCTATGAAGTGAGCTTGCCTGATGTGTCTACTGTTTCTTCAGCTTCAGTTGCTGCTGCTGCTGCTGTTGCTCTTCCTCAAGCTCCAGTTGCAGTCTTTTCAATAGACCTCAAGTCTCTGCTGTCAGCATTTGATTCAGCCTACCTTAGTTGTCTTCCAGAGACAGTTGTTATCCAGCCCCCAGAGGATCTCTCCAAGGCCCTTGTGCCCTTCTCTTGCTGTGATACTAGCATCATAACTTCCTTTGTTAACTCAGTTTATGCTGCTGCTACTCCTGCTGAAAGCATGGTTGATGTTTCTGATGCTGCTGTCCCTCCTACTGAAGATAGTGTTGATGTATCTGTTGCTATTAGTGCTGTCAGTGTTGCTGCTACTGCTGTTCCAGTTTCTACTGATATCCTTATGACAGAGGCACATGATGTTGAGCCTTTTGTGTTTGCTGATGACATTCTTCCTGCTGTTGCTGATATTGTTGTTTTTGAAAGTGAAACTGTTGCTGCCCCAACTGCTGTTATTACTGCTCCAGAACCTTTAATAATTGCTGCTGTTGCTACTGCTTCAACCTCTGCTTCTGCTTCAACTTCAACTGCCACACCTTCAGTATCTGCTGCTGTTGCTGCTGCTTCAACTTCTGTTACCAGTTCTGTATCTACTTCTGCTTCAACCCAGCTCAAGAAAGATTTGATGAAAAAGATTGATGCTCTTTATGATGATTAAAGTTCTGAAAGTGATGAGTTCAAGACAGATTCTGATGATTCTTCTGCTACCATTGCCAGGAAGAGAAAGGCAAGGAGCAAAGCCATGAAGAGAGTACCTCCAGCCAAGGTTAAGGACAACAATGACATACCATATTATATTCTTCATGACTGCCCCATAACTGAGCACTGGATGCAGTACTAAAAGAATCAACTCAAAGGAATGAAGAAGAAAAGGAAATATGAAAAAGGATCTTCCCAATTTCAACATCCTCATCCTCCTCCACCACCTCCCCCTGATGCAGGTGCAGGTGGAAGTTCAGCTGCTCAACCTCATGACAAAAGCCAAACCCCCTATCAGCCACATGCCAGATCCTATCATAGGGGAAGCCAGTCTAGAGGCTCTCAATCCAGAAGAGGAAACTACAGAGGCAATCAAAGAGAAGTCCAGGTTTATTCTAAAGGTTATTCAAGGCAACATCCCTACTCCAGGGAAGGATAAATCTCATCTGACACAACCTCTGGTCCTTTTCCCTATAAACTGAAGGAAGTAGTTTCATCCAGTCCTCCTCAGGACAATCCATCAAATAGATATGAGCCACTAGTGCCATTTGAAGATCCTGAAAACAATCCAACTGCTTGGACTGCAAGGATGAAAGAGCTTGCTGCACTGGATCAGATTAAGAAAGCTAGAGAGCAAGGTAAAGACTCCTCCAACATCACTACATTATCTGAACAGATAAAGAAAGAGTTGGAAAGATATGGTTCAAGCAAATTTTTTGATTCTAATTGATATATGGAGCTGCATCCTGAAGCTGTAGTTCCAAGGCCCAGACAGCAAACCTCTTTAGGTGCAGCAGATGATACAAGATCAAAGAAGGAAGCTCTCAACCCCAATAGAGAAATCAAACTCATTAAGAGCAAGGAGAAGAAATGATTATGTAAGGTGACAATCACTCTGATTTCTGATTATTATCTGGGATGATATATATCTGTGGTTATGCAATGTCCAGCTTTTTGCTTTTCTGTATTGTTGCTTGTATGTTGTTATTTAATTTTTCCAAATTCTGTAAATAGTAATCCTAACACAAATAGGGGGAGATTGTTGGAACACCCTATTACTAATTTGGGTCAGGATCACTATGTCTCTAGGAAACCAGTTTTTGACCTCCTGTATAGATCTAAAGGTCAATTAGAATTGAGTCTAAGGGTTAGAAGTCTAAGTTTGGAAGCTGCCCTCAAGACCAAGAATTTTCAGTTTGAGACTAAGTCATATCGTCGAGCTCAGCACGATGATTCGTCGAGCTCCGATCGACGATCGTCTAGCTCAACTTCGACAGATCGTCGAACTCCATTCGATGATCGCTGAGCTCAACTTCAACAAATCGTCAAACTCCATTCGACGATCTGCGAGCTCAGTTCGACGATCTTGACTCAGGATTGGATCTCTATCTCTGAGCTCAGTTCGACGATCTTTGAGCTCAGATCGACGATATTTTGTTGCTGTATAAGTCCATATCGCTGAGCTCAGTTCGACGATAGCAGAGCTCAGTTCGACGATTCTCTGATGACTTCAAGGATTTTTCAAGATTCAAATTCAGATTAGTTAAGGAGTTATTCATCAATTAATTCAGAAGATTTTCTAGCCATTTTCATT
The DNA here is from genome assembly GCA_039583875.1 of Platanthera guangdongensis. Lineage (NCBI taxonomy): Eukaryota > Viridiplantae > Streptophyta > Magnoliopsida > Asparagales > Orchidaceae > Platanthera > Platanthera guangdongensis. The sequence goes on from CM077153.1 coordinate 233,272,463, forward strand.
TATTCTGGACCAAGTTTCAAGGGATTATCAAGGAATGTTTCTTTGGACTTTCCTCCAGAAGACATTTGCAATTAAGGATGCAATTAATGCAGGCCAACGGCTATTCTTAACAGAGGATGTTTTTCTATTCAGTACCAGAGAATAAAAGACAAGATTTTTGTATCTCTCTTAGACATCATCAATCCTCAGAACACAGACAAGAAGAACAAGAACAAAATATTCTCTGTCTCAAAGAATTCTCTGAAGAACACACATCCAAGGAGATCAAACTTTCTGAAATCTTCTGATCTCTCTTGTCTCAAGTGTTCAAGGCCAACATCTTTCAAGACTCCAGACACTTAACATTTCAGCTGTTGTTGAAATCATCTTTTGCTGTAGATCAACTTCTGAAGGCCTATCACCCTACAACAAAGCTTCTTTTCCTGAACATCTCAAGGACTCAGGGGGAGCTTTGACACCATCAAATCCACATAGTCTTCTCAGCTGCTCTGAGAAAGAGAAGACTTCCATAAATCTCTCATCCCCATCTCTGTAAAGGGTTTCTTAAACTCCCTTCAAAAGTTTGAGTTTGGTTTTTGAGCACCTTGTCAAAAGCTCATTGGTGGCAAGACACCTGATCAAAAAATCTGATTTGGTTTTTGAGCACCTTATCAAAAGCTCATTGGTGCCCAGGACACCTGATCAACTCATCCTGCAGTGGATTCCTACCTAGGGTGGTAGAAGAGTGGATGTACCCAAGTTTAGGGGAACCACTATAGCTCCTTGTGTCATCTGGATTGCTTGTCTTTATCCTTTGTTTCTGGCTGTGATTGTTCTGTGATTATTTTGTGATTAGTTTAGTTCTGTGATTAGATTTATAATTGCTTCCCTGCTCACTCAGATTACAAAAATTGTTGTAAAAAGTTTTCAAGCATCACATACTCTATTCACCCCCCTCTAGAGTATATCAGATCTAGCTGCACTTTCAAAGTCTGTTGCTTTAAAGGCAGACACCTCTAAGAAGACAAAGGTTATTCCTCCTACTCCAGCACAAGAAGTTAGTGAAAAAGAAACCTCAAAGCCAAGCACCTCAGACTCTAAACTATCAGAAGGAGAGTTCTCACTACTCTCTCGACAGTTCAAGAAATTCTTGAACAAGAGGAAGCAATGGAAAGGCAAGGATGCCTCCTATGGAAGATCACGACACGATGGTGATCGTCAACGAAAAGGCTCATGCAGCCATGACAGGTATAATTCTAAACAGAACAAACATGTTTCTACTGATGTTATTTGTTATTGTTGTAATAAGCCAGGACACGTCATCGCTGACTGCCCTCACAAGAAGAAGGAGTGTAGTAGAAGAGTGGAAAAGAAGTCCTCGTACAACAAGAAGAGGACAAAGAAGAGCTTGATGGACAAAAAGGGCAAGACTCTCAGTGACTCTGACTCATCTTAGTCGAGTGAAGAAGAAGCCTATTTTGGGCTCATGGCTCAAACTGATGATGAACAAGAGCCCTAGTTCACTGGGAAGGTAAACTCTCACACTCCTCTTTCTGATTCTGAAGTTTCTGAACATGATTGTGAGGATAGCTCTTCTGACAATGAGTCAGAACTCATGGCCCAATATAAGGAGTTAATCATGGCTTACGACAAATGTCGCCGAGTCGTGAAAACTCAGGCTAAAGATATAAAGTCTCTCAAAGCTGAAGAGAGCATCTTGAGAGAGAAAGTCGCGAAGACTGACTCGCTCGAAGAGAACTTCAATAATACTATTGAATAATATAACAAAGAACTTGAGCACCTTGACCTCAAAGAGAAAATCATCAAGAAACTGGAAGCACAACTTGCCGCTGAAAAGAAACTTGTTGAAAGGTTCTCGAAGCCCAAGGCAGTTCTTCCATTGGTTGCTGAATTCTCAGCTAAGGCCAAGGGTGCTGGACTAGGCCATGAAGAATCTCCTAGCAAATCTTCTAGGAGAAACATGGCTCAACGGAAGAATAAGGCTGTCAAAAAAGCCTTAGCCAAATAGAAGGGGAAAGCCCCTCAAGATCAAACCTCCTTCAAAATGGTCATATTTCCCTCAAATGAGTTTAATCTTGACCCATCCTATGGACACTTTGCTAGGCCTACCTATGTAGAGCCAAAGTCCTGTTATCAAGGATGGAATCGACCTAGAAACTTCAGTGAGAGTGTCTTTAAGGCACCTTATGAAGAAGTCATTCTTCAGAGCTATGGCCCTTTCAATCATGGCCATAACTTCAAGAAGGAACCAAAGGCAAAGCTTGTTGTAGAAAAGACAGTGAAGGAGAAGAAAACATGTGATTGACATAATCTTGAAGCTTCTTCATCCAAGAATGCTGCCCTTGCTAGACCACAATTCCAAAAGGTCAAGCAGGAGAACATAACGCAAAGATACAACAGATTTGACTGTTGGTGTTGTGGTAGAATTGGTCACTTTGCCATTGATTGTTGGTTTAATCCCAGAAATGCTGCAACCCCACATGTCGGCAATATGAGGAAGACTACTCCTAATGCTAATATTTGTAGGGGGAGTGTTCTAACCCGAGACCAAGGACCCAAACATATTTGGGTTCCTAAGGCAAACTGATTGTGATTGCAGGTATGTCCAAAGGCCACCAAAACACCAATCTGGTATTTGGACAGCGGATGCTCTCGACATATGATCGGGACAAGAAGCCTAATCCAGAACTTTACTCCAGTCGTGAACGGACCAAAGATCATCTTTGGAGGTTCAGAACATGGAATCACTAAAGGCTACGGTATGATTACGAACGGTAATATGTCATTCTCAGATGTGGCTTACGTTGAAGGTTTGGAACATAACCTTATAAGCATAAGCCAACTCTACGATAACGGATACATAGTTGAGTTTCATGCTGATAAGTGCTTGATAAAATCTGTTGACAATATGGAAACAATTCTATCCGGCACTCGAAGCAGAAACATATTTTGCTTGAATTTCATTTGTATAGATTGTTTGACACCAGTGTGCTTTTTAACAAAAGATAGTGCATCTCTTGGTGACCAATGGCACAAGAGACTAGCACATATTAATTCCAAAACTATTAATAAGTTATTTTCAATGAACTTAGTACGTGATGCCCCAAATGTCAAGTACGTCAAAGATAGACCTTGTCATGCATGTGTAAAAGGCATGCAAACAAGGGCTACTTTTAAAAGCATTATTGGCAAGGATTCTAATAGATGTCTTCATCTACTGCATATGGACTTGTTTGGTCCACTGCAAATTAGAAGTTTGGCAGGTAAGGATTATACGTTAGTAATTGTTGATGATTACTCACACTTTGCGTGGGTGTTCTTTCTGAAACACAAGTCAGATACCTTCGACATCTTCACTAATTTTGTCAGGCAAGTTCAGAATGAGTACAACTGCTCCATAGTCAAAATCAGAAGTGACAATGGAACAGAATTCAAGTCTGGGGCCATGACAGAATTTTGTGAAATCTTAGGTATCTTTCATGAGTTTACCTATCCTTGTACTCCTCAATAGAATGGAGTGGCCGAGAGAAGGAATAGAATGCTCATAGAGGCCTTCAGGACCATGTTGAGTGATGCTTCACTTCCGTAGTACTTTTGGCCTGAAGCCGTCAACACTGCATGTCATGTGCAAAATCGAGCCCTCATAAACAAAAACCACGATAAGACACCTTACGAACTTCTGAAGGGCAAGAAACCGACAGTATCATATTTTACAAACTTTGGCTGTAAATGCTTCGTGCTCAACAATGACAAGTATCATACTACTAAGTTTAGCGAAAAGAGTTTTGACGGTATTTTGTACGTTATAGTAGCCATAGTAAGGCATATAGGATATTTAATAGAAAAATCCTGGTTGTAGAAGAATCAATACATGTTGTATTTGATGAGACGAGTTTGCTGCAAAGCAACTCTTCTAGTGTGCTTATTGAAGATGCAGGTGCAAAGCTGAAAGAAATTAGCTTGGATGGACCGTCCGAAGATAAAGGTGAAAAGTTCATCAAGATCACCACTCCAACTGGTGGCGACGACGGCCCCCAAGTTGACGACGACCCCCAAGTTGTTGATGACGTCACGCTAACGGAAGACCCTCCTTCGTCTCCAACAAAGGACTCGCGTCGCCGAGGTGTTCATATGGAGCGGCGCTACAATTTCCGCCCTCGGCGCAAGACAAGTATATAGTTAAATTTATCTTATTTTTAGTATGCTATTTTATTTGGGATATTGTATTGAGGGCTGCATGTACCCATTTTGTGTGTTACTTTTATTTTTATTTTGGTCTACATATAGCCAAGACTTATTGTTAAGCCTATATATAGGCATGTATGCTTTTTTTAACTCAAGTGGAATGAGAAGAAACCCTAAACTTACTATTCTTGCCAATCCTCATCTCTCTCTACCTCTCTTGGCCGCCCCCTTCACTCTCTCTCTCTCTCTCTAGAAACTTCGGCCAACCCACTCCTTCCACCCCATCTTCCAAGCCTCCACCTCCTCTCACCACCCACAACCCGGCCTCCACCTTCTCCAAACCGACCGGCCACCCATCTCTCCACCCGAGCACCCCGAACCCGGCTGCCCCTCTTCTCGTGAAGTCTAACCGAGAAAGGCCTCCTTCTACGGCGAGGAAACTGGAGCTTGGTGTGAAGCGGCCAAGGCGGACGATCTATCTCTCCAACCGGCGCGACTCCGGCGGAACCGTGGAAGAGCGAACCCTTCAAAGGTAGTCAGAATCATCTATTCCGATTTGGGTAACGATCCTCTCCACTCACGTGCGATTCCCTCTTGATGTTCTAGTGGTCGGAAATAATTTTTGCGTTGGATTTGAATCGTTAGATTCTTTGTGGTTTCCTCTTGGATTTGCATCAATCTTAATCGCGATATTTCCGAAAAGGGTTTGGCGAGCCCTGCAGTTTTATTGGGAGAGATCTACCATTTTTCGATCGCACTTTGGGTAGATCTCTTTTGGTACAACTTTCGCTCGGTCGGACCCAATATTGGTCCTTTTAGCTTGGGAGAACGTCGGCCTATAGCCGTTCGTTTGACCTTCCCGCGGAGTGGCTACCGTACGTTGGTGAACGGTGATAAGACGCTTGCGAGTGCGCTGCGGTTAAATCTAGTGCGTGTGAGGTTGTGGATTGATTGTGGCGTCCGTTTCTTTCCCGTAACCCATTTAGTATTCGCGGTAGAGGCCTACATCAATTTTGGTATCAAAGCGAGGTTCTTGTCAATTTTTTAATTGGCACCCTCCCCTCTTTTTAGCACGTTAACCTGCACTTGTGTTTGCGCGTTAGTTGTCACAAAAAAAAAACCTCAAAAAAATTTATTTTTGGTCTGTCAATAGCGGCTTAGTTTTCTTATTTTTCAGCCAAAAAAATCAAACTAAATTTTTTAATAATCCTCTTTTTATTTCCTGTAAGAAAATCAAAAAAAAATTTATTTTCCTATAGTCCATCAGTGGGATTAATTCCTTCTTGGGTCTGCCTGAATCTGTTGTCTTCCTATTTGCATGCGTACTAGGCTCGGTACGGAATATCCTCCATCGTCGTCTAATATGGATGATGACCGGGGTGAGGGTCGTCCCCTCACAGAGATTGAGGAACTCCGTCAGGATTTCACGGAGCAGTCGACGGCCATTAGGCAGGCACTTCACGGATTGGGGTTACCACACGGGGCACCCCGTAATCAACCCGCTCACCCACGGGTGGGAGAACATCACAACCCTTACCCCCACCCTCCTAATGAGAAAGCCCCACGAGCACCGTACGAGTTTGACCTTACTCGGGCCGTCCGAGTCAAGCCACCATCCTACGATGGTTTAGGAGATCCCCAAGTCTTCCAGGACTGGATCATGGAGATCGAATGTTATTTCGAGTGGTATACCCTGAACGACGCGGATAAGGTGCGAGTAGCGAGAATGAATTTGCTAGGGCGCGCTAAAATATTTTGGCTGAATGAGGAGCGGTGTATGAGGGTCGAGAACGGAGCGTTGCCCATAGGCTGGGATGCAATGAAGGCTAGGCTAACGGAACAGTACGTCCCTACTTACCATCGAACACAAATGTTCGATGATTTAGCCACCCTTAAGAAAGGGACTAGGTCGGTGTCTGAGTATATGAGTTTGCTGAAGGACATGATGGTTAGGTGTGACGTGAAAGAGATGCCCGAGGTCACCCTCTCCAGGTTCCGTAAGGGACTAAACCCCGACATTCAAGGAAAACTTCTGTGTTATGGTCACACCGATTTGCACACCACTTTCAACGCTGCCTTAGATATTGAGCAGCACAACGCGCTTAAGGGCAAGTCTCGCTCGTTCCAAAAGGGGAAGTCCATTTTAGGGCCGCCTCCCACCGCCACCTATAAGGCTAAAGGAAAGTATCAGTCCCCCGACTCGACCTCCATAGTCGTAACGGCTAGGAATGATAGAAACCCCTCTGGTGAGAGAGTCCCGGTGGGTCGGGTCAACAGAACGAATGTCACCTGTTACGCTTGCGGGGTCCAAGGGCACTATGCTAGTGATTGTCCTACTACACCCAGACCATTAGCCCTGTTAGATTCCGCCGGTGGGGCCGACGACATTACTTACGAGGCAGGCGAAGAGAGCGAGTCGGACGGAGTGCCTAGTGATATGGAGGATGACCCCCATATGATGGTAATGAGGTGTATTCTGGCGACCCCTCGAGCGTTAGACGATTGGAATAGGACGAATATTTTCACCTTGAATTTTAAGAGTGGTGAAAAATGGTGTAGGTTGATCATCGATAGCGGTAGTTGCATGAACGTTATTTCTGAAGCCGCGGTGAGACGAATGTCTCTTATTGCCGAGCCGCACCCTCACCCTTATAAAGTGGCATGGGTAGACAAGTCGTCCCTCCCTGTGATGAAGTGATGCTTGGTACCCCTTACCATCAAAGCTTATTCTGAGCAGATTTGGTGTGACGTCATCCCTATGGATGTTTGTCACGTCTTGTTGGGTCGCCCTTGGTTGTATGATCATGACGTCACCCACTTTGGTCGGGCCAACACTTACGAGTTTAAATTTAATGGCAGAACCATACTCCTAAAACCCGCCCCGCCAAAGGATCCTTCAGCCCCCTCCAAGGATACGGTCGTCCCGGTCGAGAAGAAGACGTTGAGCCTGATAGGAAGGAAAGAATTGAAGCGTACTACCTTTGTAGATGGGGTCCTCTATGCCTTAGTGTGCCTACAAGTTAAGGACGACGTAACCCCTCTTGAGAACTTGCCGTCGGCGTTGAGAAAACTCCTAGAAGAGTTTGTGGACGTGTACCCGGAAGAGCTACCGGCTGAATTACCCCCGTTGCGGGAAATCCAACATGCCATTGATTTCATTCCGGGCTCTTCATTGCCCAACCTCCCACATTATCGGCTAAACCCCTCCGCGCACTTAGAGTTGCAAACCCAGATCTCGGATTTATTGCAAAAGGGTTTTATCCGCCACAGCAAGAGCCCGTGTGCCGTGCCCGCCTTACTTGCCCCCAAGAAGGACGACTCTTGGAGGATGTGTGTGGATAGTAGAGCCATTAATAAAATCTCTATTAAGTATCGCTTTCCCATCCCTCACTTGGATGATTTATTGGACATGTTAGCCGGTGCCACGATTTTTTCGAAATTGGATCTTAGGAGTGGCTACCATCAGATCCGAATTAGGGAAGGTGACGAGTGGAAAACTGCCTTTAAGTCTAAGGAAGGGCTCTACGAGTGGTTAGTTATGCCGTTTGGACTTTCCAATGCGCCGAGCACGTTTTCGAGGATGATGACCCACGTCTTCCAACCCTATATGGGAAAATTCATCGTGGTATATTTTGACGATATTTTGGTATTTAGCACCTCCACGATTGATCATGAGTCACATTTAAGAACCATCCTTACCACGCTGAGATCGGAAAAATTATTCGTGAACATTAAGAAGTGTACCTTCCATGTGACATCGGTTGAGTTCCTCGGTTATATTGTGAGTTCGAAGGGGATCCACGTAGACCCCAAGAAAGTGCAAGCCATTAGAGATTGGCCCGAGCCCGCCAACATTCGGGATGTTAGGAGTTTTCACGGGCTTGCTACATTTTATCGGCGATTTATTAAGGATTTTAGTAGTATTATGGCCCCTATTACCGAGTGCATGAAAAAAGGTGAATTTACATGGACGAACTCAGCCGCTACGACGTTCCAATTAATTAAATCGCGCATGTCGGAAGCCCCCCTTTTGCGACTACCAGATTTTACCAAGGTTTTCGAGTTGTCATGTGATGCGTCTGGAGTGGGAATTGGTGGAGTGTTGAGTCAGGAAGGCCACCCTGTGGGGTATTTCAGTGAGAAACTAGCAGGTCCAAAATTAAATTATTCCAATTATGATCGGGAGTTTTACGCGGTCATTCGATGCCTCCAATATTGGCGTCATTATTTACTTCCTAAGGAGTTTGTCATCCTATCCGATCATGAAGCGCTAAGGTTTCTTAACTCTCAAACTAAGGTTAGTCCTAGACATGTCAAATGGGTCTCCTATCTACAGGAGTACACTTTCATTATCAAACACCTCAAGGGGACTCTCAACCGCGTAGCCGACGCCCTTAGTCGTGTTTCGTTATTGCTCTCCACGCTAGAAGTAAAGGTGATTGGCTTCGATAGGATTAAGGATGAGTACGTCCACTGCCAAGATTTTAAGGATATCTATTTCGTCACTCAAGATGACTCGCCGACAACCATTACTTCTTTTTACATTCAGGACAGCTACTTATTTAACCATTCGAAGCTTTGCATCCCCCGTTCCTCCCTACGCCACTTCATCGTGTGGGAATTGAATGGTGGAGGGTTAGGGGGACACTTTGGCCGTGACAAGACGATCACGTTAGTTGAAGACAAGTTTTATTGGCCCGGTCTTAAGGCCATGGTTAATAAGATAGTGGGTAGTTGCCGAGCGTGCCAACTGGCTAAGGGGAACAAAACTAATGCGGGGCTTTATACCCCTCTTCTGATTCTGTCTATTCCTTGGGAAGACGTTAGCATGGACTTCATTCTCGGCCTCCCAATCACATTTCGACGTCACGACTCTATCTTAGTTGTTGTAGATCGTTTCTCTAAAATGGCTTATTTTATCGCTTGCAATAAAACCAACGACGCGTCACACGTTGCACAATTATATTTTAAAGAGGTGGTAGGCCATCGAGGAGTTCCGAAGTCTATGGTTACTGATAGGGATGTGAAGTTTACTAGTTATTTTTGGAAGACCCTGTGGAGGATTATGGGCACCAAACTTCTATTCTCTTCCGCGTACCATCCGCAGACGGATGGGCAAACAGAAGTTGTGAACAGAAGTTTAGGTAGTTTGCTTCGATGCCTTGTGGGAGACAACAAGGGTACATGGGACCTTATCCTCCCTCATGCTCAGTTAGCATATAATAATTCCAAAAATAGGTCCACGAGATTGTCCCCGAATGAGATCGTGCACGGTTATAAAGCTCTCGTGCCCCTTGACTTGCTTCCGTTACCGCCATCGTTTAAGTCAAGTCAATTTGCACAGGACTTTGCCTCTCACATCCATGATCTTCACAAACGCATAAATGAAACGCTTACCACTCAATACGCATCTTATCAAGTTCATGCCAACGCACATAAGAGAGTGTCTCCCTTGAAAGTGGGCGATTTAGTCATGGTACGTCTCATCCCTGAACGGTTGCCTACGGGCACCTTAAAAAAGTTAGCGGATCGGCGACCTGGACCTTTTCGGATTTTAAAACGGTTGGGAGACAATGCTTTTCTTTTGGAATTGCCCACTGATTGGGGTATTTCCCCTGTTTTTAATGTTTCGGATTTAACGTCATATATTGCTCCGCCACTAGAACTATCTTCCTGTCCGTTTAGTTTCACTACAGATTCTCATGGGTATGGGGTTGAGGGGGGTAAGGGCTCGCTCTCTCCGTCGGTCTCCAACGGAGGTACGCTACATGTTGATGATATAGATTCTCCCCCTTTGCTGCCTAATGCTTTTCCCAGGTTTGCCAGGACCGCATTTTTTCCAGACAGGATTCTCCAGGATGACGTGTTTCCCACTACTGATGGCGATGTGCGCCGCTACTTGATCCGCTGACGTGATCGCCCCGCCTCTGATGACTCTTGGCTCCCGGAAGCAGAAGTGGCTCTCTTGGATGGTGTTCTTCTCCGACGGTATCTTCAAGACAACTTATCGGTGATGAGTCCTTTCAAGCGGGGGAGGATTGGTGGCGACGACGGCCCCCAAGTTGACGACGGCCCCCAAGTTGACGACGACCCCCAAGTTGTTGATGACGGCACGCTAACGGAAGACACTCCTTCGTCTCCAACAAAGGACTCGCGTCGCCGAGTTGTTCGTATGGAGCGGCGCTACAATTTCCGCCCTCGGCACAAGACAAATATATAGTTAAATTTATCTTATTTTTAGTATGCTATTTTATTTGGGATATTGTATTGAAGGCTGCATGTAGCCATTTTGTGTGTTACTTTTATTTTTATTTTGGGCTACATATAGCCAAGACTTATTGTTAAGCCTATATATAGGCATGTATGATTTGTTTAACTCAAGTGGAATGAGAAGAAACCCTAAACTTACTATTCTTGCTAATCCTCATCTCTCTCTACCTCTCTTGGCCGCCCCCTTCACTCTCTCTCTCTTTCTAGAAACTTCGGCCAACCCACTCCTTCCACCCCATCTTCCAAGCCTCCACCTCCTCTCACCACCCATAACCCGGCCTCCACCTTCTCCAAACCTACCGGCCACTCATCTCTCCACCCGAGCACCCCGAATCCGGCTGCCCCTCTTCTCGTGAAGTCTAACCGAGAAAGGCCTCCTTCTACGGCGAGGAAACGGGACCTTGGTGTGAAGCGGCCAAGGCGGACGATCTATCTCTCCAACCGGCGCGACTCCGACGGAACCGTGGAAGAGCGACCCCTTCAAAGGTAGTCGGAATCATCTATTCTGATTTGGGTAACGATCCTCTCCACTCACGTGTGATTCCCTCTTGATGTTCTAGTGGTCGGAAATAATTTTTGCGTTGGATTTGAATCGTTAGATTCTTCGTGGTTTTCCTCTTGGATTTGCATCAATCTTAATCGCGATATTTCCGAAAAGGGTTTGGCGAGCCGCGCAGTTTTGTTGGGAGAGATCTACCATTTTTCGATCGCACTTTGGGTAGATCTCTTTTGGTACAACTTTTGCTCGGTCGGACCCAATATTGGTCCTTTTAGCTTGGGAGAACGTCGGCCTATAGCCGTTCGTTTGACCTTCCCGCGGAGTGGCTACCGTACGTTGGTGAACGGTGATAAGACGCTTGCGAGTACGCTGCGGTTAAATCTAGTGCGTGTGAGGTTGTGGATTGATTGTGGCGTCCGTTTCTTTCCCGTAACCCATTTAGTATCCGCGGTAGAGGCCTACATCACCAACCCCTATTGGAGAGGCTGATGATCAAGATGAAGAAATCATCCAAGATGAAGAAGTCATTCCAGTGATAGAAGATAATCCAAATGCAAGGACTCTAGAGCTCAGAAATCTGAAGGATCACCCCATTGACCAGATCATAGGAGATCCCCGGGATGGTGTCAGAACTCGTAGAGGTGCAACTAATGAGAATCTATATTTAAGTTTTCTCTCGCAGGTTGAACCAAAGAAGTTTGAGGAAGCAAACTCAGACGCATCGTGTATAATGGCGATGGAAGAAGAACTAAAATAGTTCAAGCGCTGCAAAGTATGGAAGCTTGTTCCAAGACCCAATGGTAAGAACGTCATTGAGACAAAATGAGTCTACAGGAACAAGATGGACGAGGATGGAACGATAGTAAAGAACAAATCCAGACTTGTCGCAAAAGGCTATCGTCAAGAAGAAGGAATCGACTTCGAACAGACGTACGCTCCAGTGGCAAGGCTGGAGGCAATAATGTTATTCCTAGCATATGCTGCACTCAAAGGCTTCACTGTCTACCAGATGGACGTGAAGTCTGCCTTCCTTAATGGTGACATAAAGGAAGAGGTGTATGTGGAACAACCTCTAGGTTTTGTTGATTCTAACCTTCCTGATTTTGTTTACTTACTGCATAAAGCATTATATGGTCTGAAACAAGCTCCTCGAGCTTGGTATGAGACGATGTCTACCTTTCTACTTGAGAATAAGTTCACAAGGGGAAAGATAGACAAGACATTATTTCTTAGGGAAATTAAAGGCAAGATTTTGCTAGTGCAAATCTATGTCGACGACTTTATTTTTGGCTCTACTGATGACAACCTCTGCAAGAAGTTTTCAAAACTTATGCAAGGGAAGTTTGAAATGAGCAGTATGGGCGAGTTGAAGTATTTCTTAGGGCTTCAAGTGAAACAGTATGAAGATGAGATTTTCATCTCACAGACCAAGTTCACCAAAGAGCTGATCAAGAAATTCGGAATGGAGAATGCAACCTTGATGAGAACTCCAATGGGTTCAACTATGTCTCTGGACAAGGATCAAAAAGGGAAACCTTTTGATGAAACCAAGTACAGAAGCATTATTGGATCCTTGCTCTACCTCACTGCAAGTAGACCTGACATAATGTTCTCAACATGTGTCTATGCTAGATTTCAGGTGAACTCTAAGGAATCTCACTACGCTGCTGCACAGCGGATTTTGAGATACCTTAAAGGTACACCAAATCTTGGCTTATGGTACCCAAGAAGTAATGACAACGAACTAATAGGCCTTTCAGATGCAGATTTTGCAGGGAGCACAGACGACAGGAAAAGCACTTCCGGGACATGTTAATTCTTTGGAAGAAGACTTATCTCATGGAGTAGCAAGAAGCAAAACTGTGTGGCAATCTCAACGGCTGAGTCAGAGAACATCTCTGCAGGCAGTTGTTGTACACAGTTACTCTGGATAAACAATCAGTTTGAGGACTACAACATGAGGTTTGAAAAGATTCCATTATTTTGCTACTCTTCCAGCATAATAGCAATAGCCAACAACCCAGTCTCGCACAGCCGGGCAAAGCATATAGAGCTAAGGTATCACTTCATCCAAGAGCATGTGGAGCATGGGGACATAGACCTTCAATATGTCTCTATAGATAAACAAATTGCAGACATTTTTACGAAGCCGCTAGACGAGACCAAGTTCTCGTTCTTCAAAACAGAACTTGGGATGCTCAACAAAGAAGACTAGAGAAGATGGATTTTCAAGAAGGCTCAAGGTTCAAAGGTTAGTCAAAAATTGTTTTTTTTTAAAATTTTAACTCCTTGACTCGAGTATGATACAACCTACTCGAGTAAGAATATGACCTACTCGAGTACTAGAATGACATACTCGAGTAGTCTACTTGACCTACTCGAGTAGCAGACTGACATACTCGAGTAGTCAACTTCACATACTCGAGTACCTCACTGACCTACTTGAGTACTTCCATACATCTACTCGAGTACTTCTGTATCCCTACTCGTGTAATTCTATACTTATCTACTCGAGAAATTTCCTCACTCGTGTACATGCCGAGTTGTTTATTTTTCAAATTTTCTTATGCACAAACAAAGGCTTATGCCGCCTCTTCTTTGGTTTATTTCCTTCATTTTCATTTAATTAGACCTAAAACTAGGGTTATATAAATACGAAAATCCGGAAATATCCTTCACGAAATCATTTCCGCTCTCTCGAGTACTCGGCTGCCTCTTCGCATTCCTCCATCAGTTACAGAGCCCGTGCCTTCCTTCACCACGAGTTGAAGCTACAAAAATGAAAATCTGTGAAGAGGTTGGCACTCTCAAAGATGATGTCATCTCTAAGATATTTGTTGAAGTCAGAAAGGGGGAGAAATTGGTGAAAGAGTATTTAGAACAATCAGATGCTTCCAAGCAAATTCTACACCTATGACACTACTGTATGGATGCACAACCAGATCCTTCCTGAATTTGCTGCAGATCCTAATATCAGTTATATGAGAAATCAATGACCAAGAGAAGATTATATGACAGAGAATATATAAGAAACAATCCTGCTGCTCCTCCAAGACCTCCCAAGTATTATCCAAAGCCTTACAGCTATCAAAGAAGACAATAAGAGAAACAGGACAGACATCATCATCAGAACTAGCCAAAAGGACTTATGAGTTGTGGAAATGATTTTTGTTGTTAATGACATTTTTGGATATTCACACTTATATAATTCTAAGCTTTAGATCTTATTATCCTTTTCATAGTCTTTTGCTTGCTTACACTGCTTTATATACTTAACATTCTTTTTATGTCCATAATTCACCTTAGTGTAAAGGGTTCTGATTTCTACAAATAGGGGGAGATTGTTGGGTATTGTATCCACACTAACCCAGATTTGATGAAGTCATCCTTGAACTAAGATGAATTAAGTTGTATTTGATGCTTGGTTTGAGTTTTGTGTTTGGAGGAATCTTATGGGAAGTGTAGACCAATGTCAGTTTACAATGGGTCACCAAACACAGGACCATACAATGTAATCCTTCATTGTATGCTCCAAGGTGTTGACTCGTGTGTAGCCTCTCTATTAGGATACACTTCATATTCAAGCTCTAGGACTATGTGAAAATAGTTGATGCTGGTCATCCCTTAGAAGCAGAAAAAGTTCTGTCAAGAAAATTTCCTAAGTAAAGTACTCGAGTAGTTCTATACTTACTCGAGTAAGTTACTGAGTTCATACTCGAGTAATAATACTCTTACTCGAGTAGTTAATATATATCCCGGGTAGTCAAATTATGGCTCTCGAGTAGTTAAAACAACTACTCGAGTAGTTTCCTTTCACCTCTCGAGTTTACATAAATATTTCTTCTCAAAGTTTTCTAAGTTAAATACTTGAGTAGTACTGTATAGTACTCGAGTAGTTTTACCTTCTTACTCGAGTAGTCTTAGTCATGTACTCCAGTAGTTCATCTACTACTTGAGTAGTCCAGAATTAATACTCGAGTAACCCAGAATTTCATTCCAGAAAATTTCTCTAAGTGAATTACTCGAGTAGTCATCTCTATATACTCGAGTAGTTCTATTCGTCTCGAGTAGTTCAACTTCTATACTCGAGTAGTGTTGTTTTCCGGTTTCAGAAATTTGCTAAGTCATTGTCTCGAGTAGTTTCTTATATACTCGAGTAGTTCATTCAGATATACTCGAGTAGTATTTCTTATACTCGAGTAATCTTCTCCACCTCTCGAGTAAGTACTCAAGTACTCGAGTATATTATTCTTGTTACTCGAGTAACTGATTCCTTGAACTTTTTTTTACTCGAGTAGTTGACTCCATGTACTCGAGTAATCATCTCATTCTCTCTCGAGTAGTTTTTCTTATATACTCGAGGAGTCATCTTCTATCTACTCGAGTAGTGCTGCATGTACTCGAGTAGTCTGTTACATCTCGAGTATTTTACTTTGACTTTTCCGAAAATTCTTTAAGTCCAGTCTAAAGGTCTTATTCATAAACTTTGACGTGATTGGTCCACGTGTCTAAACTGACTGTGTTCTCCTCGAGAGTAATAGGTCAATAAAAGACCGGTAGGACAGTCACAAACTGACTGTTCTGGTGACCAGCGGGACTTGAGGTAGGCCAACTGGCTGTCCTGAATGGCGGTGGGGTTTGTAATCAACGCATCATCCTCCCCCACAAGGTGCTTAATGGAATTTCGACGGCCCTAAATCACCACCGCTCTATGGTAAAAGGTGGTGTTGGCCTCCCCGTGTAGCAGGTGTTGTAGCTGGGATTTTCGCTTCCATAACCTCTACGGAAAACAAACCATCTGACCGAAAGAACGTGCCTATACATGGAGGTCGGCCAGCCCAACAACTAAGAGGCCCCCGAGAGTAGATTCCCGGGCAAAAGAAATCACCCACCTCCTCCTTGTTCTACCAAAGCAGGTCATGATGGGTTTTGAAGAGTAGCCATTGTAGTCCTTGCAACTCGGTCCGAAATCCTCGAATCGGAAAGGGTAGCAAGGAGCGCTTAGTGGCACCTCTGGGTCAAGCAAGAGGGAGCAATGATTGGAATCAGTTCTCGCCAGATGGTGAAGGGTAGCTTCAGGAACTGTTGCATCACGAATCAAGAAGCCATATCATGGTCAATATGTGAGAACACATGTTCTCTGCCTCCTTGATTGTTACAGTAGATAAATAAAGTCATGTTCAATGATTGGAATCAGTTCTCGCCAAACGGTGAAAGGTAGCTTCAGGAACCGTTGCATCCGGAATCTAGTGGCCAAGTCATGGTCAATATGTGAGAACACGTGTTCCCTACTGTTGTGCAATTGGCACCTGCCCGCGAGTATGGAACTCGTCGCGGACAATAACAACGGAAGCGTATTTTTGAGCAAATAGTGGCGTGCGCCAATCCTATAAAAGTTCTTGTCTAAACCGACAAACCCAAATCTAAGAACAACGATTATTCTCAAAAGACTATTTCTAAAACAATTTCTGTTTCCTCTTTCTTCTCCAAGAAACGAAATCCGGTGCCGCCGCCGTCGCTGATTCCCGACCGGCTAGGGTTTCATCTTTTGAGGATTCAGATCCAGAAGGCTCTCCAGATCGATATTTGCTCAACTCATCATCCTCTGATTAGATCGATTGTGAGAAGCCAAGAAGGTTCAGATCCATTCTTCTCGAGATTTCTCTTCATCATTCTGATAAAGCCGCAAAGCCTAGAAGAATAAATTTCTGGTCGACTGTTGCAGATTTGAATAAGGAATCACTGTTTGTATTTCTTTACAAAGTTTATTTCATTATAGTAGGAGAAATTTCTCCGAGTGTAGGAGCTTTTGACTCTGAGATTGTAGGAAGCTTTATCTTCCGAGTGTAGATTCGTTTTGTGGATCGAGATTGTAGGAACGTTGTTTCGAGGGTAGAATTGATTCTCAATCCGAGATAGTGGGGTAGCCGAGTCTAGTGTATTGCTCGATCGGTGAGGGAAAGTGGATGTACCCATGGTTGGGGAACCACTATAAATCTTGTCTCGTCTGTGTTTTATTGGTAGATGGATCTGTGCTTTGGTTTGTAATTTTTTATTCCGCAAAAAGACGCACAATTCACCTATTCACCCCCCCCTAGGTGATTTAGGTAGGCAACTATAAACTTTCACTAATCGCCCACCACAAACTCCATATTTCAGTATTTAGTGTTATAGTATTTCGCCTGCCTATCTTGGGCTACCAATAGCCTTTCTCGAATAGAGTGTATGGTCTTATTAGCCTCTTCGACTTCATTATGCTTATAAAGTTTTGACTCGCATGTTTCCGCCCAAGCTAACGGTGTACCGCACTTCCTACCATATAAAGCTTTAAAGGGCATCATCTATATACTAGCTTGATAGCTATTATTATAGGCAAACTCAATCATATAGAGGTGATCTTCCCACCTCTTCCCAAAATCCAGGGCACACATTTGGAGCATATCCTCAATCGTTCTATTGGTCCTCTCGGTCTGACCATCCAATTGCGAATGGAAGGCCGTACAGAATTTTAACTTGGTACCCAATAGCTGGTGGACTAGCCTCCAATCACCTGAAGTAAAACGCTCATCTCGGTCGCTGACGATGCTACGGGGCACGGCGCGTAATCGTACAATGTTATCCATGTATATTTTCGCCAATTTTTCCACTGAATCGTCCTTTCAGTTTGGTATGAAGTGCGACACTTTCGTTAATCGGTCAACGATCACCTACACGACATCGTTTCCACCCTGAGATCTCGGCAGTCCATGCACGAAATCCATAGAAATGTCGTCGAACTTCCACACCTGGATTGGTAACGACTTCAGGAAACTGCCAGGTTTCTGGCTTTCAGCTTTTTTTAGGGAGCAAGTCTGTCATTTTGCCACGTAATGGGCTATATCTTTCTTCAAACCTGGCCACCAGAAAAACTTCTCCATATCCTTGTACATTTTTGTGCTCCCTGAGTGAATTGAATATTTCGTAAATTGTGCCTTATACAACAATTCTTCACGTAATTTACCTCATTTGGGACACATAAACGACCATCTTTCCGCAAAAGGCCATCTTCCTAGGAGAATTGGGCATTTAACCCATCCACTACATATCATTGTAGACTCTCATTGAGTTCTGTTGCTCGTCAAACCCTGTCTGCAAGGTCATATTGTACCTCCGTCCAGTTCAGGCACGCATTTGCAGTAGTATTCTTGTCCACACAAGAGATGTCTAAGTCCTCCAACTCCTGGATTAGATGCTCATCATGCATCTGCAACCAACTTGCCGTTGTCGGAGTCCTACGACTCAAGACATCTGCGACCACATTTCCCTTCCCGGGAGTATAATGAATCTGGAAGGTGTAGTCCCCGAGGAACTCCATCCACCTCCGCTGTCGCATGTTTAGATCCTTCTGATCTAGAAGATACTTAAGGCTCTTATGGTCCGTGAAGATGTACACTTTCACGCCATATAAATAGTGACGTCATAGTTTGAGTGCAAATATTACCTCCACCAACTCCAAGTCGTGGACAGGATAGTCCGCTCATGCACTTTCAACTGGCATGAGCCATAAGCTATCACTTTACCAAACTGAAGAAGAACGCAGTCTAAGCCGCTTCCCGATTCATCACTATAAATTTCATAGTCGTTCGAACCACACGACGACGTCAGGATTGGCGCGTAGTCAGGCGACCTTTCAGCTCCTCAAAAGCTCGTGCGCACTCCAGTGTCCAAACGAACTTCTGATCTTTCCTCGTTAGTGTGGTGAGAAGCAAGACTATTCACGAGAAGTTCTATACGAAGCGCCTGTAGTTGCCCGCAAGTCCAAGGAAACTCCAGACATCAGCCACAGAAGACAAAACTGGCCACTCCTGTATCGCAACTATCTTTGTAGGATCTGCCATAATTCCTCCCCATTTACTATATGGCCAAGAAAGGCCACCGACGACAGCCAGACCTCATACTTTGAGAACTTAGCATAAAGCTTATTTCTTCTCAGGGCGTGCAACACCATCTTCAAATGGTTTGCATGATCTTCTTCAAACTGAGAGTACAGAAAAATGTCGTCAATAAAGACGATGACAAACAAGTCCAAGTACTCTTGGAATGTTCGGTGCATTAGGTCCATGAATACCGATGGCGCATTTGTTAGTCCAAACGACATTACAGTGAACTCGTAATGACCATAGCATGTACCAAATGCTGCCTTCGAAATATCACATTCCCGAATCCTCAGCTGATAATAATCAGACTTTAAATCTAGCTTTGAGTAGACTGTTAATCCCGCTAGCTGATCAAACAAGTCTTCAATCTGTGGAATCGAATACTTGTTCTTTTCCTTCAGCTTGTTCAACTCTCGATAGTCAATACATAAGCATTTAGTGTGTTGAGTTCAATCAACGCTTTATGGCGCTCACTCAATGCTTTCCCGCTATCGGCCAGGCGATATCCACTATCTCCCTGCGTTAATAAAACAAGTAGCTCACTCAACTCTTCGAGGGCTTGAGTGCATCGAGCTCACTCAATGCTTTATGTTATCGAGTGTCATCACTATTGCTGCCTGTGATACCCACTATCACTTGGCGATAGCGACAAACAATTTTGCTGTCAAAGTTAGGGTGTTACATTGCTCACATCCAGGAGTACACGGGATTGTACGTTAGGGCCTGGGCTGTGGGTACGACCACCCCCAGAAGTGGCAAGACTGGCCTCTGTCACCGACAGCCACATCGGTGAGGCCCGTGGTGCTAGCTACCCTCTAAAACAAAAGCGGTCCATACAATGTCGACATAGGGTGTTTTGCGCGGCTATGAATGTCTGCGATATGTACACGACTGTGAATGCCTGTGATGGGATATGGGTTGTGAATACCTTATGTGTTGATGTGCTGGTGGAGCCCTTAGTATAATTAATATTATTGTTGTTGCCACTTCAGTTATATTATGCTACTCTACCTTTACCGTTGCTCCTAGCTTAAAAATATGAAATGTCGTGCTAACTCTCTCATGCTTCAGTTATCTTATACTGCTGGGTGCGTGTGTGCTCGTCCCCAGGATATGGATCCAGGGAGGGGATTTGTTTCTACTTAGCTCGGTGACTAACGGTTATTTAATTAACCATTCACAGGAAACGGTTCCCGTAGTGATACCCTGTCGTAGGAGAATTCGACGGCAGTTAGGACTACTAAAGCCGATGCACCACTGACGTCTCCAGAGTTTCTAGACGTGAGTGCCAGTGAATAGGATAGAGAGAGTGAGGAGTTATATGTAGAACTCGTACATCCTGCGAGCTTATATAAGAACCTAGGCTATGACCTTGTACTCATATAACTATATATGATGTTATATATATTGGTGTTGTCCTGTTAATGCTTCCGCAAATATCTGATGTGTTGTGAAGGTTGTGGTTCTAGTCAAGCACTAGGTGGATGTATTGAGCAAGTAAGATCCCCTCCGGCCCGACCCGACTAAAGTTTTGGGGGGGCCTTACACACCTGCCTTATGCGAGCTCGGGACTCCACCTGGATCCTTTCACGCACGAGCGGGCAGTAGCGACGGACTGCCGAGGCGAGCTAGAGTCAGGTGGGCCCTCCTGCAGCAGGCCTCGAAGGGGCCAGCTGGCCTCGTCGCTCCCCGCAGCGAAATAAGATGAAGGAGACGGTGGTCTCCCGGGGGGACTACAACAACAACAACAAGTTCGGGGGAGAAAATAACAACAATAAATTTATGTAAGCTCGCCGGAGAGCACCCCTGAGGGATCGCCAGCGATCTCCCTGAAGGACTCACCAGAGAAGGACCTTGAGGGTGACGAGCCCTCTTCCACTACTGTAGCGGAAGCTGCGGGCCATGAGTCGGGCCTGCTGAAGAGCCACCCCCTCTTCGGCTTTGGGAAAAATCAAAATATTCGGTCGGCGAGCTGATGGTGCGGTGGGATGAGCAGACCCACAGGGTCTCCATCTCATCACTCCATCCCTCATGGATGGAGGGTCAACCCGCCTTCGGGAATGCCTACGCACCGGGCTTCGTCCTGTACGGGCGCGAGGATGTCGAGGCTTACAAGAACCTCACCCTTCGACAGCTCGGTCGCGAGGGTCTATAGCCCCAGATGCAAGCCTTCGAGCTGCACCGCATGGTGCTCCGTCGTGGCTTCAACCCCAACCACCAGCTGCTAAAGGCCAGCAGTAGCACAACCTCGCCAAGGATAACATCGCCGACCTGACAGGGAGAATAAAGATCGTCGAGAACCTCCTCGCAAAATCCGCTGGAGGGATGGTAAGTGCCGGCTATCCCCTTCTTCTTTCCCTTAGGATTTTTTCTAGCACAATAATCTTACCATGCCTTTCTTCCCAGGATGCCGAGGCTACGGATAAACTGCGAGCTCACACCGCCGAGCAGGAGGCTTGCGCCGCCGAGTAGGATAAGAAGAATAACAAGCTGTAGGAGGAGAATAAATGGCTCAGGAATGAGCTGACTCGGCAGACTAACATCTTATTCCCTCAGTCTGCCGGCGAGAGAAGCTCCCCCCCCCCCAATGGCAAAAGGTATATTGCAAGGCCTAGGTCGCCAAGAGATTACAGATCAACACCATCAACACCGCCGACTGCACCTTGCAGATGATGAAAGACATGCAGGTGTTGGTGGATGTATGCGAGGAGATCACCTCAAGGGACTTGGTGCCGAACATGTTCCCACCGGCTACCCCTCCCAGCGAGAAGGACGAGATCATCGACTCGCTCTTCAAAGGCGGTGAGTACAAGGACGGCCACACATCTGGAGGGGAGGGCGAGGAGGGCCATCCATCTGGAGGGGAGGGCGAGAGCTGAATCGCGCCTCCCTATTGATTTTTATTTTTCCTGTAATTCTCTCTCCCCCTCTTATAACCTCGTCGAGGTGAGCTCACCATTTTGTAATAATATGTTAATGAAAAGAGTTTGACCCACATGTTTCTATCCCCCATGTTGGATCCCTAGTTGATTTGGGCTAGGTTCACTAGCTTAGGATGTGACCCAACATGTATAGCCAGGGTCAAATTTGTGTCCTAGAGTCTAAGCCAAGTCCTTAGAGTCAACTTCAGATGGACCAGATATCAACAAGACCATCAGAGACTCAAGACTTAGAAGATTTCAAGACAACGTAAAATTAGTTCGACGTTCGTCGAACTCAGTTCGACGAAAGGCCTTCTGAGCTTGACGATCTTGAGACATTTCTCTGTGCTGAGCTCGGCGTTCTTTCTTCTTTGTTCGACAAAGACTGAGATACTTCAACAAACTAAAGTCAGGGTAACTCCAAATTTTTCTAAGTCCAACTTCAGGCTTTGGTCGACGAACAAGATTCTGAGCTCGATGAACTTGGACCTCAAGTTCACAACTTCTCAGGTCGACGAAGTCAACTTCTCAGGTCGACGAATTCAGTACTCTGCTCGACGATTTCTAGTCTACGATTTGAATCCTTCTCAGTCAGAGACTTCTCATATTCCAAGTCCACAATCATTCTTTGGTAAACGAATTTGGATCTCTGTTCGACGAATAATGATTGATTGTGATGATTATCTGTTCGACGAATGTGTTTGTCTATTCGACGAATGAAGATTGTCAGTTCGACGAAGATTGAAGCAGAATTGACAAGACTCCCTTGAAGAATAATTGCTATTATCTGGTCGACGAACTCATCAGCTCAGCTCGACGAACTGTGAACTCAGCTCGACGATTCCTGTTCTTCGTTCGACAATTCTAGATTAGGTCTTCTCCAGTTTTCCGTCCCTTTTCTTGGCGACGATTCCTGAGTAATTAATGCTCAATCTTCTCGGAATGTTACCGTTGGAACGAGCATTGATCATGGATTATTACATGCCGTTTTTCCATGGGACAGTTAGGGAAATCATTGATTGTCGCTTCTTTCCCAGGTCGACTGCAATTACTGCTCAAGGTTTCAAATTAAGAATGTTCTTCAGTCAGTCTTTAGTAAGTCAGAGAAGAAACAGATTGAGTAGTCATACAGACACACTGACAGATGTCGTACTCAAGAACAATCTTACAGAAATCAAAAGTTCTTTTTTGCAATCAGCCTAGGCCAGAGAACATCATCAAGAAGAAGAAGAACATTCAATCACTATCAAGAGTCTTCTTCCTTCAATCCTACAGGACAACTTCAGAAGGACAACAATCTCTATATGTCAAAGAAATTCCTGAAGCAATCTCTGGTCAAGGCAATCAGTCTTTGAAGACCTATCACCCTGAAGTAGTGCTCCAGTATTCTTGATCCATTCAAGATCTCGGGGGGAGAAATCTGCTGAAATCAATCCACAAGTCTTCTCAGTTGTTGTTGAGAAAGAGAAGACCCCATCACCCATTTTTCCATTCTCTATACAGGGTTTTAATTCCCTTCAAAATTATTGCTGGTTGCAAGTCTCCTACCAAAAGAGTTGAGGTTTTGGTTTTTGAGCAACTGAACAAAAGCTCATTGTTGTCAGGCACCTGATCAAAAACCTGAGTGGATTCCT
Organism: Platanthera guangdongensis; assembly: GCA_039583875.1. NCBI lineage: Eukaryota > Viridiplantae > Streptophyta > Magnoliopsida > Asparagales > Orchidaceae > Platanthera > Platanthera guangdongensis. Next base: position 233,295,888 of record CM077153.1, read on the forward strand.
ACCAGGGTGGTAGAAGAGTGGATGTACCCAGGTTGGGGAACCACTACAAATTTCTTGTGTTGTCTGGTTGCCCTTTTTCTTTTGTTTGGCTGTGTTCTGTGATTTACTAGGTTGCTGTGCTTATTATTTTATTTGCTAACCTGTTCACCTAGGATTAAAACAAAAGTTATAAAGATTTTTGGTAGAGAGCACAATACTCTATTCACTCCCTATCTAGAGTATTTCAGATCTAATCTTCACTTTCAATTGTTATCAAAGCGAGGTTGGTTAATCTACCACACCTTGAGAGGTTAATTTGATGTACAGGCTAACACCTGAACCATAAAGATTCCTCTTGTTAGATCTGATTGTTTTGTTTCCTTTATTAGATTTATTTCTTCACAGAAATGGCTCAAAATAAAGATTATACAAGCATCAGACCTCCAGTATGCAATCTTAACAGATTTGCCATCTGGAAGGCAAGAATCAAACTATACATGAATTCTATTGATGAAGATATTTTTGCTTCCATCTTGACATGAGTACCTCCAGCACCTGCAGCTTCTACAAGCACCTCTACAAGAAAGCCAAAATTGCAGATGCAAAGGCAATGAACATCTTGGCTCAGACTATGTCAGATGACATATTTCAAAAGGTGGCTGAGTGCACCTCAGCTAAGGCCATTTGGGACTCCCTCAACCAAATGGTAGCTAGTTCAGCTGATGAAAGGAAAGACAGGAGATCAAATCCCATATCCCTGTATGAGAATATTAAGAAGGATGAGGCTGAATCAGTTGCTGAAATGTACAATAGGTTGAGCTCAATCATCAATGAGCTTAAAACCTTGGATAAAGACCCTGACAGAGGTGAATGACAAAATCTTGATGTGCTTCCCTAACTCTTGGGACTTAAGAATCTGGCCTATCAAAGAAGCTAGAAGCCTAAATGAGATATCAACTGAATCTCTACTAGGCAAATTAAAGTCTTATGAGCAGTTGATTAAATCAAGAGAAGCAGCAGAACAGAAGTCTATAACTCCAATTAGAAAAGATCACAGTATAGCTTTCAAAGTACCAGAGGAAAGTGAGACCTCAACATCAAATGAAGAACTAATGAGCCTCTTTGCAAAAAGATTTTATAAGATGGCTAGAAAGGACTTCAGAAGGAAATCATCCAGGCAGGATGATAAGCCCAGATTTGACAAGACACCAACCAAGGAGGTTGTGTGCTTTGGATGTAGAAAGTCTGGACACTACATCTCTGAATGTCCAGAAAACTAGAAGAAGGAGAAAAGCATAGAAAAGGACTCCAGGAGAAAACACAGCAGCAGACCCTCCTCCAGCAAGTACAAAAAGAGAGACAAGGGCTTTGTTGCTGAAACATGGAGTGATACTGAAGAAGAATCATCCTCCTCCAGCTCAAGTGAAGAAGAGGAATAAGCAAGATCCAAGGAGGTTTGTCTTATGGAAATTGATGCCTCCAGGAGCAATTCAGGATTAGAAAGTGAATCTGAAGATGAGGCAGCCTCAGAGTCAGAGGCAGATCAGGTTCTTTCAAGTTTTAATTTTAATTCTGATTCATTGAAAATTGAATTCAAGGCTATGTGTTTAGACTTAATTAGTTCAGAAAAGGAAATAAAAACCCTTAGAGAAAAACTAGGAAAACTTGAATCTGTTAACTCAGAAAATATTAAACTAAAAGATCAACTAACTTTAGCACATGAGCAGATAATTAAATTAAAATCTGATTTATGTGAGGCCAAACAACTTGAGCAATCTCTCAATGGAAGAAGTCTCAAGCTGATGGACATAACAAGCACAGTAAATGCCAGATTAAATGGCAAGCTGGGCTTGGGTGCATCATCAGGTTTGCCCCCCATAATTAAGAAAAATATTCTTACCACACCCATTAAATTTGTTTCTGCCAAGGGAAAAGAGAAGATACCCATAGACAAGAGCAATACAAGTCAGAAAATAGCTAATAAAAATAAGGTTCAGCAGCATTCGTCGAACCCAGATCGACGAAATGTGGCCCGTTCGTCGAACCTAGATCGACGAACGTTGAACGCAAACTTCAGTTATAACAATTCGTCTAACTGCGATCGACGAACTTTGTATGGTTCGTCGAGCAGAGGTCGATGAACATGGGGCACATAAAATGACTATTGCCATTCTCTGAACAGAGATCGACGATCTCAGCCCTATTCATCGAACTCTGCTCGACGAACTTACAAGAATTCATCGAACCCAGAAGGACCAAACATAAATCATTTCTCCTACAGAAATTCTAAGCCAACTAATAAGACATTCAATCCAGTAGCTGATTGGGTTATTCCACCTAGGAGATATCACCCCTTAGGTTATAAATCTCAACCTACTTTGTCAGTTATATCCAGCCTTTCATTTCAACCAAATAAAGGACCCAAGGTAACCTGGGTCAAGAACAATTGAGTTTTGTTTTTCATTACAGGTACAGCTGAAGAGTTGTCTAAGGGTAAGTCAGACCTGGTACTTGGACAGTGGTTGCTCCAAGCATATGACAGGCAGCAAGGACAATCTATCTAATTACATGTCCAAGTTAGGACCAAAGGTGATCTTTGGTGACTCAAATAGTGGCCAGTCTGAAGGATATGGAGTAGTAAAGATTGGAACAGTTACTTTCAAGAGAGTAACATATGTAAGAGGACTCAAACATAACCTAATATCCATAAGCCAATTATGTGATGAAGGTTATCAGGTACACTTTAACTCTACCTCCTGTTCTATTATTAATAATGAAAACAAAACTGTTTAATTAGAATTAGACAAGGTAACAAATATCTAGTAGACTTTATTTCTACAAAAACTGATGTTTGTTTACTCAATATCACTAGTAACCAAAATGAGTTGTGGCATAAAAGATTAGGTTATGTAAACCTTAAAAATATAGCTAGGTTATCTAAAGACAACCTTATTAGAGGCTTACCTTCTGGCCCCTACAAGAAGGAAAACCTATGCAGGGCTTGTCAATTAGGCAAGCAAACTAAAACTAGTTTCAAATCCATTAATAAGGGTGATTCACCTAGGATTTTGTATTTGCTTCATGTGGATCTATTTGGACCCATTACTGTACAAAGCCTAGGAGGGAAGTCTTACACTTTAGTGAATGTTGATGACTTCTCTAGATTCAGTTGGGTGGCCTTTCTGAGAACTAAGTCAGATACATTCAAGGTTCTTATAGATTTTCTCAGGTCCATACAGATTGAGTTCTCTACTCATGTTGTATTGATCAGAAGTGATCATGACACAGAGTTTGAGTCTCTTCTTATGCATGAGTTCTGTGAGAAAGAAGGTATCATGCAGTGCTTCTCAGCTCCTAGAACTCCCCAACAAAATGGGATAGCTGAAAGGAAAAATAGGACACTCATTGAATCTGCAGGTACATTATTGGCAGATGCTTACATGCCTCTATCCTTTTGGGCAGAAGCTGTAAACACTGCTAACTATGTCCTGAATAGAAGCCTTATACATAAGCTGAAAAATAAGACCCCCTATGAATTGCTTAAAGGGAAGAAACCTAAAATCACATATTTTAAAGTTTTTGGTTGCATATGTTATATTCACACAAACAACAAAAGATACATTAGAAAGTTTGAGGCTAAGGCTGAAGAATGGATTTTTCTAGGATACTCCCAAGTAAGCAAGGCTTATAGGGTTTTTAATAAATCCACTCTTAAAATTGAAGAGTCGGTCCATGTATCTTTTGATGAAGCTAACATGTCTTATAAGGAGAAAGAGATTTCTATCAATAGCTCTTTCCAGGTTCCACAACTGTGTGAGTCTATGGATGGACTAAACCTTACCCAAGAGGTGTCAACCCATCCTTCTCCACAGGTTGCTGAAGACAGTGAAGAAGAAATTCAAGTGGAAGTGGCTGAACTTCCTCCAACAGCTAATAACATTCCTCAAGATGAATTAATTATAGAAGTTGTTGCTGAACAAACTCCACCTACTGATCTTGTCACACTTAGAGATCACCCCAGATCTCAAGTGATTAGAGACATTTCAACAGGTGTACAGATAAGGCAGCAACTCAACCAAGACTTGATGCATGCCTGTTTTCTCACTCAGATTGAACCTCTCTCTATCCATGAAGCTGAGCAAGATCCCCACTGGATCATTGCAATACAAGAGGAACTAAATCAGTTTGAGAGATGTAGAGTTTGGGATTTGGTTCCAAGACCTCATAACTACCCAGTTATTGGAACCAAATGGGTCTACAGAAACAAGCTAGATGCTCAAGGAAATATTGTGAGAAACAAGGCTAGGCTTGTTGCACAAGGCTACAGGAAATAGGAATGAATTGACTATGACCAAACCTTTGCCCATGTTGCAAGGTTAGAGGCTATAAGAATATTCCTTGCCTATGCAGCTCACAGGAGATTCAAAGTTTTCCAAATGGATGTCAAGAGTGCATTTTTGAATGGAGTGCTTCAAGAAGAGGTTTATGTGGAACAACCTCCAGGTTTTATCTCTCTAACTCAACCCTCTTTTGTATTTAAATTGCATAAAGCTCTCTATGGTTTAAATCAAGCTCCAAGAGCTTGGTATGAGACCTTAGCAAGCTTTCTTTTAGAGCATAAATTTATAAGAGGAACCATAGATAAAACTCTTTTCACTAGACATCATAAGGACCAAATTTTGTTAGTACAAATATATGTGGATGACATCATCTTTGGGTTTACTGATCCCAAATTATGCAAGAGGTTTGCTGACCTCATGCATTCCAAATTTGAGATGAGTAGCATGGGTGATCTTTCCTACTTCCTTGGTCTCTAAGTGAAGCAGCTCCCTGATGGTATCTTCCTCTCCCAAGCTAAGTATGCTAAAGAGCTTATTAAGAAGTTTGGGATGGGTGATGCTTCAGGAATGAAAACACCTATGGCTACCAATGCTGTTGTGGATTCTGATGCAGCAGGGAAACCTATAGATCAGAAGCTTTATAGGGTAATTGTTGGATCCCTATTATACCTAATAGCTAGCAGGCCTGATATCATGTTTGTCACATGCCTTTGTGCTAGGTTCTAAGTGAACCCCAAAGAATCTCACCTTATTTTCTTAAAAAGAATTTTGAGATATATAAAGAGTTTTCCTAATCTAGGGCTCTGGTATCCTATAGAATCAGAGTTTGAGTTAACTGGATACTCAGATGCTGACTATGCTGGATGCAGAGTGGAGAGGAAGAGTACCTCTGGAACTTGCCAGTTCTTGGGTATGAGACTTGTCTCCTGGTTTTGTAAAAAGCAAACATCTATGTCTACATCAACTACAGAAGCAGAATATATGGCTGCTGGCAGCTACTGTTCACAAATGTTATGGATACAAAACCAACTCCTAGACTATGGTGTCAACTTAAATAATTCAACATTATTTTGTGATAATATTAGTGTTATTGCTATAACACAGAATCTAGTTCACCATAGTAGTACTAAGCATATTGATATAAGACATCATTTCATTAGAGATAGTGTAAACAAAAAGAAAATTAACTTAATTCATATTCCTACTGATTTACAGAGAGCAGACATTTTCACCAAACCCTTGGATGAGAAAAATCATCTGTTCTTTATAAATCAACTGGGAATAATCAATGGAGAAGAGTTAAATTAATTTTTGTCTGCATTCGACGAATTTTCCAGAGTTCATCGAACGGAGTTCGACGAATTAGGGAAAGTTTGAGAGATGCTCGTCGAACGGAGATCGACGAATTCTCTGTGTGGAAACAACTTTCATCAACCGGAGATCGACGAACTTTGCTTCAGAAGATATTTCATCGAACGGAGTTCGACGAACTGTCTTTGTTTCTTCAGGATGAGATCGACAAATTATTTATCTAGAATTTATTTCGTCGACCTCAGTTCAAAGAACTGTTTCTTTTTCGTGGAATGGAGATTGTCGATTCATATTCTGGAAAACCTTATATCTAGGTTTTCTTCGACCTCCATCCCGCGCTTTTTTTTCCTTGCTCTTGATCGCCGTTTTCTATGTCTTTCTTGCAGGTGATCTCAATGGCGATTCCAGCAGGAGATTTAGCCGCAATGAAGTTTGACTCCGGCTTTGATGTCAACTTCGACTCTTTCCAGCACTCAGATCCAATCTTCCTCTACATTCTGGAACTTCTGGAAGAACAAAATCTGAAGAACTTGATGACCACCCGGATAAAGTTGGCCGGAACTGAAATAAGGGAATGTGTTTATACTTCAATCATTTCTGAAGACAATGTCATGATAGGAACAATCGCCAGTAACACCGTCTCCTTAACCCCCGCCGCTTTAACTGAAATTTTTGGTTTGACAACTGGAGAAGAGGATTTAGAGATTGATTCTGAAGAGTTTACTATGTTGCTGAATCTGATGGGTTATGCTGGTGACAACCCTAACAAACTATTGAAAAAACATCTGTCAGAACCTTATAAATTCTTAGCAGATTTGGTGGGTAAAGTGCTACTCGGGAAACATACAGCACACGACTACATCACCATACAACAATTTCTGGTCAAGTGTGCCATTGTCAACAAAAAGCAAATAGACTGTGCACAACTGCTGTTTGATTTGATTAAGAAGAAGAATTCCAAGAAGTAAGTATGTTTTGGAAGGATCCTAGGGATCTTCCTAAAGGAAAAGGCTGTTGAATCCCTGGTCTCCCCGACCATATTCATTAATGCCAGTAAAAGGCTGACTTGTGCCTTATTTGGCAGGTGGGAGAGGACAATCACCAAGCCCACAATGGCTTCTACCTCTTCCACCCCAGCTTCTGAAGGCACCAAGGCTGTTAAAGCCACTCCCACACCTGCTGAGGAGATTCATCCCACTCCACCATCTCTTCCAGCTCCTCTTCCAGCAAAACAACTCCCTTCCTCTCCCATTCCTTCTTCAACTCTTCACCAACAAAAGCATATTCATGTGCCTACTCCACCTCCATCTCCACCCCTTGACATTACTAACATTCCATCTTCCTCTCTTCAAGCAAATCAACAACCAACACCACCTGCTTCACCTCATGACACATCTATTCCTACACCACCACAGTCTCCACTTCCCCCACATTTGTCCTCCAATCCATCTTACACCCTACCCTCAGACACTGCAATGTCAGATGCCACCTTTCCATCCTCATCACCATCCACTCATCATATACATGCCGCTCCTCCCTCCATTCCATCACTAGTTGCTCCCTCCTCCACACCAAATGCAACATCCTCTCCCACTTCTTCATTTGATCCCACTACCATATCCTCTATCCTCACCATCATTAACCCCGTTCTAAAATCCCTTTTAGCAGAGGCCATTACACCTCTTGCTTCCTCCATTCAATCTTTATCTGCCCAGATTTCTGCTCTTTCTGCTGCCCCCTCCTCAGTCCAGGGCCTGGCCTCAGTTCCTACTGAAACCAGGCAGGAGGAGATGTCTGATGATGAAGCAGCAACACCAGCTTCAGATACTTCAGCTCCAGCAGATACTGCAAATTCTCCAGTTAATTTACATGAAGTTTATCCGGATTGTACAGATACAGATTTAACTGATTTTATTAATACTGATATGGATATTGCTGATATGGATATTGCTGTAACTGTTTGTGATTTTATTCTTAATCCCATAGTTAATTTACAAGAATTACTGCAAACTTTTGATACTGTATATATACATTCTCTTCCAGAAGACTTCAATAAGCCATAGTTGGCTTTTGTTCCTTATACATCTCCAATAAGTCCAGCAGTTGTTAAGCAACTCTGTGACAGTTTTGTAATTCATGTTGTTGCTCCAATCTCTACAGTTATTCTAGATGTTATCTCAGCACCAATTTTTGTCATGGATGATTCCCCAATGCCAGATCTGGATGAGTTAATCTTGGCTGATATTGAAGAGGAAAATAAGACAGCAGCTGAAAGCTCTGTCCCAATTGCTTCTGATTCTTGTACAGTTTCTTCTTCCACTCCTGCTGAAACTCTAGTTGTTGAAACTTCAACTTCTGCCCCTGCTACAGAAAATGCTGTCATTGATGATAAAGCTTTAAAAACATTGGATGCTTTATTTGATAACCCTCAGGGTTCTAACAGTGAAGATGATGATGAAGATGATTCAGATGAAGAAGCTTCCAAGAAGAAGAAGCAAGTGTTGTCAAAGAAAAGGAAGGCTCCTCCTCCTCCTGCTCCAAAGCCAAATCCAATAGCTGACACTCCCTACAACATTTTGCATAATGTTACTCCTTATAATGGAATGCCTGCTTGGATGTGGTTATCAAAGAATCGGCAAAAGGAAAGGAAAAGAAGTAGGAGATATTATCCTCAACCAGTACAGAGATATAGAAGAGATCCACCTCCTCCAGCTGTTGGTGCTTCCAGTTCCTCAACTTCAAAGACTGCTCCTGTGCAAACCTATCAAAGACTTCAGAGCAAGTCTTCAGGAGGCTACCAGTATAGGCAATAATCTTCAGGTAATCAACAATCTTCACAGCAACAACAACTTCAACAGCAACAACCTCAACAACAACAGCAGGCAATCAGTCCCAAAAGACCACTTTCTCCTCCTATTCCTTTTGAAGATACTGAAACAGCCAACACTGCAAAAATGGCCAGATTCCAGGAACTGATGGCCTATCATTGATCAATAAAGCAAAGGCTGAAGGAAAGAAAATTTCTGGATACACAACCATGTCAAAGTACAGGAAGGAAGAATTAAAAAGATTTGATAAAGCCAACAAGCTCTTCAATGTTGATGATTACATGAGGCTCCATCCTGAAGCAGTTGTCCCCAGAGCTACATCACTGAAGATCATTGGGGCAGCTGACATGACAATGACTCAGGCATAGGTTTTAGATCCAAATAGAGAAATTATCTTTAAAAAGCTAGGAGATAAGACAAAAGAAGACAAATCTATGCAGAAAAGCCAAATAAGTAATCTTTATTTTGTTTCAATTTCTTTCTGCATTTGTTTTCAAACTATGTTATTTGTTTAAACAAAGCCTATGTACATATATATCTGCTGCATGTGTTAGTAATTCTCTGTCAGATATATTTTTTTTTCTTGCTTTGTTTATCTGTGTATTTATCTATTTTGAGTCTCTTAGAGACCTCACCTAAATAGGGGGAGATTGTTGGATCCCTAGTTGATTTGGGCTAGGTTCACTAGCTTAGGATGTGACCCAACATGTATAGCCAGGGTCAAATTTGTGTCCTAGAGTCTAGGCCAAGTCCTTAGAGTCAACTTCAGATGGACCAGCTATCAATAAGACCATCAGAGACTCAAGACTTAGAAGATTTCAAGACCAAGTAAAATGAGTTCGACGTTCGTCGAACTCAGTTCGACGAAAGGCCTTCTGAGCTCGACGATCTTGAGACATTTCTCTGTGCTGAGCTCGACGATCTTTATTCTCTATTCGACGAAGACTGAGATACTTCAACAAACTAAAGTCAGGGTAACTCCAGCTTTTTCTAAGTCCAACTTCAGGCTTTGGTCGACGAACAAGATTCTGAGCTCGACGAACTTGGACCTCAAGTTCACAACTTCTCAGGTCGACGAAGTCAACTTCTCAGGTCGACAAATTCAGTACTCTGCTCGATGATTTCTGGTCTACGATTTGAATCCTTCTCAGTCAGAGACTTCTCAGATTCCAAGTCCACAATCATTCTTTGGTAGACGAATTTTGATCTCTGTTCGATGAATAATGATTGACAGTGATGATTATCTGTTCGACGAATGTGTTTGTTTGTTCGACGAATGAAGATTGTCAGTTTGACGAAGATTGAAGCAGAATTGACAAGATTCCCTTGAAGACTAATTATTATTATCTTGTCGACGAACTCATCAGCTCAGCTCGACGAACTGTGAACTCAGCTCGATGATTCCTGTTCTTCATTCGACGATTCCAGATTAGGTCTTCTCCAGTTTTTCATCCCTTTTCTTGGCGATGATTCCTGAGTAATTAATGCTCAATCTTCTCGGAATATTACCGTTGGAACGAGCATTGATCATGGATTATTACATGCCATTTTTCCATGGGATAGTTAGGGAAATCATTGCTTGCTGCTTCCTTCCCAGACCAACTGCAATTACTGCTCAAGGTTTCAAATTTCGAATGTTCTTCAGTCAGACTTTAGTAAGTCAGAGAAGAAAAAGATTAAGCAGTCATACAGACACACTGACAGACGTCGTACTCAAGAACAATCTTACAGAAATCAAATGTTCTTTTCTGCAATCAGCCTAGGCCAAAGAACATCATCAAGAAGAAGAAGAATATTCACTCACTATCAAGAGTCTTCTTCCTTCAATCCTACAGGACAACTTCAGAAGGACAACCATCTCTATCTGTCAAAGAAGTTCCTCAAGCAATCTCTGGTCAAGGCAATCAATCTTTGAAGACCTATCACCCTGAAGCAGTGCTCCGGTATTCTTGATCCATTCAAGATCTCCGGGGGAGCAATCTACTGAAATCAATCCACAAGTCTTCTCAGTTGTTATTGAGAAAGAGAAGACCCCATCACCCCTTTTTCAATTCTCTGTATAGGGTTTTAATTCCCTTCAAAATTATTCCTGTTTGTAAGTCTCCTACCAAAAGACTTGAGGTTTTGGTTTTTGAGCACCTGAACAAAAGCTCATTGGTGTCAGGCACCTGATCAAAAACCTGAGTGGATTCCTACCAGGGTGGTAGAAGAGTGGATGTACCCAGGATGGGGAACCACTATAAATTTCTTATGTTGTCTGGTTGCCCTTTTTCTTTTGTTTTGGCTGTGTTCTGTAATTTACTAGGTTGATGTGCTTTTTATTTTATTTGTTAACCTGTTCACCTAGGATTACAGCAAAAGTTGTAAAGATTTTTGGTAGAGAGCACAATACTCTATTCACCCCCCCCCCCCCTCTAGAGTATTTCAGATCTAATCTTCACTTTCACCCCCTTTTTTTAAACTTACTGCAATGTACTTGCCCACGAGCTGCCCTCCTCCATAGAGCGACTTCACCAGGGTGGAGCGAGCCGTTAGAATAAACTTTAGGATTCGTACCCACGGAGACACCTTGACAGCTCGCCGACCCCGGATAGTCAAGTGGCAGGTTACTCGCCGCGCTAAGCTCGCGACAACCCAGCTCGCCCGCGTCAAACTGAAGTTGTTAGAAATTTTCAAATAAAATATTATGAGGGTAGAAATATACCGTCGAGCTCCACCTCTTCTCACCTTCTTGAGTGGATGCCGAGATCCCAACTTGCCATCCTTTTCACTATCTTTAGATATTTATCTCACGACAATTGGGATGACCGCTTGCCGAGCTAGGTCTGCGTATGCTCGACTCGCCTGTGATGACTCTTCTTCTTTAAGACGACAAAATTTCACAATTTTACAAGTAAAATTTTGGCTGGATGAACTGTAACTGCTGATAGTAGTCTCAGCTTGTTGAACTGTCGAGGTCTCGTCTCGCCCTTACCGGCTTGCCGACCTGCCGAGCTCAACTTGTCATGCCTGTGATTTTTGCCTCTGAAGTTCGAATGTCTGGGTCCCGGCTTTAGATATCATTATGTCCGCCGATAACCCCAGCCCTGCCAGCTAGATGGGAGCCTGACAGCGACAGCCTCCCGGGACCTAACCTCAGAGCGAGAAGAACTTTCTATCCACCAATTTTTGGACACTACCACCAGCCTAATCAGCTAGGTGAGAGCCTGATAGCGGGTGTTGAGCATCAACTGGTCTCAGCCCTCCTGGGTCATAACGACGTCACTTGAGGATCTCGGCCCTGCCAGCTAGGTGGAAGCCTAGCAGCGGGAACATCTCAGGACCTAACCCCAGAGCGAGAAAACTTTCCATCACTTAACCTTCGGGCGCTACCACTGGCCTAATCAGCTAAGTGAGAGCCTGATAGTGGGCATTGATCATCAACTGGTCTCATCCCTCTAGGTTAATAACGTCATCACCTGAGGATCCCGGCCTTGCCAGCTAGGTGGAAGCCTGACAGTAGGAGCATCTTTGGACCTAACCCCAGAGTTAGAAAACTTTCCATCACTTAACCTCTAAGCGCTACCACTGGCTTAATCAACTAAGTGAGAGCCTAACGGTGGGTGTTGAGCATCAACCGATCTCAGCCCTCCAAGGGCATAACGACGTCACCTGAGGATCCCGACCTTGCTAGATAGGTGGATGCCTGGCAGTGGGAGCATCTTGGTACCTAACCCTAGAGTGAGAAAACTTTCATCACTTAACCTTCGGGCGATATCAACGACCCAATCAGCTAAGTGAGAGCCTGATGGCAGGTGTTGAGCATCAACCGGTCTCAGCCCTCCAGGGTCATAAAGACGTCACCTGAGGATCCCGGCCCTGTCAGCTAGGTGGAAGCCGGGCAGCGGGAGCATCTTGGGACCTAACCCTAGAGCAAGAAAACTTTCTAGGCCGAGCTCCAGCCCTACCAGCTGGGTAGAAGCCTGGCAGTAAGGGCATTTCAGGACTTTGCCTCATAAATACTGGTAACAAACTTGATATGCAAAAGAGTTGGAGTATCAAAATATTTCATATTTATTGAGAGAATGGATGTACATATGTTCATAGGTAGAAATGCTTCAAGACATCACCACTCCAGGTGTGACTTAGGACCTCGCCTTCCATATTTCGAAGGCAATACCCCCCCACCCCCCCCCCACCCCCCCCCCCCCACCCACCGACCTTAGTGCTTCTTGGACAATGTACGGGCCTTCCCAGTTGGGGATAAGCTTCCCCACTGCGGCTGACCTTCCTGCCACATCCACCTTCTTCAGGACCAAATCCCCTTTCGCGAACTATTTGACCCTGACGTGCTTGTCAATAGTACTTATCCATTCTCTATTTCATCTCTTCCTATCGGATGGTGGAGAGACCACGCAGCTCCTCCACCATGTCAAGGGAGAGCCGCAACCCCTCCTCATTTTCGGCTTGTCATTCCACCTTGCCTGTTTCTGCCTCGACCACCCGAGGCATCTGGACCTTGAACTCTATTAGAAGCATGACCTTGCATCCATGGGATAGCTTGAAGGGGGACTCTCACGTGGCCATGTTGGGAGTGGTTCTAAGGGCCCAGAGAATCGAAGGGAGCTGCTCTAACCAGCTACCCTTTAAATTCTCCACTTTGTTCTTGAGGAGTTTGACGATGATCTTATTTGCCGCCTCCACCTGCCCGTTGCTCCTGGGATGGTGGATTGAGGCAAACCTGAGGTAAATCCTAAGCAATTCGCAAAAACTGATGAACTCGACGCTGGCAAATTGAGGCCCATTGTCCGTGACAATGGCCTGCGACAACACGTGCCGACAGATGATCTCCCCCCCCAAATAAAGTTCTTGATAACCTAGGAGGTCACCTTGGCTAGCGCCTTCAGTTCCAACCATTTAGAAAAATAGTTGATCATGACAAGCAAGAACCTCCTCTGCCCGCTGGCCTGAGGGAAAGGTCCTACCAATTCCATCCCACAAATGGCGAGGGCCAGGGGGCCATGATACTTCTGAGGTGCTGAGCCGGTTGAAGTTGGAGGGGGCAAACAGTTGGCACTTGTAGCATTTCCTTGTGAATTCTGCAGCGTCCGGACTTAGGGTCGGACAGAAGTACCCCTGTCTGACTATTCTTCCTTCCAAGGTTCTACTCCCTGAGTGGCTTCCGCACTCCCCTGAATGGATCTCTTCCAAGATCCTCTGAACCTCCATCTCGGCCACACAATGCGCCAGCATCCCTGAGAGAATCTTCCGGTACAACTGCTCGTTGCGCATTAGGTAATATGCCAACTTATGCTTGAATTTCTTCTTATCCATCCCTTCCGGGAACGCCCCTGTAAATATGAATGTTGCGAAAGGATCTATCCATGAGGGGTGTTGGTCCACCTCCATCAGCTCCCCCTCCTGGATGGATGGACAGAACAGGTCGGTGATGGTCCCCCCTGCCCGGGGACCATGCTTGGACAGTTGAGCAACCTGCTCATTCTCCTACCGCGACACATGTTGGATTGGGAAGGTCTGGAACATACTGATGACCCCTTTTACCTTTGCCAAGTATAACTAGAGAGTTGGCTCCCTTACCTCAAACTTCTCATTGATCTGTGAGGCCACCACTAGGGAGTCAGTGAGGACCTCTACATCGTGCACCCCCAACTCTCTGGCCAGGCGCAATCCTGCTATCACAACCTCGTACTCGACCTGATTGTTAGTGATAGGAAAGTGTACCACCATCGTTTGCTCGATCCTCGTTCCCTGGGGGCCCTCCAAGATCGCCCCACCCCCAAGGAATGTCTTCCTGAAGTGCCGTCTACCATTACCTTCCAGGAAACTGGGTGAATGAGTTATGTCCCTACTACCTTGACCACATAGTCAGCGTGGAAGTCAGCCATCGCTTCAGCCTTGATCGAGAGGCGGGGAATGAAGGAGATATCGAATTCACTCAGCTCCACCGACCATTTTGCCAACCTGTCTGAATGCTCCACCCCCTCGAAGATGTTGCGGAGGGGATGGTCAGTCGTCACTCGGGTGGAGTTTGCTTGGAAATAAGGTCGGAGCCTCTGGGCCAAGATGACCAGAGCTGAACTTGTGAGGTGAAGGAGTCTATCAAAGGTAGAACTGAACTTAGCTTTGAAAAACTAGTCACTATCCTCTTCTCCCTCTCTAGCAGCTCTTCCGGGTCTATTATTCTATTTTCCTTTTACTCAATGATGTCTAACTGAATGAAGGAAGTTACTTCTAGTTCATTGATTTCCTTCAACTTCAGATCCAGTAGGGAAGCTGAGTCTGCATGCTGGGAAGCAGCAAGCTGAAGAGAAGAAATCTCCCTAGCCTGCTTCTTAGCCAGCAACTTGCTTTCCTTGAAAGCATTTAGCAAGACACCATACTTGTCAATAATAAAATTGACATCTTACTCAGATTCAAAATCTCCTTCATCACTTGATGAATGAGCTTCAGAATCTGGGCTGGTCTCATAGCCTGACTCAAAAGAAGATTTAGACAAAGAATGTACCTCTTGTTTATCAGGCTGATCCTGTCTGGATTCTTCATCAGTCCTATCCATCAGCCCATACCAGCAGCTATCTTCATCCACTTCTTTGTCCACCTCTGAATCACTATCTGTCTATGAAAGAGGGGCCCTGATTTCTATCCTGGCAGTAGGATAGACTTCATCTTCTACAACAGCAGCTAGCCCAAAGTAGGCTTTCCCTTCTTCCTCTTCTTCTAATTCTGATGAGGAAGAGTCAAACCGGCTCTTCTTTTTCTTAGCAATGAAGGTTTTCTCCTTCTTGCCCTTGTGCTGGTGAAGGTGCTTCTTCTCTCCATCCTATCTTCTCTTTACTGGGCAGCCAACTACAACATTCCCTGGCTTGTTGCAGCAATAACAGATGATATTTGCAGAAATCTGTCTACTAGGTTTTGAACTATACATGTCCTCCTTGGAGGATTTTTCCCTATGGTGAGAGGAGGTGGAAGGCCAGCTCTTCCAATGCTTCTTTTCATGAATTTTTAGAACTATCTGGAGAAGACAGCAAAGTCCTCATCAGACATGTGGCAATCTGATGTGCTTGACTCTGAGGCATCTGAGTCAGACTCAGTATCCCTCATTTGTGGAGAAGGAGTCTTCCTTCTGCTCCTCCTTGAGGCTTCAGGTTTGAAGGCCACATATTTTTCTTTGGCAACGGGCTTGTTGTTTTTCTCCTCCATCCTGGTAGTCAGCTGCATTTTATAGGACAATAGCTTTCCAAACAGTGTTGGTGGTGAAGTGTCTGCAAGTTTTGTCACTTCTCTGATGGCACATATTTTAGTATCCTAGTCTCTAGTTGGAGACCTGAGAAACTTGTCACTCAGCTCATACGTGCTGAAGACTGTACCATATGTCCTCAACTCCTTGACTATTCTGAAAAATCTCTCATAGGAATCATCTATGCTTTCAGTCTTGCATTGCCTGAAAGTTTTATACTCTTGGTTGAGCATAGACTTTTTTTCATCACTGACTTCTTCAGTGCCCTTCATGTAGACCACCAAAGTGTCCCACATCTCCTTTGAGGTCTTGTTGTGTGCTAGATTTTGGAAGGTGGAGTCATCTATGACACTATTTATTATATTTTGTGCCCTCTTGTCCATAGTGGATAGAATGACTTCATCCTTTGTCATTTCAGAATAGGTCTTGGGTGTCTGGACATTTGCATCCAGTACTGATACTTTCATAGGGATAAAAGGCCCTTCCTTGACTATGATAAAGATCCTAGGGTCAATTGCGTCCATGAACAGCCAAACCCTCTCCTTTCAGATGTCAAACCCTTCCTTCCTGCAGATTGGAAGTTTCTTGGCACCTAACTCCTTATAGATCACTCCTAAACCCATAAGGATAAACTTTTTGCTAACCTTGGAATCTGCTCAGACTGTTAAGCCTTTATTGAGCAACCTCTCTCTGATACCACTAGAAAGACTTTGTTTTCAAGGTCAGTTAACACTTAGAGGGGGTGAATAGGTTTAGGTCTCTTTTGAAATTATCTAGACCTGTATCTTATTGTGTTGTGCTTCGTGATTAGTTAGTTACCATTTCAAGACCATCAACCAGAAGACAGTAATTTTATAGTGGTTCCCTAGTTTATGGGTACGTCTATTGTCCCTCTCTGTCTTTCTAACAGTGTGTTAGACAAGGCTTTTCCCCAATTTCTCGACTTCTTAAGAGCTTACAACACGATCCCATAGGACCACTCAGTCTCCTTCAAGACCTACACTCAGGCCAGGCCCAAGGCCCTACAACTCAGTGATTCAACAATCACTTACCTTAGGCTCAAAAGCCCTAGAACTTAGGTTGGAAGGATAGCCCTACACTCAGATCAATAAATGACCCTACCTCATCCTTTATAATACAGGTGTTGAAGCCAAGAAAATCCCAACCTCAGAATTCGGATCAAAGCCGCCTAAGGTTACTAGCTCGGAAGCTAGATCAGACGGCAAAGATGTCTAGAATGAAGAATCAGGTCAAACAGGACCCCAGATGTTGCGGCAGGAAGGTCCCACCACGTACCCGGATGCTCGAAAGGAGCATCCCCTTCTCAACCAAGGATGGACGAACTAGGTATGAGGGAAGCTAGCTGGTGAGGTCGCAAGGTCGCGACTTGCTCTCCAAGGAAAAGGAATCCAAAGATTTAGCTAGTATCCCGAAACTGAAGCGCGCGAGTATCCTGCCGCGGATTTCCAGTGCTCCACCTCGTACCCCTGGGGTCGTATTTATAGGCAAATATAAGGGGAGGGGGGGTCATATTTATACCCCACCCCCTGGCGACTCGGCGACTTCCAGAAGAGCTCGCACGGGCTCGGCGAGTATCTCGCCTAGTCGCCTACTCGGCGAGTATGCGAGGCGAGCTCTCCTATACTCACCCAGGCCTTCCACGATCTTTAATGTTGACTTTGAATCCTGCCTTGACTTGTTGACCTTGACTTATGTTGACCTGTCTGTGGTAGGACCCACTCTCGACGAATACGGGTTGTACACAATCCCCGCTCTTTCTGAGCAACATCGGAGCTCGGAAAGAAACATCCAACACTTATTCGGCGAGCTACTCCGCCGAGTATCTGGATTGCTCGCCTCTTGTGACTGTCTGCCGATCTCTATAAATAGGGGGGCCTAGTTCTTTAGCCGGATCTCTAGAACTCGCGCATAATGTCGGACGCTGTGAAGTTTCTTCATGATAGTCTCGCCGCATTGACTGGTGCTATTGGCGTCACTAAGCTGAAACGGCCGCGCGAGGAGGACGCCATTGCCGACTTACCCCCCCCCCCCCCCCCCTCAAGAAGAAGAAAGTTAAAAGGTCCAAGAAGAAACCCGCCTCTGGTGATGACAACTCGTAGCCACCACTTTCTCAAACCGTGGCTTCCACCAGCAACCCCGTGCGCTCTGCTAGCACGCAGCAACTACTCAGCGACCTGGGGCTTGACGACATCCCCAATGTCGCCGCATCTGATGCGAGCTTCCTCGACTCGCTCGACATTACTGAGCACTCCATGACCCTGGCCCTGGAACTCGCCTCCACTCCGGTGCCGCAGCAGGTTGAAGTCGTCGACCTGCCAGGTTGTCTTTTTTGCCGAGATGCTTTCTTGTTCTGACGGTCGTTTCCATTGTTTGCTAACTTGACCATGATACTCACAGATTCTCCTTCGGGGGGTGTTGGCGCGGTTCTGAATGTAGCCCAGTTGAGCTCTGTGGCGCTGGTCGCCCTCCCCGCCGAGAGACAAGTAAAGACCGCGCACACGGTGCGGATCAATATCGGCGGCAAAAGGACATTTAAGGCCTCGGTTCCCTTGGCGAGCAAGGAACTACCGTCGAAGGATCCGCTGTTGAGGAAGACGACCCAAGAGAGCAAGGACCCTTTGCCGAAGTACCCTATGCCCAAGAAGGATCCGCCGGCGAGCAAGGGTCTCCCGACGAGTTCTGCGCCCCCCGCAGGGAGTTCTACTCCGCCCGCCACGAGTTCTGCACTGCCTCGGGCGAGGTATTCTCTGCCCGAGGCGAGCTCTTCTCTACCCCCGCCTCCGCCTCTTTCAAATGTCGCCACCATCCAGTCGGTGACCGTATCCTTGCCGCTGCCGCCGCCTCTGGTCGCGCCTTCTCAAGTCACCACGACGCGACTTCCTCCGCTGAAGAATCCCCAGCCACCGGCGAGTTTGTCGCTCCCTCCGCCTCTTTCATCACATCCCGTGGTCAGTAAGCCGGTCAAACCTCGACCGAGCTACTTTCCGCCAAGAGGTGCGGATTCTGGGCAAGGGGGACACAGGCAAGGTAAGGCGGTCGAGCACGGTGGGGGGCCATCTTCAAGCCGGTGAGATGAGCCAACTCGCGGATCCTCTCCTCGCCGATCTAGATGTCCTCGCCGATCTAGGTCTCCTCGCAGCGGTATGTATCGCTATTGATGCCGTATAGGGCGGCTAAATATCTTTTTCTAATCTGGCGACTTTCATTTGCTATCAGATCGGCCGATGACTCCAGGGGCGGCCTTCATCGATGCCATGGGGTTACCGGGCATGGAATATCGCCGTGCTGCTGCTCGCGCCTACTTGGAGCTGGAGAACAAGTTCGATCAGCTTGCGATCTGCGAGCCTCATCGCCGAATATCATCATTGGAAGTGCGGATGGAGAAAATGGAAGAGCTCAAGAGTACGCTGGAGAGCTACGAATATGCTTCCATATTGTAAAGGAGAATGATCGTCAGCTGGCGATTAACAACCATCGCCTCCAGCTTGTCCTTGACGAGGTTGCCGACATTCGCGCGAGTATGGGCTCCGTCGGCCGGTTGACGAGGATGGAGGAGCAGTTGCGGCTCTGTGATGATGCGATAGCGATGGCGACAGAGCACTTCCGGCGGGTGCGCGAGATGGGTTGGGCGGGGCGACATCCCCATCACCCAGAGAGGCCTAGGACATAGATTTTCTTTCTTCTTATTTGAAACTCGCCAAGTGCGACTTTGTGGACATTTACTAACTTGTAATAAGCGAGCTTCGATCTCGCCCCATTATTTACTTTTTTGTTTTCAGTGTGATATATTCTGGATTGTGCCGAGTTTGTTTTGCAGGTTGCGATAATACTTTTTCCTTTTCGTGCTACTTATGCAATCGGCATCGGATTACTCGCTCAGGGCATGACTTTGTTTGATACTCGCTATAAGGAGGATATACCGCCCGCCCCCCGGTGCCTATAAATAGAGGGGGTAGGTAGGGCATAAGTACGTTGTTGCGATTTTGAACCCCTAGTTCGCGAGTATCTTTACGTACTCTCGCGCTGCGACTTTACTTTGCTTCTCGCTCTTCTTTCTTCTCCCCTGTTTAGAACTCGCAAGATGGTTGGAGACGATGCCAGTGCTCACCGCCAAGCCCACGCCGCCAATTTCGCTGATGCGGCTTTCAAGAAGTCCATTACAACAGAGCGGGACTTAGAAAACTTTAGGGAGCGACTCTTACCGGACGGATACTCGGCCCGACTTCCTAGTCGCAGCGAGCGACTAAACACATGTATAGAGGGCGCACTTGTCCTCCCCCTTTGCCACTTCGATGTCGGTCTGCGACTTCCACTGTGGCAGGAGTATTGCGATATTCTCTGATACTTTGGCATAGTCCCGCGCAGATCAACCCCAACGGCGTCGCCATCATCATGGGGTTCCTTTGCTACTTGCGCGAGGAGAGGATCATATTTGATCTTTCCGTCTTCCGCAAAATATTCGCCTTCGCCGCGACTGCCGAGTGCGTGGTATATTTCAGCAGCCAAGTCTGTACTTTGGTGGGGATGGCGAATAAAGTACATCGCTGGAGCGAGACACTAGCTGTCGTTGAAGGCGACTTTGGTGACGTCCAAGGAAGGCCGCACCAGCCTGCTGATGTCACCTTCATTCCACCGATATTGGAGGGTGTGCGCGAGCAGCTCGTCGAATCGTTCCGAGGTCGCCGGTTTGATGTCATTTTTGGCGACTAAACGTCAATACACTGCTTGAGGTCCACTACAATGAAGGTAAGTCTTGGAGAGGAACGTCTTTTGCATACTCGTCGCGATAGCTATTTGTTTACGTTACTCAGCCTTTTGCAGAGCCGAACGAGCTCCCGGTGAGGCCGCTTCCTCCAACCAAAGAGATCGCCACCTCGCTTCTTGAGCCCCACTCGCCGGCTGATATCGGCGAGAAGAAGAAACTCGCCAAGGGCAAAGGCAAAGCTAGGTCGCCGGGCCCTGCGACCAAAAAACAGAAGGTGTCGTCTCCGCATCTTGACGACCAGGATTCGCCGCTCCATGCTCGGCTTCCCCACTTCCACCCCAATTTCAACCTGGGGCTGGACGTAGTGGACGCCTATGGTCACCTGTTGGTGACCTGCTCGGCGGACGAGCATCTAGTGTCATTGACACCAACCTCCCCTCCTGGGTGGAGGAACGGGAGGACAAGGGGAGGCCTTTGTCGTCCTCCACGCGATGTATGGCCGAGGCGACGCCGAGTCAATGCTGGATCTTAGCGAGGAGGAACTCACCCAGCAGGCAGCCTGCTCGCTCGCACGAGCCATAGAACTAAATCATTTTGCGGCGAGGAGGATGCTGGAGAGGACCAAAACCTTGAAGATCGTCAGTAAGAAGGCGATTGATCTCGGCATGGAATCTACTCGCTAGCGAGATTATGACGTAAGTCGCCTCTACGCGTGATGTCAATGTCGCCACACATGATTCTTTTTACTGACTCTGTTCTTTGTCACAGGCTGCCGAGATGGAAACCGCCAAAAACCTCTCTGAGTACGAGGCGGAACTCGCCAAGTCTCGGGCTGATCTGGAGGCAGCCCAAATCCGCACGGCCGAGATGGAATCTTGTCTGGCTATTTTAGAAACCGGCGCGAGTTCCTCTGCTCCCAGCCGCGGCCGGAGGATGATCCTCACTATTCCATCAAGCGATCTCGCATCTTGTGGGAGGAGAGGTCGTCGGTTCGCCGCGAGATAGCCCGTGCGGCGGGCAACGTCGTCCTCACGAGGCTGAGGATTAGCGGGAAGCTCGACGAGGGGGAGAAGGTGTTCACAGTTGACGAACTCATCCCTGAGCTACTCGCCAAGACAGTCTCGCCAGATCGCCTGCCTTCACCATTACCGGGCTCTGGCAGCAGCGGCAGTGGCAGCGGTAGTGGCAGTGGCAGCGGCAGTGGCGAGGAGGAAAGTGATGAAAGCGGCGAGGAAGAGGACGCCGACATTGGAGATGAGGAATATCGGCCTAATAATGGTGACGATGAGTCCTAGTTGCTCGCTGATATTCCTCATACTCGCATGAGATAGTTAGCATCTTTTTTGTAACAGATCTTTTGTAACTTGTAATGTTTGAAAGAGAAATATATATACAAGTTACCCTGTTGTTGATTTCTTACTCGCTTGTCTGCTGATAATACTCGCTAGGCTTATAGGCTCGGGGAGGATGAGTGTTCATGATGCTTTAATCGTACGTAGGTGCTATCCATAATCGCGTAGTTGATACCCACACGACCGTAGTCGCTCTTCATAACTTGCACCCCAGTACTCGCCCGTAGCTACTCGACATATCATACTCGCACTTTGCTATGTCGTACTCGCATATTCGCTGATGCCTGCGCGCATACTCTCCCAATACTGCTCGCATTATCCCAACGAGACACTTGGCCTTACTCGAGGAGGTCGTTGGCCAATACGCAGGAGAGGGGCTCGTGCAGGGATTTGGACTTGCTAGGACCTGCCAGTCGAGGACTTGAGCATTTGTTGGAGTCGACAGCTCTCGGGAGCCCTGCTCAACTAGAGTGGTGTGAGTCGGCTCGGTGAGGCAAGTAGTCGGTCTGCAGGAGAGGAGCTCGTACAGAGATCTCAGACTACGACATCACTCCAGTGATGATATCGATCTCACTCGAGGAGGTCTGTGGCCAATATGCTGGAGAAGAGCTCGTTCAGGGACTTGGACTTACGGGGACCTGCCACTCGAGGACTTGAACATTTGTTGGAGTCGATAGCTCTCAGGAGCTTTGCTCGACTGGAGTGGTGTAGGTCGACTCGGGGAGGCAAGTAGTCGGTCTGCAGGAGAGGAGCTCATACAGAGGTCTCGGACTATGGCATCACTCCAGCGAGGATCTCGATCTCACTCGAGGAGGTCTGTGTCCAATATGCAGGAGAGGAGCTCGTGCAGGGACTTGGACTTACGAGGACCTGCCACTCGAGGACTTGAACATTTGTTGGATTCGACAGCTCTCAGGATCCTTGCTCGACTGGAGTGGTGTAGGTCGACTCGAGGAGGCAAGTAGTCGGTATGCAGGAGAGGAGCTTGTACAGAGGTATCGGACTACGACATCAGTCCAGCGAGGATCTCGATCTCACTCGAGGTGGTATGTAGCCAATATGCAGGAGAGGAGCTCGTGCAGGGACTTGGACTTACGAGGACCTGCCACTCGAGGACTTGACATTTGTTGGAGTCGATAGCTCTCAGGAGCCTTGCTCAACTAGAGTGGTGTAGGTCGACTCGGGGAGGCAAGTAGTCGGTCTGCAGGAGAGGAGCTCATACATAGGTCTCGGACTCCAGCATCACTCCAGCGAGGATCTCGATCTCACTCGAGGAGGTCTGTGGCCAATATGCAGGAGAGGAGCTCGTGCAGGGACTTGGACTTACGAGGACCTGCCACTCGAGGACTTGAACATTTGTTGGAGTCGACAGCTCTCAGGAGCCTTGCTCAACTAGAGTGGTGTAGGTCGACTCGGGGAGGCAAGTAGTCGGTCTGCAGGAGAGGAGCTCGTACAGAGATCTCGGACTACGTCATCACTCCAGCGAGGATCTCGATCTCACTCGAGGATGTCTGCGGCCAATATGTAGGAGAAGAGCTCGTGCATGGACTTGGACTTACGAGGACCTACCACTCGAGGACTTGAACATTTGTTGGAGTCGACAGCTCTCAGGAGCCTTGCTCGACTGGAGTGGTGTAGGTCGACTCGGGAAGGCAAGTAGTCGGTCTGCAGGAGAGGAGCTCGTACAGAGATCTCGGACTACGACATCACTCCAGCGAGAATCTCGATCTCACTCGAGGAGGTCTGTGGCCAATATGCGGGAGAGGAGCTCGTGCAGGGACTTGGACTTACGAGGACCTACCACTCGAGGACTTGAACATTGTTTTTCCTGCTGCTTCAAGAGTTTGAAAATGGATTAAACGCATCGATATCTTTGAGGAAGAAGAAAACAGAAATCGAGCGACGATCTTGTCGACGTCAAGTTGGGAGGTTGGCGTCCAGCCCTGTTCCTGATAGTTCCTCCAGTCGGAGGAGAGATGCAATCAGGGGTAGCTAGGCCGACATGCAAGGGGGAAGCTGATCTCGGCCGTCAATGCAGGGGTCCGGTCTTACAAGGGAGCTTATATCCTGAGGCATCGTCCCATCGTCCGAACTGGGCTATCCACAAGAAACAGGTCAAAGGCACATTTCCCAATCCAACCGCTGTGATCGCTCTCAGCTCTGCCAACTGGCTATAAGAGCAAATACAAGAGCGAGGGGTTATGTCTTTCCGAGGGTCCTCCAGGACATACTCGTGACTAACATATTCCCTTGGGCCTATCATGGCTCCCTAGCTACTGGAGGGAAAGCCTGGCCAGGTTGATCCTTCCTCAAAACCGAGGGGTTGGGGTCCAGACCTGTTCCCGCTAGTTCCTCCAGTCGGAGGAGAGATGCAGTCGGGGATAGCTAGGCCGACATGCATGGGGAGCTGATCGCGGCCGTCTATGCAGGGGTCCGGTCTTACAAGGACACTTATATCCCGAGGCATCGTCCCATCATCCGAACTGGGTCGTCCAAGGGGAACGAGTTGACTGCCAGCTTCTCAGATCGATCTTGAAGCAAAACCTTGAGTTCTCAGAAAACTTGCGATAAAAAACAAGATGAACAGAAGAAGAATACTTCTCATTGCATATATATAAAAGTATGTATAAACAAAATACATCATCGGCCGCTAAGGATAGAACCTTTTCAGGTCATCCCCGCTCCAAGTACCTCCCAGCTGCTCTCCAACCTGATCCTGGAGATAATATGTAGTACCCCCCCCCCCCAACCTTTTGCCCGGGTCGGGCCGGAGGGGTACTACTGGCCCAAGACGTCCACCCAGGGATCATAGGGGAAACAATCCACCCTATTCAAGCACTAGATGGCCGTCTTGAGTGGTTCGAATCATAACATTCACAACCCATCAGAATAAAGCGGAAGCATTAACAGGAAACCACTACATATATATATAACATATCATATTAATACAGAGGTTCTAGGGCTGAAGTCTTATGCGTTTATAAAAGCCCGTGGGCTATACATGTACTACATAAGTCTCTCACACACTCTCTCTTCTAAACTGCTCGGCGGTACTCACGTCTCTAAACACCGGAGACGGCGGGGGTGCATCTGCTCGAGTAGACCTAGCTGCTTGCGTAATCTCCTGCGGCAGCGGGTCACTACGGTGCTCCACCTCCTGTGAATGGTTAATCAAATAACTGTTAGTCACAGAGCTAAGTGGAAACAAACCTCCTCCCCGGATCCACATCCTGGGGACGAGCACGCACCCACCCCACAAAAGTAAATAGCCGAAGCAAGAGAGGGTTATCACAACATTTCATATATGAACAACTAGGAGCAATTGTAAAAGAGTGCAGTATAACCGGAAAAAGCAGCAATAACATAAAACGGTTATAACAAGGCTCTACTAGCTCATCAGCACAACAGGTTTTCATATCTTGAATTCTATCGCAGGCATTCATAGCCGCGCACACAAACCGCAGGCATTCATAGCCGCGCACACAAACCGCAGGCATTCATAGCCGCGCACACAAACCGCAGGCATTCATAGCCGCGCACACAAACCCTATGTCGACATAGTTTGGACCGCTTCTGTTCCAGCAGGGTAGCGAGCCCCGCGGGCCTCACCGATGTGGCCGTCGGTGACAGTGGCCAATCCTGCCACTTCTGGGGGTGATCGTACTGCACAACCCCAGGCCCTAACATACAACCATGTGTACTCCTGGATGTGAGTGACATCCGGTAAAACATTTCGGCCGACCAGCGGAGGAAACCCGACGGGGAAGATAACGGCCGGTCACCCGTGGTACTCATCTCCCTGTCGCCTTGAGCCGTCAACCTTCCCGCACCGGTACGAACGGTCTGCGGAAGGGACCGACCCGCCACCATTTCACCGCAAGCAATTTACAATCAATCAAACAATTGCAAACAATATAACATCGGGTCTACGACGGCCTGCCTTACTAGGCTTACACTTCGGGCATCGGCACTTTGCTCTACTTTCGACAAGGAGCGTGGGAGCGCTTTATTTGGGGCTAGACCTGGAGGACTACCTCAACTCCGGTTATCCCCAACTAAGGCTCAACCTAAACAACAACTGCTCGTCAGAGCAGGACCCGGGAATATAAAAGTAAATTGCGATAAGATCAAGTGCGGTGGTTATGCTGCTTATTTAAAGTGCTGGAAAGAAAAGTGACCAGTACGAGACTGGATAAGCTTGACCAGTACGCAACTGGAGTAGTACTAAATAGAAAGTACAGAAATAAGCTTGACCAGTATGCAACTGGAGTAGTACTGAAATGAAAGTACTGAAATAAGCTTGACCAGTACGAGACTGGAGTAGTACTGAAATGAAAGTACTGAAATAAGCTTGACCAGTACGAGACTGGAGTAGTACTAAAATGAAAGTACTGAACTGAAAAGAATAAAGGAACTGGACCAGTGTAAGACTGGAATAATCATAAAGAAAATGGTTAGTAGTCCAATCACTCCATTCAGGAGGCTTCAGTTCCATCTCCGTTCTCAGGAGAGATTCAGTTCCATCTCCATCCAGGAGAGATTCAGTTACATCTCCATCCAGGAGGCACATTCAGTTCCATCTCAGTTTTTAAAGGCTTCCTTGGATTACACTCTTTATTAAGATCCGATTATGAGTTGGTTGTGTCTTATTAACCACGACTTAATCGATCGGGACTTATCAGGAGTTATACTTTCGTTATTCGTCAAGAATAATTCATAACTCACCACTCGTGCTCTCATCTTCCGAGCGTGCCCAAATCGCCCGAGAGTCGAGGCGCTCGACAGTTTTCATGAAATCTCGAAACACCCGGAGCTTGGTCACTTGCCTCGGCCACTCTCGTCGATATGAAACTTATTCAAATTAGAGAGGATACTCGCGCGCTCCAATTTTCATTTTCGAAGAAAACGAGCGTAATAATATCGAGCGCGGTCCTAGGCTTCCATATTTTGGGAAAAAATATCAAAACTTATCCCCATGAGCTCAAATTTTGATACAACCCTTATATGGATATAAAATGAGCATAGAAAAATTTTCATAATTTTTCAAAGAGTTTTGGCCCTTTAAATTGGCCAAATAAAGTTTAATTGGGTTTTTAAAAATACCAAATCAACACCAAAAATTCTCAAAATTTTTGTGCAGGAAGCCCTTAACAAAGGGGATATTTTTCATGTTCAACACTTTTTCCCTATGAGCCTATTTTAATCTCAGAAAATCAGCCCATTATAATATTATAATATTTATTATAAATATTATAATAGTAATATATAATATATAAAATATTATATATATTAATATATATATATATATAAATAAATATAACTCCTGAACTTCATCTTCCCGAGAGCATCCCCCGCGGTAATTTCCTGGAGCCCTTACGGGGCTTCTCCGCTGCCGGCCGGCCACCGCCCGGCCGTGGCTCCACCACCGGCCAACCCGCCGGTGGTGGGCGCTCCCTCCGGCGGTGGTCCGGCGGCCTGCCGCCGCCGGCCATCGCCGGAGCTGATTTCCTTTTTTTTTGACCGGGAGGGGAGGGGGTGACGGCGGCGGCACTCCGGCCGCCGGGAGCGCCATGCACGACGTCAGAAATGGAGAAGGAGGAGGGAGAAGGCTTCCACCTGAGTTTGGTGGACTCGGGAGGGGCCGGCTTGGTCGGACATGGCTCAAGGTGGTGGTGGAGGGGGAGGAGCTCCTTGGGTTGGCTTTTTCCGGCCACCAGAGCTCCGGCAGAGGGGAGAGAAGGGGGAGGGGAATGCTCTGAGAGCTGTGAGGGAAAGAGAGGGGGTTGGGGTCCTTTTATATGGAGGGGGAGGGGGAGCTTCCCTCCTATTGGCAATGTGGGATTAATCCCTCCTTATGGAGGGATTAAATCCCCACCCTCCAGCTGTCCAAGGACAGCTGGAGGCCCTCTCCTCTTTTCCCCATGTGGGGAAATGGATGGTAAGCTCATTATGGGCTTGGGCCTTTTGGGAAGAGAGAGGAAAAGGAGGAGAAGAGGGGTGGGGTGGGCCTCCACCTATCCTAGGCTTGCTTGCTAGTTGGGGGGCCCAAGGAGAGTTAGGGGGCATGGGCCATCCTCCTTTGGAGAGGAGGTGAGCCCCTCATTTGGAGAAAAATCCAAAAAGTGGATTTTTAGGAGGGTTTGACCAAGTCAACCCTAGGGTGGGTCCCCATTGCTGGTCAAAGTCAAAGTGGGTCCAAGTCGTCGGGGTCGGGTCAAAGTTCGGGTGTCGTGTCATAATTGGTGTGCGCACGCTTTTCGGTGCACAACTATGCTTGATTTGACCACGGGTTGACCAATCGTCATCGAAATTGACCGGGACGACTTCCGTTGACTTCGTATTGACCACACGAGTCTAACGCCACTGACTGGGGTTGAATCGGAGTCCGTTTGACGAAAGTCCGAAATTTGCGCGTCGCAGCGTGCCAAAATGGTCGAAATGTGTAAAATTGTCGTTAGACCTCGGAGTCCAACTGAACGAGTTCCGATGCGCTCGTATTGATTATACGAGGCCACAGGAACTGACAGAACTCAATTCAGAGTTCTCTAGCTCTATTTCCCGCTTAGGGTTATTTCCCACCGGGTCATGGGTAGGGTTCGGGCCACTTTTATTGGGCCCACTAAGGCTCTGGTGGCCCAATAAAAGGCGGGATGTTACATAATAGCCCCCGGTGGCCAACGCCTCCTAGACAATGAAGGGACCTTCCCAATTTGGATGCAGCTTGCCCACTGTTGCTCCTCTTCCTGCGACGTCTAGCTTCTTCATAACCAGATCTCCGGCGAGAAAATGCTTTAGGCGGACATTTTTGTCGAAGTGCTTCGCCATGCGCTGCTTGATCTCCTCTTGGCGGATGGAGGCCAAGTCACAAAGCTCTTCTACGAAATCCAGTGAGAGTCTTTGGGCGTCCTCATTCTGCAAGCGCCACTATTCGCCACCATCTCCTGCTGCTATAACTCTCGGGCTACGAACCTCGAATTCCACTGGGATGAGTGCCTCGGACCCGTGGGATAACTTGAAAGGAGTTTTCCCCGTGGCCGAGTTTGGAGTTGTTCTCAAAGCCTAGAGAACCGAGGGGAGCTGCTCCGCCCAATTGCCCTTCAAATTGGTGACTTTTTTCTTCAGAAGGTTGATGATCAACTTGTTGGCTGCTTCCACCTGTCCGTTGCTGCGAGGATGATGCACAGAGGCGAATCGGATATCCGTCCCTAGCTTCTTGCAGAAGTCCTCTAACTCCAAATTGGCGAATTGTGGCCCAATGTCGGTGACGATGGCTAGAGGAATCTTGAAACTACATGCAATTTCCACCCAAATGAAGTTCTTCACGATCTGCGAAGTGGTTTTGGCCAAGCCCTTTGCCTCTATCCACTTGGAGAAGTAGTCGATCATGACAAGCATGAACTTCCTCTACCCGCTGGCCCGAGGAAAGGGCCCGATCAAGTCCATCCCCCAGATGGCGAAGGGCCAGGGAGCTGTGATCGAGCTAAGATGCTGAGCTGGTTGTAGTTGAAGAGGTGCGAAGAGCTGGCACTAGAGGCACATTTTGGAGAAGGCCTCTGCATTCTTCCTGATGGTGGGCCAGAAGTACCCATGCCTTAGAATCCTTTGTTCAAGAGTGCGAGTTCCCGAGTGACTGCCGCACTCTCCTGAGTGAATCTCCTCCAGGATACGAGTCACTTCCACCTCTAACAGGCATCGATCCAGAGGACCTGAAATGGTCTTGCGGTAGAGTTCTCCTTCTTGAAGCAAATAGTAGGCGGCTTTGTAGTGAAACTTCCTCTGGTCTCCTTCGCTGGTAGG
Source organism: Platanthera guangdongensis (assembly GCA_039583875.1). Taxonomy (NCBI): domain Eukaryota; kingdom Viridiplantae; phylum Streptophyta; class Magnoliopsida; order Asparagales; family Orchidaceae; genus Platanthera; species Platanthera guangdongensis. Next base: position 233,325,458 of record CM077153.1, read on the forward strand.
TATCTGACCCGTTGTTAGGAAAGAAACGAACAGATCCCTCTAAGATGCCCTCTACTCGATCTCCATCATCTCCCCTTCCTCGATGGATGGTTGAAAAAGTTCAGTTACGATCCCCCCAGCCCGGGGGCCATATTTGGCAAGATAGTCAGCTTCCGAAATTTCCTCTCGGGGCACGTGCTCGACGAAGAAAGATTGAAACCCCCCAATCAGACCTTTCACTTTGATCAAGTACCGCTGCAAAATCGGATCGTTCACCTCGAACTCGCCTCTGATTTGGGACGCGACTACCATCGAGTCGGTGAAGTCCCTTATATCTCGGATTGCCAACTCCTTGGCGAGACGCAAGCCGGCCACCATGGCTTCGTACTCCGCCTTATTGTTGGTAACTGGGAATAGGATCTCGACTGCTTGCTCGATCCTGGTTCCTTGAGGGCTTACGAGCACGACTCCGGCTCCCACGGAATATCTTCTTGAATCCCCATCCACAAACATCTTCCAGGATACCGTGCTAGAAGAGCCTTCCTCTCCCTCCACCTCGGCCGAGAAGTCGGCAAGGAAATCCGCCACCGCCTGCGCCTTGATTGCCACCCTTGGAGAGTAAGAAATATCGAACTCACTAAGCTCCACCGCCCACTTTTCCAGCATGCCAGAGTGCTCCACTCCATCCAGGATACTCCGTAGAGGATGAACGAAGACGACCCTGATGGAGTGAGCTTGAAAATATGTACGGAGCCTTCGAGCCGAAACCACCAAAGCGAACACCAGCTTCTCCAAAATAGGGTACCTCGTCTCCGCCTGCCGCAGAACTCTACTAACATAGTAGATAGGAAGCTGTCTCTTGCCTTCCTCCTGAACCAGCACCGAACTAACTGCTTCTGCCCCGACTCCCAGGTAGAGGAAGAGATCTTCATTACCCTGCGGCCACTGGAGGAGAGGAGCTTGGGTTAGTTGTTGCTTGAGCTTTCCAAAAGCCTCCTCGCACTCCGCCGTCCACTCAAACTTCTGATTTCCCCGAAGGGTCTTGAAGAACGGAGAGCACTTCTCCCCTGCCTTGGACAAAAAATGGATGAGGCCTGGCAGCCTTCCAGTCAGCCTTTGAACTTCCTTAAGATCCCTTGGCGACGCCATCTATAGAATGGCCTCACCTTGTCTGGATTAGGTTCCACCCCCCTGGGAGTCAGGAGGTGACCTAGAAATTTCCCCCTTCCTGCACCGAAGACGCATTTGGCTGGGTTGAGTTGCATCTTGTACTTCCTCAGGGTAGCAAAGGTCTCCACCAGATTTGTTATGTGCTCCACGACGCTTTTGCTCTTGACGAGGAGGTCATCCACGTAAACCTCCAAGTTCCGCCCCTTCTGCTCCTTCAAGATTTGATCCATCATCCTCTAGTAAGTGGTGCCTGCATTCTTGAGCCTGAAGGACATCATCTTATAGCTATAGCAGCCATCGCTGTTTATAAAAGAGACGTCCCGGTAGTCGGGGGGATGCATCCAGATCTGGTGATATCCTGAAAAAACATCAAGAAAACTCATCACAGGAAACCCTACGGCGGAATCAACCAGTGCGTTGATTTGAGGCAAGGGGTAGCAATCCTTCGGGCAAGCTTTATTCAACATTGAAAAATCGATACATAAACGCCAGCCCCCTCTAGGATTTTTCACCATTACAACATTGGATACCCAGCCTGGATACTGGATCTCCGAGACAAACACTGCCTTCAGCAGCTTCTCCGCCTCTTCCCTGATTGGCTCGGCCAGCATGGCGGCACTCTTCCTCTGCTTTTGTCGAACTGGATCCACCGCGTGATCAAGGTTGAGTCGATGACAAGCAACATCGGCTTCCACCCCTGGCATCTCAGCGGCGCTCCAGGCAAAGACATCAACATTGTCCTGTGGGCAAGCAGCCATCTCTATCTTCCCCCCAAGCGGCAAGGATCCTCCCACCTTCAGCAGTCCCGGCTCTCCCCATTGAGAGATCACCTCTATCTCCTCCACCTCCTCAGCAGCGTACAACCCTTTCTCTTTCTCCAGCAACACCTCCAGCTTTTTCGCATCACCCATCCAGCTGATGGTGCTGACGACATTCAAGTAGCACTCCTTAGAAGCCTTGGGATATCCGCTGATCCTGATCTGCACATCTTCGCGGCAGTACTTCAGGCACTAGTGGTACGACGATGAAACTACCCTGAAGTAGTTGATAAGAGGCCGCCCGAAGATGGCGTTGTAACCGCTCGGTGCGTCGACGATGATGAAGCGGCATCGGATTGACATCCCACCGAGTGTAACCAGTAGCTCCACTGCTCCCTCCACCTCTTTCTTCTCTCCTGAGAAGCCAAAGAGCGGTCCATCTGCAGCTTGGACCTGGGACGCTTCCACCTGAAGCCCGACGAAGGTTCTTTTGAAGATGACGTTCACCGAGCTACCATTGTCCGCAAGGATTCGGTCGACGGTGAAGTCTTCAATGGCGGCTTGAATGACCAAGGCATCATGGAAGGGAT
>CM077153.1:233330454-233574892 GCA_039583875.1 Platanthera guangdongensis
TGATGCACTGTATATTGTGCAATAGAAATTGCACTGGTATTATCACAATAGATAGTTCAATTATTTAAGTTGAAACCATAATCTAGGAGATGATTTTGTATCCACAAAATTTGTGAACAACAACTATTTGCTGTTATGTATTCAGCTTCATCAGTTGATGTTGACAAAGAAGTTTGCTTTTTGCAAAACCAGGACATAAGCCTATCACCAAGGAACTGACAAGTTCCTGATGTGCTTTTCCTGTCAACTCTACATACAACAAAGTCAGCATCTGAGAATCCAGATAATTCAAATTATGACTCAGTAGGATATCAGAGTCCTAAATTAGGACAACCCTTTATATATATCTTAAAATCCTTTTTAATAAAATAAGATGTGATTCTTTAGGATTGACTTGAAATCTAGCACAAATGCAAGTAGCAAACAAAATATCAGGCCTACTAGCTGTAAGATACAATAAGAACCCAACAATAGCCCTATATGTTTCTGATCAACTGGCTTTCCCTGTTCTTCAAAATCAACTACAACATTGGATGGCATGGGTGTTTTCTTGGATGAGGCATCTGTCATCCCAAATCTTTTAAGTAGCTCTTTATCATATTTTTACTGGGATATAAAGATACTATCACGGGTTTGCTTCACTTGAAGACCAAGGAAGTAGGATAGTTCACTCATGCTACTCATTTCAAACTTTGAATGCATTAAGTCAGAAAATCTTTTGCAAAGTTTGGAATCAGTAGAGCCAAATATTATATCATCTACATATATTTGGACTAGCAAATTTTTTGACTTCTGATATCTAATAAATAAAGTTATATCTACAATGCCTCTAATAAACTTATGTTCTAAAAGAAAGCTAGCTAAGGTCTCATACTAAGCTCTTGGAGCTTGCTTTAGACCATAAAGAGCTTTATGAAGCTTAAAAACATAAGATGGATGAGTTGAGGAGATAAAACCTGGAGGTTGTTCAACAAAAACTTCCTTTTCTGTTCTCCATTGAGGAATGCACTTTTGACATCCATGTGATAGACCTTGAACTTCTTGAATGCTGCATATGCAAGAAAAATTCTGATGATCACAAGTCTTGCAACATGAGCAAAGGTTTGATCATAGTCAATGCCTTCTTCCTGTGAATAACCTTGGACTACCAGCCTTGCTTTATTCCTCACAATTAATCCATGTGCATCCAGCTTGTTCCTAAAGACCCATTTAGTTCCAATGACTGGGTAGTCTTTGGGTCTTGGAACAAAATCCTAAACTCTACACCTCTCAAATAAATTGAGTTCCTATTACATTGACATAATCCAGTGGGGATCTTGATCTACATCTTTTATGGATTTAGTCTCAATTTGAGAAATGAATAAAGCATGCATCAGATCTTGGTTTAGTTGATGCCTTGTTTGCACACCAGCTGATATGTTTCCAATCACTTGAGATATGGGATGATCTCTAAGTGTGACAAGATCAGCAGGAGGATTTGGTTCATCAACAGCTTGTGGAAATAATTCCTCTTATGGAATTATATTTGATGTTGTGGGTTCAACTGCTTCAGCAATTTCTTCTTCACTATCTTCATCAATTTGTGGAGAAGGATGCAATATAACCTTTTGGGTAAGGTTAAAATCATCCAACTTCTTACACAGATGGGGTTCCTGCAATGAGTCTATGGTAGAAGAATCCTTCTCCTTGTAAAACATATTAGCTTCATAAAAGGATATATGTACAGATTCTTCCATTTTTAATGTTGATTTATTAAATACCCTATAAGCCTTGCTGACTTGGGAATATCCAAGAAAACTTCACTCTGCAGCCTTGGCTTCAAACTTTCTTAAGTGTTTCTTGTTATTATTATGAATATAACACTTACATCCAAATACTTTAAAGTAATCTACTTTAGGTTGCTTCCCCTTCAGTAATTCATAGGGAGTCATACCCTTAAGTTTATGTATTAAACTTCTGTTCAGAATATAATTTACTGTGCTTATAGCCTCTGCCCAAAAGGACAGGGGAAAATAAGCATCTGCAAGCAATGTCCCAGCAGATTCAATAAGCTTCTATTTTTCCTTTCAGCTACTTCATTTTGTTGAGGAGTTCTAGGAGCAGAAAAACAATACCTAATACCTTCCTTCTCACAGAATCCTTGCATGAGAAGAAATTCAAACTCGGTGCCATGATCACTTCTGATCAATGTAACCTGAGTAGAGTACTCAATCTGTATGCTCTTAAGAAAATCTGTAAGAACTTTAAAGTTATCTGACTTATTTCTCAGAAAGAACACCCAAGTGAATCTAGAGAAGTCATCAACAATAACTAGAGTGTATGACTTTTCTCTCAAACTTTGTACAGTTATAGGGCCAAAAAGTTTCATATGTAGCAAGTATAAAATCCTGGGTGAATCACTTTTGTTAGTGGATTTAAAACTATTTTTAGTTTACTTGCTTAATTGATAAGCCCTGCAGAGTCCTTCCTTCTTGTAAGAAGCAGAAGGTAGTCCTCTAACAAGGTTGTCCCTAGATAATTTGGCAATGTTCATATGGTTTACATGACCTAGTCTCTTATGCCATAAATCATTAGTTGAACTAATTTGGTTGAATAAGCAAATTTCTGAATTAGTAAATTTGAAATTAGCTACATATATGTTTCCTTGTCTAATTTCAGTTAAAACAATTTTGTTTTTATCAGAAGTAATAATACAAGAAGTCTGATTGAATGATACTTTATAACCTTCATCACATAATTGCAATATGGATATTAGGTTATGCTTGAGACCACTTACATATGCTACCTTCTTAAAGGTAACTGCTCCAACTCCATATTGAAAGATAGGGGATAGATCTGATTACTCTAGATAGGGGTGAATAGAGTAACTTAAAACTTTTGGCTGTATTGAAATTTATTAGAGTAAAATAGGTGATAATATTAGTAGTATAAAAGGAAATGCAACCTAGGCAAATCTATATTATCACAGTACAGCAAGCACAAAACAGAAAATGATCACACACAGACAACACAAGAATTTTATAGTGGTTCCCCAAACTAGGTACATCCACTCTTCTACCACCCAGGTAGGAATCCATTATCAGGTTTTTGATTAGGTGACTGCCACCACAAGATCTATTTACAGGGAGATCTCACAACTCTTTAGGCTTTTGATCAGGTGCCCAAAAACTAAGAATAAAATTTTGAAGGGAGTTAAAAAACCCTTTTTACAAGAGGTTGAGAGAGTTGATGTTGTCTTCTGTTTTCTCTATACAATAGAGAAGACTAGTGGATTGTTGGTGTCAAAGCTCCTTCTGAAATAAGAATGGTTCACACAGCTTGGAGCCTTGCTCAGGGTGAGGACTTCAGCCTTGTCTTGAAGTGATCCAGGAATTTCTGACTGATTTAAATCTATTATCCTTGAATATTCCTGGAGTAGAAGTTAAAGAAGACTCTTGATGTTTGATTGTTGTTCTTCTTCAGTCTTCAGAAAGTACAAGGGAAAACAAAATGTTTTCTGCACAGGGAGAGAGTTCTGTATCTTTTCTCTGTATGCTCTATATGTTCTCTTCATTGTGTGTGTTATCTCTAAAAAGAGAAAATCTCTTTTATATTCTGCAGTCAAAATTCTCCTTTGAAATTTTGAATTCCAAGCATTAATTGTTGATTGATCTGGAGAATGAAATGTCTGGAATATTCATTAAAGCGTTTCCCCAACTATCCCATTAAAATAAGCGAGTAATTAACCCTAATGAAGACCATAATTAATGCTGCCAATAACGGCTATATTCAGGGGAATATAAGCATTAATTACTCAGAGAATTACTGCTAAATAATATAAGAAATAAGGACAGAATAAGGAAAACTGCTAAGTCTGGCTTGGGATAGAATTCGTCGAGCTCTAAATAGAATTCGTCGACTGGAGATCCAGGTTTGTCGATCTGATAATTCCTGTTCGTCAACCAGAGCTCAGCGAACGGCATTCTGCAAATAACTAGTCAATTCTGTGCTCTAAGTTCATCGAGCTAAGAATCTGTCTTCGTCGAGTAGAGTTCAGAGAACATAAACTCGAAAGAATCTGTTGAAGTTAAACTCCAGAATTCATCGAGCAGAGAATCTGTCTGAATGAAGAGATCGTCGACCTGAGCTCGAATATCATCAAGCTCAACTCAGAGAATTAACTCTGAGTTCGTCGATATGCGATCGACAATTGTCAAGCTGAGTTCAAATAATTTTGAACTGATAATTTTAACTCTGACTTCTTCTAAGTCTGGGTCTACTGAAGTCTTCTGCTGGCTGGTCCATGAATGTTGAACCTAATGACTTAGCCTAAACTCTAAGACTCATATACTTGACCCTGGCTATACAATGTGGGTCAAAACGCATCCTAATTAGTGAACCAAGCCCAAATCCAAACTATTAATCTAACACATATCCTTCTGTCTACCCACAGTTGGAGTCTCCAAATATCAATTTTGGTACAAGCCTTGCTTTGAAATCAGTCAGATTGTCATTACTTCTTGTCATGTGTTTTGAACATCCATTATCTAGATACTACAATTCCTCTATGGTAGGATAGTTCTTTACCTGTAGAAAATAAGATTAGTTGTTCTTGACCCAGGTAACCTTGGGTCCTTGATTTCTTTCAAATTTATAACTAGAAATATAGGAAAATTTAGGTGGGTCCTTATAACCTAGTGGATGATATCTCCTAGGAGGAATAATCAACTGAGTAAAAGGATTAATAAAGTTTTTAGTTTTATTAAAATTTTGAAAAGAATTCAAGTTTCTGTTATAAGAAACTGGGTTCGACGAATTGTAATAGGTTCGTTGATCTGTGTTCGATGAATAGGGATGAGTTCATCAAACTCCATTCACAGAATAAAAGTATTCATTCTCTACACCCCACATTCATCGATCACTGTTCGACGAACCATATTGAGTTCGTCAAGCACAGCTAGACAAATAGTTATACCTAAAAGCTGCATTCATAGTTCGTCGATCTGAGTTCGACGAACTATATTAATTTCGTCGAGCTTGGTTCGACGAAATATGTTGAACATAATTTTTATTAATATTTTCTTTTTCTTTTATGAATTTAAAATTTTCTTAGGTTGATTCTTTTGTGATACTTTAGTAGCTGTATCTATATCATCTACTTTCTCTTTTCTTTTGTAAGAAATAAATTTTATATGAGTTAATAAAGTATTTTTCTGTAATATTGGAGGCTGATTAGATGAAGCTCCCAAGCCCAGTTTATCATTAAGCCTAGCATTCACTGTGATTGTGATATCCATCAATTTGATACTTCTCCCATTAAGAGATTCTTCAAATTGCTTAGCCTTATTTAATTTATCTTCTAAAGATATTATGTGTTCATTAGCAGTTTTTAAATCTTCATTAAGTGTTAGGTTTTCTGAAGACAAATTGTCAAATTCAATTACTTTTTCTCTGAAGAGTTTGATTTCTTTCTCATATTTAATTAAATCTTTACATAATAATTTGAAATCTATTTTAAATTTATCAGAAGTAAAATCAAAAGAAGAAATTTCCTGATCTTCTTCTGATATAGATTCATCTTCTGAGTTGTCAGCTTATGAATCAATAGCTTCAGAGTTGTTGCAAGATGCATTGATTGTCATCAAACATATCTCTCTGGCTTTGGCCTCTTCTTCATCTTCATTGGAGCTGGATGAAGATACTGACTCTGATTCACTCCAAGTCTCAGCAACAAATCCTCTTCCTTTCTTTTTGTATTTGCTAGAGGATGGCTTGCTGGAATGTTTCCTGGAGTCTTTCTCCTTTATTTTGTTTTTCTTCTGTGTTTCTGGACATTCTGGTAGTATGTGTCCAGGTTTCCTGCATCCATAGCAAACTATTTCTTTAGTAGGGGTTTTATTATACCTTGGCTTATCATCTTTTCTGGAAGATCTTCTTCTGAAATCCTTCATTGTCATCTTGTAGAATCTCTTAGCCAAGATACTCAATAGACCTTCATTATCTGGAGTTGATTCTACTTCTTCACTTGCTTTGAAAGCAATGCTTTGTTCTTTTCTTGCTGAAGAGGAAGTCCTTTGCTCATCTTCTCTGCTCTTGATGAGCTGCTCATAAGACTTGAGATTGACCAACAAGGTTTCAGTAGAGATCTCATTCAGGCTTCTGGCTTTCTTGATTGGTCAGATCCTAAAGTCTCATGTGTTAGGGAAGCACATAAAGATTTTATCATTTATATCTGTCAATGAGATGTCCTTGTCCAGAGTTTTCAGCTCATTTATTATGATGCTCATTCTATTGTACATATCTGCAACTGATTCTGACTCTTCCTTCTTGAAATTTTCATACTGAGAGATCAAGTGTGATCTCATATCTTTCCTTTCATCAGCAGATCCTGCCACCATAGCATTTATAGAGTCCCAAATGGCCTTTACTGAAGTACATTCAGAAACCTTCTGGAATATGTCATCAAATATAGTTTGGGCCAGAATATTCATTGCTTTAGCATCAGCAATCTTGGCCTTCTTTTGTGCTTCAGTCCACTCAGGTGGTGAAACAGCACTGGTACTACTAGTTGCCACTGGTAGTGGGGGACCTGTCAAAATAGAATTATATATATCTTCATCAATGGAATTTATATAAAGACTAATCCTTGCCTTCCAAAGTGAAAACTTATTAAGATTGCATACTGGAGGTCTGATGCTTGAATACTCCTTATTTTGTATCATGATATAAAAGATAACTAGAGTAGATAAGATCAATCAAAGATCTTTTGGTTCAGGTGTTAGCCTGTACAACCAACTAATCTATCATCAGATTCCAATTGAAAGTGAGGGATTCATCTAACTAACTCTAAAGGGGAGGTGAATAGAGTATTTTAAAATTTTACTTTGTTTTTATAGCGGATTAAAATAAGTGATATATATATATATAAATAAATATCACATCACAAAAAATAAATAAGTAAAGCGCAACCAGACGACATAAGGAGTTTATAGTGGTTCCCCAATAAACCTGGGTACATCCACTCTTCTACCACCCTGGTAGGAATCCACAATAGTTTTTTGCTCAGGTGCCCTGCCACCACAGGTTTTTGCTCAGGTGCCCTGCCACCACAGGTTTTTGATTAGGTGCCCTGTCACCACAGGTTTTTTATTAGGTGTCTTATCACCACAAGATCTATTTTCTAAGGGAGATCTAGCAAACCTTTGAGATTTTGATCAGGTGCCCAAAAATCAAACGAAGTCTTTTGATCAGGTGACTTGAGAACCAAAAGGTTGAACTTTTGCAGGGAGTTATAACCCTGTGCACAGTGAAAGAAAATAAAAATATGTTGTCTTCTCTGTCTCAAATCTTTGAGAATACTAGTGGATTTTGTTGATGTTGTCAAAGCTCCCCCTGAGTTGTATAAATCAGATCAGGAGAGAAAGCTTTGCTTCAGGGTGTAAGTCTTCAAAGAGAACTTCTTCTAGTAAAATGATTCTAGGAGATTGAACTTTTTGGTCTCAGATTGAATATGTGTTGCTAGAAGAAAAGCTTGAAGAAGAAGATGTTGAACAAGATGTTTCTTTGTCTCTGTCTCTTATTCTCTGATTGCAAATTTTCTCTTTCTTATTCTCCTTATTCTTCTTAATTGCTGGCAGTCTTCTGAAAAATTTTCTTTATATATTGATTGCTGATTCAAACACATTTGAATTTCAAATTCCTTGAAAGCTTCAGCATAATTTATGGGAATGGAATGGCTGATTTTATCTTGAATGTATTTCCCAAACTGTCCCAGTAAAAAAATGGTAGAGTAATAACTCTGTGATCCATAATTAATGCTGCCAGGAAATGACTATATTCTTAAGAATATTGAGCATTAATTAATAGAGTATTACTGTCATAATATTTGAAATCAAACTACTTTAGTCGAACTGAGAAACTGCATAGAAGATTAGTCGAACAAAACCTAGAAGGAGTTAGTCTAACTCAGCAAAGATTTCATCGACCTGAGCTCCAAGTTCGTCGAACTGATAATTATCCTTCATCGAGCTGAGCTCCAAGATTGTCGAACAAAAAATATACTTGCCAATTTAAGCTCCAAGTTCATTGAACTGAGAAGGCACATCATCGAGCTGAGATTCTGAGGAAGCATCAGAGTTTGTGGACCTCAGATAGACTTTCATCGAGCTCAACTCAGAGAAGTAACTCTGAGTTCGTCGATCTGAGATCGACGATCGTCGAGCTGAGTTCAGCTATCATCGAACACCTTTTTTGCAATCTTTAAACTGCCTTATCTCTAAAGTCTTCTGTCTCCAAGGTCTTCTGAGGTAGGTTTTCAACAATCTAACTTAATGTAACTGACCTTAACCCTGGAAATAACTTATGACCCTAGACTATACATGTTGGGTCATCAATCCTAATAGTGAACCAAGCCCAAATCACAAGTAGGGTTCCAATAGCTTTGACTGCAGCTATATGACTCAAAGCTTTCTTCCACTGGTGTTTAGTGAACTAACTTCTCAACGCTTTTGTACTTTCATAGATTTTCCTGTCTTTCTTTCAAGGCTTTGACTATCCGGCTTGTCTCTCCACTTTAGCTCATCTGGCATTGAGTGAGCTGTCCTTACTCGACGCTTCTTGACTTAGATAGATTTTTCTATCTATCTTCTTTGGCTTTGACAAAAACACCACGGTGTTGAGCGAGTTGGTTTCGCTTAATGCTTCTGGCCTAGATCAATGAACCAAACACTAAGTAGCATTAGCGGACCCCGTAGAGCAGCTTGGCAGAGTCAGCGGTTACTCCTTTGAGTCTGCGCGACTTGTTTGGTTCTTGTTCTTTTTCCTTCCATCAGGTACATCAGCGAATCATGTCTCGCCATGTATGCCTCGCCTTGTAAATATTTTTGATAGTATAAGATTCTTGCTCTTTTGTTTGCATCTGGTTTATTTGGCTTTAGATAGGTTAAATGTTCCTGCATCTAGTTTCCCGTTTTTTGCAATTCACAAAATTTTTACAAAAAGATAATCGGTATGCGACTGGGCTAACTTGTTCTATGATCTGGTATGGTCCCAAATAGCGGGGTCCAACTTCTTCTGCTTCCTTATTTGGGAGATTTCATGCATGAGCTAAATTTTTAGGAACACCATATTTCCTACATTGAACTCTACGGTCGATATCACACATCATAATATTTAGCATGTCGGCTCTGCACTTCCCGCATCTGATCTTGAATCAAAAATATTGCTATAGTAGTGTTTCTATGTATGTAACTCCCAAAGATTATGGGTGCTTATCTTGAGCCTAAGATAGAGGTGCCTGTCAGTATCTTCCGTATAGGGCTTCATATGGAGCCATCTTGATGTTAGCCTGGAAGATATTGTTGTACGAGAATTTTACGAGCGGTAGTAGTTGCTCTCAAGTCTCTTTGTGCCCCACTATGCATAATCGAAGTAGATACTTTATACTCCAATTTGTTCTCTCAATTTGTCTATCGGTCTGGGGGCTGAATGCGGTGTTGAAGGCTAGTTTGGTACCCAAATAAGCCCGCACTGTCCTCCATTCCATCGAAGTAAAGCAACGTCACGGTCAAGCACGATGGACTTGGGTACTCTATGATATTGATGTACCTGCTCTATAAAAATTCTACCCAGAACATCAACACCACCACTCTGTTGTTTTGGGATAAATTGGGCTACCTTCATGAGGCGGTCCCCAACGACCCATATGGAGTCATTTCCTGCATCGAGGTAGGCTATGGAAAAAATCCATAGTTATGTCCTCAAACATCCACTCTGGTATTAGCAAGGGTTGCAATAAACCTCTTAGGTTACGACACTCGTCCTTAACTATCTGAAAGGTCTGGCAATGTGCCACATAATCGGTGACGTCTTTTTTTATACTCGGCCAATACAGAGTTCTACGTAAATCAGTATACATTTTTACTACACCTAGGTGGATAGAGTAACTTATCAGTGTGCTTTGCGAATTATCTCTTTTCGTATTCCCCCGGTGGAGGGAATGCATATATGGTGCTTGTATTGCAAAATGCCATCATGTAAGCTATAATCGTCTTGTGTACCATCTTGTAGAGTTTGGATGATTGAGGCTGCTTCTAGATCGAGTTTTTGGGTCTCGCGTATCAAGTCCCGGATATTGTACTAGATCTCCATATAATATAGTTGGGCTTGCTACTCCACTAGGCCCATGGGAGCAATAGGGGTGATTCTTAGATCCGCTAAGGATAGGATCAACTCTTCTGGTATCTTCTCCTGGCTACTGAGGGTTGGCGACTCAAAGCATATGCAACTTTGTTGGTCTTACCGGGTGGTATTGGAGGGTGAAGTCATAGTCGCACAAAGTTCTAACCACTGGTGCTGTCGGAGGTTTAGTTCCTTCTGAGTGAAGATACAATTAAGGCTCTTGTGGTCGGAGAAGTTCTCACATCTTACCTCGTATAGGTAATGCCTCTAGATCTTGAGAGCAAAGACAATCACACCCAATTTCAAATCATGGGCAGCATAGTTAAGCTCATGTGGCTTCATTTGTCGAGATGCGTAAGCGACTACTATACGGGGTTGCATTAATTCAGACCCAATCCCTCTTAGGTATATGTCGGAATAGATTTGAAACCCTTCAGTTCCTGACAGAATTGTAAGAATTGAAGCAGAGTTCAGATAGTTCTTTAGCTCAACGATGCTTCCTCGTACTCTGGCTTCCAACAAGACACAAAATCCTTTCTAGTAAGAATGGTGTGTAACGGCCCGGCCCAACTTACCGTTCGTGGCGCTTAAAGCCCACTAGGATTAGCACGGCACCGTCACCGGGCTGCAGCCCAAGCACCCCAAAGCCTCTCCGCGCCTGTTTCTCAGCAGCGGCGCATTGTTGAGGCCAGGTCTCGAACCCGCAACCCCCTTGATAAGAGAGCTTTCTTACACTCCCTCATCACCAACTGAGCTGCAGCTCAATTGGTGATGAGGGAGTGTAAGAAAGCTCTCTTATCAAGGGGGTTGCGGGTTCGAGACCTGGCCTCAACAATGCGCCGCTGCTGAGAAACAGGCGCGGAGAGGCTTTGGGGTGCTTGGGCTGCAGCCCGGTGACGGTGCCGTGCTAATCCTAGTGGGCTTTAAGCGCCACGTCGGCGGTCCCCTAGAGTGGGAACCCCCAGGCGTCCAGTTGCTCCTCTCACCAGATCTGGAAGTGGAAGGCTTCTTCCTCCACCTACTCCCATCAGACTTTCCATGAGATTGGGAAGGCTTCCCTTCCCCTTGCTTGGGAGTAAAACCCTTACGGCGTTGGGTTCGCTCCAAATCATTCTCCAAACTCCTGGCGGCTTCAACTAACTCATTAAAACCCGCCCTCTTCATGGAGATGAGGGGCTGCCTCAGATTCTCCCTCAAACCTTGGTAGAAGAGGTTATCCCTCTCTAAATCATCAGCCATTGTCGTTCCCGCATAACGACCCAAACGGGTGAACTCTTGCACGTACTCGTCCACCGTCTTTTCGCGCTGCATTAGATGCAAAAACTGTCTCTGCAGGGCCAACCGAGTTGAAACGGGGATATACCTCTTAAGAAAAGCGTCCCCGAACTCTTCCACTGACGGGGTGCGTCCCGGAAACTGGCGGCCGCTATGGCTCACCCACCACAACTTGGCGTCTCCTTCCAACATGAACGCCGCATACTCAGCTTTCTTTTCCTCTGGCGTCTCTGCCGCCCTTAACAGTTCTTGAATGCGAACCCACCAGTCTTCCGCATCCGTTGGCGTTCCGACACCCTTGAAAGACGGGGGATGGAAACTCAGGAAATACTTCATGTGTCGGTCTCCATGTCCAACAACTACTCTCTCCGCCAAAGGCTCCACTCGCCTGGCTTCTGTTCCTGGCACGGCCGTTGCCGTATCTGGTGTGGCAGGGGCTGCCACCTGAGCCGCTGCTGCAGCCTGAGCTGCCACCATCGCTTCTGCAAGCATGCGGCAGAAGTCGGCCGGGTCTACACCCGTGCCCAAAAGACCTGGAGCAGTAGCACTGCTCGCCGAGAGATCATCCCTTGCTCTTGAAGTGCCCGCCTCGTTGCTTGCACTCTTCAGGAAGACAAGAAATAAGGGATTAGTCTCCAATCTCAAGACTAAAACATAAGGACACTCATGGTCCCGCGTTACTCTTATGTGGATAACTTCTTTACGCACTGACCTTGAATCTAACCTCGCTTTGATACCAAATTGTAACACCTCCCCTGTAATAGACGTATAATATGGGTCCGGCCGGGGCCCCACAACATACGAACACCACAGCTTTAGTATTAAAAGTTGATATAGCTACCCAAAACTCAAAACACTTGCACAACACAGCGGAAAACCAAGCACAACTAGAAGTTATCCACTAATCCAAAAGAGTAAACAAATGGCCTTAAGGCCTTACATCAAAAGTCCAAAAGGGGTAAACAGTACAACCAAACATGAATGTGCTCAGCACTCCTAGTCTACCTCGGCATGCAAGCCGGACAAAATAGTCTCAAACATACATCATCAAAAGTAGTGCTACAAAAGAGAAAACACTTCATGGGCTTAGGCCTTTTTGGCCAGCGTGCTAGCTCCTGCGTGCGATCCTTGCCATGTAAAAATTATTAGTAACGTGGGTCAGCAAAGGCTGACCTCAAACTGTGTAACAACACATCTCCTCCCGGCCGCCCCTAACGGACCCCGGGGAACCCTCCAACCTGCAAGTCAGCACTTCATATGCAATATAAATTTCTATAAATAGAAATACATTAAAACAGGCTTGGATGTCTCAATCAACAAACATGTTCTCTACTGGTTGAGCATAAAAAGAAAGGGCCTACTATGCAGCATGAATGCAACACCCGGGCTTCACCCAAGGTACCCTAAACCGTATGCATCTAGCACAACATCACAACATTTGGGTACTCACATTTCCCCAATTGGCATAAAGCCGCAAACATTGAGGGAGACACAACTCCCTCACACGGCGCACAGGCCGCCACATGGAAATCTTGCCAAGGCCCCACCCGCTCGTGGGCTTAGCCCCGGGCTTGCCTGCAAGCTCTGACGTCTCATGTCAGGATTCCAACAACCACAGACTGACCGATTCTAAGAAGCCTTGCTGGACCCCACCCGCTCATGGCCTCTTTGCCCGGGCTTGCCCCAAGCTTGGCATTCTCGTCAGCCTCACAGAAGGGGACTAGTCTCGCCGGGACACTCTCCACACATGACGCACGTGTCACGGGATAGCCAGCCGACCACGGAGACATAGCCACGCCTTGGCACAACACAACCAAGACTAAACACATCGCAATCCCTCTTTGTACCGCAGCGTTCCCGCGCACCAAGGAAAACATCTCCAACTCGTGCGGAGCTAACCTTGTCCACCAAGGAAACCATCTCCATTCTCATTTGGAGCTAACCTTGTCAAGGAAACCATCTACCACCACGAGGAGCTAACCTTGTCCGGGTTCGACTACATGTACTCTTTTCAAGCAAACGGGACAATCATCACCACCACACAAACGGCATCTTGCCGCATCGGAAACCTCTACGAATCCCTAAGTTCGTATGCAACATCACCGTGTCGGACTAACGGTCGCGACTACGGCTTCACCCACCATGCCTAATCCACTAGCGAAGCGGATCTCTAATGCAAAATATGCCGGGGATGGACTCAATCGACCCGGAAGTTCCTCTTGAAACTTGGCAAGCCAAAACCCCTCTCATTTGAGAGTTTGGTGCCCAAAAATTAGAGAAAAGAAAACTAGATGATGCTAAAACGTGCATCCTAAAGACCGAGAGGAGAGATGTCGTTACCTTCCGACTCCTCTTTCTTGCCATGGCAAAAATAGCCGGATGGAAATCTTCGCAATGGTCTAAGCTTCACGGATCCGGACTCGGCTCGCGATTCGGAGCTCCGACACCCTTCCTACAGCCCAAGAGTTCTTCTTCTTCCTCCTTGCTCTAGGTTTTCTCAAGATCTTAGAAAGAGGGAACTTGGAAAAAGTGAGGATCTGCAGCCCTAACTTCGGGCTTAAATCCCCAGGAGATGGCCTGAACCGTTAGATCCCAAAACCAGAAAAAGACTGGCTGCGATTCGCCTGGAAAATAAAAGATCTGGGCCGAACACGGCCTGGCACACGCCCGTGTCCAGGGCCGTGTGCCTCATTCGCCGTCTCAAATCGACGCGCCTGGAATCAGACACGGGCATCCGACACGCCCGTGTTCAATCCGACATGCCTGTGTCCCCAGTGACACGGCCGTGTGGCCTGCCGTGTAGCTCCAACGACACGGCCCCAACACCAACCCGAGAGGTGACACGGCCTGGGACACGCCCGTGTCCCAAGCCGTGTGCCCCAGTCTCGACACCCTGTCGAGCACAAAGTGTCGACACTTGGGCCGAGTGTCGACACGGCCTCGACACGCCCTGCGACACGCCCGTGTCGCAGGCCGTGTGCCCCACTCTCGACACATTGTCGAGCACAAAGTGTCGACACTTGGGCCGAGTGTCGACACGGCCTCGACACGCCCTGCGACACGCCCGTGTCGCAGGCCGTGTGCCCCACTCTCGACACTCTGTCGAGCACAAAGTGTCGACACTTGGGCCGAGTGTCGACATGGCCTCGACACGCCCTGCGACACGCCCGTGTCGCAGGCCGTGTGCCCCACTCTCGACACTCTGTCGAGCACAAAGTGTCGACACTTGGGCCGAGTGTCGACACGGCCTCGACACGCCCTGCGACACGCCCGTGTCGCAGGCCGTGTGCCTCATGCCAGAACCCAAAAATTTTTCAGAACAGCAGATTGAACCTCTTGCAAAAACTGGGGTGTTACAACTCTCCCCCACTTAACTGAATTTCGTCCCGAAATTACAAAACAAAAGGGTACAAAACTTAAATTGTACCTGACACAAATAGTTCTGGATAGTCTTCTAGCATGGCCTGTTCTCGCTCCCACGAGAACTCCTCACGACCGCAGTTGTCCCAACGGACTTTCACAAGTTTAACTTCTTTATTCCGCAACTGCCGAATCTCTGAATCTTCTATAGCGATTGGAAGGACTCGCGTCCTCAAGTCTTCCTCAATCGGCACCGATGCCGGCTCAATCACCACGCTAGACTCCACCAAGGCTTTCCTCAACACGGAGACGTGGAAGACGTCATGTAATCCACTCAAATCTGCGGACAATGCCAACCGATAGGCTGCTTCTCCTATCCGCTCAACAATTTCAAAAGGCCCCAAAAACCTTGGACTCAACTTCTTGAGTCGGCGAATCCGCGAGATGCCTTTGAACGGCTTGACCTTCAGATAAACCCAATCACCAACTGCAAATTCTAACTTCCGGTGACGAGCATTAAAATATTTCGCTTGTCTGTCTTGTGCCACCTTCATACGCTCTTGGATGGTCCGTACCATCTCACAAGCGTCAACTACCGCATCCTTTCCCAGAAGTTTGGTGTCTCCCGCCTCTGCCCAAGACATTGGCGTTCGACACCGCCTCCCATACAAAGCTTCGTATGGGGCCATCTTTATGCTAGCTTGAAAACTGTTGTTGTACGCAAATTCTACCATGAAGAGGTGATCCTCCCACCTCTTGCCAAAATCGAGAACGCACATCCTCAACATATCCTCCAACGTACGGTTCGTCCTCTCCGTTTGCCCATCGGTTTGAGGATGGAACGCCGTACTGAACTTTAGCTTCGTGCCCAAGCTCTTCTGAACAAGTCTCCAATCCTTGGACGTGAATCGTCCATCGCGATCACTGACTATGCTCTTCGGAATTCCGTGCAGTCGCACAATGTTGCGAACATACAACTCCACCAGCTTCTCCACGCTGTCCTCTTTCCGGTTCGGGATGAAGTGAGCCACCTTGGTTAGGCGATCCACGATCACCCAAATAGCATCATTCCCATGCTGCGATCTAGGCAAACCATGCACAAAGTCCATGGAAATGTCCTCAAATTTCCACTCAGGAATTGGAAGGGGCTTCAGGAACCCGCCCGGTTTCTGACATTCGGCCTTCACCAAGGCACATGTTTGGCAACGACTCACATACAAAGCCACATCTCGCTTCAACCCCGGCCACCAAAAGGATTTCTTCATATCCAAGTACATCTTTGTACTGCCCGGGTGAATGGAGTACTTTGAGAAGTGAGCCTCAAACATCAACTCCTCACGGAGATTGTCAAACTGCGGTACACAAACCCTTCCGCCCTTCCTCAGAATCCCATCAATCATCTCCCAGGTGCTGCTCTCGCCCGTTTGAGACTCCAACACAAAAGGTTGAAACTCCACATCCAACCGAGTCGCTTCCCGAATACGGTCGGACAAATCGCTTTGTACTTCAATCCAGTTCAACCGAGCCACGCTAGACTCGCCCCTCGCAACACATTCCAATCCAAGGGACTCTCATTCCCGTACCAACCGCTCATCATGAGCTTCGATCCAATTTCCTAGCCCCGAGTACTTTCTACTCAACGCATCCGCCACCACATTGGCTTTACCCGGCGTGTACTGAATCGCCACTTCGTAGTCTCCAAGAAACTCAACCCATCTGTGTTGCCGCATATTCAAGTCCTTTTGATCTAAGAGATACTTCAGGCTTTTATGGTCCGTGAAGATCTCCACTCTTGCGCCATAAACATAATGCCGCCAAATTTTCAGCGCAAAGATTACCGCCGCTAACTCCAAGTCATGGACGGGGTAATTCCTCTCATGAGGTTTCAGCTGTCTAGACCCAAAGGCTATCACCTTCCTATGTTGCACCAAACCGCAACCCAAACCGCATCCCGATGCGTCACTGAAAATTTGAAATCCATCTGTCCCTTGCGGTAAACTCAAGATCGGAGCCATCATAAGCCTCTCCTTTAGTGCCTCGAATGCTTGACCGCACTCTTGGGTCCACACAAATTTATGGTCTTTGCGAGTGAGAGAGGTGAGGGGTAGAGCTATCTTCGAGAAATTCTCCACGAATCTCCTATAATACCCGGCTAGTCCAAGAAAACTTCGGACTTCCGCCACGGTCCTCAACACCGGCCAATCTCTGATGGCCTCCACTTTCGCTGGATCCACTGCCACCCCATCACCACTAATCACGTGGCCCAAAAATGCCACCTTCTCTAACCAGAACTCGCATTTGGAGAATTTTGCATACAACTCATTCTCCCTCAACACTTGCAAAACTATTCTCAAGTGGGTCTCATGCTCCACCTCCGATTTGGAATACACCAAAATGTCATCAATGAAAACAACCACAAAAGAATCCAAGTATTCCCGGAATACCCGATTCATCAGATCCATGAACACCGATGGTGCGTTCGTCAGCCCGAACGGCATCACCGTAAACTCAAAGTGTCCATACCTTGTCCCAAAAGCAGTTTTGGGTATGTCCTCATCCCGAATTCGTAGCTGATAGTAGCCTGACTTCAAGTCCAACTTCGAATATACCATCGACCCCACCAACTGGTCAAATAAATCATCTATCCGAGGAATCGGATACTTATTCTTGACGGTCAACTTATTAAGCTCTCGGTAGTCTATGCACAGGCGCATGCTACCGTCTTTCTTCTTCACAAACAACACCGGTGCGCTCCACGGTGAAGAACTGGGTCTAATATACCCTTGCTCCAACAGTTCCTGTAACTGAACCTTAAGTTCCGCTAACTCCTTTGGTGTCATCCTAAAAGGAGGACGTGACACCGGTCTAGCCTCCGGCACTAACTCGATCGAGAAGTCGATCTCCCGCCGAGGAGGCGCTCCAGGAAGTTCATCCGGAAACACATCCTTGAACTCTGCCACCACAGGCACTTCCTCAATCGACAGTTGGGAGAGACGAACCTCCAATAACGCTACAAGCGCTACACCACCCTGGTTAACCGCCCGCACCAACTGCATGGCCGATATCAGGGAACAGGCCACTCCACCAAGGCCCTCAAACTTGACTTCTATTTGCCCTTTACTCCTTAAGGTCACCACCTTAGAAAGGCAGTCAATACTGGCGCGCTGCTCTGCAAGCCAGTCCATACCCAAAATGACATCGAACTCTACTAATGGTAACACTGCCGCTTCCAGAGCGAAGACAACTCCGTCTAGCTCCCAACAAATGCGCCCTTTAGCCTCGGTGGTCATAGATGACCCATTGGGCATGCGCACTTTCAGCTCTGCTCCCGACGAGAAAGACTCAATTCCTATTCTCCGGATGAAGCTCTCCGCAAGAAAGGAGTGCGATGCTCCGGTATCAAACAATACCCTAGCGGGGTATCCGGAAACTAACACGAAGCCTACAACATAGACATTACACAAAAGTCTAAAAGGATGAATCACGAAATTTAAACTTAAATTCTCTTCATACCTGTCACCACATCCGTCTGGCGGATCGCTTCTTGCTGTCCAAGGTTGTAGGCCCTTGGTTGCACCGGTTGGAACCGAGAAGCGCTCGACTCCGCCATCTTTCCTTTCTCTGCAGCACTGGGGCCCGAGCGCACCGACTGCTCCTGCTTTGACTCTTGCCCCGCTCCCCCTTGCTGACAAGCACGGGCTATGTGCCCAACCTTCCCGCAGTTGTAGCACGTCGGCGGTCCCCTAGAGTGGGAACCCCCAGGCGTCCAGTTGCTCCTCTCACCAGATCTGGAAGTGGAAGGCTTCTTCCTCCACCTACTCCCATCAGACTTTCCATGAGATTGGGAAGGCTTCCCTTCCCCTTGCTTGGGAGTAAAACCCTTACGGCGTTGGGTTCGCTCCAAATCATTCTCCAAACTCCTGGCGGCTTCAACTAACTCATTAAAACCCGCCCTCTTCATGGAGATGAGGGGCTGCCTCAGATTCTCCCTCAAACCTTGGTAGAAGAGGTTATCCCTCTCTAAATCATCAGCCATTGTCGTTCCCGCATAACGACCCAAACGGGTGAACTCTTGCACGTACTCGTCCACCGTCTTTTCGCGCTGCATTAGATGCAAAAACTGTCTCTGCAGGGCCAACCGAGTTGAAACGGGGATATACCTCTTAAGAAAAGCGTCCCCGAACTCTTCCACTGACGGGGTGCGTCCCGGAAACTGGCGGCCGCTATGGCTCACCCACCACAACTTGGCGTCTCCTTCCAACATGAACGCCGCATACTCAGCTTTCTTTTCCTCTGGCGTCTCTGCCGCCCTTAACAGTTCTTGAATGCGAACCCACCAGTCTTCCGCATCCGTTGGCGTTCCGACACCCTTGAAAGACGGGGGATGGAAACTCAGGAAATACTTCATGTGTCGGTCTCCATGTCCAACAACTACTCTCTCCGCCAAAGGCTCCACTCGCCTGGCTTCTGTTCCTGGCACGGCCGTTGCCGTATCTGGTGTGGCAGGGGCTGCCACCTGAGCCGCTGCTGCAGCCTGAGCTGCCACCATCGCTTCTGCAAGCATGCGGCAGAAGTCGGCCGGGTCTACACCCGTGCCCAAAAGACCTGGAGCAGTAGCACTGCTCGCCGAGAGATCATCCCTTGCTCTTGAAGTGCCCGCCTCGTTGCTTGCACTCTTCAGGAAGACAAGAAATAAGGGATTAGTCTCCAATCTCAAGACTAAAACATAAGGACACTCATGGTCCCGCGTTACTCTTATGTGGATAACTTCTTTACGCACTGACCTTGAATCTAACCTCGCTTTGATACCAAATTGTAACACCTCCCCTGTAATAGACGTATAATATGGGTCCGGCCGGGGCCCCACAACATACGAACACCACAGCTTTAGTATTAAAAGTTGATATAGCTACCCAAAACTCAAAACACTTGCACAACACAGCGGAAAACCAAGCACAACTAGAAGTTATCCACTAATCCAAAAGAGTAAACAAATGGCCTTAAGGCCTTACATCAAAAGTCCAAAAGGGGTAAACAGTACAACCAAACATGAATGTGCTCAGCACTCCTAGTCTACCTCGGCATGCAAGCCGGACAAAATAGTCTCAAACATACATCATCAAAAGTAGTGCTACAAAAGAGAAAACACTTCATGGGCTTAGGCCTTTTTGGCCGGCGTGCTAGCTCCTGCGTGCGATCCTTGCCCTGTAAAAATTATTAGTAACGTGGGTCAGCAAAGGCTGACCTCAAACTGTGTAACAACACATCTCCTCCCGGCCGCCCCTAACGGACCCCGGGGAACCCTCCAACCTGCAAGTCAGCACTTCATATGCAATATAAATTTCTATAAATAGAAATACATTAAAACAGGCTTGGATGTCTCAATCAACAAACATGTTCTCTACTGGTTGAGCATAAAAAGAAAGGGCCTACTATGCAGCATGAATGCAACACCCGGGCTTCACCCAAGGTACCCTAAACCGTATGCATCTAGCACAACATCACAACATTTGGGTACTCACATTTCCCCAATTGGCATAAAGCCGCAAACATTGAGGGAGACACAACTCCCTCACACGGCGCACAGGCCGCCACATGGAAATCTTGCCAAGGCCCCACCCGCTCGTGGGCTTAGCCCCGGGCTTGCCTGCAAGCTCTGACGTCTCATGTCAGGATTCCAACAACCACAGACTGACCGATTCTAAGAAGCCTTGCTGGACCCCACCCGCTCATGGCCTCTTTGCCCGGGCTTGCCCCAAGCTTGGCATTCTCGTCAGCCTCACAGAAGGGGACTAGTCTCGCCGGGACACTCTCCACACATGACGCACGTGTCACGGGATAGCCAGCCGACCACGGAGACATAGCCACGCCTTGGCACAACACAACCAAGACTAAACACATCGCAATCCCTCTTTGTACCGCAGCGTTCCCGCGCACCAAGGAAAACATCTCCAACTCGTGCGGAGCTAACCTTGTCCACCAAGGAAACCATCTCCATTCTCATTTGGAGCTAACCTTGTCAAGGAAACCATCTACCACCACGAGGAGCTAACCTTGTCCGGGTTCGACTACATGTACTCTTTTCAAGCAAACGGGACAATCATCACCACCACACAAACGGCATCTTGCCGCATCGGAAACCTCTACGAATCCCTAAGTTCGTATGCAACATCACCGTGTCGGACTAACGGTCGCGACTACGGCTTCACCCACCATGCCTAATCCACTAGCGAAGCGGATCTCTAATGCAAAATATGCCGGGGACGGACTCAATCGACCCGGAAGTTCCTCTTGAAACTTGGCAAGCCAAAACCCCTCTCATTTGAGAGTTTGGTGCCCAAAAATTAGAGAAAAGAAAACTAGATGATGCTAAAACGTGCATCCTAAAGACCGAGAGGAGAGATGTCGTTACCTTCCGACTCCTCTTTCTTGCCATGGCAAAAATAGCCGGATGGAAATCTTCGCAATGGTCTAAGCTTCACGGATCCGGACTCGGCTCGCGATTCGGAGCTCCGACACCCTTCCTACAGCCCAAGAGTTCTTCTTCTTCCTCCTTGCTCTAGGTTTTCTCAAGATCTTAGAAAGAGGGAACTTGGAAAAAGTGAGGATCTGCAGCCCTAACTTCGGGCTTAAATCCCCAGGAGATGGCCTGAACCGTTAGATCCCAAAACCAGAAAAAGACTGGCTGCGATTCGCCTGGAAAATAAAAGATCTGGGCCGAACACGGCCTGGCACACGCCCGTGTCCAGGGCCGTGTGCCTCATTCGCCGTCTCAAATCGACGCGCCTGGAATCAGACACGGGCATCCGACACGCCCGTGTTCAATCCGACACGCCCGTGTCCCCAGTGACACGGCCGTGTGGCCTGCCGTGTAGCTCCAACGACACGGCCCCAACACCAACCCGAGAGGTGACACGGCCTGGGACACGCCCGTGTCCCAAGCCGTGTGCCCCAGTCTCGACACCCTGTCGAGCACAAAGTGTCGACACTTGGGCCGAGTGTCGACACGGCCTCGACACGCCCTGCGACACGCCCGTGTCGCAGGCCGTGTGCCCCACTCTCGACACATTGTCGAGCACAAAGTGTCGACACTTGGGCCGAGTGTCGACACGACCTCGACACGCCCTGCGACACGCCCGTGTCGCAGGCCGTGTGCCCCACTCTCGACACTCTGTCGAGCACAAAGTGTCGACACTTGGGCCGAGTGTCGACACGGCCTCGACACGCCCTGCGACACGCCCGTGTCGCAGGCCGTGTGCCCCACTCTCGACACTCTGTCGAGCACAAAGTGTCGACACTTGGGCCGAGTGTCGACACGGCCTCGACACGCCCTGCGACACGCCCGTGTCGCAGGCCGTGTGCCTCATGCCAGAACCCAAAAATTTTTCAGAACAGCAGATTGAACCTCTTGCAAAAACTGGGGTGTTACATGGTGAGGGGTAAGGTAATCTTTGAAAAGCCTTTTATGAACATTCGGTAGTACCTGACGAGTCCAAGGAAGCTTTTGATATCTAGTACTGACTTGAGTGGTGGCCAATTTCGCACTGCCTATACTTTGGTATGGTCAACTGCTACCCCACTCCTTTTGATATTGTTCCCTAAGAATCTGACGTCTTCCAGCCAAAAATCATATTTAGTAAACTTTGTGAAGGGGGAATGCTCTCTTAGCTTGAGTAACACCATATGCAGATGCTTGGAATGATCTACCATGCTCCTCGAGTAGACGAGAATATCGTCTATAAAGATGATTAAAATTGATTTAGATATGACTTGAATACTTTGTTCATTAACGCCATGAAGGTGGATGGCGCATTGGTTAGCCCAAAAGGCATCACCATAAACTTGTAGAGGCCGTATCAAGTGCTAAATGTCATTTTAGTAATGTCCTCCTCCCATAGACGGAGCTAGTAATATCCAGACCTTAGGTCCATTTTAGAAGATACGGACACACCTTGCAACTGTCTGAACAGCTCATCGATCATTGGTGGTGGATAGGTATTTTGTATGGTGAGATTATTAAGCTTCCTGTAATTGATGCATAGACGTGTCTCGTCCTTTTTCTTGATGAATAACACAGGGGGTCCCCAGGGGGGGAACTTGGGCGGACAAACCCTGCATCGATTAGTTCTTGAAATTTTATCTTAAACTCCACAAGTTCTTTTGGGGCCATCTGGTAGAGTGTTCATGATACTGGTCGAGCTCCGGGTACATGCTCGATCTAGAAGTCTACCTCCTTCAGTGGGGGCAATCTTGGGAGGGACTTAGGATAAACATCCAAAAAGTCTCGAATTACGGGAACCATGGCAAACACTTGCTTTTATTCTTCACCTCGAAGTAGATATGGTACATCTCGTTCTTTTGCCGAACAAATTTGACGGTTTGTGCAGATGTCAGAATTGTGCGAGTGCCGGACAGAATACCTTTTAAGGTGATAGACTACCCATCTAGAATTTGGAAGTTGATCTCTCTAGTGGAGCAATTGATTTGGGCTTTATGATCGGCCAGCCAATACATCAATAAGATGATGTCGAACCCATTTATTGCTAGAATAGTTGTGTATATTTTGAACTTCATGTTTCCCAGGAGATCTTGAAATGTGCATTTCTTTAACGGCCTCCCCAGCACATGGCTCAAAAAGACGACCACCGGCACCCCCAACACCACGCTCGAAAGGGTTTAGTCGCAAATAGTCTGCATACCATGCACCAAACCCATCTTCATCCACATGCGGGTATTGGAAACCGCAGCCTCCCTTCGATGAGAAATGATCCAGTTAAGCTCCCCTACGAGGACATCCCAAGAGGTCACCCATCCCAGGACTACTCCAGCCCGAGCACACTTAACTATAAAGTTCTTTCACTTCCCATCACCAATTGAGCTGCAACTCAATTGGTGATGAGAAGTGAAAGAACTTTTATAGTTATGCGTGCTCGGGCTGGAGTGGTCCTGCAGCTCAATTGGTGATGAGAAGTGAAAGAACTTTATAGTTAAGCATGCTTGGGCTGGAGTAGTGCTGGGATGGGTGACCTCTTGGGAAGTCCTCCTAGGAGAGCTTAACTGGATCACTTCTCATCAAAGGGAGGGTGTGGCCTCCAACAACACACCAGTGCAACTGGAGAGGGGTTGGGGTGTACGGTCTGCAGACATGTTTAGGCTAAACCCTTTTGAGAGTGGTGTTGGGGTGCCGACGGTTGTCCTTTCGAGTCGGGTGCTAGGGAGGCTGTTACAAAAAAAGTGAAGCTAAATTGGTGATGATAAGTGAAAGAACTTTATAGTTATGCGTGCTCGAGCTGGAGTAGTCCTGGGATGGGTGACCTCTTGGGAATTCCTCATATGGGCGCTTAATTGGATCACTTCTCGTCGAAAGGGAGGTTGCAGCCTCCAACAACCCGCCAGTGTGACTATAGAAGGGTTGGGGTGTACGATTTGCAGGCCTGTTGAGGCTGAACCCTTTCGAGCGTGGTGCTGGGGTGTCGACGATTTTTCGTTCGAGTTGTGTGCTGGGGAGGCCGTTACAAAAAAGTGCACTTTTTTGTACCGGTAGTCATCCTTTCGAGATGTGTGCTTGGGAGGTCACTACAAGGCGGTTGTATATTATCAACGAGGTACTCAACCTTAGACAAGGAGCGCAATGAGCATGAAAGTCCATTATTTACGACTAGACTTGGAAGAATTTCTTGACTCCAAATTATCCCTAACTAATGCTCACCTAAATAATTTGTCCCTCGTCAGAGCGGGACTCGAGCTAAAAATGCAGGAATAGTAAATTGCAATAAATAAGTGTGATAATTAAATTGCTGTTGAATTAAATTGCAGAATTTAAATGCTGAAAGAAAGTACTGAATTGAACTACGTTAATGAAAATGCTGAACTGAAATGAACAGCAATAAAGTGCTGAACTGAAATAAATACAGTACTAAAGAAAAGTGCAGTAATAAATTGCAGAATAAGTAAGATCAGTAAGGAGGCAAGTTCAGTTCTGTCTATGTTCATAGGAGGTGAGTTCTTCAATTCATTCTAAGTAGGCTTCTCCGTTCATAGAAGATAAGTTCTTCACCCCATTTTTTGGATGCTTTTCTATTTATAGGGGGCGAGTTTTTCTATTCGTTCTTAGGAGGCTTCTCCTTTCATAGGAGGCAAGTTCTTCGCTCTGTTGTTAGAAGACTTCTTTAGTATTTTGGATTTCAATAACTTATTTGAGTCCTACAATTAACTTTGTTGCGCGTCTTAAGTTGGCTTAATTGAACTTATAATTTAGAGGAAGAACTATTTAGAATTTCTTGCATCTTGTTATAATAATTACTGGGGCTTTAAGTGTTTGTATGAAGTTATCACTATATTTATTGATCTTGATCGCCTGTGCTAGGGAGATCTCATCTATTTAATTATGTGGATCTCATCTATCCTCGAATATCAAGCTCGTGAATTAATAAATATTTAGAATATCATTATAATACAGAACTTCGACTCGAGGTTGGGAATTGCCATATTTAGCACACACAATATTAATTTCTCGTTACGTGTTAACCTTGCATTTATGTTTTAAAAGTACTTCCAATACACCAATTATTATAATTTTGCCAAGGGTTATAGAAATTCTCCAAGATTTATGATAATTCATTTCATGAGCGTCTCACGTTCCGCTAATTGGGTTTTCACTAGCCGGCAGGGCAGGTAGACTTCTTGGAGGTGAGTTAGACATGTTAGTCTCGAGATGGTTCTGCTGATCGGGCTCTCAGTAGCCGACAGGGCAGGTAGACCTCTTGGAGGAGGCTTTGACATGTTGATCCCGAGAAGATCCCGCTGACAAGACTCCCCTTAGCTGGCAGGGCTGGAAGTCACTCGGTGGAGTTCGGAAAGTTAACGTCAAGATGGTTTCGCTGACCGGGCTCTCACTAGCCGGCAGGACAGGTAGACCTCTTGGAGGTGACTTAGACATGTTACCCCGAGATGGTTCTGCTGACCGGGCTCTCACTAGCCGGCGGGGCAGGTAGACTTCTCGGAGGAGGTTTTGAAATGTTGATCCTGAGAAGATCCCGTTGACCAGGCTCCCCTTAGGTGACAGGGCTGGAAGTCACTCGATGGAGTTCAGAAAGTTAACCTTAATATTGTTCTGCTGACTGTGCTCTCACTAACCGGTAGGGCAGGTAGACCTCTTGGAGGTGACTTAAACATGGTAGCCCTGAGATGGTTCTGCTGACCGGGCTCTCACTAGCCGGCAGAGGAGGTAGATCTCTTGGAGGAGGCTTTGACATGTTGATCCCGAGAAGATTCTGCTAACCAGGCTCCCATTAGCCGACAAGGATGGAAGTCATTCGGTGGAGTTTGGAAAGTTAACCTCAAGATGGTTCCGTTGAATGGGCTCCCACTAGCTGGCAGGGCAGGTAAACCTCTTGGAGGTGACTTAGACATGTTAGCCCCGAGATGGTTCCGCTGACCAAGCTCTCACTAGTCGGCGAGACCGGTAGGCCTCTTGGAGGAGGCTTTGATATGTTGATCCTGAGAAGATCCCGCTGACCAGTCTCCCATTAGCTGGCAGGGCTGGAAGTCACTCGGTGGAGTTTGGAAAGTTAACATTAAGATAGTTCCACTGACCGTCTCTCACTAGCCATCAGGGTAGGTAGACCTCTTGGAGGTGACTTATACATATTTGCCCCGAGATGGTTCCGTTTACCGGGTTCTCACTAGCCGACAGGGAAGGTAGACCCCTTGGAGGAGGCTTTGACAAGTTGATCCTAAGAAGATCCCACTAACCAGGCTCTCATTAGCTGGTAGGGCTGGAAGTCACTCGGTGGAGTTTGGAAAGTTAACCTAAGGATGGTTTCGTTGACCAGCATCCAACTAGCCGGCAGGGCAGGTAAGCCTCTTGGAGGTGACTTAGAAATGTTAGCCCTGAGATGGTTCTGTTGATCGGGCTCTCACTAGTCGGCAGGGAAGGTAGACCTCTTATAGGAGGTTTTGACATGTTGATCCTGAGAAGATCCAGATGACCAGGCTCCTATTAGCTGGCTTGGCTGGAAGTCACTCGGTGGAGTTCAGATAGTTAACCTCAAGATGGCTCCGCTGACCGGGCTCTCACTAGCCGGCAGGACAGGTAGACCTCTTGGAGGTGACTTAGACATGTTAGCTCCGAGATCGTTCCCCTAACCAGGCTCTCACTAGCCAGCAGAGCAGGTAGACCTCTTAAAAGAGGCTTTGACATGTTGATCCTGAGATGATCCCATTGAACAGACTCCCATTAGCTGACAGGGATGGAAGTCACTTGGTGGAGTTCGGAAAGTTAACCTTAAGATGGTTCTGCTAACCGGGCTCTCACTAGCCGGCAGGGCAAGTAGACCTCTTGGAGGTGACTTAGATATGTTAGCCCTGAGATGGTTCCGCTGACTGGGCTCTCACTAGCCGGCAGGGCAGGTAGACCTCTTGGAGGAGGCTTTGACATGTTGATCTCAAGAAGATCCCACTTCCCAGGCTCCCATTAGCTGTCAAGGCTGGAAGTCACTCGGTAAAGTTTGGAAAGTTAACCTAAAGATGGTTCTGCTAATCGGGATCTCACTAGCTAGCAGGGCAGGTAGACCTCTTTGGGGTGACTTAAACATGGTAACCCCGAGATGTTTCTGTTGACTGGGCTCTCACTAGCCGGCAGGGCAGGTAGACCTCTTGGAGGAGGCTTTGACATGTTGATCCCAAGAAGTTCCTGCTGAACAGGCTCCCACTAGCTGGCAGGGTTGAATGTCCGGTAGAAACTCAACACCTGCCGTCAGGCTCTCACCTAGCTGATAGGGCCGGTGGTAGCGCCCAATAGTTGGCCAAAAGGAAAGTTTGGTGGAAGCTCAACACCCGTCGTCAGGCCCTCACCTAGCTGATGGGGCCAGTGGTAACGCCCGGTGGTTGGCCAAAAGGAAAGTCCGGTGGAAGCTCAACACCTGTCGTCAGGATCTCACATAGCTGATTGGGCTGGTGGTAGTGCCCGGTAGTTGGCAAAAAGGAAATTTCGGTGGAAGCTCAACACCCACCATCAGGCTCTCAACTAGCTGATTGGGCTGGTGGTAGCGCCCGGTGGTTGGCCATAATGAAATTTTGGTTGATACTCACCCCCCCCATATCAAGCTCGTACCAGCTGACGGAGGAGGAAAGAGGGGAGATGGAAATTCCTAACAGATAGCCAGAAAAATAGGTGAGGAGGAAATATTTAAGTGGCAAGGACCGCGGGCGAGCCAGGTCATACACCCAAGACGTCCGCTCGGCATGCATCCAGCCCTACACCTGCAAGTCGGCCAAGGTCGCGAACACTCAGCAGTGCGGAACACTCACTCAGACTATGTCGCAACCTCATGAGACTTGACTCGTGTGAAGCAAAAAGCCCCAAACGTGAGTCGAGGCGGGCTAGTTTCTAGATCTCGCGGGCGGAGTAGGAAAAGCTCTCTATATAAGGGGGGTGGATTACCACTCGTGGGTCGACTACCTAAGATCGTAACATTTTCAAAGCCCCCAAGGGACGAGCAGTCTCGCTAGCGAAATGCGGGTTTGAAGGCGGCGAGTGGGAAGGCCAAGCTCGGTCGCAAGTGTGCGAAGAAACAAAGGCATGATCATTTCAAAGAAGCCATATCACAAACTATCATTTCAGAAATACATATATTATTAATTACAAAGAGTTACAAGGAGGGGACTCAGCACGCATTTACATTTCAGAAATAAAAGTGCATGTTACAAAAAGAAAGAGAAATACAGCGCAGGGGTTCAGCGAGGCGAGCTCTCGGGCGGCAAGCCCTCCTGAAGGGGTTAGTAGGACTCGTCACCTGGCTTCGGTAACGGAAGGAACACCTTGGGTACCATATCATTTGCCGAGAGCCCCGCGACTTCACTCGTCACGAGGTCAGCCCACTGCATGGTCTGGAGCGTGAACTTCGCAACATTGGTGGCATTCTTTTGCATCATCTCCTCCATCTCGTACTCGGAATAGTGGGCAATCTGGCATCAGCTACTGGAGGGCTGCGTAGGAGCTGCGGCTTCCAATTCTCACACGCGCACCCACAATGCCTCGTTCTCCTTCTCAAGGGTGGCAATTTGGAAACTAAGGCACTTGTTCATCACCACATCTTGCAAGAAAAATCAAATTGTTAATGGAGGTAATCTTAAGAAGAATCGTGTTTTAAATCTTGTGACTACAACCCCCTAGGTATCCGGCGAGAATGGAGTTAGCCTCACCCACCTGCTTCCTCTGATGCTCCACTTCTTCCAGCATGAGGCGGCGAGCTACTTCCTTGTCATCGGCGAACTTCTAGAGCGAGGCAGAATTCCGGTCCATCTGTGTGCACTGCCTGCCCACCTTGTGAGCCAGCTCCAGGCCACGGAGCTGGGCCTGCGCGCTCTCGTGCTCAAGAACTCGTGTGGCCTCCTCATCGAAGATCGTGACGTCCTCCCGTGTGTAGAGGCCGAAATAGAAGGTATAGGCCTCCCCGCTGATGGTTTCCTGCTCCAACCAGCTCGGCACCAGTGTGTGGATAGATGCTCGGTTCGCCTCCTTGTCCGACTGAAGGAGGGGCCTGCCGTGCTCATCCAAGTGCCACTCGCCATAGCCGAAGTTGTGGTGCCACCTCGGCACCAGCGAATTCTCTCACGATTTGGAGGTGATGGCCGTCTCACCAGGAGGACCGCCGATCGTATCATCCAGGGTGGCGGCCGCTTCAGGCTGCAGACCCGTCGGGGCTTTACCTCTCTCTCGGGATGCGGGAGGTGCTCCGCCCATAGACTTCAATTTCTTGGACGGCGGCGGTGGTGGAGGCTGATTATGGGTGACCCACTTTTAAGAGGCGAGGGTCGGGTCCTTACGATGCACGGTAGCCGCCGCCTCAGTGCGAACGAGCTCCCTGGGAACGGCTCGCGCACTCTCATATGGAGGGTGCAGGGGGAGGTCTTGTTCACCTGCAAGTGAAGAGTTAGAATAACAAAATGGGTTAAAGTAAAAAAGGAGAGGCGTGAGTGGCTTACCTCCTCCAGGCGAGATGGTGGCATGGGAGTCGACGTTCCTTCGGAGGAACGCGGCCTCAAAGTTCTTCCCCTCTAAAAATCCACAGAGTTCGACTTCATGTCCCCCTAGGCTAGGGGGTGGTCTAAGTTGGACCGGCGAGAAGGGGATGTTGTCGAAGTCGCCTTTGACGAATACGAATTTCCTCAGCCAGTTGTGGCTATTATTTACTGTTTCCCGCACCTTAACATGATTGCTGGAGAATAAGGCGGTTCCATCCTTATTCGCCCGGATGGAGAACAGCTTGCAGAAGACCTCAAGGCTGAACTCGATCCGCTCTTCCCGCAGGAAGTACGCAAACCCGACCACGACAGCTATAGAATTGGGGGTCATCTGGCCGAGGATGACCCCAAAGTACTTCAGAATTTGGCGGACCTCGGGTTATAGGGGAAGTCGGAGGCCCGCATAGAAGTGAGCTATGGGGATGGCGAGCTCCCCTTCCGAAGGGTCATTGATTTTCTCCTCCTCCCCTGGTCGCCTCGCCACGAAACCGGGTGGGATGAAGTCGTCGATTACCATGAGGAACTCGTCCTCTATGGTGGTGGCGGAGACGAAAGGGTGGTCGGAGAAGGTCCATGCGCACTTCCCCCTTACCTCAACATCGCCGCAGTTGGCTCCCATCTCGCGATCTGTTAAGTGGGCGGGACAATAGAATTCTCTCGAGAAAAAGCATGTCGCGAGCAGCAGGAATGGAGAAGAGGCAAAAAAGTTTTAAAAGCAAGTGGAAAGCAGGATTGTGGCCTATTTATAAAAAACGATAGGGCGAGAAAACGTCCCATCAGCCAGAAATGTGTGGATAGCAAAAATATGCCCTGATTTGACCTCCAAGCCCGCATGGTCCTGCGAAAGAAATGCGGCGGCAGGGGAGTGGTGAGCCAGCCATGCTGCCCCGCGTCCGCCCAAGTGGAGAGAGAGCCACATTGTCCCGTGTTTGCCCAAGTGGAAAGTGAGCCGCATTGGCCCGCGTTCACCTAAGTGGCGAGCGAGCACTTCCGGCTCGCGTCCGCTAGAGAGGCGAGCAAGCTGAGTCAGCTTGTTCCACCCTATGGAGGGGGTAGGCGAGCCAGACAGCTTGCACGCATTCGCCTAAGAAAAGCTAACAGTAATGAGCAACAAAAATAATATATAAATATAAGCTCGTCAGCGTGCGAGCAGTTCTTAACATTGAACAAGTTCGGTACTCAGGAAAAGAAAAAAAAAGATCATGGTTGTGAAGCGCAAGAGACAGGCACAACCCGGGCCTATAGGCTGGCACCAAGCAAGGGGTGGGTGGTTCAGTATTGAATCCACTTCCATCTTCCCCATCCTCGCACCCCGGAACGAGGCGGTAGGTGAGGGTAATAGTACTCGCGAACCACCAGCAGTTCCCACAGGGTCAGGTCGACCTGTTCTGTGGCATGCCTGAGCCGCTCCTCTGCACGCATATTGTGCACTCCCGGAGAATTCATCACATCGTCATTGTCTGGGCACCTCACGCCCTCCAGGACCGTGAATCGCTCCTCCGTGTTAGCCTTGTCTCGTCCACCCTGTTGCAGACCTCTTGAAGCATCAGGGAGTGCTTTTGGAACAACCGAGTCAACCGACTCTTCATCTCCTCGGCATCCTACGTGCCACCCAGGTACTCTAAGATGTGGTCCGCGAAAGGGGGAGGCCACTATCCCTCTCTGATGTCTACATCCGATGACGAGATGGCATTGAAGCATGTAGAAACAAGGGTCAAAAAAAGCAGATCGCAAGCAAGCAAATGTTCAAACTCACCCGGGGTCGGCACGTACCCCGCACTGGCGCACGGGCGGGAAGTCCCTGGCCGGCCCTCGAATAGCTCTCCTTCAAGAGTCGCGAAGGATTTTCCCAACCCAGGGCAGGTCTGCGGTCATGAAACCAGTGGGGAACAGTCGATGGTTACTGGGGTTGGGGCTACAATATTAGAATCAGAAGGTAAGAAGGGGAATTAGTTGGAAAGCAAAGGCAAGCGGTCAAGAGCTCACCAGAAGCTAGAGCGGTCGGGACCGCGGGAAGGGAAAACCACGCAATTGAGGGGTTAGTGACCCGCTCAGATATGCGTGGGGAGGAGTGCCTCTGCTCTATTCCCTCGCCTCCATCCTCGCGAGGAGCCTCCTACGAAGAAGAAAAATTCAAAGGTGGAATAACAGGGACATCAAGTAACCAGCCTGCGTACCTCATGGGTGGACTCGGCACTGGTCATCGAACTAGATGCAGGGGCGCCATTTGGGGGAGACCATCAATCCACCTTCGCCTTCTTTGGCCTAAATATGGAAGTGGATTCAATACAGTAGTTCGCGAAGAAAAAGAGAAGTAGAAGAACATGGCTTTCTCTTGAGCCTGGTGGTGTATATATAGCAAGAAGGTGGGACTCATCAAAAGATTTCCTCCAGCTCAACAGTCACTCACCAAACACGTGGGGTTGGATGATTCTTTCCGAGCTTTTGCAAGGATCATAAAGAGTGGGGATTATGTACAACCCCATTTTCGTTGAGTGGGTCTGCTAGGAAGTCGAGCGAGCCAAGACAACCGGCCTGCATCTGTACAGTAGGCGGGCAAACCCAGATGGTCGGCTCGCTCCAGCCAAGTAGGGTGTGCGAGCGGCGCGAGCCAGCTTGATCTGCCCACGCCCACCTAAGTGACCATTGTCTCACCTCCGTGTAAGGGGTAGGCAAGTAGCGGGAGGCCGACTCACGCTCGCCTAATGAGAGAGGTGAGCTGCGAGGGCCAGGCCGCATCCGCCTAGTCGAGTGGCGAGTTGATCATGTTCTCCTTGGTGTTGAGTGAGGCGAGTGCACTCAGCACCTCCAACTCCATGGCATTAAGTGAGACGAGTGCACTCAGCACCTTCTGCTCCTTAGCATTGAGTGAGGTGAGTGCACTCAGCGCCTTCCATTCCTTAGCGTTGAGTGAGATGAGTGATCTCAGCGCCTTCAGCTCATTGGCATTGAGTGAGGCGAGTGAACTCAGTGCCTTTAGTTCTTTCGTGTTGAGTGGCGTGAGTGCACTCAGCGCCTCTAGCTCCTTGGTATAGAGTGGAGCGTAGCCTCTCAGCACCTTTGTTTCCTTGGCATTGAGTAGTGGGAGATCCTTTCGGAACCATCCAAAGTGGAGTGTCGTAGAGGTGAGTGCCTGCCTTCCCCAGCACTCACCCCTTTAGGCGAGTGATTCCCTCATAGACCACCCATCTGGTGGGTTCCAGAGGTGAAATTACCTGGATACCCATGCAAGGCTGCGATTAGCCCTCTAGTACAGCGGAGTTTGGTTGTTGGCAGACCACTTCGGGTTGCATATAGACTTTTGTAACAGCGGAGTGATGTTGTTTGTAGACCAGATTTCTGGATTCTATAAATAGACCCAATGGGGTACCTCAGAAGACAAGCCTTTCTAGTTCTCTTACTCTTGTCTTACAGTGCTTTCCGAGGTTCCCTTAGATCAACACTTGGATAAGGAGGGGAAGCACTCTAAGATCTACCAGGTGTGTGGTGGGACCTCCGTGTTGTAGCCTTGGGTTAGTTTCAAGTTCTAAGTCTTCGGTCAACCAAGCTTGTTAGGCAAAGTAAGTGTGCGATCACCCCTTCCTCAAGGGTTCGGACTCCACAGAAGCCGGTTTCTGATTTCAACACACTACATCCAAAGGGAGCTCACTTGTGCTCATACTCCACAATAAAATGGAGTAGCAAAGTGAAATATATATCATCTGACGGAGACCTGCAAGTGTTGGTTTCGTTTCAATGACATTCAAAGGTCCTTCTAGGCGGAAGCGATGGCATGTGCTACCTATGTCATCAATCCGATTCCTCTGAGTCCAATTAACATAAAGTCTCCTTATGAGATGATTTTTAAGGAGAAGCCCGGCGTAGAACACCTTCGGGTGTTTAGATCTACCTGCTACGTACACGTCCCAGATGCTCTCAGGACAAAGCTGGATGTGAAGGCAAGGAAGCTTGTCTTTGTGTGCTATGATGAGCAGAAGAAGTGATGGAAGTGTATGGATTCAGAGACGAAGAAGTTTGTTATTTCGAGAGATGTGGTCTTCAACGAGCTGACATCATATGGAGGTGGCTCCTCTATAGAGCTACAGGAGAGCAGGTCGGATGGCGGGTAGGAGGAGGTTGCTAAGGATTTTTTGGTGGAGCTGTCTGTATCACAATAAGCTCTAGATGTTTCTAGCTTCGGGGTGGAGGCTTCTGGTTCAGGAAGCAGGGGGAGCGATGCCCCAAGTTTGCCCGGGAACGGAGTTGATTCAAAAGAGGTAGTGAAGGTGGTCAGCAAGAGTCAGACTCTTCGGAGATCAAAGAGGACCATCAAATTTCCAACTTGTTATTGCAAAGAAAACACGGTGAGCTTGTTATCTTGTTTCTTCGCAGGTCCCCTAGAAGAGCGAAAGCTTTCTAGCTTTGAAGATGCCACTGAAGTCACGGAGTGGGATAATGGCATGGATGAGGAGATGGCTGCCCTCAGGAAAAATGAGATGTGAGAACTTGTGTCCAAGGTCGAAGGTGTTACTCCTGTGACGTGCAAGTGGGTCTATAATGTAAGACCGCATTTTGGGGGGTCTTATGCTCAGAACTGCCGCTTTGTGGTGACACCAAACTCCAGAGAAGGTTGACACCATAAACCGCTAATTCTGCCGGCAAATACTCGAGCACATCCTTTAAATAAAAGAAGTATCATAAAGATAACTGGTCAACATCACATGCAATATAAATAAAATTAGTCCACATATAATCAATGATGAACCACATGAATTAGTCCTCAGAAAAAAAAAGGATAAAAGGGCACCAACCCAGTATATATAATCTTCACTACGTAACGCTCGCAGAAGTAAATCTACAAGACACTCACTGATCCCATGATTTTGAACATGAAGTATAAAATTTTGACATGCAATGATCCCACCAAACTTTTCAGAGCTTCCTATTGACTAATTAATAGCAAGGTATGAGTTTCATATTTTTCCAGAAATGATATCTATCATAAACCAAAACGTAAACTTTTTGATCTAAATAATATTTAACAAAGAGACTACAAGATTTAATCATCGAGAAATTATATTAAAATTATCATAGGTCAAATATGATTAGAAAGTGTCTCTGCTCAAATTTCATCATCTTCATATTTATTTTTGCCACATAAATAAATTAATGAATAAAACATCACCAGTGCACTTTGTAAAGAAAACTTTATTTAATCTCCTCCAAAAACTATAATAAAATTAACAGGGCATATTTGTGGTCTAAATAGTTTACTGACCAAGTTTCATAATTTTCCAGTACTTAGTTTGCCCTGAAACAAGTTATTTCCCAAACCACTAATTTCTAGAATTACAAAGAAGGTACAAAAATTCATCATCCAAAAATTATAATAAAAATTGCAGACATAAATAACATTACTATAGGCCCTTCACCAAAGTTTCATGACCATCCAATATTGTTATGACATGTGGTGTGCACTTAATAGAAAAGCTCATATCCTAAATATTAAGTGATTGGTGGGGGAAATTTACTCTTAAAATTCTAATTAAATTATCTAAGGTGACTCTCCACCCAATGAAACTTCCTACAAAGTTTGAGCCAAGACTTGAAGATTTGACCTTATTTCCTTCATTAACCCTAATAGGCAACCCTAAGGTTTAAACAAGGGTTTCATGGTATTCCAACCCTAACTACTTCTAAAATTATTCCAAGGGATGTTTCAAGTGATAAAATGTCAGGGGCCAAGGTTTTATCTTGTTTAGTTGAAGGGTTGACCACTCAACCACTCTAAGTGCACTATTGAAGAACTAAGCATATTACCTTTAAATGACCAACTTTACTCAACAAGATACCCCCATCTAATCAACTTCAAATGGGCTGATATGTTTTTTATAGGCATATGATAACCCCTCTAGTCATCCACCATAGTTTGGGTGGAATCCAAGGTCCTTACACCTGATTTTCACCATATGCATGAATTATTAAATTATTTTAAAAACTATAGAAAAATCATCTCCAATAATTCTGAGTTTTGGATATGTTGAGGGTCATGGCCAGAATAGACAATGGTCCGATTTTCAGGTCATTTGACTATTTGGGCCACTGGGGGCACTCATTTCAATATCTGGTTAGCCTTTGGACACATTGCACCAAAAAGTGTGTTGAGGGAGATTCATGGATCCTAATGGGTTGATTCAAATTTTGTATTAAACTAGACACCAAGAGCTAGGTTTTCTATATTGGGACATTTACATAAAATGCAACTAACTATTTTTAATAATTAAGGCAAGGTGATTGAAATATTGTGACAGAAATGCAATAATTTGTATACATTAAAATGGTTGGCTTGCGTTTATCGATCAAACCCGATCCAACGGCCACAGTTCATCATCCTTGATGAGCCAAGGGTAGTGATCGATTCTACCTGGAGCATTTCAGACTCCAATTTCCGGCTACCCGGCCACCTCCCTAGCCGGCCACCACCACCACCTCCGTCGAGGTGGTTTCTATCGCCTGGCGGCGGCTAAGCCGCCAGAGTGGCCGTTTCTGGCGAACCCGAGGGGTTTAATTTTCACGAAAAACCCTTATTTTTTCCTCACTGATCTGGCTCGATTGAGCCCAATTTCTCCACCTAAATATCTACAGATCTAGCACAAAGGATAAGGAAGAGGATTAGACCTGCAGGCGGGCTTGGCGATGTGTGTGGTGGTGATGTGACATGGTCGGCGATCTCAAGCTTCTTCCTTGATGAATGCTCTATTCTCCTCCTAAATCAGTAATATCACCGTCTATTTTGATTGCTTGGAAGCTTTTAAAGCTGATGGAGTGGTTGTTTTGGGAAGAGGGAGCGGCTATACTTGAATAGCCATTAATGGTCATGAAGGGGGTTTTAGCCATGGTGAATTGGTGTCTCTTCATATGTTGGGCTGGCTGGAATTGATGGCAAACTCCTCATAAAGGTCAGGGGAGTGTATTTCACAAGTAACTCCCCTCTTTCTCTCTCCTCCCTTAAATGAAAAACTCCACCTTCTCTCTCCTAGTCATCACCTCCAGAAATTGAGTGACTCTTTGGGTAATTTCCACTTGCTAAAACTAGTGGGACATCACATTTGGGCCTAGCCCAATTGGATTGGAGTTGGGCCTAATCTCCCCCCCCCCCCATTTGAGCTTGGTTTGACCAAGGTTGACTTGGAGGGTTTGACTTGGTCAAATAAGTAGGTTGACTGGTCAACTAGGTGTCTTGAGTCCCTTGCCACCACCCAAGTCCATTTGTGGCTTGGTATAATCATCTTATGTCGAATTAGGGCAATTTGACCTAACTAGGTTGACCCCAAATGGGTTGTATGGGCTTTCAAGGGTCCCTATGAGGTTGACAGTGGTATGGTGGGGTCAAGTAGTCATGTTGGGAGTCATTTGCCAAACCCTAGCTTAGGTGTCCAGAAACTACTATTTGCAGACCAAGGTGCTTTCACTTATCTACATAGGCACCTATGGTTTTCTTGGTCCTCTTAGAGCTTTGTCATGACCTAGTTATGACAAAAACTTCCTAGGGGTCTGGTTGTTTGTGGAATGTTACATATAAGCTAAAGAAGAAGGCGGATGGGAGCATCGAGCAGTACAAGGCTCGCCTTGTAGCTCGAGGATTTTCTCGGTAGTATAGAGAAGACTATGAAGAGACGTTTAGTCATATTGCTAAGATGACTTTAGTTCGGGTGGTGATGGCCTTGGCGGCTTGCCAAGGTTGGAAGATGTGGCAGTTGGATGTTAAGAATACTTTTCTTTACTGAGAAATAGATAAAGACATCTTTATGGTTCAACCACCAGGATACGTGTCTGAAGAAAATCCAGGATACGTCTGCAAGCTCAGGAAGGCCCTTTACGACTTGAAGCAGGCTCCGAGGGTATGGTATGGGAAGATCGCAGAATACCTCCAATTATGCAATTATTTTGCCTCTGATTCAGATTCGAGCTTGTTCATCAAGAATAAGGGAGAGCTTCATGTCTTGGTGCTGCTGTATATGAACGACATGATCATCACAGGAAACTCCAAGAAAGTGGTGTCTAGGCTCAGGGTAGAGCTAGCCATTCGGTTCGAGATGAAGGATATGGGTGAGCTCCACCACTTCTGTGGTCTCGATGTGGAGAGGAAAGAAAGCGACATACTTGTTTCCCAAAGGGGCTATGCGTATCGGATCGTTCAGCGATTCGACATGTGGGAAGGTAAGAGTGCTCTACTCCAATTGATGTTGGCATCAAGCTTTGATGAGTTGAGGGAAGGATACTTCCAGATCCTTTAGTGTTTCGTGCTCTGGTGGGTAGACTTATCTACTTAATGATTACGAGTCCAGACATTGCATATGCAGTAGGCCAAGTACGCCGGTATATGGCGGAACCTCGGAAGCCTCATCTGATGGCGGCAAGGAGCATTTTGAAGTACGTGAAGTCAACTTTTGATATGGGTCTTCTTTATGGAAGAGATACGAGCTTCAAACTGCATGGTTATACAAATGTTTATTATGGGGGAGATTCAGACGACCGGAAGTCAATATCCGGTTACGTTTTCACATGTAGATCAGCGGGAATCTCGTGGGGCTGCAAGAAGCGGGATGTTGTGTCTGTCTCTGCTACGAAAACGGAGTACAAGGCTTTGGCCTTGGCAGCTCGGGAAGTCATCTGGCTCGAGAGGCTAGTCGAGAACATTCATGAAGAAGTGTGTGGCCCCACTCCGCTACATAGTGATAATGAAAGTGCCCTTAAACTGGTTAATAATCCTATTTGTCACTTACGGACCAAGCACATTGAGATTGAGCATCATTTCATTCGGTAGAAGGTGTTGGTGGGGTCTCCTGTGGTTGGAATTGTGCGGAGCGAGGACAACATCGTGGACATCTTCACAAAGCCGATGTCGAAGGGGTTATTTACTCAGTTACGGGGATTGTTAGGGCTAGTTTCCACTTCTCTTTTCAAGGGGGAGTGTTGAATTTTTTGAAGTGAAAGTGGGCAGCCTGGGCGGTCTGTCCGTGTGCCCTATGCAGGCAGAGAGTGGTGGTCTGACAGGTCGGCTTAGAAGTGGTTGACAGTCTGTTCCCTGAGGTAGCTGGGTAGATAGGATGGTTATCTTCTCAGTTTGCCGGTTTGTGCAAACTTGTTCTAGAGTCTGACGGCTTCTGTGCGGAGTGATCTTTGTTTCCGTTGGTACTGTGTTCACACCAGGGATGGCCAGTGGTATGGACTTGGTTTGGATATGCACCAAGTCCAAGTTTGCTCAGTTCAGGAGGTCACGCGGTTTGTGCCGAATGTTTTCTTTGTCCGCCGAGCT
This sequence comes from Platanthera guangdongensis, assembly GCA_039583875.1. Classification (NCBI taxonomy): domain Eukaryota; kingdom Viridiplantae; phylum Streptophyta; class Magnoliopsida; order Asparagales; family Orchidaceae; genus Platanthera; species Platanthera guangdongensis. Next base: position 233,369,573 of record CM077153.1, read on the forward strand.
CGGCAGTTGTTAGCCTTGTGCTTATTTGCGAGCTCGAAATATGTGAACAGGAGAAGAGTATGCAGGTGCATGCGGACTGGAGCTGAGTCCACTTGTGTGCGGATTGATGGTGTGTCCGCAGCATCTATTGTGGCATTCGTGTTGGCTTGGTTGTGGCGGCTGGACGGATAGGGTTTCTATTCGTCCTTGGTGGTTGGCGGTTTGGCCATTTAGTTGTGTGGATATTCTCTGTACTCGCCATGGGATAGGGTGGTGATTTTATCTGCTAGGGCGGTGATCACACTCCTCTCTGTGCCTATAAATAGGACCCCCTATCACATCAATATACACACTGAATGAACAGTAAGTGAGCTAGGGTAGTTTCTGCGGACAGGATTTTCTATTCACACGGTTTGAAAAGTTTGACCTGGTTGTGATGTGTAGGTTGTGTGGATAGTGATGGAAAGCCAGGGACATGGTTCTGATTTTAGTCAGGGACAGTGCGGACTTTGTGGTTAGCAACCAGCAGTTAGCTGCAGATCGCTACTTGCGACCCGGCAGTCTTCTCTTCTTCGACTTGTTTCCCAGTTCAATAAGATGTCCGCTTTTGGCGGCTTGTTCAGCTCGGCACCAGAAGTTCACGTGATCTGACGGCTAGGTGACATTGCGGTTAGGCGGCTTGCAGACTAGCGAACAGAGTTCAACATTGGAATAAAGGGCAGTCCACGCGGATAGGTTGCAGTTTGGCGGCTTAGCGATTTCAGCGGACTCCGTAGTGTAGTAGCAGAGCCAGCAGTTACTCTTTGAGTCCGCGTGACTAGTTCTTGCCTTGTATTTTTTCTGCTTCCATCGGGTACATCGGGGAATCTTGTCTCGCTATGTAGGCGTCTTATAAAGAGTTTTTTGATAATACATGATACTTGCTCTTCTGTTTGCATCTAGCTTACTTGGGCTCGGATAGGTTAGTGTTTCTGCGCCTGGTTTCCCATTTTATGCAACTCACAAATTTTTACAGGGAGAAGATATGTTTCCACTTATCTCTGTAACTAATGGTTATTTTAATAACCATTCACAGGAGACGGAGCACCGTGAAGTCTAGTTACCACGGGACGGTACACCAGCAGACATGATTACACGAGCAGAGGCACCCCCAACATCTCCAGACTTCCGAGACGTGAGTTTCTAGAGCGCGAGCTTGAGAGATAGTGGGAGATCTGGTAGTAATCCTTTTGAAGCCTACGGGTTGGTTGTATAAACAATAGCTACGGCCTATGCTTTTACACTGATAAATGTATATTTCTATATATATTTGGTTGTCTTTCTGTTATTGCTTTCACATATATTTGATGTATTGTGAATAGTTGTGATTCAAGCCAGACAAGGCGGCCAACTAGTGCTTAGTAGAGTGGGTTGTTGCCACTTTGGAAGCACTGGGAAGACGTCTTGGGAAGTAAGTCCGTCTCTGAGCCAACCCGGGCAAGCATTGGGGGAGGGGGTCTTACATAGCACGCATTGTGCCTTCCACATATTGCGCCTTCTGCACACCTCACGCACATTGCGCCTTCCGCACAACTCGCGCAAATTGCGCCAGACGTACGCCTTGCACACAGTGCGTATCATGCAAGCCTCTTGCACATTGCACCTTCTGCACCCCTCACACACATTGTGCCTTACGCATGCCATGCACACAGCGCGCCTTCCGCACACCTCGTGTACACCTCGTGCACACTGTGCCTTCACATCTTGTGCATTATGCGCACCTCGCGTACACTGTGCCTTACACACATTACTCCCCACACACATTCCACCCAATGCATGTTCCACTCCGTGCATGCTTCACCATGCGTGCACTCCGCCACATGCGAAGCACGCTTTGCATGCACCGCAATAAGCTCCCACGCGCACCATAATAAGCATTCCACGCACAATGCACTCAACGCTCAAAGTGCCCTCAACTCGGCTGGAAGCCCTCCAGTCGACAACAAGTCCACAACTCCAGATTCCTTTGTGTGTTATAGGAGACAAGCTGTCAACACCGAGACGTGCAGAGTGCGCCCCTTCATCTTTCGAGCACCAACAAAAAACCTCAAAGCATCCATAGCACAACGCTCTCCACTGCAACAAAGAAAAGACTTAGCTACATGACCGGTGACCGGTCACCCTCCGAGCCCATTTTTCTTTCCCCCTCGACAATTGGAACGAATAGCGCCATGTCGCCCTCGCCTTCCTTGCAATGCATTGTACAACACCAGTAAATATTGATGTTTGGTTGGCACCGATCCTTCCACGTTGTCCCCCCCCCCCCCCCCTCTTCTGGGATTTTTCAGGTTAAAAAAGTCTCTTACCAGCCGCCATACTCGTCACATCTCATTGACTGTTTGCGCGCTCGTTCGCTCTCGGGCTAAGGCGGTGCAATCTAGACCGGTTTGTAGGAGCCTAGAGTTGGCCGCAAAAAAATAGTGATTCTTACCTCTGATTTATGGATTAATATATTTAATTTAACTCATATAATCTGACAACCGAATGTTTCTTTTAAATTACTAAGGTCATATATTATATGTAGTGGTGGATCTAGGAAATTAAAAATAAGAGTGCATAATTTTTTTTATAAATATAATAGTACATAAAAAGTTCCAAATAAATTTTGAGGGAGCACAAAGCTAAATTTGATCTCCAAATAACAAGATTTGATTTACGAATAACAAAATTTGATTTGCGAAAAGCCAAAATTTGATTTTGTTGCGGTCAACTCAACCCTCCTGTTTGATCAAACTAAACTAGGTCGCCTTAGCACGTGGACCAGTCAAGCGCACACACAGTCATAGAATCAGAAAAAGTACACAAGGCAATTTTTACGTGAAAAAAACCCTCAATTGGATAAAAAATCACGTGACCAGTACGGTGTCAGTCAAACTTCACTATGAGCTTCAAGTTACAAATCTGTTGCAGAATCGAGGGCGACAGGCCGCTGCTCGTTACAATACGGGATGAGAGAGAGAGAGTACACTTTGTGCTCAGTGGGCAACATGAAGTCTCGCGCAAAGTTTGAAGCATGTATCCTTTGGCAATGACAAACGCTCCTGGGCGTCGCGCGGGTGCTGAACACGGTCGTGGAACGTGTAGAGTAATGTTGGCGAGGACTTGCGGGATGTTGAGTGCGTAGGAGGCTTCTCTGAACGGTTCACGAGACTTGCTCTTGGCAATGGACTTAGGAAAATTCTGGTAGAGAGGCAGCGACTTGTTGGAGAAATCTGGCAAAGCTCTGACCTGAGAAGGAAGAAAGCCAGGAGGGAAAAGATGAGAAATGAGAAGGCATAGGGCTCTTTTAATAGCCTCCAGGAGGTGGTTACGGTAGTTATAAGGCTATCTGCACACTGTAACCACCCATATTATTATTTTTAGCATAGTTTGGAATGAACATTATTTGCATAATATTTACTAAATGTAGGCCAACAATTTAATTAATGATATTCCTTCACTAACCATGGTGATTAGTGGATAGTTATTCATGAAATGGATGGCGGCGATTGTGGCAGAAGGATCGGACGGAGGGGAAGGACCGCCATGAAAAGGTGGTCGCCTTGACGGTGGACGATAGTCGGCGAGGGAATAGGAGGAGTTGCAGATGGTGGGGCGTCCTACCACGGCGGGAGAGAGCGCAGCCACGGGAGGCGGCAATGGGGAGGGCAGTCGAGGCAAGACCACCCCTCGCACATGGCATCCCGCGGCCGAGGGCGGCGACCACGAGGAGGGGCAGTCGAGGTGTAGCCGCCAGATGCGATTGGAGCCCCACGGACGTGGGAGGAAACCGAGGGGAGGTAGGACGCGGGGAGGCAAGGCCGCGGGGAGGGGAGGTCGCAGGGAGGGGCGACCGCGACACAATCACCCCACGCGTGTGGAACTTCGCGGCCGCGGCGCGGTAGCCCCACGCGGGCGGAACTCCGCAGCCGCAAGAGGCGGTTACGGGGCGAGGATTCCAAGGCACAGTTGCTCCTCGCAGGTGGAGCCCCACGGTCGGGGGTGGCGACCGCGGGGAGGGATGATCGTGGCACGGCCGCCCAATGCGGTCAAACCCCAACGGCCGCGGGAGGCAACCGCGGGAGGGGAAGCAGCGGTGAAACCGCCCTCGCGTGCAGAGCCTTGCAGCCACAAGGTGAAGCCCCGAGGAGGGGCAGCTGGGCGCAGCTTTAGCGCAATCGACCGAGCGTGGGCCACCCGGCACCGGAGAAGGCGGCGCCGATGCCCGATCGCGATGGTTGTTCGTATGGTGCACGTAGTCGGATCGGTGTGCGGGGGATCGCTTGTGGCGATTGCGTGTGTAGTAGTTTCCCCATGATCCATGAGGAGAGGGCTAATTGCACCCCAATTTCCTATAAAAATCATTAAGGCCTCATCATATTCCCCCAAAATTCTCGATGCTTAGAACCGGAGAGTGAGAAGAGTGAGGATTTTTTTCGTATCTTCTTTTGTGACGATCATGATGAAATGAAAGGTGCTTGCGGGACGGGAGTGATGAGTGACGTTGTGCACTCAAAGGAATGTCATTGTTTAAGAGAAGATCGGCTCAGAGGTGGAGATGCGTTCTGTAACGCCCCGAAACTCAAAGGAGCGACGGGGGACGTTTTGGGCCAGTTTTGGGTTCTGGCTGCAGGCACACGGCCGGGGACACGGGCGTGTCCCAGGGCGTGTCAAGCCTGTGTCGACACTGAGCCGGGAAGTCGACACTTTGGTCTCGACATTGTGTCGAAACTAGGCACACGGCCTGCGACACGGGCGTGTCGCAGGGCGTGTCGACCCGTGTTGACACTTAGCCGCGAAGTCGACACTCTGCGTTCGACGAAGTGTCGAGACATGGCACACGGCCTGCGACACGGGCGTGTCGCAGGGCGTGTCAACCCGTGTCGACACTCGTCCCGGGAAGTTGACACTTTGGTCTCGACATTGTGTCGAGACAAGGCACACGGCCTAGGACACGGGCGTGTCCAAGGACGTATCATCAGGTCGACGATCTTCGCTCGACGAAGTGTCGAGTGTCGAGACCGTGTACATGGCCTGGAGCCCAGGCATGTTGATGTGACACGGGCAAGGACACGGGCGTGTCCTAGAACGCGTGCAGTGCTCGGGTTGATTTCGGGGAAAAATGATGGGGGTACACGGCCGGCCACACGGCCGTGTCAGGTGGAACACGGGCGTGTCAGGTCGAACACGGGCGTGTTCGATACCCGTGTGTTGTTCCGGGTGATTCGATTATGACGGCAAATGAGGCACACGGCCCTGGACACGGGCGTGTGCCAGGCCGTGTTTGGTCCAGATTGGGCATTTCAGTCCCGAATCAAAGCCGTTCATTTCTTTAATTGATGATCCAACGGCTGGGGGTTGTTCCTGAAGGGATATACCCGGGATTGGACTTAGAAACCCTCACTTTTCATAAGTTATTATCTTTCTAAAACCTTAGAGAGAGAGGAGAGCCAAGGAAGGAAGAAGGAGCTAGATCCGGCCATTGGAGGAGCTTCGAAGCTCCGAATCGCGAGCCGACTCCGGATCCACGGAGGCAAAGCTAGTGCGGTGCTTTTCATCCGCTTACTTTTCAATGGCGCCAAAGAGGAACGCTAGGGTAACGATTCTCTTCTTGAGCATGAGTAGCTCTCCTTCTTTCCATAGGAAGCCCGCTCTCGCGAGTTTGCGGAGAGTTGGAGGCGTTCCTTCGGGTAGATATGTGAAGTCCCCATTGTTTAGAGTCCGTAAGCGAGAACGGACATAGACATGATGTGTGAAGCCTACCCGGACATGTTGGTCTGGATCGGTGATGTTGCATTGCATAAATGTCGGAGAAGACTCCGTGTTATTGATTGTTTTTCGGGTTTCTACGCGGTAGATTGCAGCAGGGAGCCTTGGGGACTAACCCAAAGATGCACCCGGAAAACTGGGCGGATACGAGATCCTGCCAACTTGGTGGCCTGAGAGCCAACTTGAACATACCGGGTTATGTGAATTTTGATGGAAACGGGACTCAGTGGAAGTTTGACCCGCGCAAATGGCTTAAATTGTCGTTGCGATGTGAGCACGGGTTAGATGGAACCGTACCCGCTCTATGTCGTTCGGTTAAAGAGACCTAAAGGCACGTGGCACTTGCCGTTGGCATAGATTAGGGTCTTCGGCGGTCGATGGCTTAAATTGTCGTGACCCAGGCCAGGAAGACAAATTGCTCATAGGTTTGGCCATCAAAGTGGCGGTGGTGAGTCCGGAATGTCTATGGATTTAATTGACATGACATCGACCGGTTCACCGAGAATGTGCCCTGATAGCACGGGGCGTGTGGCCGTGCGAGCCAACGTCTATGATGAAATGGCTAAATATATATATTGCTCGCTTATGCTAATGAAATGCAGGGAAGGAGCATCGCCGTCCCGAGTTGGGGGTGGGATCGTTATAATTTGGTCAGCATTGCTGACCGTTGCCTTGTTTTGCCACCGTGCGGTGGTTTGTTGCTTGCAGGTGCTGCTGGACCAAGCGGTCAATAGCGGGCTAAAGCCCTTTTTGCGAAGCCGGCCCTCGAAGGCCCAATTGGAAGTGTTTACTGTTTTATTCATGTATGACCGACCTGCGTGCCGTGGTTTGTAAATCATGTAATATCAAGTGAAACATTTTTTAAGGCCGTAAGGCTTGTGTTGGTATTTGTATAACATTCCTATTTCGGTTTAGTGGACATTCATGCTTTAGTGTTGGGTTCTTATTTGCAACTTTTATAAATTGCTTCCGCTAGAATGCTCTGTGTAGGACGTTGATTGGTTGGATGGTTTCCATGTGTAACCACCCGGTCTGTCTGTGGCATACGGCGTCGGGCCCCGGCCGGACCTACTGCTATATGCCATGTGACGGATAGGGGGTGTTACAATTTGGTATCAGACTACTGATTTTGGTCGGGCTTAAGATGAATTCGTGGGCGAATTCTTTTTAAGGGGTGGTGAGCACATTGTGTGCGTCATCGTTATAACGGTAAAAGAACCCATGAATGTCCACTTAGGAATGAAAATACTCGTGTTTGAGGAACCTGCGTGTTCCTATAATTGCTGTTTGCAATTGTATTTGGTCGCTTAACGGTGTTTTGTACCACTATAGGTGACCAGAAGTGGTGTTGGACCGTCAGAACGCCGAGTTTCTGAGGCTAGTAGTACACCGGATGTTGCTCCTGCAACACCTCTGTCGGCTGAGAACATATGATTGGTGGCTGAAGCGGTGTTGGCCGTGATAAATACGCAGCCTGCAAGGCAAACGCAGCAGCCCGCTCCGGTGATGGAGCAGGAACCTCTTCGAGAGGCTGAGCCGAGGAGAGTGGAGCAAGTGGTTGTGGAACCGGTGGTGCCAAGGAGGGCAACTGAGAGGCAGCTTAAGCATGTAATGAGCTTTAACCCTCCGTTATTCTCGGGGTTAGGAACCTCATCTCAGGCTGAAGACTGGCTCTCTAGGGTGAAGAGAGTCATGACAACAACGGAGACGGAGGAGTGGCAAATGACCACCATCGCTACGTTCCTTTTGGACGGTGAAGCGAGAATGTGGTGGGAAGGATTGGAGCTGCACTTATTGAGAGGTAGGCAACTTGTTGATGTCTCGATGGAAGAGTTCTCGAGATTGTTCTTGGCTAGATACCTCCCTTCGACGCAGAAGATAGCGTTGGAAAATGAATTTCTGAAGTTGGTTCAGGGTGAGAAGAGCGTGGATGAATATCTCCAGGAGTTCACTCGTTTGAGTCGATATGCTAGCTCCACCATCGTGGATGAGGAGCGCGAGACTAATCGCTTCTATGAAGGCTTGAGAGATGAGTTGAGATTACTACTTTCGGGGCCGATGATGCAGGGTTTCTTAACCTTGGTCAATACTGCCCGGTACTTGGAGAAGGACATGAAGAATGTGCAAGCAAAGAAAAGCTTGGGTGATAGGAAATCTGAATTTAAAGTGCCATTATTTCAAAGTCCGGCTATCGGAGGTCTTTCAAGAAGCATAGGACTTCGGGTCCAGCTCCTTCTGGTGCTTTTGGGGCGACTACGAATCGGACCTCGGGCGCGTGTTTTACTTGTGGAAAGACGGGGCATTTTGCCCGTGACTGTTGGAGCGGACGTCCTAAGTCCAAGAGAAGGTCGGGAGCTACTTATGAAGAGAAGGGAAAGGCGGTGGAGTCGACCGCATCCCATTATGATCCGGCCCAACCAAGGGTCTATAATCTTGGCCAACAGGAGGGCATCAAACAGGGTGATGTGGTGACAGGTACGGTTTAATTTATAGCAAGTCAATTTCTTTAAATACTTGTTATGCACATGTTACCTTACCACTGCTTGTTTAGGATTTGTTTTGATTTGTGAAAATACGGCACGAGCACTCTTCGATACGGGAGCTTCACACTCCTTCTTGTCCGAAGGATTTATATCATGCATCGGAGTACCTTCTTCGATGGCGAAGGATAAGTTGGATGTGTTGTTGCCCAATGGGTGTTCGATGCGAGCGGATAGGATTTGCGATGTTAAGATTCGTATTGGGAATCAGGAGTTCGACCTGCAGGCGTTTTACTTCCGTTGGTGGAGTTCGACGTTATATTTGGAAAGGACTGGCTCTCGAAGCAGCAGGCCTATATTGATTGCGGTCGCAAGGAAGTCAAGCTGGGAGCAAGTCGTGAAATGACTTTTATGGTCTTAAAGGGGTCGAGAAAGACGTTGATGTCTGCTCTTCAGGTGGTGAAGGCAGTTCGTACCGGTGCAGAACTGTTCTTTACACTAGTGGAGGTTGAAAAGCCGAAGCCCGCGTTGGATTGTATTTCAGTGGTATCGGAATACCCTGATGTGTTCCCCACAGATCTTCCTGGAGCCCCGCCTCAGCGGGAGATAGATTTTACGATCGAGCTAGTGCCAGGTGCAAAGCCTGTGTCACGATCTTCGTATCGGCTAGCGCCTAAGGAAATGGCGGAGCTGAAAGTTCAACTGCAAGAGTTGTTGGAGCAAGGGTATGTGCGCCCGAGTTCTTCGCCTTGGAGCGCACCGGTCCTCTTTGTTAAGAAGAAGGACGGAAGCTTGAGGCTATGTATTGATTATCGGGAGCTCAACAAGTTGACGGAGAAGAACAAGTACTCGATCCCCCGGATTAATGATCTTTTTGATCAGTTGGTAGGGTCGACGGTGTACTCGAAGTTGGATCTCAAGGCTGGGTACTATCAGCTGCGAATAAGGGAGAGTGATATCCCGAAGACAGCGTTTAGTACGAGATACGGGCATTATGAGTTTACGGTCATGCCGTTTGGGCTGACTAATGCGCCGTCAGTGTTCATGGATTTGATGAACAGGACGTTCAGGGAGTACTTGGACTATTTCGTGATCGTCTTCATCGACGATATTTTGGTGTACTCGCAAAGTGAGGAAGATCACTTCAAGCATCTTCGTTTGGTGTTGGAGACGCTAAGGAGAAATCAGTTGTATGCCAAGTTCTCGAAGTGCGAGTTTTGGCTATCCTCAGTGGCATTCCTCGGTCATATAGTGAGTGGAGAGGTTATTGCTGTGGATTCGGCGAAGATCGTTGCGATACAAGAGTGAAGGATTTAATGAATTGCATACAATATCATTCACGAACAAGTTAAACATAATGCTTACCCCCCTCAAGATCATTAATGTCCAGAGATAAAGCATGCTTATTCAATGAGTGATTGATGGCGACGTTGTCCCGCCCTTTGCTCGTGATGATCGTGACCGTTCGATTGGTGGCGATGATGTCCCGCCATTTGTTCGTGATGACGTTGCAGATGGTGCTAACAAGTTCTTTGGCGAGCTCCATGGCGACGCCTGGTCCATGCATTATGTTGATCGTCGCCGCAACCGTACGTTTGAAGACTCGGATGGACGATGCCGCGACAATTATTTTGCTACAACGCCATCGCCGCTACAACGCCATCACCGTGACAATTATTTTGCTACAACACCATCGCTGCTATAACGCCATCGTCGCGACAATAATTTCGCTACAACATCATCGCCGCTACAACGCCATCGTCGCGACAATAATCTAATAATTATAGTATTATATTATATTTATTAATTTTCTTGTTGCATTGTTTTAATTTGAGAGTTTTTTTATTTCATGCATTTAGTTATTGTATTTGTTTCATCATGTTTATGATGGGTGCATATAACCATCATGTGTTTATTTTATTTGAATGGAGGAGATTGAGTGGTGTATGCTATAAAAAGCCATGTTTATGAAGGATTTAAGAGAAGAATGAAAAGAAAAAAAATCTGGAATTCAAGTTTTGAATTTTCCCCCTCTTTCCTCTTTCCCTCTAAGGCAAATTTTGGCCCCTCCTTGATTCTCCTCCTCTCTTGGCCGCCGGCCTCATCTTCTTCCCCTCTCCTCCCTCCTCTCGTCTTCTCCACAAAATCCTTTCTCCTCTCCACTACGAGTAACAAATCAAAGAACTCCTCTCCTTGAAGAATTCGGCCAACGTCCTTTCCCTCTCCTTGGGTGATTTCAGTCAAGGACAACAACTTCGGCGACGACAAACCTTCTCCGACGTGAAGCAAGGAAGGTGGACGAGTTTCTCTCCGCTCGGCGTGACTCCGGCGGAGCCGTGGAAGAGCGAACCATTTTTCATTGGAATCATCTATTCCGATTGGGGTAACGAAAATTACTACTCTTGTGTGATTCCCTCTTAGATAGATCTTGTGGTGGTTTTCTTTGGCGTTGCTTCCGAACTTTTGAATTTATTGTGGTTTTGATCCGAACGATATTGTTATCTTCTTTTGATCTATTTTAAGTTTGTGAGGATTGGCGGACCTCGTTTTCTTTTTGTTGGGAGAGATCTACCATTTTCGAATCGTTTACTTTTGGTGGATCTCTTTCGGTACAACACACACTCGAACGGATCGGGTCGATCAATTTCGCTTGAGAGAATATTGGTTCATCGCCTCTATTTGATCTATAAGGGTGTAGCGAACCCGTGCGTTAGCATTAGATTGATATTATTGTGAATCGGGTGCGCTGCGTTTAAATTGTGCGAGCGTAGAATTGAAACGAGTGAGAACAATTCGGTATCTTTGTCCGTTGCGGCTCGTCAGGAGACGTAGCCTGCATCAATTTGGTATCAGAGGGAGGTTCTCGTCAATTTCCTAATTGGCACTCCTCCCCCTCTTCAAATTAAAAACAAATAAATTTCCAATTTTAAATTTCAAATTTCAGATTTCAAATTTCGAATTTCAAAATTTCAAAATTTCAAATTTCAAATTTCAAAATTTAAAATTTCAAATTTCAAATTTCAAAATTCAAAATTTAAATTTCGAATTTCAAATTTCAAATTTCAAAATTTCAAATTTCAAATTTCAAAATTCAAAATTCAAAATTCAAAATTTAAATTTTAAATTTTAAATTTCAAATTTCAAAATTCAAAATTTAAATTTCAAATTTCAAATTTCAAAATTTCAAATTTGAAATTTCAAAATTCAAAATTTAAATTTCAAATTTCAAAATTTCAAATTTCTAATTTCTAATTTCAAAGTTTAAAATTCAAATTTCAAATTTCCAATTTCAAAAAAAAATCCAAAATTATGGCCTATGACGTTCACGTTTCCCGGTTGGACTTTTGGTATGATAAAGCCTTGACTAAGTTTCCCCCTAGGCAATGCCACACTTGTCCTACTTATGACGGTTTAGGGTGTCCTAAAATTTTTAGGGATTGGCTTAAGGGTATAGAACTTCATTTTAAGTGTTACGGATGGGATGACCCCCAAAAGATTCACTTTGCCCGAGAACGGTTAATAGGTCAGGCCCAGTTATTTTGGCTGAACGAAGAGCGGCGTGTTGGTGATTATCAACATAATTGGCAGGCTATGCGTAGCCTCCTTTCAGATCAATTTGATCCCGCCTATCTCCGTACTACCAACACCGAGCCTGTGAGTGAGTACAGCTTACTACATTATTGTCACACCGACCTAGACCTCAACTTTAGTACGGCTTTGGAGATTGAGAAGCGTCGATCTCCTAGGAGAAAGGTTCACTCACGTCAGAAGATTATTACCTTTGAGTCTAGTGGCGTATCTAATCTTGGTTCTATTGCGTGTCCTCCCATGATTACGCCCATAAAACCTTTTGAGTCATCCCGTGAGTTGCCTGCTCTAGTTATTGACTCCTATGATGAGTCAAAGGAAAGGCTTAGGATGGTGCCCGCCACTGAGGACGAGGGTCATGACCTTGACGCTTATAGCGACGATGAGGATATTGGTTACCCTAGTGACCTAGATGAGGATTCCACCATTGAGGAATCATCCCCACTCCCCATCGATGACATTTTGAAGCCTGAGGTTACTCCAGCTGAGATTACACCTGAGTCGGCCGGCAATTTACCTGATGATGAGAGTTTACTTAGTAGTGACTTAGGAGATGATCTGTTCGGACTCGAGCTGGATCCTTTTAGACCGAGATATATTGAGGACTGTTCTGATGATCCTGATATATTGGACGTTCCGACTGATTGGGAAGACTTACCGTTGGTGAATGAGTTATGCTTGAATGATTTTAGTACTATGAGCCCGAACGATATTTCTTTAATACAAACACCTTTATCTGACGTTCCCGATTTAAAGCTTTCGTCGGGCTCAATTCTACCCTTGTCTGAGACCACAATTGATTCTAAATTAAATAACTTGGATAGTGTGTCAGAAGAAATTATAAGCAAAGAAGTTGCATTATTGGACGACTTTTTGGATTGTACCCCGAGTTTGATTTTACCGACACGTCCCCTTGACCCGTTGACTCGACGTACTGATCATTTGGGACATGAGTGTGGTACGTTTGATTTCAGGAGTTCTACAGTGCCCCCTGGGTTCATTCTGCCAGTTCCCCAGATGAGGTCCCGTTAGTGCCCCCAGATCTCGTATCATTAGTGCCAACCTATGACCCGACCACTGATTCTGAATTACATGATATATCTAATGAATTGGTAGACATGTCAGACGAATTTTCTGTAAGGGAGAATCCATTGTTTGAATTTTCATATGACTTTAATGGTTTGCACCCGGAGGATTTTACTTGGACGATAAATCCGTATTTTGACATTGGGCATGACTTAGCTCCTCCTCCAGAATCTATCGATGCTCCCATTCCTGAGATCTGTACTGCTACTGATGTCGTGATTTATGAGTTGGAAGAATGTCCTAGCGAGAGAGTTATATTTTTGGAAGACGACATAGAAGTAGACCCGGATGAGCGTCCCCTGATGCTAACTCCATTGCGTGAATTTAAATACAATCTTAACTCTCTCCCGGTTTTAGCTTTACCGACTCTCCCTCCTGATATGTTGACCCGACTAGCGGATCCTTTCGGACATGAATTTATTTTGCCTGCTTTGAGTCATGTTATTTTACCATCCATGTTGGACCCTCCTTGGGACATGTCTCGTAGTGTGATAATAAATTTCGTGTTTGGTCATGATGAATGTCTCATTAATTTGGTAGCCACTCGACTTTCTAAAACTAACCAAATCTCTGAGAGTACGTTAATGATGTGGTCATCTTTTGTGCCACCGGATCGCATTCCGTTGGTACCACCAGATCTCGTTGGGTTGGTGCCACCATATGTAGTTCCGCTAGTGCCACCCTATTACTTTCCGTTGGCACCACCATATTTAGTTCCCTTGGTTCCATCTCAAGTAGTTCCGTTACCGCTATTTTACATGTCAAGTCTGCCTGCAATAGTATTTGCCGCACACGTTTTCAATTTACATAAGCACATTCATGAAACGTTAACCGCCCAACATGCATTTTATAAATCTAATGCTAACGTACATAGAAGAGTATCTCACTTTAATGTTGATGATTTGGTCTTGGCGCGTCTCATTCCTGAACGGTTGCCTTCGGGCTCCCTAAAAAAGTTAGCGAATTGGCGAGCTAGTCCTTTCCGAATTTTAATGAAGTTAGGAGAAAATGCTTATCTTTTGGAGATACCCACCGATTGGGGTATATACCCCATTTTCAATGTTTCGGATTTAACGCCTTATGTTTCTCCACCACTTGAATTATCTGTCTCTCCGTTTATTTCGTCCACTATGTTTTCTAATGGGTTGAGGGGTGAGCTGGGTCCTGGATCGCTCTCTCTTACGATTTCCACTGGAGGTATGTTGAATGTTGATGTCGAAACTTTTCCACCTTCTTTGACTAATGCTTTTCCAAGGTTCCCGAAGACCTTCATTTTGCCTGACAGGTGCTATTTGATGTGGCATGATCCTGCTACTACCAATTGGATTGTGGGGCCAGATTTGGCCCATGTTGCTGCTGCTTTTGACTGTTCTCCCCTCACGGGCCACTCATCAGAGATGAGTAATTTTGAGTGGGGGAGGATTGATGGCGACGTTGTCCCGCCCTTTGCTCGTGATGATCGTGACCGTTCGATTGGTGGCGATGATGTCCCGCCATTTGTTCGTGATGACGTTGCAGATGGTGCTAACGAGTTCTTTGGCGAGCTCCATGGCGACGCCTGGTCCATGCATTATGTTGATCGTCGCCGCAACCGTACGTTTGAAGACTCGGATGGACGATGCCGCGACAATTATTTTGCTACAACGCCATCGCCGCTACAACGCCATCACCGTGACAATTATTTTGCTACAACACCATCGCTGCTATAACGCCATCGTCGCGACAATAATTTCGCTACAACATCATCGCCGCTACAACGCCATCGTCGCGACAATAATCTAATAATTATAGTATTATATTATATTTATTAATTTTCTTGTTGCATTGTTTTAATTTGAGAGTTTTTTTATTTCATGCATTTAGTTATTGTATTTGTTTCATCATGTTTATGATGGGTGCATATAACCATCATGTGTTTATTTTATTTGAATGGAGGAGATTGAGTGGTGTAGGCTATAAAAAAGCCATGTTTATGAAGGATTTAAGAGAAGAATGAAAAGAAAAAAAATCTGGAATTCAAGTTTTGAATTTTCCCCCTCTTTCCTCTTTCCCTCTAAGGCAAATTTTGGCCCCTCCTTGATTCTCCTCCTCTCTTGGCCGCCGGCCTCATCTTCTTCCCCTCTCCTCCCTCCTCTCGTCTTCTCCACAAAATCCTTTCTCCTCTCCACTACGAGTAACAAATCAAAGAACTCCTCTCCTTGAAGAATTCGGCCAACGTCCTTTCCCTCTCCTTGGGTGATTTCAGTCAAGGACAACAACTTCGGCGACGACAAACCTTCTCCGACGTGAAGCAAGGAAGGTGGACGAGTTTCTCTCCGCTCGGCGTGACTCCGGCGGAGCCGTGGAAGAGCGAACCATTTTTCATCGGAATCATCTATTCCGATTGGGGTAACGAAAATTACTACTCTTGTGTGATTCCCTCTTAGATAGATCTTGTGGTGGTTTTCTTTGGCGTTGCTTCCGAACTTTTGAATTTATTGTGGTTTTTATCCGAACGATATTGTTATCTTCTTTTGATCTATTTTAAGTTTGTGAGGATTGGCGGACCTCGTTTTCTTTTTGTTGGGAGAGATCTACCATTTTCGAATCGTTTACTTTTGGTGGATCTCTTTCGGTACAACACACGCTCGAACGGATCGGGTCGATCAATTTCGCTTGAGAGAATATTGGTTCATCGCCTCTATTTGATCTATAAGGGTGTAGCGAACCCGTGCGTTAGCATTAGATTGATATTATTGTGAATCGGGTGCGCTGCGTTTAAATTGTGCGAGCGTAGAATTGAAACGAGTGAGAACAATTCGGTATCTTTGTCCGTTGCGGCTCGTCAGGAGACGTAGCCTGCATCAGTGATCCCCAACATTCATGGACCTTAGGAGATCGCCACCCTTAGTCATGAAGATTCAACATGGATGATGCCAATACTGTCTCAAAAATGGAAAACTACCCGAAGATCGGATAGAAGCATGAAGACTCAGAATACGAGCTGCAAGGTTCATGATCATAGATGGGGACCTTTACATGCAATCTTTTTCTGGATCTTTTCTAAAATGCTTGCCAATGCATGGAGTAGAATATGCATTGTGTGAGGTTCACAAAGGAATTTCTGTAGAACACCTAGGTGGAAGAGCCTTAACATGAAAAAAATTTCATCATGGGTTCTACTGGCCAACTATAAGGAATGATGCAATGGATTTTGTCCAAAAGTGTATAAGTTGCCAACTCCATGCGACCACAACCCATCTGCTACCCGTGGCTCTCACTACTCTTCAAAGTCTGTGGTCGTTCGCCTAATGGGGAATAAATCTCTGTGGACATCTTCCCATGACAATTGGCCAAAGAAAATTTTAATTATGGCCATAAATTATTTTACCAAATTGGTGGAAGCGGAGCCTCTTACTGAAATAACTGAGGAAAATGCCAAACAGTTCGTCTGGAAAGATATCGTATGTCGGTTCGGTATTCCGGCAATAATCATTATAGATAATGGAACTCAGTTCACAGAGAAGAAATTCACCCAGATGTGTGGTGATTTAAAGATTGACCTCCACCACACAGCCGTAGCCCATCCCCAGGTCAATGGTCAAATAGAGGTAATAAGTTGTACTACCCTAAAAGGGCTAAAAATAGGCCTCCAAGAAGCAAAGGGTCAATGGGTGGACGCACTTCCCAATGTATTATGGGCATACCGCACCACCCAAAATGCCCTAATTAGAGAAACCACATTCAATCTATGTTGTGGTATGGAAGCCGTCCTCCCACTCGATATTAGCATACCAAGCACTTACGTTCATACCTTTGATCTAGAAAAGAACGAGGAATTACTCTGAGAAAACCTTGGTTTTATTTCCGAAATACGTGAAGAGGCGGCACAGTGCACTACAGCCTATCAAGATCGCGTGGCTCACTATTATAATAGAAAGGTGAAACCAAGGCCAATTATCATCGAGGACCTCGTCATATATAATATAGAGTCAACAAACAAGGGGCTACAAAAAATAAACTATCACTAGAATGAGAAGGACCATTTATCGTCTCCAAAACTATTAAACCCGGAACATACAAACTCAGGACAGCTGAGGGAAAGACTCTTCCCTAAACATGGAATGTCAGGAACTTATGACGATTCTATCAGTAAACATTTGTTCGAGAAACAACAACAATTCTTTAAAGATAACTAATGTCTATACGCACTTGTTATAATCAATATGATATTGTCCTTGGCCTTATTACCACGAAGATGCGTAAAGCTCATTCTCCAAAATTCAACATCACGGTAGTCCTTATTTGCCTCGGGTCGAGGGTGCGTCCTTCTCCCTCACGGTAAGGACACACCACATTGCCACACTTTGAATGACCTCACACTGCCCCAGTTTGAAGGTGCCCCTCCCCCCCCCCCCACGGTAGGTGATGGTAACGCCAGGGAAAGCTCCTCGCGTACGCCAAATGATTGATAGGGTCTACCCCTTGTCATCTCCAAATGGCCTCGCAATGCCCCGAATCAAAGGTATGCCCTTTTCCCCCATGGTAGGTCACGACACCGTTAGGGCCTCCCCCCTTCGCGGTTGCCCCAATCGAAGGTTGGTACTTCACTGTCACAACTAAAGGCTGGTAGGGACTACCCCTCGCTGTCTGCAACTGACCTCATACTACCGGGAATCGAAGGTTGGTACTTCGTAGTCACAACTAACGGTTGGTACTTCACCGTATCAACTAAAGGCTGGTAGGGACTACCCCTTGCTGTCTACAACTGACCTCGTATTGCCTTGGATTGAAGGTGCACCTTTCTCCCATGCGGTAGGTCAATACAATAGGCGACAACCCCCAGACTAGATATCTTAATCTTCGCCTGGATAGCGAGTTAAGATTTCCTCGGGTTGAAAGTGATTCCCTGATATCTCTGAATGAGGGATAGATCTTAAGTTTACTCTAGAGGGGGGTGAATAGAGTATTAAAAATTTATTCATAGATTTTTATTGCGGATTAAAAGTATAGTGATATATAAGTATATAAGAAAAGAAATCACAGCACACAAACACAAAAGTAAAGGAAATCTAGATGACACAAGGAAATTATAGTGGTTCCCCTAAAACATGGGTACATCCACACTTTTACCACCCTGATAGGAATTCACTATAGATTTTTGATAAGGTGCCCTGCCATCACTGGTTTTGCTCTGGTGCCCTGCCACCACAAGATCAATTTTTCTAAGGGAGATCTAGCAACCCTTTGAGCTTTTGATCAGGTGCCCAAAAACCAAACTAATTCTTTTGATCAGGAGACTTAACAACCAAGTAGTTATCTTTTGAAGAGAGTTATAACCCCGTACACAGTTGGAAATAGAAAAGTGATGGTGTTCTTCTCTGTCAACAATCTGAGAGAAGATTAGTGGATTTTGATGTTGTCAAAGCTCCCCCTAAGTGATAGATCTGATGAGGAGAATGGAAGCTTTGCTCAGGGTGTAGGCCTTCAAATTGAAAACTGCTTCTTCCAGTATATGTATCTGAGAGGTTGTGAAGTTTATCTCAGAATAAAGAATGTTTGCTGGAAGAAAAGCTTGAAGAAGAAGATGAAGATGAACAAAATGTTCTTGTTGTCTGTACTGTGAAGTCAATCTGAGAATCTGCATAAAGATAGCCGAACAGAATCTAAATGGAGTCAGTCGAACACAGGAAATAATTCATCGACCTGCGATCCAAGTTTGTTGAGCTGATAAATGTTCTTTGTCGAGCTAAGCTCCAAGATCGTCGAGCAGGAAATGTAGTGGCCAAACTGAGCTCCAAGTTTGTCGAGCTTAGAAGGCACTTCATCGAGTTGAGATCCTGATATGAGGTCACATTTTGTTGACCTGAGCTAGACTTTTGTCGAGCTCAACTCAAAGAAGGAATTCTGAGTGAAAGTGCAGCTAGATCTGATATACTCTAGAGGGGGGTGAATAGAGTATATGGTGATTTAAAAACTTTTACAACTGCTGTTGTATTTTAGGTGTGTGTGTGTGCAGGGAAGCAAATACAATAATCCAAAAAGCAGCAATGGACTAATCACAACACATTCACAGAGCAAGGCCAAAAAACAAAAGGAAAAGAAAGCAACCAGACGACACAAGAATTTTATAGTGGTTCCCCAAATCTGGGTAGTCCACTCTTCTACCACCCTGGTAGGAATCCACTACAGGAAGGGGCTGATCAGGTGTCCTGGAACCAATGGGGTTTTGATCAGGTTCTCAAAAACCAAACCCTCAAGTCTTTTGGTGGGAGACTTGCAACCAGAATAATTTTGAAGGGAATTAAAACCCTGTACAGAGGTGGAGTGAGAGGGTGATGAGGTCTTCTCTTTCTCAAGTCAAATGAGAAGACTTGTGGAATGTTGTTTAGCAGCTTTGCTCCCCCTAAGATGTAGAATGGATTAGGAAGAATGCTGGAGCACTGCTTCAGGGTGATAGGTCTTCAAAGACCTAGAATTCCAGGTCCAGAGAAAGTCTTCAGGAACTTCTTGTAACTGATATGAATGTATTGTTTTTGAAGTTATCCTGAGTAAAAGCAGATGAAGTAGACTCTTGATATTGATGTAATGTTCTTCTTCTTCTTCTTCTCGATCAATTTCTCTCTGTGCTAAGAATGAATTCTTTTTTTTGTGTTGTCTGAATCACTGTCTATCTTTTTCTTGTTGTTATATGATGTGAATCTCTGTATTACTGACTATTTCTGTATGTCTCTGTCTGTCATAAGAAACATTCGAATTTTGAATATCGAGCAGTAATGACAGACGGCCTGGAAAGGAAGCAGCAATTAATTATTTCCCCAACTGTTTCCATGAGAAAAAGGCATGTAATAATCCAGAATTAACTGCGCATCCTAACGGTAGTATACTGTGAAGAACTGCCATTAATTGTCCAGGAATCAGCGCCATGGAATGAGACGGGAACGGAAGAAGACCTAGTTTGGAATTATCGACCGAAGAACATAATTCGTCGAGCTGAGCTAAGAGTTCGTCGAGCTGAGCCTGAGTTCGTCGAGCTAAGCTGAGTTCGTCGAGCTGACAGTATTCATTCTTTGAATAGACAATCTTCAATATCAGACAAACATTATTCGTTGAGCAGAGAACCAAATTCATCGAGCTGAGAAAAGTTCTGGACTTGGACGAAATATTCTGCATCTGCTGAAATGCTGTGTCGACACAAATTGGTGTCGACAGATTGATCTTGGTGTCGACACAAATCCTCTGGTGTCGACATAAGCTGGTGTCGACTGAAATCCTGGTGTCGACACAAATCGCCTAGTGTCGACACAAGCCCTAAGTGTCGACACAGATTCTCTGAGTACACAAATCATCGAATAGAGATTAGCATTCGTCGACCTGAGAAGCTGTGAACTTGAGGTCCAAGTTCGTCGAGCTCAGAATATAATTCGTCGACCGAAGCATGAAGCTGGACTTAGAGAAATTTTGAAGTGGTCCTGATAAGCCTGAGGTAAAATCCCGGTGTTCGTCGAGCAAAGAACGCAGTTCGTCGAGCTCAGCACTGCGAATTATCTCACGATCGTCGAGCGCAGAACTTCCTTCGTCGAGCTGAGTTCGACGAACGTCGAACTCTTTTCACTTGGTCTGAAAAAAACTGATAGATCTGGAGTTCCTGATGGTCCTGAAGAAGGCTGGTCCATCTGAAGTTGAGATAGAGGACTGTCCTAGACTCTAAGACAAAAACTTGACCCAGACTATACATGATGGGTCACATCCTAAGTCAGTGAACCTAGCCCAAATCTACTAGGGATCCAACAATCTCCCCCTATTTTGGTGAGGTCACTAACAGAAACTCCAAGCAAAGAACAAACAGAAAAACAAAGCAAAATTAAGAGATATATCTGGCAGAGAATTTACAACACATGCAACAGATATATATATACATACTGGCTTTGTTTTAATGCAAGATATAGACTAAAACAGAAGCAAAAATGAAAAGAAAACACAAAATTACTTGTCTGATTTCTTCTGTTTTGGCTTGACTTCTGGTGCTTTATCTCCTGGATTCTTGAAAATGATTTTCCTATTGGGATCTGAAGCTTGAGCCTTGGTCATAGTCATGTCAGCTGCCCCTATGATGTTCAGTGAAGTGGCTCTAGGGACACCTGCTTCTGGGTGAAGATGCATGTACTCATCAACATTGAGTAGCTTGTTTGCTTTCCCAAATCTCTTTAGTTCATCTCTCCTATACTGAGACATAGTAGTTAAGCCTGTTGTGTCCTTGCCTTCAGCTTTAGCTTTGTTGATTAGAGATAAACCAAAGATCTCTTGGAACCTTGCCATTCTGGCTGTGTTGGCTGTTTCTGGATCTTCAGGAGGGGAATAGGGCCTTTCAGCTTCATGTTCCTTAGATTCCTTGTGCTGCTGCTGTTGTTGAGGGTGTTGTTGTCTGCCTGAAGATGGTGGCCTTGGCTGACTGCCACCAGAGGATCTCCCTGTCTGTCTCTGATAAGTTTGAATAGGAGCAGATCTATGAGAGCTAGAGCTAGAGGCACCTGCTGCTGGAGGAGGAGGAGAAGGAGGAGGATCCTTTCTGTATCTATGAACTAGGGGAGGAGAGTATCTCCAACTCCTCTTCCTCTCTTTTTGCTGGTTCTTTGATAGCCACATCCATGCAGGAATCCCTTTGTAAGGAGCAACATTGTGCAGAATATAGTATGGAGTGTCTGCAGTGGGATTAGGCTTGGGAGCAGGAGGAGGAGGAGCCTTCCTTTTCTTAGAGAGCAACTTCTTTTTCTTTTTAGCAGCCTCCTCATCTGATTCATCATCATCATCATCAGAATCTGAACTCTGAGGGTTGTCATACAAAGCATTCAACTTCCTCAAAGTGGCATCAGGAATGATAAGAGGTTTTTCTTGAGGGGGGATAGAAGGTTCAGAGGGTGAGGGTTCAACAGCAGTAGAGACAGAACTTGCAGCTGCTGCCTTGTTCTCTTCTTCAATATCTGCCAGAATGAGCTCATCCAGATCAGGCATGGGAGAATCATCCATGACAAAATCTGGGATAGGGCAGATTCCTGGAATAGACACAGGAGTTGGAACAGCAGTAGGAGCAGCAAAGGTGTCACAAAGTTGCCTGGCAACTGCTGGACTTGCTGGAGAGGTATACTGGACAATAGCCAAATATGGCTTAGCAACCTCTACTGAAGGAAGCTTCATATATACAGGATCAAAGATCTGAAGTATCTCAGATAAATTAACTGTGGGATTTATAAGGAAATAACCAGCAGTTGTTATTGAATCTACTGACTCTTCAAAGCTACTGTCAGTGTCCATGAATTGAGTAAAATCAATTGCTGTATCTGTAACTGTATTATCAAGCACTGTATTAACTGTATCTGTAGTGTCAAAAACTGTATCTGCAGTATCTGTATCTGTATCAACTGTATCCACTTCTATAGTTGCTGCACCAACTTCATCATGGAGCATTGGTGGAGATGCGTTGTTATTGAATCTACTGACTCATCAAAGCTACTGTCAGTGTCCATGAATTGAGTAAAATCAATTGCTGTATCTGTAACTGCATTATCAAGCACTGTATTAACTGTATCTGTAGTGTCAAAAACTGTATCTGCAGTATCTGTATCTGTATCAACTGTATCCACTTCTGCAGCTGCTGCACCAGCTTCATCATGGAGCATCTCCCACTGCCTGGGTTCAGGAGAACCTGGAGCCAGGCCCCTGAATGAAGAGGGGGCAGCAGAGAGGGCTGAGATTTGGGCAGATAAAGAATCAATGGAATTCACCAGAGGTGTAATGGCCTCTGTGATGAGTGATTTAATAAGAGGAGTCAGAAGAGAGATGATGGAGGGAATGGTGGAAGAATCCATAAGTGGAGAAAGAATAGTAGAGGAGGAAGGAAGAATATGTGGAGGGGATAAGGGAGGGAGAACAGGTTGTGGTTCAGTGGGTATGGTGTAGGATGAAATAGTGGATAGGTGTGGTGGAAGAGGGGATTGAGGAGGTGAGGGAATATGTGTTTCAGTGGGGGAAACTGGAGGTGTAGGGATATGTGTAATATCAGGCGGTGGAGATTGATGTTGAGGTGGAGTCAATTGAGGTGCAGGAGGAGTGGGAAGAGATTTGGTAGGTGGAATGGCCTCTTCAGTGTCAGGGTGGGGAGTGACATTGACGGCCCTGGTGCTCTCAGAAGCATTGATGGAGGAGGAGGAACCCTTGGAGGGTTTGGTGATTGTCCTCTCCCATCAGCCAAACAAGGCACAGGTGAGGCGCTTGCTGGCATTGATGAATGTGGTCGGGGAGACCAAACATTCACTGGCCTTTTCCTGGAGGAAAATCCCCAGGATTTTGCCGTAACAGACTTCCTTCTTGCTAGTTCTCTTCTTGATTAGGTCAAAGAAAACCATGCTCCAATCGACCTGACGCTTGTTGAGCACTGCGCACATGATCAGGAATTGATGGCGAGTGATATAGTCATGTGTCGAGTGCTTGCCCATCAGAATTTTCCCTACAATGTCGGCCAAAAATTGATTGGCGGTTGACAATTGTTTCTTCAGAAGCTTATTAGGGTTGTTGCCGGAGAAACCCATGACTTTCAACATATCAGCATATTCCTCAGCGTCCATTTCCAAGTTGTCTTCCCCATTGATCAGTCCAAAAATTTCAGAGAGTACTGCTGGGGACAGGGAAACTGCAGTGTTTCCAATATTTCCTGTCAGATTTCCGTCTTCAGAAACTGTGGCAGTGTACACCCATTCTCTTATCTCGGTTGAGTGTAGCTTGATGCTGCGTGTCATGAAATCCTTGAGGTGCAATTCTTCAAGTAATTCAAGGATATACAGAAAAATTGGATCGGAATGTTGGAAGGACTCAAAGTCCATGGAGAATGCTGCATCAAACTTCATCGCCGCAAGTGCTCCTAGAGGAATCGCCATTGATGACCTGCAAAGATAATCACAGAGAAAATGGCGATCAAGAGTAAAGGAACTGAAAGCGCGGGACGGAGGTCGAAGAAAAACTAGATATAAGATTTTCAGAATATGAATCGACAAGCTCCGTTCCACGAAAAGAGACAGATCTTCGAACTGAGATTGACGAAATAAGTTACAGGTGAGTAGTTCGTCGAACCCATTCAGAAGAATTGAAAACAGTTCGTCGAACTCCGTTCGACGAAATGGTTTCTGAAACAAGGTTCGTCGATCTCCGGTCGACGAAAATTGTTTCCACACAGAGAATTCGTCGATCTCCGGTCGACGAGAATATCTCAAACTTTCCCTAATTTGTCGAACTCCGTTTGACGAACTCTGGAAAATTCGTCGAATGTAGACAGAAATTAATTTAACTCTTCTCCATCAATCATTCCTAGTTGATTTATAAAGAACAGATGGGTTTTCTCATTCAAAGGCTTGGTGAAGATATCTGCTCTCTGTAGATCAGTAGGAATGTGGATCAAGTTAATTTTCTTTTTGTCCACATTATCTCTAATGAAATAATGTCTTATTTCAATATGTTTAGTCCTAGAATGATGAACTGGATTCTGAGCTATAGCAATAGCACTTGTATTATCACAAAATAAAGTTGAATTATTTAAGTTGATACCATAATCTAGGAGTTGGTTTTGTATCCATAGCATCTGTGAACAGCAGCTGCCAGCAGCCATATACTCTGCCTCAGCAGTTGATGTAGACACAGATGTCTGCTTTTTGTAGAACCAAGAGACAAGTCTCATACCCAGGAACTGGCAAGTTCCAGAGGTACTTTTCCTGTCCACTCTACATCCAGCATAGTCAGCATCTGAGTATCCAGTTAACTCAAATTCTGACTCTGCAGTATACCAGAGTCCTAAACTAGGACAACTCTTTATAAATCTCAAAATCCTTTTTAGAAAAATAAGATGAGATTCTTTAGGATTCACTTGGAATCTAGCACAAAGGCATGTGGCAAACATTATGTCAGGTCTGCTAGCTGTTAAGTATAATAGGGATCCAACAATTGCCCTATAATGTTTCTGATCTACAGGTTTCCCTGTTGCATCAGAATCCACAACAGCATTGGTAGCCATAGGTGTTTTCATTCCTAAGGCATCACCCATCCCAAACTTTTTAATAAGCTCTTTAGCATACTTAGATTGGGAGAGGAAGATACCATCAGGGAGCTGCTTCACTTGGATACCAAGGAAGTAGGAAAGCTCACCCATGCTACTCATCTCAAATTTGGAATGCATGAGGTCAGCAAACCTTTGGCACAATTTGGGATCAGTAAACCCAAAAATAATGTCATCCACATATACTTGTACCAATAAGATTTGGTCCTTATGATGTCTAGTGAAAAGGGTTTTATCTATGGTTCCTCTTGTAAATTTATGCTCTAAAAGAAAGCTAGCTAGGGTCTCATACCAAGCTCTTGGAGCTTGCTTTAAACCATAGAGAGCTTTATGCAATTTGTAAACATAAGAGGGTTGAGTTAGAGAGATAAAACCTGGAGGTTGTTCTACATAAACTTCTTCTTGAAGTACACCATTCAGAAAGTCACTCTTAACATCCATCTGGAATACCTTGAACTTTTTGTATGCTGTATAGGCTAGGAATATTCTAATAGCCTCCAACCTTGCAACAGGGGCAAAGGTTTGGTCATAGTCTATTCCTTCTTCTTGCCTATATCCTTGGGCAACCAGTCTAGCCTTGTTCCTTACTATGTTCCCTTGTGCATCTAATTTGTTCCTATAGACCCATTTGGTTCCAATAACTGGATAGTTATGGGGTCTTGGAACCAAATCTCAAACTCTACATCTCTCAAACTGATTTAGTTCCTCTTGCATTGCAAGAATCCAGTGGGGATTCTTGCATTGCAAGAATCCAGTGGGGATCTTGTTCAGCTTCATGGATGGTGAGAGGTTCAATTTGAGAGAGAAAATAAGCATGCATCAAGTCTTGATTGAGCTGATGTCTTGTCTGTACACCAACTTAAATGTCTCCAATCACTTGAGATCTGGGGTGATCTTTGAGTGTGACAAGATCAGTTTGTGGAGTTGGTTGAGCAACAACTTCTGTAAATAATTCCTCTTGAGGAATGGTACTGGCTGTTGATGGATGTTCAGTTACTTCCTCTTGAATTTCCTCTTCACTATCTTCAGCAGCATGTGGAGTGTGATGAGTTGGAACCTCTTGGGTAAGGTTTAGTCCATCCATAGACTCACACAGTGGTGAAACCTGCAAAAGAATATTGGTAGAAATGTCTTTCTCCTTATAAGACATGTTAGCTTCATCAAAAGACACATGGACAGATTCTTCAATTTTAAGGGATGATTTGTTGAAAACCCTATAGGCCTTGCTTACTTGGGAATATCCTAGAAAAATCCCTTCTTCAGCCTTAGCCTCAAATTTTCTAATGTATCTTTTGTCATTAGTGTGGATGTAACATATGCAACCAAAAACTTTAAAATAAGTGATTTTAGGTTTCTTTTCTTTAAGTAATTCATAGGGGGTCTTATGTTTTAGTTTATGTATAAGACATCTGTTCAGAACATAGTTAGCTGTGTTTACAGCTTCTGCCCAAAAGGATAGAGGTATGTAAGCATCTGCTAACAATGTACCTGCAGCTTCAATGAGTGTCCTATTTTTCCTTTCAGCAACCCCATTTTGTTGGGGAGTTCTAGGAGCTGAGAAGCACTGCCTGATACCTTCCTTCTCACAGAACTCATGCATAAGAAGAGACTCAAACTCTGTGCCATGATCACTTCTGATCAATGCAACATGAGTAGAGAACTCAATTTGTATGGTCCTGAGAAAATCTGTAAGAACTTTGAATGTATCTGACTTAGCTCTCAGGAAGGCTACCCAACTGAATCTGGAGAAATCATCAATAATAACTAAGGTGTAAGACTTCCCTCCTAGGCTTTGTACTGCAATGGGTCCAAAAAGATCCACATGAAGCAGATACAATATCCTAGGTGAATCACTTTTATTAATGGATTTGAAGCTAGTTTTAGTTTGCTTGCCTAGTTGATAAGCCCTGCATAGGCATTCCTTCTTGTAGGGACCAGAAGGTAAACCTCTAACAAGGTTGTCTTTAGATAATCTAGATATGTTCTTAAGGTTTACATGTCCTAGCCTTTTGTGCCATAACTCATTTTGGTTACTAGTAATATTGAGTAAACAAATATCAGTTGTGGCAGAAATGAAATCTACTAAATATATGTTTCCTTGTCTAAGTCCAATTAAAATAGTTTGATTTTTATCATTTATAATAGAACAAAAGGTAGAGTTGAAATGTACCTGATAACCTTCATCACATAATTGACTTATGGATATAAGGTTATGTTTAAGTTCTCTTACATATGTCACCTTTTTGAAGGTCACTGCTCCAATGTTTACTCTTCCATACCCTTCTGACTGACCACTCTTTGAGTCTCCAAATATCACCTTTGGTCCTAGCTTGGACTTATAGTTGGAGAGATTTGCTTTGCTGCCAGTCATGTGCTTGGAGCAGCCACTGTCCAGGTACCATGTCTGACTTAGCCTTGGACAGCTCTTCACCTGTACCTGCATTAAATAGTAAAGCTCAATTGTTCTTGACCCAGGTTACCTTGGGTCCTTGGTTTGGCTGAAAAGTAAAACTAGAAATGACTGATAATGCAGGTTGAGACTTATACCCTAGAGGGTGATATCTCCTAGGTGGGATTATCCAATCAGCTACTGGATTAAATGTCTTGTTATCTGTTTTAAAATTTCTATAGGAGAAATTATTTATATTTGGTCGTTCTGGGATCGACGAATTATTGTAAGTTCGTCGACCAGAGTTCGACGAATGGGGATGAGATCGTCGACCTCCACTCAGAGAATGACCATGGTCATTTTCTGCGTCCCTCGTTCGTCGACCTCTACTCGACGAACCATACATAGTTCGTTGATCGCAGTAGGACGAATAATTATTTCTGAAGTTTGCGTTCAGCGTTCGTCGATCGGGGTTCGACGATCTTGCAGGATTTCGTCGATCTAAGTTCGACGAATTCTGCTGAACTTGGTTTTAAACAGCTTTCTTCTGTTTTCTGTTTCTATTGTCTAGGAGATTTGACTTGTTTTCTGACCTGGGTTTTTCAGTTAGTTTCTCTTTACCCTTAGCAGTGATAAACTTTATGGGAGTAGAAAGTATATTCTTCTTTATTATGTGGGGTAAACCTGATGAAGCACCCAAGCCCAGCCTGCCATTTAATCTGGCATTTACTGTACTTGTGATATCCATCATCTTGAGGCTTCTCCCATTGAGAGATTGCTCAAGTTGTTTTGCCTCACATAATTCAGATTTTAACTTGATTATCTGTTCTGGACTTGGACGAAATATTCTGCATCTGCTGAAATGCTGTGTCGACACAAATTGGTGTTGACAGATTGATCTTGGTGTCGACACAAATCCTCTGGTGTCGACATAAGCTGGTGTCGACTGAAATCCTGGTGTCGACACAAATCGCCTGGTGTCGACACAAGCCCTAAGTGTCGACACAGATTCTCTGAGTACACAAATCGTCGAGTAGAGATTAGCATTCGTCGACCTGAGAAGCTGTGAACTTGAGGTCCAAGTTCGTCGAGCTCAGAATATAATTCGTCGACCGAAGCATGAAGCTGGAGTTAGAGAAATTTTGAAGTGGTCCTGATAAGCCTGAGGTAAAATCCCGGTGTTCGTCGAGCAAAGAACGCAGTTCGTCGAGCTCAGCACTGCTAATTGTCTCACGATCGTCGAGCGCAGAACTTCCTTCGTCGAGCTGAGTTCGACGAACGTCGAACTCTTTTCACTTGGTCTGAAAAAAAACTGATAGATCTGGAGTTCCTGATGGTCCTGAAGAAGGCTGGTCCATCTGAAGTTGAGATAGAGGACTGTCCTAGACTCTAAGACAAAAACTTGACCCAGACTATACATGATGGGTCACATCCTAAGTCAGTGAACCTAGCCCAAATCTACTAGGGATCCAACACTGCGTTCGTCGATTTGAGATCAACGATCGTCGAGCTGTGTTCAACTATCGTCGAACAACTAATTCTGCTATCTTCAAAACTATCTTGTCTCTTAAGTCTTGAATTCTCTGAAGTCTTCTGAAGGTAGGTCTTAGTATATTGACCTAAGTGATTGACCTAAAATCCTTAGAACTAACAAATTGACCCTAGACTATACATGGTGAGTCAACAATCCTAATAGTGAACCTAGCTCAAATCATAAGTAGGGTTCTAACAATCTCCCCCTATTTGGGTGAGGTCACTATGCAAAATAAAAACAATATCACAAAGCAAGAAAATAATATCGGAGAACCATAAATCATTCAGCAGATATGAACAACAGTGCCTTGTGAGTTTACATTAACAAAAATAAAAATCAAATTGCATAAGCAAAAAGATTACGATGGTTTCTTTGAATCTTCTGAAGAAGAAGATTTAGTGAATATCATCTTTATCTTGGGATCTGAAGCCTGCTGCTGTGTCATCTTCATGTCTTGTGCACCAAGAATTTTTATAGATGTTGCTCTAGGCACAACAACTTCTACATGTAAGTTCATATAGGTATCAAGATTGAAAAGATTTTGTACCTGGTATTTGTCTAGTTCCTTTTTCCTGTATGTTAACATAGTGGAGAATTGAGAAGCATCTTTCCCTTCCTCTTTGGCCTTTCTAATTTGGGATAGAGCAATCAGCTCACTGAACCTGGTCATTCTGTAATTTGGATCCAATTCAGGATAATATGTAGGAGAGGGAGGTCTTCCTGGACTAGAATCTTTTCCTGTTTTTCTTCAAATTTTTGCTATTTGCCTTGCTTTTTGTATTGTTGAATTTCTTGAGAACTTTGCTGCTGCTATAAGAAGGTCTGGAAGAATGAGAAGATGAAGTAGACATTTGACTTTGAGAAATATTTCTTGAAGATCCTGCTGCAGGAGGAGGACCGCTCCTATGCTGTGGAGGAGGAGAGTATCTCTTGCTCTTATTCCTGGCTTTCATTTATTTTTTAGAATATCTCATCCAGTGGGGTGTATCTGGAGTGAGAGTGATATTATACAGGATGTAATAGTGAGTGTCAGTAGTTGGATTAGGCTTTGGTGCAGCTTTTGGTGGAGCTTTTTTCTTGTATTTTCTCTTCTTGGAAGTTGAATCTTCAGAATCATCAGATTCATCATCATCATCATCAGAGTCATCTGTTGGATTATCATATAAAGCATGAATCTGTTTCAGCATATCATCAGAAAGTGTAGAATGCTCTTGTGTCTGTATAGCTTCAACCTGAGGCTGTTCAGCTTGAACATCTGATTCAGGAATGTCTTGATCCTGAGTACTTATAATCTTTGGTTCCATATCTTCAAACATGAAGTCATCAAGATCAGGCATTGGAGATTCACACCAGCCAAATGATGGAGGGGAGAAAACTTTTGTCTCTGGAGTGTGTATTTTCTCTATAGTTTGCCCATCAACAAAACTTGACCTTATTAGTTTCAAAACTTGAGGACTTACAGGAGTTGTATAACATACTATAGATTTAGAATAATCAGAGACTGTATCAGCCATATCAAAAACTGGAAAACTGCTATAAACTGAATCAAAAGAATGAAATAAAGAATAAAGATCAACTGTTAGATTTATAATGAAATCACCAACAATGATAATTCCTGTATCAACTGAATCTTCTTCAGAACAAATCGTTTATGTATCTTCATCAAGAATTTCAATAATCTTTGTTGGAATTTCTGCTGCTGTTGCTGTTACTACTGCTGCTGCTACTGCTGGAGCTTGAGGAGCTTCTTCATGGAACAGAGGAGCTTCTTCATGAAACATCTCCCCCTGCCTGGTTTCAGAGAGTCCTGATGCCAGGCCCGTAGAAGAAGGGGCAGTGGAGATATAAGCAAGCTGAGCAGATAAAAGAGAGATGGAAGAAGTAAGAGGGGCAACAGCCTTAGCTATGAGCTGCTCCATAGTAGGAGAAATGAATTTCAGAAAATCATTAACAATATTAGAGAAGTTTAGATATAGTTGTTCAGGATTAGATGTGGTATAGGGGGAAGTATGTCCACAATTTGAACAAATGGAGAATCCTGAATGGATATCTTAAAGTGGAATGCTGGGTAAATGTAGTGGAACATCTGATGGAGGGATATCATACGTAGGTGAATGAAGTGGTCAGTGTGTTGGAGATGATAGAAGTGGTGCTTGATTAGTAGAAGTGAATTTAATATCATCAAAATGTGGAATTGGAGATTGAGGAGGTGGAGATGGTGTATCCTCATGAATGTGGATTGGTGATGGTGGTGGAGATGATGGTTGAGATGGTGAGACTGGTGGAATGAAAGTGGAAGGGGTTTATTCAATGACAGTTGATGGTAGTTGAGTGTCTGGTGGAATGATGGAAGTAGAAATATCAGGGAGTATAATATTTTCCTGAAGTGGGAAATATTGTGGAGATGGTTGTTGAAGAGGAGGAGAGGAGGGAGGAGCAAGAGCTAATTCTAGGGTTGGAGAAGAGGCTGTTACAGCCCTGGTGTCCTCAGAAATTGTCCTGGAAGATGATGCCGTGTAGGGCTTGGTAATTATCCTCTCCCATCTGCCAAATAGGGCAGAGGTAAACCTCTTAGAGGCATTAATGATAATGGTCTAGGAGACCAATAATTCAGGATCCTTTGCCTACAAGAATATTCCCAAAATCCTTCCAAAATAAACATCCTTCTTACTTATCTTTTTCTTAATCAAATCAAAGATAATCTTTCCCCAGTTAACTGATTTCTTGTTTACCAAAGCACTCATCAAGTTAACTGATGCCTGATAATATGGTCATGGGCAGAGTGCTTTCCCAGGATGACCTTTCCAACCACATCTCCTAGAAACTTGTACTCAAGTGACAAGTTCTTTTTCAAAAGCTTGTTAGGGTTTCCCTAAGAGTGAACCATAACAACTAGCATATCTTCAAACTCATTGCTAGTTAAGTCAAAATCATCTTCTCAATTAACAAATCCAAAGATTTTAGTTAAAATATCAGGGGTAAGAAAAACCTGATTTCCAGAAATTGATCCAGAGATTGAGGTTGACTCTGGAAAGACAGTTGTAAAGACCCATTCCTTAATCTCTTGTACTAGCAGTTTGACTCTGAGCGACATGAACTGTTGTAACTGCGGTGCCTCAAATAACTGAAGTATATTCTGGAAGATTTGATCTGTGTGGTTGAAGGAGTCGATTTCTATGTCAAATCTTGCCTCAAACTTCATGCTGGAGAGGGTCACTGTCGAACTCGCCATGCCTGCAAAACAAAAGATAAAATGTAAGGGAACTGAAAAGCACAGGATGAAGTTCGATGAAAACCCTATTATATGTTTTCAGAATGTGAAAAGGCAAACTCCGTTCAGCGAAAATGAAAAACTTCGAGCTTAGGTCGACGAAAAATCTCATACAGAAATAAAATCGTTGATCTAAGTTAGAAGAGGGGGGAAAACAGTTCGTCATCCTTCATTTGACGAAATTTTTTTCCGAAACAGAATTCATCGATTTCCGTTCGACGAAAAGTTTCGCAAAGAGATTTTGTCGATCTCCGTTTGACGAAAGATCTCAAGAAGAGTTCACAGATCATCGATCTTCGGTCGATGAAAAGTGACCAATTCTTCAACCACAGACAAAAATCAAATTAAGCCTTCACCATTGATCATAACTAGCTGATTTAGGAAGAACAGATGTTTATTTTCATGCAATTGTTTGGTAAAGATGTCTGCTCTTTGTAAATCAGTAGAGATAATGATAAGGTTAATTTTATTTTTGTCTACACAATCTCTAATGAAATGATGTCTAATGTCTATATGCTTAGTTCTACTATACAGTACTAGATTTTGTGCGATAGAAATTACACTGGTATTGTCACAAAATATAGTTGAATTATTTAAGTTGAGACCAAAGTCCAAAAGTTGGTTTTGAATCCATAAGATTTGTGAACAATAACTACCAGCTGCTATATATTCAGCTTCAGCAGTTGAAGTTGATACAGATGTCTGTTTCTTACAAAACCAAGACACAATCCTATCACTAAGGAAGTAGCATGTTCCTGATGTGCTTTTCTGTCAACTCTACATCCAGCAAAGTCAGCATATGAAAATCCAGTTAAATCAAATTCTGACTCAGTTGGATACCAGAGTCATAAATTTGGTCAACCCTTTATATATCTCATAATTCTTTTAAATAAAATAAGGTGAGATTCTTTAGGGTTCACCTGGAATCTAGCACAAAGACATGTAGCAAACATTATATCTGGCCTACTAGCTGTGAGATACAACAAGGACCCAACAATAGCCCTATATGTTTTCTGATCAACTGGCTTGCCCTGTTCATCAGAATCAATCACAGTACTTGAGGGCATGAGTGTTTTCTTGGCTGAGGCATCAGACATCCCAAATGTCTTAATTAGCTCCTTAGCATATTTAGATTGGGAGATGAAAATGCCATCAGGGGATTGCTTCATTTGAAGACCAAGGAAGTAGGAAAGCTCACTCATGCTACTCATTTCAAACTTGGAATGCATCAGGTTAGAAAATCTTTTGCATAGTTTGGAATCAGTAGAGCCAAAAATGATGTCATCTATATACATTTGTACTAACAAAATTTTATTTTTATGATGCTTGAAAAACAAGGTCCTTTCTACAATGCTCCTAAAGAACTTATGTTCTAAAAGAAAGCTAGCTAGGGTCTCATACAAAGTTCTTGGAGCTTGCCTTAAACCATAAAGAGCTTTATGCAAATTAAAAACAAAAGAGGGATGAGTTGGAGAGATAAAACCTGGTGGTTGTTCAACATAAACTTCCTCTTTGAGTTCTCCATTCAGAAATGCACTCTTGACATCCATCTGGAAGACTTTGGATTTCTTGTATGCTGCATATACAAGAAGTATTCTGATTTCCTCTAGCCTTGCAATAGGAGCAAAGATCTGGTCATAATCTATGCCTTCCTCCTGAGAATAGCCTTGAGCCACCAATCTTGCCTTGTTCCTCACAATGATTCCTTGAGCATCCAATTTATTCCAGAATTCCAATTTAGTTCCAATGACTGGGTAGTATTTAGGTCTTGGAACTAAATCCCAAACTCTGCATCTCTCAAATTGATTGAGCTCCTCTTGCATTGCAATAATCTAGTGTGGATCTTGCTCTGTATCTTTTATGGATTGATTTTTAATCTGAGATATGAAGCAAGCATGCATCAAATCTTGGTTGAGTTGATGCCTTGTTTGCACACCAACTGATATGTCTCCAATCACTTGAGCTGATAAATCTTCTTTGTCGAGCTAAGCTCCAAGATCATCGAGAAGGAAATGTACTTGCCAAACTGAGCTCCAAGTTCGTCGAGCTTAGAAGGCACTTCATCGAGTTGAGATCCTGATATGAGGTCACAGTTTGTCTACCTGAGCTAGACTTTCATCAAGCTCAACTCAGAGAAGGAATTCTGAGTTCATCGATTTGAGATCGATGATCGTCGAGCTGTGTTCAGCTATCGTCGAACAACTAATTCTGCTATCTTCAAAACTGTCTTCTCTCTTAAGTCTTGAATTCTCTGAAGTCTTCTGAAGGTAGGTCTCAGTATATTGGCCTAAGTGATTGACGTAAAAACCTTAGAACTAACAAATTGACGCTAGACTATACATGGTGGGTCAGCAATCCTAATAGTGAACCTAGCCCAAATCATAAGTAGGGTTCTAACAATCTCCCCCTATTTGGGTGAGGTCACTATGCAAAATAAAAACAATATCACAAAGCAAGAAAAGAATATCTGAGATTCATAAATCATTCAGCAGATATGAACAACAGTGCCTTGTGAGTTTACATTAACAAAAATAAAAATCAAATTGCATAAGCAAAAAGATTAAGATGGTTTCTTTGAATCTTCTGAAGAAGCAGATTTAGTGAATATCATCTTTCTCTTGGGATCTGAAGCCTGCTGCTATGTCTACTTCATGTTTGTGCACCAAGAACTTTTATAGATGTTGCTCTAGGCACAACAACTTCTGCATGTAAGTTCATATAGGTATCAACATTGAAAAGATTTTGTACCTGGTATTTGTCTAGTTCCTTTTTCCTGTATGTTGACATAGTGGAGAATTGAGAAGTATCTTTCCCTTCCTCTTTGGCCTTTATAATTTGGGATAGAGCAATCAGCTCATTGAACCTGGTCGTTCTATAGTTTGGATCCAATTCAGGATCATACGTAGGAGAGGGAGGTCTTCCTGTACTAGAATCTTTTTCCTAGTTTTCTTCAGATTTTTGCTATTTGCCTTGCTTTTTGTATTGTTACTTTCTTGAGAACTTTGCTGCTGCTATAAGAAGGTCCGGAAGAATGAGAAGATGAAGTAGAAATTTGACTTTGAGAAATATTTCTTGAAGATCCTGCTGCAGGAGGAGGAGGACCTCTCCTATGCTGTGGAGGAGGAGAGTATCTCCTGCTCTTCTTCCTGGCTTTCATTTAATTTTTAGAATATCTCATCCAGAGGGGTGTATCTGGAGTGAGAGTGATATTATACAGGATGTAATAGTGAGTGTCAGCAGTTGGATTAGGCTTTGGTGCAGCTTTTGGTGGAACTTTTGACTTGTATTTTCTCTTCTTGGAAGTTGAATCTTCAGAATCATCAGATTCATCATCATCACCAGAGTCATCAGCTGGATTATCATATAAAGTATGAATTTGTTTCAGCATATCATCAGAAAGTATAGAATGCTCTTGTGGCTGTATAGCTTCAACCTGAGGCTGTTCAGCTTGAACATATGATTCATGAATGTCTTGATCCTGAGTACTTGTAATCTTTGGTTCCATGTCTTCAAACATGAAGTCATCAAGATCAGGCATTGAAGATTCAGACCAGCCAAATGATGGAGGGGAGAAAACTTTTGGCTCTGGAGTGTGTATTTTCTCTATAATTTGCTCATCAACAAAACTTGTCCTTATTAATTTCAAAACTTGAGGACTTACAGGAGCTGTATAACATACTATAGCTTAGAATAATCAGAGACTATATCAGCCAAATCAAAAACTGCAAAACTGCTATAAACTGAATCAAAAGAATGCAGTAAAGAATAAAGATCAACTGTGGGATTTATAATGAAATCACCAACAATGATAATTGCTGTATTAATTGAATCTTCTTCAGAACAAATCGTTTCTGTATCTTCATCAAGAATTTCAATAATTATCTGTTGGAATTTCTGCTGCTATTGCTGTTACTACTGCTGCTGCTGCTACTGGAGCTTGAGGATCTTCTTCATGGAACAGAGGAGCTTCTTCATGGAACATCTCCCCCTACCTGGTTTCAGAGAGTCTTGATGCCAGGCCCTTAGAAGAAGGGACAGTGGAGATATAAGAAAGCTGAGCCGATAAAAGAGAGATGGAAGCAGTAAGAGGGGCAACAACCTTAGCTATGAGCTGCTCCATAATAGGATAAATGAATTTCAAAAAATCATTAGCAATATTAGAGAAGTTTCGATATAGTTGTTCAGGATTAGAGGTGGTATAGGGGGAAGTATGTCCACAATATGAAAAAATGGAGAATCCTGAATGGATATCTTAAAGTGGAATGCTGGGTAAATGTAGTGGAACATCTGATGGAGGGATATCATGCGTAGGTGAATGAAGTGGTCAGTGTGTTGGAGATGATAAAAGTGGTGCTTGATGAGTAGAAGTGAATGGAATATCATCAAAATGTGGAATTGGAGATTGAGGAGGTGGAGATGGTGTATCCTCATGAATGTGGACTGGTGATGGTGGTGGATATGATGGTTGAGATGGTGAGACTGGTGGAATGAAAGTGGAAGGGGTTTATTCAATGACAGTTGATGGTAGTTGAGTGTCTGGTGGAATGATGGAAGTAGAAATATCAGGGAGTATAATATCTTCTTGAAGTGGGAAATGTTGTGGAGATGGTTGTTGAAGAGGAGGAGAGGAGGGAGGAGCAAGAGTTTCTTCTAGGGTTGGAGAAGTGGCTGTTACAGCCCTGGTGTCCCCAGAAATTGTCCTTGAAGATGATGCCCTGTAGGGCTTGGTAATTGTCCTCTCCCATCTGTCAAATAGGGCAGAGATAAGCATCTTAGAGGCATTAATGATAATGGTCTAGGAGACCAATAATTCAGGATGCTTTACCTGTAAGAATATTCCCAAAATCCTTCCAAAACAAACAGCCTTCTTACTTATCTTTTTCTTAATCAAATCAAAGATAATCTTTCCCTAGTTAACTAATTTCTTGTTTACCAAAGCACTCATCAAGTCAAACTGATGCCTGGTAATATGGTCATGGGTAGAGTGCTTGCCCAGGATGACCTTTCCAACCACATCTGCTAGAAACTTGTACTCCACTGACAAGTTCTTTTTCAAAAGCTTGTTAGGATTTCCCTGAGAGTGAACCATAACAACTAGCATATCTTCAAACTCATTGCTAGTTAATTCAGAATCATCTTCTCAAATAATAAATCCAAAGATTTCAGTTAAATATAAGGGGTAAGAAAAACATGATTTCCATAAATTGATCCAGAGATTGAGGTTGAATCTGGAAATACGGCTGTAAAGGCCCATTTCTTAATCTCTTGTACTGGCAGTTTGATTCTGAGCGTCATGAACTATTGTAACTGCGATGCCTCAAATAACTGTAGTATATTCTGGAAGATTTGATCTGTGTGGTTGAAGGAGTCAATGTCTATGTCAAATTCTACATCAAACTTCATGCCGAAGAGGGTCACTGCCGAAATCGCCATGCCTGCAAAACAAAAGATCAAATGCACGGGAACTGAAAAGCACAGGATGAAGTTCGATGAAAACCCTATTATATGTTTTAGGAATGTGAAAAGGAAAACTCCGTCGAGCGAAAATGAAAAACTTCGAGCTTAGGTCGACGAAAAATCTCATATAGAAATAAAATCGTTGATCTAAGTTAGAAGAGGAGGGAAAACAGTTCGTCGTCCTTCATTTGACGAAAAATTTTCCGAAACAGAATTCATCGATTGTCATTCGATGAGAAGTTTCGCAAAGAGATTTTGTCGATGTCCATTTGACGAAAGATCTCAAGAAGAGTTCACAGATCATTGATCTTCGGTCGACAAAAAGTGACCAATTCTTCGACCACAGACAGAAATCAAATTAAGCCTTCTCTATTGATGATAACTAGCTGATTTAGGAAGAACAGATGTTTCTTTTCATGAAATGATTTGGTAAAGATGTCTGCTCTTTGTAAATCAGTAGAGATAATGATAAGGTTAATTTTATTTTTGTCTACACAATCTCTAATGAAATGATGTCTAATGTTTATATGCTTCGTTCTACTATGCAGTACTGGATTTTGTGCAATAGAAATTGCACTAGTATTGTCACAAAATATAGTTGAATTATTTAAGTTGAGACCAAAATTCAGAAGTTGGTTTTGAATCCACAAGATTTGTGAACAACAACTACCAGCTGCTATATATTATGCTTCAGCAGTTGAAGTTGATACAGATGTCTGTTTCTTAAAAAACCAAGACACAAGCCTATCACCAAGGAAGTAGCATGTTCCTGATGTGCTTTTCCTGTCAACTCTACATCCAACAAAGTCAGCATCTGAAAATCCAGTTAAATCAAATTATGACTCAGTTGGATACCAGAGTTATAGATTTGGGCAACCCTTTATATATCTCAAAATTCTTTTAAGTAAAATAAGGTGAGATTTTTTAGGGTTCACCTGGAATCTAGCACAAAGACATGTAGCAAACATTATATCTGGCCCACTAGCTGTGAGATACAACAAGAACCCAACAATAGCCCTATATGTTTTCTGATCAACTGGTTTGCCCTGCTCATCAGAATCAATCACAATATTTGAGGGCATGAGTGTTTTCTTGGCTGAGGTATCAGACATCCCAAATGTCTTAATTAGCTCCTTAACATATTTAGATTGGGAGATGAAAATGCCATCAAGGGATTGCTTCATTTAAAGATCAAGAAAGTAGGAAAGCTCACCCATGCTACTCATTTCAAACTTGGAATGCATCAGGTTAAAAAACCTTTTGCATAGTTTGGAATCAGTAGAGCCAAAAAGGATGCCATCTACATATATTTGTACTAACAAAATTTTAATTTTATGATGCTTGAAAAATAATGTCTTATCTACAATGCCCCTAAAGAACTTATGTTCTAAAAGAAAGCTAGCTAGAGTCTCATACCAAGCTCTTGGAGCTTGCCTTAAATCATAGAGAGCTTTATGCAATTTAAAAACAAAAGAGGGATGAGTTGGAGAGATAAAACCTGGTGGTTGTTCAACATAAACTTCCTCTTTGAGTTCTCCATTCAGAAAGGCACTCTTGACATCCATCTGGCAGACTTTGAATTTCTTGTATGCTGCATATGCAAGAAGTATTCTGATGGCCTCTAGCCTTGCAATAGGAGCAAAGGTCTGGTCATAATCTATGCCTTCCTCCTGAGAATAGCTTTGAGCCACCAATCTTGCCTTGTTTCTCACAATGATTCCTTGAGCATCCAATTTGTTCCAGAATACCAATTTAGTTTCAATGACTGAGTAGTATTTAGGTCTTGGAACTAAATCCCAAACTCTGCATCTCTCAAATTGATTGAGCTCCTCTTGAATTGCAATAATCCAGTGTGGATCTTGTTCTGTACCTATTATGGATTGATTTTTAATCTGAGATATGAAGCAAGAATGCATCAAATCTTGGTTGAGTTGATGCCTTGTTTGCACACCAACTAATATGTCTCCAATCACTTGAGTTGATAAATCTTCTTTGTCGAGCTAAGTTCCAAGATCATCGAGCAGGAAATGTACTGGCCAAACTGAGCTCCCAGTTCGTCGAGCTTAGAAGGCACTTCATCGAGTTGAGATCCTGATATGAGGTCACAGTTTGTCGACCTGAGCTAGACTTTCGTCGAGCTCAAATCAGAGAAGGAATTCTGAGTTCGTCGATTTGAGATCGACGATCGTCGAGCTGTGTTCAGCTATCGTCGAACAACTAATTCTGCTATCTTCAAAACTGTCTTCTCTCTTAAGTCTTGAAATCTCTGAAGTCTTCTGAAGGTAGGTCTCAGTATATTGACCTAAGTGATTGCCGTAAAAACTTTAGAACTAACAAATTGACCTCAGACTATACATGGTGGGTCAGCAATCCTAATAGTGAACCTATCCCAAATCACAAGTAGGGTTCTAACAATCTCCCCCTATTTGGGTGAGGTCACTATGCAAAATAAAAACAATATCACAAAGCAAGAAAAGAATATCTGAGAACCATAAATCATTCAGCAGATATGAACAACAGTGCCTTGTGAGTTTACATTAACAAAAATAAAAATCAAAATGCATAAGCAAAAAGATTAAGATGGTTTCTTTGAATCTTCTGAAGAAGCAGATTTAGTGAATATCATCTTTCTCATGGGATCTGAAGCCTGCTGCTGTGTCATCTTCATGTTTGTGCACTAAGAACTTTCATAAATGTTGCTCTAGGCACAACAACTTCTGCATGTAAGCTCATATAAGTATCAACATTGAAAAGATTTTGTACCTGGTATTTGTCTAGTTCCTTTTTCCTATATGTTGACATAGTGGAGAATTGAGAAGAATCTTTCCCTTCCTCTTTGGCCTTTCTAATTTGGGATAGAGCAATCAGCTCATTGAACCTGGTCATTCTATAGTTTGGATCCAATTCAGGATCATACGTAGGAGAGGGAGGTCTTCCTGGACTAGAATCTTTTTCCTATTTTTCTTTAGATTTTTGATGTTTGCATTGCTTTTTGTATTGTTACTTTCTTGAGAACTTTGCTGCTGCTATAAGAAGGTCCGAAAGAATGAGAAAATGAAGTAGACATTTGACTTTGAGAAATATTTCTTGAAGATCCTGCTGCAGGAGGAGGAGGACCTCTCCTATGTTGTGGTGGAGGAGAGTATCTCATGCTCTTCTTCCTAGCTTTCATTTAATTTTTAGAATATCTAATCCAGAGGGGTGTATCTGGAGTGAGAATGATATTATGCAGGATGTAATAGCGAGTGTCAGCAATTGGATTAGGCTTTGGTGCAGCTTTTGGTGGAGCTTTTGTCTTGTATTTTCTCTTATTGGAAGTTGAATCTTTAGAATCATCAGATTCATCATCATCATCAGAGTCATCTACTAGATTATCATATAAAGTATGAATCTGTTTCAGCATATCATCAGAAAGTATAGAATGCTCTTGTGGCTGTATAGCTTCAACATGAGGCTGTTGAGCTTGAACATCTGATTCCGGAATGTCTTGATCCTGAGTACTTATAATCTTTGGTTCCATATCTTCAAACATGAAGTCATCAAGATCAGGCATTGGAGATTCAGACCAGCCAAATGATGGAGGGGAGAAAACTTTTGGCTCTAGAGTGTGTATTTTCTCTATAATTTGCTCATCAACAAAACTTGTACTTATTAGTTTCAAAACTTGAGGACTTACAGGAGCTGTATAACATACTATAGCTTTAGAATAATCAGAGACTATATCAGCCAAATTAAAAACTGGACAACTGCTATAAACTGAATCAAAAGAATGCAGTAAAGAATAAAGATCAACTGTGGGATTTATAATGAAATCACCAACAATGATAATTGCTGTATTAATTAAATCTTCTTCAGAACAAATCGTTTCTGCATCTTGATCAAGAATTTCAATAATCTCTGTTGGAATTTCTGCTGCTGTTGCTATTACTGCTACTGCTGCTACTGTTGGAGCTTGAGGAGCTTCTTCATGGAACATCTCCCCCTGCCTGGTTTCAGAGAGTCCTGACGTCAGGCACCTAGAAGAAGGGACAATGGAGATATAAGCAAGCTGAGCAGATAAAAGAGAGATGGAAGCAGTAAGAGGGGCAACAACCTTAGCTATGAGCTGCTCCATAATAGGAGAAATGAATTTCAGAAAATCATTAGCAATATTAGAGAAGTTTAAATATAGTTGTTCAGGATTAGAGGTGGTATAGGGGGAAGTATGTCCACAATTTGAAAAAATGGAGAATCCTGAATGGATATCTTAAAGTGGAATGCTGGGTAAATGTAGTGGAACTTCTGATGGAGGGGTATCATGCGTAGGTGAATGAAGTGGTCAGTGTGTTGGAGATGATAGAAGTGGTGCTTGATGAGTAGAAGCGAATGGAATATCATCAAAATGTGGAATTGGAGATTGAGGAGGTGGAGATGGTGTATCCTCATGAATGTGGATTAGTGATGGTGGTGGAGATGATGGTTGAGATTGTAAGACTGGTGGAATGAAAGTGGAAGGGGTTTATTCAATGACAGTTGATGGTAGTTGAGTGTCTGGTGGAATGATGGAAGTAGAAATATCAGGGAGTATAATATCTTCCTGAAGTGGGAAATATTGTGGAGATGGTTGTTGAGTAGGAGGAGAGGAGGGAGGAGAAAGAGCTTCTTCTAGGGTTGGAGAAGTGGTTGTTACAGCCCTGGTGTCCTCAGAAATTGTCCTTGAAGATGATGCCCTGTAGTGCTTGGTAATTATCCTCTCCCATCTGCCAAATAGGGCAGAGATAAGCCTCTTAGAGGCATTAATGATAATGGTCTAGGAGTCCAATAATTCAGGATCCTTTACCTGAAAGAATATTCCCAAAATCCTTCCAAAACAAACATCCTTCTTACTTATCTTTTTCTTAATCAAATCAAAGATAATCTTTCCCTAGTTAACTGATTTCTTGTTTACCAAAGCACTCATCAAGTCAAACTGATGCCTGGTAATATGGTCATGGGCAGAGTGCTTGCCCAGGATGACCTTTCCAACCACATCTGCTAGAAACTTGTACTCAACTGACAAGTTCTTTTTCAAAAGCTTGTCAGGGTTTCCCTGAGAGTGAACCATAACAACTAGCATATCTTCAAACTCATTGCTAGTTAATTCAGAATCATCTTCTCAATTAACAAATCCAAAGATTTCAGTTAAAATATCAGGGGTAAGAAAAACCTGATTTCCAGAAATTGATCCAGAGATTGAAGTTGAATCTGGAAATACGGCTGTAAAGACCCATTCCTTAATCTCCTGTACTGGCAGTTTGATTCTGAGCGTCATGAACTGTTGTAACTGCGGTGCCTCAAATAACTGTAGTATATTCTGGAAGATTTGATCTGTGTGGTTGAAGGAGTCGATGTCTATGTCAAATCCTGCATCAAACTTCATGCCGAGAGGGTCACTGCCGAAATCGCCATGCCTGCAAAATAAAAGATCAAATGCACGGGAACTGAAAAGCACAGGATGAAGTTCGATGAAAACCCTATTATATGTTTTCGGAATGTGAAAAGGCAAACTCCGTCCAGCGAAAATGAAAAACTTCGAGCTTAGGTCGACGAAAAATCTCATACAGAAATAAAATCGTTGATCTAAGTTAGAAGAGGGGGGAAAACAGTTTGTCGTCCTTCATTTGACGAAAAATTTTTCGAAATAGAATTGATCGATTGTTGTTCGACGAAAAGTTTTGCAAAGAGATTTTGTCGATCTCCGTTTGACGAAAGATCTCAAGAAGAGTTCACAGATCGTCGATCTTCGGTCGACAAAAAGTGACTAATTCTTCGACCACAGACATAAATCAAATTAAGCCTTCTTCATTGATCGTAACTAGCTGATTTAGGAAGAATAGATGTTTCTTTTCATGCAATGGTTTGGTAAAGATGTCTGCTCTTTGTAAATCAGTAGAGATAATGATAAGGTTAATTTTATTTTTGTCTACACAATCTCTAATGAAATGATGTCTAATGTCTATAAGCTTAGTTCTACTATGCAGTACTGGATTTTGTGGAATAGAAATTGCACTGGTATTGTCACAAAATGTAGTTGAATTATTTAACTTCAGACCAAAATCCAGAAGTTGGTTTTGAATCCACAAGATTTGTGAACAACAACTACCAGCTGCTATATATTTAGCTTCAACAATTGAAGTTGATACAGATGTCTGTTTCTTACAAAACCAAGACACAAGCCTATCACCAAGGAAGTAGCATGTTCCTGATGTGCTTTTCCTGTCAACTCTACATCCAACAAAGTCAGCATATAAAAATCCAGTTAAATCAAATTCTGACTCAGTTGGATACCAGGGTCATAGATTTGGGCAACCCTTTATATATCTCAAAATTCTTTTAAGTAA
Source organism: Platanthera guangdongensis (assembly GCA_039583875.1). Classification (NCBI taxonomy): domain Eukaryota; kingdom Viridiplantae; phylum Streptophyta; class Magnoliopsida; order Asparagales; family Orchidaceae; genus Platanthera; species Platanthera guangdongensis. Next base: position 233,413,582 of record CM077153.1, read on the forward strand.
AATAAGGTGAGATTCTTTAGGGTTCACCTAGAATCTAGCACAAAGACATGTAGCAAATATTATATCTGGCCTACTAGCTGTGAGGTACAACAAGAACCCAACAATAGCACTATATATTTTCTGATCAACTAGTTTGCCCTGTTCATCAGAATCAATCACAGTATTTGAGGGCATGAGTGTTTTCTTGGCTGAGGCATCAGACATCCTAAATGTCTTAATTAGCTCCTTAACATATTTAGATTAGGAGATGAAAATGCCATCAGGAGATTGCTTCATTTGAAGATCAAGGAAGTAGGAAAGCTCACTCATGCTACTCATTTCAAACTTGGAATGCATCAGGTTAAAAAACCTTTTGCATAGTTTGGAATCAGTAGAGCCAAAAATGATGTCATATATATATATATATATATTTGTACTAACAAAATTTTATTTTTATGATGCTGGAAAAATAATGTCATATCTACAATGCCCCTAAAGAACTTATGTTCTAAAAGAAAGATAGTTAGGGTCTCATACCAAGCTCTTGGATCTTGCCTTAAACCATAGAGAGCTTTATGAAATTTAAAAACAAAAGAGGGATGAGTTGGAGAGATAAAACCTGGTGGTTGTTCAACATAAACTTCCTCTTTGAGTTCTCCATTCAGAAAGGCACTCTTGACATCCATCTGGTAGACTTTGAATTTTTGTATGCTGCATATGCAAGAAGTATTCTGATGGCCTTTAGCCTTGCAATAGGAGCAAAGGTCTGGTCATAATCTATGCCTTCCTCTTGAGAATAGCTTTGAGCCACCAATCTTGCCTTGTTCCTCACAATGATTCCTTGAGCATCCAATTTGTTCCAGAATACCAATTTAGTTCCAATGACTGAGTAGTATTTAGGTCTTGGAACTAAATCCCAAACTCTGCATCTCTCAAATTGATTGAGCTCCTCTTGCATTGCAATAATTCAGTGTGGATCTTGCTCTGTATCTTTTATGGATTGATTTTTAATCTGAGATATGAAGCAAGCATGCATCAAATCTTGGTTGAGTTGATTCCTTGTTTGCACACCAACTGATATGTCTCCAATTACTTGATTTATGAGATGATCTCTAAGTTTGACAAAATCAATAGGAGGAGTTGATTGATCAACAGCTTGGGGAATTAATTCCTCTTATGGAATTATGTTAACTGTTGTTGGTTCAACTGTTTCAATAATTTCTTCTTCACTCTCTTCATCAGCAATAATATGTTGAGAAGGATGTGATATATACTCTTGTGTTAGGATCAAATCATCCATTTTCTCACACAGATTTGGTACCTGCATGTTTTCTATGGTAGAGATGTCTCTCTCCTTATAAGACATGTTAGTTTCATCGAAAGTTACATGCACAAATTCTTCCATTTTTAAGGTTGATTTATTAAAAATCCTATAAGCATTGCTAACTTGGGAATTTCCCAGAAAAATTCCCTCTGCAGCTTTGGCTTCAAACTTTCTAAGATGTTACTTGTTGTTATTGTCAATATAGTATATACAACCAAATACTTTAAAATAGTTTATTTTAGGTTTCTTCCCTTTAAGTAATTCATAGGGAGTCTTACCCTTAAGTTTATGTATTATACTTCTGTTAAGAACATAATTTGCTGTGTTAACTGCCTTTGCCCAAAAGGATAGGGGCAAGTAAGCATCTGCAAGTAATGTTCATGTAGATTCAACCAGGGTTCTATTTTTCCTTTCTACTACCCCATTTTGTTGAGGAGTTCTAGGAGCAGAGAAGCAATGTCTGATACCTTCCTTCTCACATAATTCTTGCATGAGAAGAGATTCAAACTCGGTGACATGATCACTTCTAATCAATGCAACCTGAGTAGAATACTCAATTTGTATGCTCTTAAGAAAATCTGTAAGAACTTTAAAATTATCTGACATGTTTCTCAGAAAGAACATCCAAATGAATCTAGAGAAATCATCTACAATAACTAAAGTGTAAGATTTCCCTCCCAGACTTTGTACAACAATGGGTCTAAAAAGATCCATATGTAGCAAATACAAGATTCTGGGTGAGTCACTTTTATTAATGGACTTAAAACTATTTTTAGTTTGCTTGCCTAACTGACAAGCCCTGCAGAGTCCTTCCTTCTTATAGGGGCCTGAAGGTAGTCCTATAACAAGGCTGTCCTTAGATAATTTGGCTATATTCCTAAAGTTTACATGTCCTAATCTCTTACGCCACAATTCACTATCTTTACTAATCTGATTAAATAAGCAAATTTCTGATTTAGCAGAATTGAAATTAACTAAGTATATGTTACCATGTCTAACACTAGTTAAAACAATTTTGTCTTCATCAGAAATAGTAGAGCATAAGGATTTATTAAAAGATACATGATAACCTTCATCATATAACTCACTTATGGAGATGAGGTTATGCTTCAGAACATTCACATAAGCAACTTTCTTGAATGTCACTGCTCCAATCTTGGCATTTCCATAGCCTTCTATTTGTCCATAATTAGAGTCACCAAAAATCACTTTGGGTCCAAGCTTTACCTTGAAATCAGTGAGATTGGCCTTTGAACCTGTCATGTGTTTTGAACAACCACTATACAAGTACTATTGTTGCTCTGTGGTAGGATAGTTCCTTATCTACAAGAAAGCAAGTTAAGAGTTTTTGACCCAGGTTACCTTGGGTCCTTGATTTCTTTCATAAGAGTAACTAGAAATATAAGAATATTCTAGTTGATCCTTATAGCCTAATGGGTGATATTTTCTAGGTGGAATTTTCTATTGGCTAAAATGATTAATAAAAGATTTAGGTTTATTAAAATTCCCGAAGAATTTATGTTTCTGTTATAATATTGTGGGTTCGACAAATTCCAGTAAGTTCATCGATCTGCGTTCGACGAGTAGGGATGACTTCGTCGAACTCCGCTAAGAGAATGAAAATATTCATTTTCCGCGCCCTAATTTCGTCGATCGTTGTTCGACGACCCATATATATTTTGTCGATTGCAGTTAGAAGAATAATTATATATATAATCTGTGTTCATAGTTCGTCAATCTGAGTTCGACGAACTATATGCATTTCGTCGATCTTGGTTCGACGAAAAATGATGAACATTGTTTTTATTAAAATTTCTCTTTTTCTTTTTCTTAGGTTAATTTTTAGATAAAATTTCTATTTGTTTATGTTGGATCCCTATTATACCTAAAAGCTAGCAGACCTGACATAATGTTTGTCACATACCCTTGTGCTTGGTTCCAAGTGAACCCTAAAGAATCTCACCTTATTTTCCTAAAAAAGAATTTTGAGATATATAAAGAGTTGCCCTAGTCTAGGACTCTGGTATCCTGCAGAGTCAGAGTTTGAGTCAACTGGATACTCAGATGCTGACTATGCTGGATGTAGAGTGGACATGAAAAGTACCTTTGGAACATGCCGGTTCCTTGGTATGAGGCTTGTCTCCTGGTTTTGTAAAAAGCAGATATCTGTGTCTACATCAACTGCAGAAGCAGAATACATGGCTGCTGGCAGCTGCTGTTCACAAATGCTATGGATACAAAACCAACTCTTAGATTATGGTGTCAACTTAAATAATTCAACTTTATTTTGTGATAATACTAGTGCTATTGCTATAGCACAGAATCCAGTTCACCATTCTAGGACCAAACATATTGAAATAAGACATCATTTCATTAGAGATAATGTGGACAAAAAGAAAATTAACTTGATCCACATTCCTACTGATCTACAAAGAGCAGATATTTTCACCAAGCCATTGGATGAGAAAACCCATCTATTCTTTATAAATCAACTGGGAATGATTGTTGGAGAAGAGTTAACCTAGTTTCTGTCTGCATTCGACGAATTTTCCAGAGTTCGTCGAACGGAGTTCGACGAATTAGGGAAAGTTTGAGAGATTCTCGTCGAACGGAGATCGACGAATTCTCTGTGTGAGGAAACAATTTTCGTCGACCAGCGATCGACGAACTTTGCTTCAAGAAGACATTTCGTCAAATGGAGATCGACGAACTGTTTTCATTTCTTCTGGATGAGATCGACGAATTATCTATCTATAATGTATTTCGTCAAGCTCAGTTCGAAGAATTTTTCTTTTTCGTGGAACGGAGTTTGTCGATTCATATTCTGAAAATCTTATATCTAGGTTTTCTTCGACCTCCGTCCCGCGCTTTCAGTTCCTTTGCTCTTGATCGCGGTCTCTCTCTGTGTTTTTCTTGCAGGACATCAATGGCGATTCCCTCAGGTGCACTGGTTGCAATGAAGTTTGACACTGGATTCGACATGGACTTTGAGTCGTTTCAACACTCTGACCCCATCTTCCTTTACATCTTGGTACTACTAGAAGAACTAAGTCTCAAGGATTTCATGACCAGGCGCATTAAACTTCATGGAACGGAAATACGAGAATGGGTTTATACATCTACAGTTTCTGAAGAAGATGTTTTGACCGGCAATATAGGGAACACTGCTATTTCCCTCTCTCCCGCAGTCCTCACTAAAGTATTCAGATTAGGGAACAGAGAAGACAATCTGGAAATGGATTCTGAGGAATTCAATGATATGCTGAAACTAATGGGTTTCTCTGGGAATAACCCTAATAAGTTGTTGAAAAAGCAATTATCCGCCGCCTACCAATTTCTGGCAGATATTATGGGAAAGATTCTGATGGCCAAGCACTCTGCTCATGACGATATTACCCGTCACCAATTTCTGATAATGTGTGCAGTAGTGAATAAGCGACAGGTTGATTGGAGTAAGGTGTTCTTTGAATTGATCAAAAAGAAGAACAGCAAGAAGGAAGTCTGCTTTGGCAGAATTTTGGGCGTATTTCTTAAAGAGAAGGCTGCTGAATGTATGGTCTCCCCGACCATATTCATAAATGCCAGCAAGCGCCTCACTTGCGCTCTGTTTGGCAGGTGGGAGAGGACCATCTCCAAGCCCTCAAAGGCTTCTTACTCCTCCCTCCAAACTTCTGAGAGCACAAGGGCTGTAAAGGCCGCTCCCCACCCTACTGAAGAGGTTCCTCCATCTCAACCATCTATTCCAGCACCTCTTCCTCCAAAGAAGCCTCCTCATGTACCTACCCCTCCTTCATCTCCACCACTTAATCTGACAAACATTCCATCTCCACCTCCATCTTCCCCCTTGCAAGCTGATCATCAACCCACTCCTCCAGATTCCCCTGAGGACATTCCTATTCCTACACCTCCACAGTCTCCTCTTCCCCCACACTTATCCACCATCCCATCTTATAATATACCATCAGATGCAATCATGCAAGATGCCCCACCTCCATCTGTTATTCCTCCTCCCATTCCATCCCCTTCCCCTTCCCCATTTGATCCATCTACCCTCATTCCTTTGCTCACACCTCTCATCAAATCTTTGCTCCAAGAGGCCATTACACCTCTTGTGACCTCCATTAATTCCTTATCTGCCCAGATCTCTCTTCTATCTGTTGTCCCCTCTTCATATAGGGGCCTGGCTCCAGGTCTTCCTGAACCCAGGCAGGGGGAGATGCTCTGTGATAAAGTTGCAGCAGATGCAGATACAGCAGCAGCAGCAGCAGTCACAACAGTTCCCTCTCCAGCAGATTCAGATTCAGATAAGGATACACCAATTTTGACAGACTTTGATGTTGGGATTTCTGAGTTAATTCAATTTATGGATACTGACATTGATTTGGATGAGTCAATTGCTCAAATAACTCCTATTGGTGATTTTATTTAAATCCCACAGTGAATTTATCAGTTTTGTTGAGAAGTTTTGACACTGTACATATGAAATTCCCTCCAGCAGATTTCTCTAAGCCTTATTTGGCTATGGTACCATATACCTCTCCGGCTAGTCCAGTAGTTGCCAAGCAACTCTGTGACAATTTTGCTCTCTCTGCCTCTAGCTCCAAAGTCATTCCAGAAGATACATCAGTGCCAGTGTCAGCACCAGATTTTATTATGGATGACTCTCTAATGCCTACGCTAGATGAGCTCATTCAGGCAGATATTGAAGAAGAGAATAAGGCAGTAGCTGATAGCTTTGTCTCCTTTGTTTCTGAATCTTATATAGATAATTCTTCTCTTGTTGCTGAAACTCTTATTCCTGAACCTTCTGCCCCTCCTCCAGCAAAGGCTGTTGTTTCTGATAAAGATTTAAAAGCCTTGGATGCATTGTATGATACCCCTCAGGATTCAGAATCTGATGATGATGATATTGATTCTGATGAGGATGCAGCTAGTATGAAAAAGAGATTGTTGGCAAAGAAGAGAAAGTCTGCTCCTCCTCCCAAGCCAAATCCCACTACAGACACTCCCTACTATATTCTGCACAATGTGACTCCATATAAGGGAATGCCAGCATGTATGTGGCTCTCCAAAAACCAACAGAAAGATAGAAAGAGAAGCAGGAGATACTCCCCTCCACCAGTACACAGATACAGGAAGGATCCTCCTCCTCCTCCTCCAGCAGCTGGTGCCAGTGGCTCTAGCTCCCAGAGATCTGCCCCAATGCAAACTTATCAAAGACAGTCAGGGAGATCTTCTGGAAGCAGCCAGCAGAGGCCATCCTACTCAGGAAGTCAACAACATAAGCAGCAGCAACAACAATAAAGTTCTGAAGCTCATAAAGCTGAAAGCCCAAAAATACCTCTCTCTCCTCCAATTACTTTTGAAGATCCAGAGACTGCAAATACAACAAGAATGGCTAGATACCAAGAGCTGATTGGTCTATCATTGATAAATAAAGCTAAAGTAGAAGGAAAAGATATTTCTGGTCTTTCAACTATGTCAAAGTATAGAAAGGAAGATCTGAAAAGATTTGACAAAGGCAACAAACTATTTAATGTTGATGATTATATGAAACTTCATCCAGAAGCAGTTGTCCCCAGGGCTACATCATTGAAAATTATTGGGGCAGCTGATATGACCATGATAGTGGCTCAAGCTCAAAATCCTAACAGAGAAATCTTTTTCAAGAAGCCAGGAGAAAAGAAAGCAGAAGACAAACCTCAGCAGAAGAAGCCAAAGAAGTAATTTTCTTATTGTTTTAATTTCTGTCTGTTATTTGTCTTTAAACTGTACTATCTATTAAACAAAGCTGTGTGTAATCATATATCTGTTGCATGTGTTATAATTCTCTGCCAGATATATCTCTTTTCTTGCTTTGTTTTTCTGTCTTGAGTCTCTGTTAGTGACCTCACCCAAATAGGGGGAGATTGTTGGATACCTAGTTGATTTGGGCTAGGTTCACTGACTTAGGATGTGACCCATCATGTATAGCCAGGGTCAACTTGTGTCCTAGAGTCTAGGTTAAGTCCTTAGGCTCAACTCTAGGTGGACCAGCTTTCATCAAGACCCTCAGAGACTCCAGACTCACAAGTTTTCAAGACTAAGTAAAGTGCGTTCGACGTTCGTCGAACTCAGCTTGACGAAAGGAGTTCTGCGCTTGACGATCTTGAGACAATTCTTAGTGCTGAGCTAGACGATCTGGGTTCGCTGTTCGACGAAAATTCAGGCTCTACATCAAGCCAAAGTCAGGAGAACTTGAAATTTTTCTAAGTTCAGTTTCAAGCTTCGGTCGACGAATTATATTCTTAGCTCGACGAACTTGGAACTCAAGTTCAAGCTTCGGTATCAGAGGCAGGTTGGTTAAAATACCACACCTTAGTGGTTGCACAGGCTAACACCTAAACCCAAAGATCCCTCTACTTAGATCTGCTTGTTTAAGTTTGTTACTAGATTTATTTCTTCACAAAACATGGCCCAAAACAAAGATTATGCTAGCACCAGACCTCCAGTGTGCAATCTATCTAAGTTTGCACTTTGGAAGGCAAGGATTAGACTGTAAATGAACTTTATTGATGAAGACTTTTTCAATTCTGTTTTGACAGTGTGTCCAAGACCCCTAGAAAATACAAGTATGAGTGCTGTTCCACCTCCTTCATGAACAGATGCAAAAATCAAGAAATGGAAATTGGATGATGCAAAGGCTATGAACATTCTAGCTCAGACTATGTCTGATGAAATATTCCAAAAGGTAGCTGAATGCAACTCAGCAAAGGACATCTGGGACAAGTTATCTGAGATAGTCTCAGGATCTGCTGATGAGAGAAAAGATAGAAGATCTCATCTCATAACCCAGTATGAGAACTTCAAGAAAGGAGAAGCTGAGTCAGTAGCAGATATGTATAATAGACTCAGTCTTATAGTCAATGAGCTGAAATCATTGGACAAAGAGATCTCATTGACTGAGCTCAATTATAAAATCCTAATGTGCTTCCCAAGCACTTGAGACTCAAGGATCTGGCCAATCAAGGATGCCAGAAGCCTAAATGAGATCACAACGGAAGCTCTCTTGGGCAAGCTCAAGTCTTATGAGCTGCTCATCAAGAATAGAGAAGAAGAGCAGAAGGCTGCCTCACCAGCTATAAGAAAGAAAAAATCAATAGCTTTCAAAGCCATTGAAGATCAGCCTGAAGACAAGGTCACAGGCAATGAAGAGCTGCTAAGCTTACTGGCCAAAAGGTTTTACAAAATGGCCAGGAAGGATTTCAGGAAAAGATCACACAGAGAGCATGACAAGCCAAGGTATGACAAATCAAATAACAAAGAGATTATTTGTTTTGGATGAAGGAAACCAGGCCACATTGTGCCTGACTGTCCAGAAAATAAAAACAAGGACAAGAAGGACATGAAAGAAAGGAGAAAAGAAAAGGACTTCAAGAAGAGCAGCAATGACAAACCCTCCTCCAGCAAGAACAAACATTCAAGGAAGGGGTTTGTTGCTGAAACTTGGAGTGAGACAGAAGAAGAATCTGAAGCTTCATCCAGCTCAAGTGATGATGAAGATGATGCTGATGAAAAATAATTCTGCATGATGGCTATCAATGCCTCATAACAAAGTTCTGATGTAGAAGAGTCAGAGTCAGAATCAGAGACTCAATCTGAACAGGACCAGGTAATAAGTTCTTTTGATTTTAATTCTGAGGACTTCAAGTGTGAGTTTAAAGCACTATGTTTGGATTTATTAAAATCTGAGAAGGAAATCATTTCTCTCAGAAATCAGTTATCTGAACACAGTACTTTAAAATCAGAAAACCTCAAACTCTCTGAGGAGTTGGAATGTTGTAGGGAGCAGATAGCCTCACTGAAAAGTGAACTGACAGAGGCCAAGAAGTTTGAAGAATCCCTTAATGGGAGAAGTATCAAACTAATGGATATCACAAGCACAGTGAACTCAAGATTCAATAGTACACTGGGCTTGGGTGCTTCATCCAGCCAACCTACAGTATTATCAACCTCAATCAAATTTATCTCTGATAAAGGCAAGGGAGTTGTGGAGGTAGCTAGGAAGAATTCTGATTTACCTAAGAAAACGAAAGTTCAACAGAATTCGTCGAACGGAGCTCGACGATCGCCGAGTGAAGCTCAACGATATCAGGCTAAATCGTCGAACTCAGGTCGACGATCCCTGAACCCTGAACTCAGGCATGGTCGATCTTCGAACGGAGCTCAACGATCTGACCCAAGATCGTCGAACTCAGCTCAGAGATCGTCGAACAGAGCTCAGAGTTTTGAAAAATCTTTCAAGGGCAAATCAAACTTCAATCCTAGAGGTCCTACATCTCAAAGATTTAACCCTTATACTGAATGGATAATACCTCCAAGGAGATATCATCCTGAAGGCTATAAGAGTCAACCAGGGATGTCTTTTATTTCTGAATTCAAAGGTTATCAACCTAGGCCCAAGGTAAACTGGGTCAAAAACAAATAAATTATTTTATGTGCAGGTGAAGACCTATCCAACTTCAAACCAGTAATGGTATTTGGATAGACGGTGCTCAAAGCACATGACAGGAAACAAGAATAATTTCACATACTTTAAAGCCAAGCAGTGCTCTAACATAATTTCACATACTTTCCAAGACCGACTGTAATTACTGCTCGACATTCAAAAGTTTGAATATTCCTCAGTCAGATATACACAGAAACAAAAAGAGAACAGATGAAGCAGTGATAGAGTTCAAGAATTACATTACAGAAAATACTTTGAAGTTGCAGAAGAACAAACATTTTCGAAAATCTAAAGTTCTTGACTGCAATCAGCCTTGACCAGAGAACTCTCTCAAGAAGAAGAAGAAGAACAACTAAATTCAGTCAAGAGTCTTCTTCTCTCTATTCACAGGATAACGTCAAAGGACAACAATCAATCAATCTGTCAAAGAAGTTCCTGAAGCAGTTCTGGTTCAGGCATTCTAGGTTATTGAAGGCATATCACCCTGAAGCAGTGCTCTATCATTCCTGACCAATTCAAAACCTCAGGGGGAGCAAGAGCTGCTACAATCAATCCACAAGTCTTCTCTCTGACTGATGACAGATAAGACACTATCATCCTCTCTCTCCAATTCCTATACAAGGTTTTAAATCTCTTCAAAATTATTCTGGTTGCAAGTCTCCTTCCAAAAGACTTAAGGGTTTGGTTTTTGGGGACCTGATCAAAACCCATTGGTGCTCAAGACACCTGATCAACTCATCCTACAGTGGATTCCTACCTAGGGTGGTAGAAGAGTGGATGTACCCAGATTGGTTGGGTAACCACAATAGCTCCTTGTGTCTTGTGGTTGCTTATTTTCTTTTGTTTTCTGGCTGTGGTCTGTGATTGCTCTGTGTTTAGCTAGTTGCTGTGTTTGCTTTAGCTTATTTGCTTCCCTATTCACTTAGGAATACAACAAGAGTTGTAAAAAGTTTCCAGCAAGCACCATACTCTATTCACCCCCCTCTAGAGTATATCAGATCTAACCTGCACTTTCAGTTTATCATTAATTCATACCTTTTCTTTGCCTTTTTCTAATACAAATTTGATGTGGGTAGAAAGAATGTTCTTATGCAAAATAGGAGGCTGACTTGATGAAACACCCAAACCTAGTTTGCCATTAAGTCTGGCATTGACTGTACTTGTTATGCCCATCAACTTGATACTTCTCCCATTAAGGGATTCTTCAAATTTCTTAGCCTCATTTAATTTATTTTCTAAACAAGATATTTGATTATTAGCAGTTTGTAATTCTTCTTTAAGTTTCAAATTTTTTGAGGAAGTGTTTTCAAATTCAATCAATTTCCCTCTGAGAAGTTTGATTTCCTTCTCAGACTTAATTAAATCAATGCATAATGATTTAAATTCAGTTTTAAACTGTTCTGAGGTAAAATCAGAAGATGAAATTACCTGATCCTCTCCTGGTTCAAATTCTGCTTCTGAATCTTCAGCTTCTATGTTGCTGCAAGAGGCATTGATAGCCATCAAACAGATTTCTCTAGCTTTTGTTTCTTCTTCATTCTCACTGGAACTGGATGAAGAGTCAGAATCTGAGTCACTCCATGTCTCGGGTACAAATCCTCTCTCTTTCTTCCTGTATTTGTTGGAAGAGGATTTCTTGGAGTGTTTCCTGGAGTCTATCTCCTTCTTCTTTTCCTTCTTCTTTTCAGGACATTCTGGCAAAATATGTCTAGGTTTCCTGCATCCATAACAAACAACTTCTTTAGTAGGGGTTTTGTCATACCTTGGTTTGTCTTCATTTCTGGATGATCTTCTTCTGAAGTCCTTCTTGGCCATTTTGTAAAATCTTTTGACTAGAAGACTCATGAGGTCTCGATTTACAGGAATGGCTTCTTCTTCAACAGTAGCCTGGAAAGCAATGCTCTTTTCCTTCCTAGGTGATGATGAAGCTATTTGCTCAGCTTCCATTGTCTTGATAAGTTGCTCATAGGACTTAAGCTTTCCCAACAAGGTCTTTGTTGAGATCTCATTCAAGCTTCTAGCTTCCTTGATTGGCTAAATCCTGGAGTCCCATGTGCTAGGGAAGCACATAAGGATCTTGTCATTTATCTCTGTTAAAGAGATGTCCTTGTCAAGAGTTTTCACCTCATTGATGATGAGTCTGAGTCTGGTATATATGTCAGCAACTGATTCTGATTCACCCTTCTTGAAGTTCTCATATTGAGAAATCAGGTTAGACCTTCTGTCCTTTCTTTCATCTACTGAGCCAACAACCATTGCATTCAGGGAATCCCAGATATCCTTGGCTGAAGAGCATTCAACTACTTTCTAGAAGATATAATCAGACATTGTCTGAGCTAGGATATTCATAGCTTTTGCATCAGCTATCTTCAACTTTTTTGAGCTTCTGTACACTCAGGTGGTGGAACTACTGAGGTGCTTGTTGATGCAGATGGAGTGGGGGGACTTGTCAAGATAGAGTTGTATATGTCCTCATCAATATAATTCATATATGATCTAATCCTTACCTTATAGAGAGCAAACTTATTTAAGTTGCACACTGGAGGTCTGGTGCTTGAGTACTCTTTGTTTTGTTCCATGATAAAAAGAACAAACTAGAATAATCAAGATCTATCAAGGATCTTTTGGTTCAGGTGTTATCCTGTACAACCAATTAAACCCAACCTGATCCTCCGATACCAATTGAAAGTGATACCCTGATATCACTGAGTGAGGGATAGATCTTAAGTTTACTCTAGAGGGGGGTTGAATATAGTATTAAAAATTTATTCACAGATTTTTATTGCGAATTAAAAGTATAGTGATATATAAGAATATAAGAAAAGAAATCACAGCACACAAACATAAAAGTAAAGGTAATCCAGACGACACAAGGAAATTATAGAGGTTCTCCTAAAACTTGGGTACATCCACTTTTCTACCACCCTGGTAGGAATCCACTACAGGTTTTTGATCAGGTGCCCTGCCACTACAGGTTTTTGCTCAGGTGCCATGTCACCACATGATAAATTTTTCTAAGGGAGATCTAGCAATCCTTTGAGCTTTTGATCAGGTGCCCCAAAACCAAACTAAGTCTTTTGATCAGGAGACATAACAACCAAGTAGTTAACTTTTGAAGAGAGTTATAACCTTGTACACAGTTGGAAAAATAAAAGTGATGGTATTCTTCTCTGTCAACAATCTGAGAGAAGACTAGTGGATTTTGATGTTATCAATGCTCCCCCTGAGTTATAGATCTGATCAGGAGAATGGAACCTTTGCTCAGGGTGTAGGCCTTCAAATTGAAACTGCATCTTCCAGTATATGTATCTGAGAAGTTGTGAAGTTTCTCTCAGAATAAAGTTTGTTTGTTGGAAGAAAAGCTTGAAGAAGAAGATGAAGATGAACAAAATGTTCTTGTTGTATGTACTGTTCTATTCTGTGTTCTATTGTGTATTCAATCTTCTGAAATTTTTCTTTTTATATGACTGCTGATATGAAATTCAAATTCCTTTGCATATTCTCTGGGAAATGAAACGTCAGTAATTTGTCTTCAATGTGTTTCCTAAACTGTCACAGTAAATATGTCTAGTAATAACTCTTTGAGATCTTAATTAATGCTGCCAGGAACGACTATATTCTTGGGGATATTAAGCATTAATTATCAGAATATTACTGACTTAATCCTTGAATTCAAATTGGCATAGTCGATCTGAGAATCTGCATAAAGATAGTCGAACAGAATCTGTATGTAGTTAGTCGAACACAGGAAATAATTCGTCGACCTGAGATCCAAGTTTGTCGAGTTGATAAATCTTCTTCGTCGAGCTGAGCTCCATGATCGTCGAGAAGGAAATGTACTTGCCAAACTGAGCTCCAAGTTTGTCAAGCTTAGAAGGCACTTCGTCAAGCTTAGATCCTGATATGAGCTCACAGTTTGTTGACCTGAGCTAGACTTTAGTCGAGCTCAACTCAGAGAAGGAATTCCAAGTTCGTTGATCTGAGATCGACGATCGTCGATCTAAGTTCAACTATTATCGAACGACTAATTCTGTTATCTTCAAAACTGTCTTGTCTCTTCAGTATTGAATTCTCTGAAGTCTTCTGAAGGTAGGTCTCAGTATACTGACCTAAGTGATTGACCTAAAAATGTTAGAACTAACAAATTGACCCTCGACTATACATGGTGGGTCAGCAATCCTAATAGTGAACCTATCCCAAATCACAAGTAGGGTTCAAACACCGGTCTCGTCCTTCAACGGTCAACCAGTCAACGACGTCAACATGACAGAAATCAACATACAAGTTAGGCTCAACGCTGAGGAAAAAATGAAAAGACAATTCAAAAAAGCACTCTAAAACTGCATACATATCATCAAAGGAAGAAACAAAGTACAAGTATAAAAGTACAAAGACAAATATAAAGCCATTATAAGGCGATAACACCATATAGACTCAGTTGACAAAACAAACACAAACAGGCAAAGACAGACTATTACTTGCTGACTGAATCTACATTGAAATCAGAGCCCAAATCATCATCATCAGAAAGGTCATCAAAGCCAAGGCCTGAGATATCTCACTCAAGCCACATAACCACCATTCGAAGCGCCTTCAACACTCCACGCCTAAGGGAGGCCTCTTGAATATCCTCCATCTGGGGCTCTACCGCTCTGGCCCAGACCTCTCCAATCAAGAAATGATTGTGTATATAGTCCAAGGAGTCCTTATACTCTGTAAGCCTGACAGCCTTCAGCTATGACACTAGATCCTTTGAGGAAAGACGCTCCACCTACGCCTTTGAAGCCCCTAGCTCTGCCTCCAAATGAGAAGCCTTCTCATGTGTAGTCTTCAACAACTGTGTGGTGTTCTCCACTAAGGACTTCTCCGTCAGTAGCCCCGCTCAGTTCTCCTCGAGATCTGACTTCATTTTCAAACCAATCCGCCAAAATTGAGATATATCCCGATCATACTCCTCCTTCAAGTCAGCAAGTGAACTCTCCGCCACCCGGATCTTCTCTTGAAAAGTCAAGTATCTATCTTTCAAACTCATATAATGGTCATTCCACGTGAATGCTATATGAGCATGAACCTCAATCTACAACTAAAAAGGAGAAGGTCAGAATTGCGTAAAGTAATTAAACTAAAAATCAAAAACAGGAGAGCTCACTTACTGCATCACTCATCACCTTCAAAGAAGAGGATACTTGGGGAGCAGAAACATCTGAAGAAGGGACTCAAGGGGTAGAAGACTCCAACACCTCAACTTCAGGATCAACTGGTGTATCCTCACCTCGAGGAACCTCCTCGATCTAACAATCTCTCAGCCTTAATAAAGGTTGAGGCTCCACATTTGCATCACTAGTACCCTTTAAAATGGGCTTTCTCTTTCGGACACGGGCCAATGACGCCTACATAATGCGCTCAGAAGAAGCTGATAGCCCACATAGCCTCAATCGTTTCTCCTCCACAAATAAAGAAATGTTAAACAAATGATTAGCCAGCTCCTAGGGCTCTGCGAATGACAATACAGGATAAAAGTCCCACTCTCATCCCTTCTGATGACAAAAATGATCGAGTAAAGAATTCCAAAGCTACGACAGACCCCAAAAATTTCGAGCATATCCAAACAAAGTGTTCCCATGACGACGATCCGTCCTATTCTCAAAGTCGAGCCAACTCTTATTATAATAAATCTCAACACAGCCACCGCCATCAGCACAAACATCGCACCAGTCTCTAAACAAGGCTAGAGAGAATTTCGAGCCATGCTTTCTGAAAAATGCAACTAACCCAATGAGGCCCCGTCAACCCAAGAGGAGTAAATTGTGACATAGGGATGTCACAAAATTTCAAGATATCCACCACCTCTTCGCGTAGAGGAAATCAGAATCCAGACAGTAATGTCATTTCATATGTAGTCAACCAACTCTTTGGCAGTTTCTGAATTCTTTCCTCAGACCGAGGAATCCTTACTTCAAGATTGACAAGTAACCCGTATCTTTTTCTCCAGATTGCAATTTGTTCTCCGGTAAGTGTGGAGAGCAATCACATCGAATGAGCCCGTGAATTGCACTTCGAGACCTGGAAATCAGGGCAAGACAAAAATTACGAAAAATTACACTAAGAACGCACACTCACAATAAGGATAGTGCCGTCCCAACAGCATAACAATCGCGACTTAGACGCTAAAAAGAGCCCCTGCGCGTGAGCATCCGCACCTTCTTCACCAGTGAAAAGACACGCGCGAAAAGATGCACTCTACAGCACGTGGGTGCACGCACCCGAAAGAGCCAAGGCATCCACCCAGGTGTGTGCACGGGTGATCACGCATCACCGCGAACGTACCCAGGTGCACGCACGGATGCGTACACCCAAGTGCGCGCACACAACCTCGCACACCAAGGAGCGCACGTGCGGGGTACATGCACACCACCACGCATGCCTAGGTGAGTGCGCAGATGCGCGCGTGGGTGCGCACACTACCTCACGTGTCCAGGTGCGCGCGCAGGTGCGTGCACTACCTCGCATGCCCAGGTGCACGTGTGGATGCGCGCGCCCGAGTGTGAGAGAACCAATACATGCACCCAGGTGTGCGCGCGGGTGCGCGTGCGGGTGCGCGCGCACCACCGTACAGGCTTGCCTGCGAGCGCCCAGTTATGCACGAGAGTGCACATGTTCCACCGCATCCACGCATGTGACCTGGCGCGCGCAGGTCCATGTGTCCGGTTCTGTGTCCATGCACGCATGCAAAAACCTTCACATGTCTCTGCCTTCGCGCATCTCTGCCTGAACGTGTAACACCCCCTATCCGTCACATGGCATATAGCAGTAGGTCCGGCCGGGGCCCGACGCTGTATGCCACAGACAGACCGGGTGGTTACGCATGAAAACCATCCAACCAATCAACGTCCTACACAGAGCATTCTAGCGGAAGTAGTTTATAAAAGTTGCAAATAAGAACCCAGCACTAAAGCATGAATGTCCACTAAACCGAAATAGGAATGTTATACAAATACCAACATTAGCCTTACGGCCTTACAAAATGTTTCACTTGATATTACATGATTTACAAACCACGGCACGCAGGTCGGTCATACATGAATAAAACAGTAAACACTTCCAATTGGGCCTTCGAGGGCCGGCTTCACAAAAAGGGCTTTAGCCCGCTATTGACCGCTTAGTCCAGCAGCACCTGCAAGCAACAAACCACCGCATGGTGGCAAAACAAGGCAACGGTCAGCAATGCTGACCAAATTATAACAATCCCGCCCCCAACTCGGGACGACGATGCTCCTTCCCTGCATTTCATTAGCATAAGCGAGCAATATATATATTTAGTCATTTCATCACAGACGTTGGCTCGCACGGCCACACGCCCCGTGCTCTCAGGGCACATTCTCGGTGAACCGGTCGATGTCACGTCAATTAAAGCCATAGACATTTCGGACTCACCACCACCACTTTGACGGCCAAACCTATGAGCAATTTGTCTTCCTGGCCTGAGTCACGACAATTTAAGCCATCGACCACCGAAGACCCTAATCTATGCCAACGGCAAGTGCCACGTGCCTTTAGGTCTCTTTAACCGAACGACATAGAGCGGGTACGGTTCCATCTAACCCGTGCTCACATCACAACGACAATTTAAGCCATTTGCGCGGGTCAAACTTCCACCGAGTCCCATTTCCATCACAATTCACATAACCCGGTTATGTTCAAGTTGGCTCTCAGGCCACCAAGTTGGCAGGATCTCGTATCCGCCCAGTTTTCCGGGTGCACCTTTGGGTTAGTCCCCAAGGCTCCCTGCTGCAATCTACCGCGTAGAAACCCGAAAAACAATCAATAGCACGGAGTCTTCTCCGGCATTTATGCAATGCAACATCACCGATCCAGACCAACATGTCCGGGTAGGCTTCACACATCATGCCTATGTCCGTTCTCGCTTACGGACTCTAAACAACGGGGACTTCACATATCTACCCGAAGGAACGCCTCCAACTCTCCGCAAACTTGCGAGAGCGGGCTTCCTATGCAAAGAAGGAGAGCTACTCATGCTCAAGAAGAGAATCGTTACCCTAGCGTTCCTCTTTGGCGCCATTGAAAAGTAAGCGGATGAAAAGCACCGCACTAGCTTTGCCTCCGTGGATCCGGAGTCGGCTCGCGATTCGGAGTTTCGAAGCTCCTCCAATGGCCGGATCTAGCTCCTTCTTCCTTCCTTGGCTCTCCTCTCTCTCTAAGGTTTTAGAAAGATAATAACTTATGAAAAGTGAGGGTTTCTAAGTCCAATCCCGGGTATATCCCTTCAGGAACAACCCCCAGCCGTTGGATCATCAATTAAAGAAATGAACGGCTTTGATTCGGGGCTGAAATGCCCAATCTGGACCGAACACGGCCTGGCACACGCCCGTGTCCAGGGTCATGTGCCTCATTCGCCGTCATAATCGAATCACCTGGAACAACACACGGGTATCGAACACGCCCGTGTTCGACCTGACACGCCCGTGTTCCACCTGACACGGCCCTTGTGGCTGGCCGTGTACCCCCATCATTTTTCCCCGAAATCAACCCGAGCACTGCACGGGTTCTAGGACACGCCCGTGTCCTTGCCCGTGTCACCTCGACACGCCTGGGCTCCAGGCTGTGTACACGGTCTCAACACTCGACACTTCGTCGAGCGAAGATCATCGACCTGATGACATGGCCTTGGACACGCCCGTGTCCTAGGCCGTGTGCCTTGTCTCGACACAATGTCGAGACCAAAGAGTCGACTTCCCGGGACGAGTGTCGACACGGGTTGACACGCCCTGCGACACTCCCGTGTCGCAGGCCGTGTGTCATGTCTCGACACTTCGTCGAACGCAGAGTGTCTACTTCGCAGCTAAGTGTCGACACGGGTCGACACGCCCCGCAACACGCCCGTGTCGCAGGCCGTGTGCCCAGTCTCGACACAATGTCGAGAGCAAAGTGTCGACTTCCCGGCTCAGTGTAGACACAGGCTTGACACGCCCTGGGACACGCCCGTGTCCCAGGCCGTGTGCCTGCAGCCAGAACCCAAATCTAGCCCAAAACGTCCCCCGTCGCTTCTTTGAGTTTCGGGGCGTTACAAATCTCCCCCTCTTAAAAGAATTTCGTCCTCGAAATTATATAAAGGAAAGACATGTACAAAAACAAAATTTATACCTGAGCGGAACAACTCCGGATACTCGTCAAGCATAGTCTGCTCTCGCTCCCAAGAGAGCTCCTCACGACCGCAATTGTCCCACCGGACCTTGACCATCCTGATCTCTTTATTGCGTAGCCGCTTGACCTCCGAGTCCTCAATCCGCACGGGCTTGACCTTTGTCGTCAGCCCACTATCGACCGACACTTGATCAACCGCGATCACTTGCGTAGGCTCTTGCACCGCCTTTCGAAGTACCGAAATATGGAATACATCATGTAAACCACTATGCTCCACTGAAAGATTCAACCGATAGGCCGCTTCACCAACTCGCTCCAGAACCTCAAATGGTCCAAGGTACCTCGGGCTTAGCTTTTTCAATCGCCGCACCCGCGAGACACCCTTGAACGGCTTGATCTTTAAGTATACATAATCGCCCACAGCGAACTCCACGTTCCTGTGCTTGGCATTATAGTACTTCGCTTGCCGGTCCTGAGCGAAAAGCAACCTCTCCTGAATGGTTCTTACCAAAGAAGTAGCATCCTCCACTTCCGATCGCTTATACAACTTTGACTCACCCGTTTCTAACCAAGACAACGGCGTGCGACATTTTCTACCATATATGGCCTCGAAAGGCACCATCAAAATACTCGCTTGGTAGCTATTGTTGTATGCGAACTCCACCAAATAAAGGTGGTCCTCCCATTGCTTTCCAAAATCCAAGACACACATGCGGAGCATGTCTTCCATGGTTCTATTGACCCTCTCGGTCTGCCCATCCGTTTGCAGATGGAAGGCTGTGCTGAATTTCAACTTTGTTCCCAACATTTGTTGCACCAGCCTCCAATCATTGGACGTGAACCGCCCATCTCGGTCACTCAAGATGTTGCGGGGCACACCATGAAGCCGTACTATGTTATCCACATAAAGCTTTGCCAACTTCTCCACCGGATCATCCTTCCTATGCGGAATACAATGCGACACCTTCATTAATCGATCAACAACCACCCAAATGACGTCGTTCCCCTTTTGCGACCTTGGCAAACCGTGCACAAAGTCCATAGAGATGTCGTCAAATTTCCACTCTGGAATAGGCAAGGACTTAAGAAATCCTCCCGGCTTTTGGCACTCCTCCTTTACCATGGCGCAAGTTTGGCACTTCGCTACGTATAGCGCCACATCCTTCTTCAAACCCGACCACCAAAATAGTTTCTTCACATCACGGTACATCTTCGTGCTCCCCGGGTGAATCGAGTACTTGCTATGGTGTGCCTCGTAGAACAACTCCACCTGCAAATTACCCACACCGGGGACGCACAGACGACCGTCCTTCCAAAGTAATCCGTCCTCCACGACGAATTGGGAATTTGACCCATCCAGAGCCTCTACCATGAACTGCTTCATATGAGCATCCATATCCAAAGCCTGCCGAATACGATCAGCCAGGTCATATTGGACTTCAGTCCAATTCAGAACTGCTTCAGTTCTTGATTGTCCTCCTACCACTTCACCTCTCTTTGATGACTGGGATGCGAGTGACGCGCTTGTGCGTACTTGGCTCGCTAACAGCCTATCCGATGAGTGCCTTCCCGTCATCCGTCATGATGAGACAGTCAAGGCCGCTTGGCTTCATCTTGCTGCTCTGTACTCCAAGGGGGCTCAGACGTCCCGCATCTATACGTTGTATGCGGACCTCTTTGCCCGTCCTACCTTGTCTCCTGCTATTGCCTACTAACGGGTTCAGGCTCTTGGGGCTGAGATTCTTCAGAATCGCCACTTTTCTGCGGATTTGGCTCAACAACACAAGCACTTCCAGGAGCTTCTGGTTGTGTGTTATCTGCTCCGGCTTCCTGATACTTATGACATGATCCGCCAGCAAATTTTGGGTGAGGCGGAATCTCCTACCTTAGATGTCACCGCTGCCCGCATCGCCGCTGTCACCTCTCTCCTTCAGCGCCCTCTTCTGCCCGCTCCTCCACCGGACAACTATGCTCATCAAACTCAGCGGAGTGGCTCTGGTAGCCGCAGTCACCCGTCTGGCGGACGTGCTTCTTCCCGCTACCTCTGTTCTCACTCTGGCCGCACCGGACATACTTCCGAACGCTGCAGGACGAAGCATCCCCATCTTCGACCCTCCGGTGACTCTTCCACCTCCTCTTCCAAGTCGTCTGCCTCTGTTGTCACATCCTCAGGTAGTGCCCACGTGGTGACTCAAGGTAAATGACTCATCGACTCTGGTGCAACTAATCACATGACGGGCAATCCTCAGTGCTTCTCTCTACTCGAACACCATGATTGGTTGCCCCCGATCCTCGTTGCAGACGATTCTCCCTCCCCGGTTCATGGGTCGGGATTAGTTCATGTTACTCCGTCCCTTAGACTAGCGGACACTCTCTATGTGCCCAAGTTTCCGTGCAATTTATTGTTGGTTACCTCTTTATGCAAGCAGCTTCAGTGTTCTGTGACATTTACTCCGACTTCTTGTTCTTTTCAGGATCCGAGCTCCCAACGGACGATTGTTGTTGGGACTGAGAGCGGCGGCCTGTACTTCCTCGACAACGTTTCCGCCTTGTCTGCCTTCTCATCTTATTGTACGGATCTTCTCCAGTGGCATCTCCGCCTCGGTCATCCTCCACTACGACTTCTATATCAGCTTTTGCCCCACCTCCCTCCCTCCAGTACTCCTCTCCACTGCGACGCTTGTCAACTCGACAAGCATCACCGTTCCTCCTTCCCACCGAAGCAAGGTCGGGGCTCTACTCGTCTGTTTGATCTTGTCCACTCCGATGTCTGGGGACCTGCTCCTACCCTCACCATTGGTAGGGGTAGTTCTTATTTTGTAACCTTTATTGATGATTTTTCTAGATGTACTTGGGTGTATCTCTTACGAGATCGCTCTGAACGTTTCGATGTATGAATCTCTTTTTATCAGTTAATTAAAACTCAGTTTGGTGTTTGTATTAAAACCTTTCGCTCCGACAATGCTAAAGAATATCTGAGTCATGTTTTTACCTCCTTTTGTGTGCAACATGACATTATTCATCAGACTACTTGTGTTTATACCTCCCAACAAAATGGGGGTGGCGGAACGCAAAAGCCGTCACCTCCTCGATGTCGCTCGCACATTGATGACCCAGATGCATGTCCCTCACTCATATTGGGGCTATGCTGTTCTCCTTGTCTGCTACCTCATCAATCACATTCCCTCCACAGTTCTCCACGGGCAAACACCATTCTCCATTCTGTATCCGGGCAAGGAGTCTTTTCCTCTCCCTCTCCTAATCTTTGGGTGCACTGCATTTGTGCATGCCCCATCTGCCACACGTGATAAGCTATCCCCTCGCTCCACCAAATGTGTCTTTCTGGGGTACTCTACCACTCAGAAAGGCTACTGTTGCTTTAACCCCGTTCTTCGTCAGCAGTTCGTCTCCGCTGACGTTACCTGCTTCGAGAATGCCTCCTACTTCTCGGCTGACTCCTCTTCTCTTTCACCAGCTTCCTCTCCTCTCCCCCCAGCTTCGAATTCTCCTGCTATTTCCTTCGTTCCCTCGTCTCCTACCGCGATATCCACCCCTACGCCGTCTCCGTCCACTCCTCTCCCTCCGTCTCTCTCTCCCACTTCTCCGCCACCCTCTCCCTCATCTCCTCCGCTGTCGCTCTCTTCTCCCGGGCCAGCTCTCTCTGTCACGGATGCTCCGGATGTCGAGGGAGCCGCCGACCTGGATCTTCCTGTAGCTCTTCGCATAGGGGTGCGGACGTGTACCCTACACCCCCTTTCTACTGTTGTTTCATATGATCGTCTTACCCCTTCTCGCAGGGCCTTTGCGCTGGCTATCTCTGCCACTGCCACACCTCGTTCCTACCAGGAGGCCCTTGTTATTCCCCACTGGAAGTTGACCATGGATGAGGAAATGACGACCCTCACGAAGCGGGGTACCTGGACTCTTGTTCCTCCTCCCTTCGGTACTGATGTTGTTGGCTGTCGCTGTGTCTTTGTGGTCAAATTTGGCCCAGACGGCATGATGGACCGTTATAAAGCTCGTCTTGTTGCTAAGGGCTTTACTCAGACATATGGAGTTGATTATTTTGACACTTTCTCTCCCGTGGCTCGTCTCAGCACTATACGAGTCCTCTCTGTGGCCGTGAATCGAGAGTGGCTGATTTCCCAGCTGGATGTCAAGAATGCCTTCCTTTATGGTGATCTTCAGGAGGCCGTCTACATGGAGCAACCTTCTGGGTATGTTGCTCAGGGGGAGACACGAGTATGCCGGTTGAAGAAGGCAATCTATGGCCTCAAGCAGAGCCCTCGAGCTTGGTTTGACAAGTTCAGCGGCATCGTGGCGGCCGTTGGTTTTGCGCGCAGCTGTGCCGATCACTCGCTATTCATTCGCAAAACCTCCTCGGGCCTGGTGGTTCTTGCTGTGTACATCGATGATATTCTTCTCACTGGTGATGATCAGGAAGGGGTAGCCTTGACAAAGCGACATCTTTGTCAACATCTGGTCACGAAAGATATGGGCTCTCCGAAGTACTTTTTGGGGATCGAATCTCTCGGAAGCCCAACTCCTTAGTCCTCTCCCAGCGTAAGTATGCCCTAGACCTATTAAAAGAAGCAGGATTGACTGAAGCCAAACCTGCCCGATGCCCCATGGCAATTGGAGAAGACAAAACCTGGACAGATGATTCGTCTCTTCTTTCAGATACTACGCGGTACAGGCGTCTAGTTGGTAAGCTCATATATCTCACAGTGACCATGCCCGACATTTCCTATGTTGTGGGCAAGGTGAGTCAATTCATGCAAGCACCAAGGGAGTGCCATCTACAGTCCGCCTTGCGGATCTTGGAGTATGTCAAAGCAGCGCCTGAGAAAGGATTACTCTTTCAGAAGAATGGTCATCTGAGGGTTGAAGCATACTCAAATGCGAGTTATGCTGATGGCAAAGGGGATCGCAAGTCTACCTCCGGTTTCTGCACCTTTGTTGGGGGAAATCTGGTAAGCTGGAAGAGCAAGAAGCAGTCTGTTGTTTCCAGGTCCAGTGCTGAAGTAGAGTATCGGAGTATGGCATCGACCACTTGTGAGTTAAAATGGCTACGGGCTCTCATGCTGGATTTAGGAGAGGTCTACAACCATCCTCTACCTATGTTTTGTGACAACAAGGCTGCCATATACATCTGCAAAAATCCGGTCTTCCATGAAAGAACCAAGCACATTGAGGTCGACTGTCATTTCATCCGTGAAGAGATTTTGAAAGAACAAATTTGCACTCCCTTCGTCACTTCTGATAAAGAGCTGGCTGACATCTTCACCAAGTCAGTATCTGCCTCGTTTCTTCATATTTGTGACAAGCTGGGCATGATCGATATATATGCTCCAGCTTGAGGGGGAGTGTTGGAGTTGGTGACCGGGAGCTCTGGCGGTCTGGCTTGGCGGGTTGATGACCGCGCAGCTTTGCAATTCCCTTCAGCGGTTTGGTTGCTGTGTGTTGCTGTCTGTGGTCCAAACGGTCTAGCGGTTTGTCTCTGGCGACTTGAAGACCGGGCGGTCTAGCAGTCTCCCATGGTGATCTCTCTCTCTGGCAGTAGCCGAGCGGTTAGCCCTTATGTCTAACCGCGCGGCTTGTGCAGTTTGTGTCTGTATAGTCCGCTTGTGTCCTATAATTTTTTAGTCTCACATCTCTTATTTGTATTATCTCTTCTCTCCTCCATTCTATATAAGGGAGGTCATACATTTGTAATAGATACCTTTTTCAGATAATAAAGTTTTCAGTTAAACCATTCCAATTTGTTTTTGTTCGGCTTTTACAACCTAAAATTTCTCTGTCAGTTTCTTGCTGCCCGGAATTCGTGATCTTGGGTTGAGGAGCACTTGTGCTTCAGACTCCTGTTTATTCTTCGCTATCATTGTTGTTTCTTTCTACTTCCCTCGTGCTAAAGCTAGAATAAGTCACCATGCCAGAAAGGATAGACCCCAAGCCGAGGTTTTCTCCCTTTTGCAGACTGCCTCCGTTCCACTCGTTCTTGATTGGGCCCGACATCGTAATTTCATCCATTCCAGCCGGGATGTAGGTTTGAGACGTCGCGGGAGTTAAGATATTACAAAAAAGTCTCAGTCGTCTTCGTATTTGCAGCTGACTGGTAGGATCTCGAAACAGTAGATAAGCAAGTCTTCATGGGTGAAGTTCTGGTTACTGCTGGGCGAATCAACGGCTGGAGAGACTATCTATCACCCGGTACTAAGAAGTTGGGCATCTTCCCAAAGCAAGCCCACAGAGCGGTAGCAGAAGATCGAGTTGACAACCTCTGATGCCTCAGCCGGGAAATGCATGTGTTCTTTCTCAACCCCCCCCCCCCCCCCCCCCCCCCCCAGCCACACATCTCTTTTGTTCCTTTTTTTTCTCTATCGCACCGTCTCGTGTAGATTGGTTTTTGTACCGGTCAATCTTTCTATCCTCTTCTTATGTTATGACATACTTTTGTATGATCAAAGATCGACAGGTGATCCGTTCCGTCCTTTCTCCTCTCCTTACTCTATGAAGGTTAAGACGAGCCGCCCGTACGGGCAGCCTCTATGCATTCTTCCTTCCACTTACGTCAAATCAACGTTCCAAGGAGGCCAAGAGTAGGATATATAAAGGTTCCTCAGTTCTTTTTTCCTTTCTGATAGATCTCATTTTCATTTCTTTCTCTTGATGTGGTCGAAGCAGCACTACACCAGTGGTAATAAATTCAGTGTATTGTTCACAACCTTCATTCCTGCCTGCTCACTTCCATTAGCGCCTTGCATGTAGCACGGTTGCCCTGGAATCTCCCCTTCCGGACCTTCAGACCAAATTGAGATAGAACAGGAGCCTGTTAGAACTAGAACATGCCTTGAAGATAGACCTTGACTGCCGCAAAGAAAGTCTGATACGCACCTGAAGCATCGTCCATAGGAAGGAAGAGAGGGATCAACCAGCAGGTCTTCCCCATCTTGACCAAAGGCAAACAGCCCCCCAGCATGGCTTTGGTCAAGATAGGCAAACGCCTCGGGGATTGGATGTTGAAAAGTCTCAACATTTTTTTTTGATGAAGAGTACAAAATGCTAAGAAACGGCTGAATTGGAACTATTCAGAGGCCTTAGACCATACAGTCATGTTGGCTTATAGGCTAAAGCAACTGTACAAGAGGCGCCTTAGACCATACAGTGATGTTGGCTTATAGGCTAAACTGGAACAATTCAATTCATTTGTGGATAATCCATTTTTGTTACTTGACCAATCATCAGAAGAAGAAATGCAACTGGTACGCTAATCAGTAAGATTAATGAAGTTGCAATTAATGCAAAAACAGCTAATTGGAAAGCAATAGTCATGCTTGTCATCCTCCAAACTATCAACAAATGAACTATACCATTTGATCCCTCCTTTAGTAAAAATTGGAAAAAATGCATAATGAAGGGATTTGACATGAATGAATTGATTCATTAGAACGTATTACCACTTTCTTTTTATTCGGACATGAAGTTGAGCAGATAGTTAATGTATGATCTTGTTGTATTCATATATTCATAGGAATAAAATAGAAATTCTATCTGGGAGAGATGGCTGAGTGGTTGATAGCCCCGGTCTTGAAAACCGGTATAGTTCTTAACAAGGAATTATCGAGGGTTCGAATCCCCCTCTCCTTTTGCTTGCTTAATAAATTACTTCTTTACTGGTTTGGCATGACCCCCTTTTTCATAAAGGGAATGGCTCACCTAGGCGAGATAGCCGAGCCAGAATAAAAAAAAATATTTCACCTAAAATTCGTTACTCCAGAAATCTTCAAGCTACTATGCCTAAACGGTACTATCTTGAAAGCACTCTCCCCCATCATTAGACCACCCCCTTCAAATTCATTACCAATGGACGTAATGCGACAATCCCCAATAGCAGTCATCCTCACCCTGCGCATGAACATGGTTATCCCTAGGCCAAATTCGAGTCCCAAACCGACAGAACGCCCATCTAGATCTCACATGACCATTACACGCGCGCACAATCACATGACACTTTGTGCAATGACCATGTGAGCGCCGCTGGCGAGGTATAACACGCCGCTGGCGAGGTATAACTCACCACTGGCAAAGCATGATCGTATCCTCTTGTGAGCTTTACCAATATCCTCTATCAAATGTTCCCACAAGTCTATTAGTTTCAGCTTGCCCTATAAAGAAACATACTTAACGACAATTTGCTTGAGATAACTCTGCAAAGTCCAAGAATATATTGGCATTTAAATTGGCCCTGCCCATTAGCCTAATCGTTAGTGCCATGTATGAATTTGTTGAAGCTTCTTGACACTAAGGCTTGGTTATTGCATCCTGATTTGTAAAACACAGACGTCTAACCATAGTCCGGCGTCCCTCATCCCCATAGTTTGGCACGGAAGTGTGATTGTAAACATGGTGGATACGGGCCATAGTTCGTGAACACTCGACCCCACCTATGGAACACCATCCATTTTTATGTTTAAAATTAATCTTTTTCTTGGCGACGATTATGGTCATTTTTATGTCATAACACATTCAAGACGGTATCACGCGGAGCCTAATCGCATCATGTACTACAATAACAGTAAAACCTTTATCCCACTATAGTGGGGTCGGCTATATGGATCATTTGACTCCATTGTGCTCTATCTTTTGTCATAATCTCACTAATGCCTAAGTACATCATGTCTTTCCTTACCGTTTCATTCCAAGTCTTTATTGGTCTACTCTCTCACAACGTCTAGCATGTGTCTCTAATGGTCTCCTAATAAAAAATGACGGGGTGAAACAAATGTAGACGGATGTTAGCGGGTTAAATACTTATTATATTGCAAAAAGAAAATAAACTTAAAAGCAAGAATGCATAAATTAAAAAAGTTAGGTAAGGCTCGGAGCATGTAAAATATTCGTTAAAAATAATAAATAAAAATAGAATAGAAACCCCAAAATCTCGGGAGTATTTTTTTTTAAAATAGTTTTAGGGATTAATATTGATACAGAAAAGCACTCATGGATTTATAGTTGGGGGAATTAATTAATTAATTGGCTATTATACCGGCAAGAACGTCACTCCTTCCTCTCGCATAAATTGTGTAAACAAGGCGGATTGCATCCAGCCATCCATCCAGAGACTCCCACGTGTCAGCAACCTGATATATATCAGAAATAAACATGTTTTAATATATTTGCACCGAAGAATATTTCAAAAAAAAAAACGTAAAATTTAATTTCCATTTTCAAGCAGAATAAAAGAAAGCAGATTGTTATGTGCAAACATATTTTGAATATATGCAGATCATTTTAATAATTATAAATAAATATATATATATAATAATAATAAACTAAAGATAGATAAGGCCCTAAACAATTCCAAAAATAAATAAAACTTCTCAGAATGTAATGAATTTTTTTTTGGAATTATTCTCCTCGTTACCAGGAGTCCATCTCTTGAAACAGTTCAGCAATTGGAGCCAGAGAACTCATGCAATTTTTGATCAAAATTGTATAACTCGAAATCTTTCATGGCCAAAATCTCTATCAAAAATTTACCAAAACTTTCAATTAAGGTGCCTATCTTGTGTGTTTTTTGGCCACGAGTCTACTGCAGCTTTCGGATTCGAATTTTGTTGAGCGGAATAAAAGTAATGACCCTTAGAAGTTCAGCTATTTGAATGAATTGATTTTGTTTCGCAAGTAACAAATAGATCTGCATTTATAATATTTCGGTCTGCATTTAAAATAGGTCTGCACATATCTAAAATAGGTCTGCACATAACAATCACCTAGAAAAAAGAGAAGGCAGGAGAATGCGGGCAAAATGATTTCTATAGGCAGCCGCTGGATCAAATGGAACAGGTAGAGAGGAAAAACAGAGAGCAATTCCTAAATAATTGAGTCATAGGCGTCATGTTTTTGATACTTTTAACCTCAGCAGTATTAGAGCCAAGCCAAAGGGAATCAAATAGACTCATCAATCACAGGTAGAGATAACTTAGTGCCGTGTTTTGTCGGGAGGGCGATCTACCGTGCAGATCCTTGGAGATGAGAATTTATTGTCAGTTGATTTGGCGAGAGCTTCTGGCTTGCAAGAAGGTTTTTGAGCCGGACCTGGCTGTGAAAGTGACACTCCTAATTGCACGAATGCGATTTCATTTGGTTCATCTCTTCGTATGTGCTTGTTTATTTGTTTATTAAATCGTGGTTTATACGAGATGACGTAGGGTCGGATCTAGCGGGTGCGTAGGTTGTCTATATGAATTACAAAATTAAAAGACAACTAAGCTTGCAACAAGAGAAGTTTACTAACAGAATCGCAATCACCGCAGGGAGTAAATTGGGGAATCATGAACTTATTTTAGTGAAAAAAATTAGATAAAGGATTGATGAACATCACAACAGAACAGTGGACACTAATCATTGCAAAAAAAAAGTATAATGATTTTAGCTGAATGACTTTGAGATGCACAAAACAAAATAAATTTTCTGTGATAAATTTTGATGCATGATATTTTAGCCCAATGATTTCATGTTCGGTAGAGAAATTGGAAGTAAAATCAAAATTATTGTTTAAATTTTTTTTTTCTATTTTGCCCCCAAAAAATTCACTTCTTTTTTTGCATATAGAAATTAACTGCAAAAAGAAATAATAAGTAATAGTCTGATAACTAAAAAAGGAGCTAGGAAGGCATGCCTCATAAATGGAAAGCAGATACCTTGATTAGAGAAGACCTGTTCTATTTTCTAAATCCCTTTGGATTTAACATTTTTATAGTAAAGAGTAAACACAGCTTTTTTTGAGGGGGAGAGCATAAGCAGATCTGATGCAGATAACTACGTTTCAAGATAATTTACAGTACATTCAAGGTTCACTTGAAGAAAGAGTTTATTTTAAATCAGGTTCTTGAGATTTGAGAACACCTCAAAACTGGCAACTACAACTAGATATCATACTAACCAGCATAATCTTGATTAAGAATGTCATCAATTACCCATCCAACCTGCATTTAAACGGGTATTGCCAGCAAAAAAGACTGTTTTTATGTGGTGATCCAAAAATGGCCGTGTTACCGTTGGCAGGAAGGAGACGAGGAGTGGGGCGGGGTGCCACCGAAGTTTGTGTGGATTGTTGCGGCACTCTCCACGAGCATGCGAAGCTTCTCCAATGGCGGAATGCTTCAAGGCGGGAGCTATAAGCTTGGAACAGCGACGAAGGTAGGGAAATTTTGGGTTTCTTCCATCTCCCTATTATGAATCCGAAGAAAACAAATACTAGACAGCTAATCTGTCAGCCGGATACAGAAAAATAACAGTCTGACAAAGTTATAAGCAGCCTACATAGCAGGCTATATGAAGCCAACAGCTTAGTTTTGGGCACGCGGCCAGGTATGCCCTCACATGGTTCCGCCGTCCATGTTTGTCGATCTCCACGTGTTTGGTGCGATCGTGTTGCACCGGATTGTGGGCAATGCTGATCGCAGATTTGTTATCGCAATAGATCCAAATTGGACCGTCACACTTCACGTCAAGGTCCTTCATGATCTTCTGGATTCACAACCATTCACATAGCCCTTGTGCCATAGCACGGAATTCTGCCTCTGTGCTGGATCTGACAACATGTTTCTTGCTTCTCCAGGTTGCCAAATTATCCCCAACAAGGGAACAGTATCCTGATATTGACCGCCGGTCAACAACTGATCCTGCCTAGTCCGTATCCGTATAGACCTCTACGATCAATGTCTCATTGGGTGAGAACAAAATTACCTTGCTAGGAGTGGATTTGAGGTACCTCAGAACTCTGTATGCAGCATCCATGTGATGTGATTTAGGTGAATGCATATACTAACTAAGGACCCCCATAGCATAGAATATGTCTGGTCGTGTGTGAGATAGATAATATTTCTCACTAATCGTTGGAAGCCAGGTACGTCATCAACGACTTCTTCTCCATCTCTTCCAAGTTTGTGATTGACCTCAATTGGGGTATTAGCTGGCCTGCACCTGAGCATTCTAGTCGTCTCAAACAAGTCTAGAACATACTTCCTTTGAGATATAAAGATCTCATGCTTGAATCTAGCCACCTCGATGCCTAGAAAATACTTAAGGGGACCAAGATCCTTCACTTCAAATTCCTGCGACAATTTGGATTTCAGATGTTCAACCGCTTTGGTACCATTGTCGGTAATTACTATATCATCCACATATACAATGAGAGCAGCCACCTTACCCTCACTATGTTTCACAAACAAGCTGTGATCAGCATTGCTCTGTTTGTACCCGAAATAGATCATACTCCGGTGAAATCTCCCGAATCACGCACGTGAAGATTGCTTCAAGCCATACAGAGCTTTCTTTAACATGCAAACTTTTCCTGTTGATCTTTATTCGCTAACACCAGGAGGCAACGACATGTAGACTTCCTCCTCAAGGTCACCATGAAGAAATGTGTTCTTCACACCCAACTGAAGGAGACTCCACCCTTTATACATGACACATGAAAGCAAGATCCTGAAGGAGTTCATTTTTGCCACTGGTGCAAATGTCTCATGATAGTCAATGTTCGTTGTCTGCGTATATCCTCTCGCCACTAACCTGGCTTTTTATCGTTCCACAAGACCTTGGGAGTTTTGCTTCACAGAGAAAACTCACTTGCATCACACAATAGTTTTCCCCTTAGGGAGTTAGACCAGCTCCTAAGTATTGTTCCTGTCAAGGGCTCCCATTTCTTCCAGCATAGTTGCCTTCCACTCACTATGCCAAGTGTTTCATGCCAAAACTGAGGAATAGAAATGGAGATCAAGGAGGTGACAAATGCTCTATGTGAAGGAGACAATGAGTCATAAGTCACAAAGTGAGAAAGAAGATGTAGAGTAGAAGCAGAGGTACCTTTGTTAATACCTGACGATGGATCAGATGATGGCATAGGTTGAATAGCAAGAGCCTAAGTGTTTGTCTACCTTCTACGTCGAGTGTAGACCTGCAAAATAGGAGGAGGCACCGGAGAAACGAGACTAGTAGGAACAGGAGATGACGGTGGGGTGACCAGAACGGGAGGTGACACCTGAGATGGTGGAATAGGCAGAGGAACAAAAGGAGGGGAACTCACTTTTGTAGCTGTGCACTTCCCTTGAAGAGAGTTCCCATAATAAGCTTCAGATTCCGAGAATGTGACATCCATGGTAACAAATACCCGCTTGGTAATCGGGTGGAAGCACTTATAGCCTTTCTGGGTAGGAGACTAGCCAATAAACACACACTTCAGGGCGCGTGGATCAAGTTTGGTCTTAGGTGGGTGTGGACAAAGCAGACACATCCAAACACACGGGGAGAGGGGTTTGAAACCCGAGGACCCGTGTAGGAAGACAATTGATGAGGTAGGTCGCGGTGAGAACAACATCACCCCAGTAATACTTCAGGAGATGCATCCGAAGGAGAAGGCACCTAGCCACCTTAAGGAGGTGTCGATTCTTACGCTCAGTCACCCCATTCTGAGCAAGGTTGTACACACAAGAGTTTTGATGAATGATACCTAGGTCATTTGGGTATTTGTCAAGACGAGCGTCAATATATTCGCGACCATTGTCACTATGTAAGACTTTAACGAGAGCATCATATTGAGTTATGACCATCTTGTGAAAACGGTGAAAAATAGAGAAACCTCACTTTTATGTTTCATTAAGTAAACACATGTACAACGAGAGTAACAATCAATGAAAGAAACAAACCACGAGCAACCAGAAATAGAAACAGTAGGGCTAGGACCCCAAACATCAGTATGAATAACAACAAACAGATATGAGCTACAGGGGGACATAAGAGAAAGAGTACTACGATGATGTTTAGCCAGTTCACACACATCACAATGGAAAACATTAAAAAAAGTAGAAGACATAGCAGGAAGCAACAACTTCATAATAGCGACAGGAGGATGTCCTAGCCGCCAATGCCAGGAATCCAACTTAGAGGGACGAGCAGTAAGAAGAGCGTTGGGAGGCCGAGCGATGTTGGATGAAGTGGAAGCAGAGGGGTCGAACACATAGAGCCCGTTGCACATGCTACAAGAGCCAATCACCGTCCCCATCTTCAAGTCCTGAAAAACACAAGAGGTTGGAAAAAAGGTCACTGAGCAATTCATAGAGTTTGTCAGGTGACTAGTAGAGAGGAGATTGCGGATGAAAGTAGGAACATGAAGAACAGAGGAGAAGTAAGAGAAGAGTATGGAATGGATCCTTTCCCAGCGATTGGAGATAGCGATCCATCAGCAATGCTCACTTTGTCCCTGCCCGAAAGAGGTGTGTAAGACACAAAACCTGTGGCTGATCCGGTCATGTGGTCCGTAGCCCCAGATTCAATGATCCACTGAGAGGAGAGGTGTGAGGAAGCCGAGTGAGCACTTGCAGGGACGGTTCTGCTGGAGGTCCAAGCATCATCCGGCGGAACGCCAGAATTTCTTCAGCCGAAAGAGACATGGGGGGGGGGGGGGGCGTATTGGAATCCAGAGAGTGAGGAGCAGTAGAGTCCTCCCCAGCGTCTAACAAGTGGGCTAATTTGGGCAGAGGAGGCCTTTGTTGAGAGAGACCACCTCCCCGACCACCACGAGAGGCAGGGCTGCCTCGAGGAGGAAAAACACGAAGCTTGATGCAGGTATCTCTAGTATGGCGGGCCTTCCCGCAATAATCACAAACTAGGTGATCTTTCTCTGTATTCATCATTCCAGTGTTCACGAGCAGGATGAGCCCCAGACTGAGAAAGAGAGACAAGGGCAGATCCCTAAGGGGCTGAATCAGGAAACAGAGTCGGACGGTGATTGAATTCCTGTTGGACAAGGTTGTGCACCTCGGGAAGAGAAGGTAGAGGAGAGCGGCCAAGAATCTGAATGCTGATCGGATCAAAGTCCCGATGTAAGTCGTGT
The DNA here is from genome assembly GCA_039583875.1 of Platanthera guangdongensis. Classification (NCBI taxonomy): domain Eukaryota; kingdom Viridiplantae; phylum Streptophyta; class Magnoliopsida; order Asparagales; family Orchidaceae; genus Platanthera; species Platanthera guangdongensis. Next base: position 233,447,434 of record CM077153.1, read on the forward strand.
ATGAAATCAAAGATGCGAATGCGTTCGTCTCTTGCTCGGACAAGCACCTCATCTTCAGGAGACACCAGAGTCAGAGAATCAAAATGATCATACTCCTGATAGAGTTGGGTGAACTCTGAGTAGTAGGTCGAGGGGAGTCGATCACCCTGCCGCAGGAGGAACAACCGGCAACGAAGTTGGTATATCTGAGCTGCATTGCCGCGACTAGAATAGGTAGTCTCTGCATGCTTCCAGATATCCGCTGCGGTATCCAAGAATAGGTAGTTCCGAGAAATGGACTTCGTCATAGAGTTAAGCAGCCAAGACATCACCAGAGAGTTGTCAGACTCCTACCGAAGACACTCAGGAGAGTCAGACTCAAGAGCCTTCACTGTGCTACTGGCATGTCCAAATAACCGGCGGCTTTTGAGAGCAAGAGAGATGGAGCGAGTCAGTTGGAACCAACCAATTTTATAGTGGTGATTTGAGGAGCACCATGATCTGAGGGGACACGATAAGGTCCAACAGAAGCCGGAGTAGGCGAGACCACTACACCGGAAGACATGGTGGTAGAGGACTCACTGCCCGCAATAAGGAAACCCTAAATAGAAATCGAGAAGGCACCAAATAATCACCAAGGATGTGGAAGGAGAACCACACTCATAGAAAGAGGGAAGAAAATGAGGGGACCGCCGACATCGAGAGATTCAAGACCCCATGGATCCGGCGTCCCTAGAGCAGAAGAAGAAGCAGAAGAAGAGGAAGAAGAAGCAGAAGAAGGAAGAGCCGGAGGCGGAAGAGGAAGGCGCGTTGTGCCGGAGTCGAGCCGACGACGCTGTGCGGGAGTCGGGGCGACGGCGCACTGCGGGAATCTGGGGTCGGGGTTGTGTGCCTGTGCGGGAGAGCGCTGTGCGGGAGCGGCGAGATCCGGAAAACCCTAAACTCTTTTTGGCTCTGATACCATGTTGAGGAAAAGAATCAATCACACATACATTACATTAGAGGCTCCCATATATATATATATATATATATATATATATATATATATATATATATATATATATATATATATATATATATATATGAGTGTACATGACGATAATACAGTAACAACATAAAACTCATTATTCTAACATATTCCAACAGTTGATAACAGTATAATCCATCAAACCATATGTGCATACCTCCGCCCAATATGATGTTGTTGAATGAAAGAGAAAACATCTCATGGAGTTTGCTCAATGACTTCTTGTTACCATGAATTTTCCCAACACTTATTCGGGCGAAGTTGACGGCGATCGACGACATGCATACGTCTATTCCCGTAGGAGGCGATGATCAAGGACTCGTTTGTGCAATCCAAGTCCGCGGATGCACCCGGAGGGTCGTTCCGAATCTATTTCATATATTAGTTTATTTTATTCTGATGTATTTAGCCCCCGATCGGCCCGAACATTTATAGCCGTTCGATCAAGGGAGCCCTAATTCTATTTGGTTTTAACTCTTATAAATATGCTAGCATGGGTCATGGGGGCAGCCAAGGGGATCGAGGGTTGCCATTGCAAGCCGCCGGTCATTCTCCTTCGGTGGACTCTGAAGGCGTGACTTCTCTGTCAGCCGCCGCCGCCGCCAATCTCCCCTCCAGCCTCCAAGCCCAGCCCTGGTACTCCCTTTCAAAGAGCCCTCCTTCGGTGGACTCCAAAGGCGTGACTTCTCTGTCAGCCGCCGCCGCAGCCAATCTCCCCTCCAGCCGCGAAGCCCAGCCCCGGTACTCCCTTTCAATGAGCCCAACCCTCCTGTTCCTTCACCTCCTCCCCCCTCCCCGATTCCCGCTCGGCTCCACCCCGCTTTCCCCGATCTCCCCTGCACCACACGATTCTGCAGCCAACTTCAACTCCTGCTCCTTTCCTCCCACCAGCCATCAATTCCGCGCCCTTTCCCACGCACTGGCACCGATCCCTCCCCCCATACCGACCTCCCGCACCACCTTTCCAGCACCAAACCCCAGCCGGTCTCCCGGGACCCTCTCTCCACCTCCTCCAACACCTCAAGCCCAAGCCTACCCCTTCCACCCGAACACCCCTTCCACCCGAACACCCCTTCAACAACCCTAGCCTAATCCAAGCCACAGCCAAACTCCGTCCAATCTTCTCGTGGAACCACGCATGTCCAAGGGCGATACCACCGACGCCTTCCTCTAACCCTAATCTTGTCTCCCCCATGCATAAGCAAATCAAGGTATAAGTGTTAAGTTTTCTTGCTTGAATATGTTGGTTTAAACTATTGTAGTGGTTTGTTGGATCTTTTATTCTATTGCACTATATTTGTTGTGTGATTTGCGGGATGCATCCGACGCACTTCAATCGAAATCGCGTCTCACTTTGTTGGTTAATAATAGTTGTTCCTTATCATTAAGTCATGCTTTTGGTTGTGCTAATTGTGCTCATAGCGTTGCTAAAAGAAAAATATTACTTGCTATTGGATCTTTATTTTAGACTGTTCTCATATTTGCACGCGCACAACATTTAGATCCTAGCCTCATTTAGATTGCATTTTAACGCATTGTCGTTTTAGCCGGTCTACCACTGCATCAATTGGTATCAGAGTCAGGTTTGAGTTACATTGCATGCTCTGTAGTGGTAGGTTGTTTCGAACCCCGATGTCTGACCAGAACGTCACCGACGATCGAGCCGCTAGTTCGAATTTGGTGACGGCCGCCGAGTTTCAACGCTTAGTCCTCGAACAATTTGCCACCATTAAGAATGACATTGCTCGGGTCAACACTAGAGTCGACCAGATAGGAGCACTTAGAGGTCCAGCCCTAGCGCCACGTTATGAGGAACCGCTGGAAGATCCACGGGACTCCCCACCCCCTCTAGATCTGCGAGTTAGAGAGCTTCCGCGTCGGGACCCCGCACCTCGGAGGCGGACCCCCGTGGCTGTATATGATTATCGTCGTGACCCCGCCCCAGCGGGTAACCCACAACCAGCTTATGAGCTTCGTCTGCCACCGGCCCGCAGAGGTCGTGTCCCTCCTGCACAACGTGAGTACGATCTGCAGGAGTTGTATGATGACTACGTGGCACCTCGCTGGGAGAACACCCCGGCTGAGGACAACCTCATCTGGTGCCTCCGAATTAATGAGCCCTCCTTCGATGGTCACCTGGATCCGAAGGCTTTTTGTGTCTGGCTTCAGGATATGGATCACTCTGACTGGTATGAGATGAATGATGAGCGGCGAGTCCGGTTCGCCAAGATGAAGTTGTTGGGTCAGACAAAGATGTTCTGGATTAGTGTGGAGAGGTTGCTAGATGTTGCGGCCAAATATGTTCCAAGGCTTTCGAGGTTGCAAAGATGTTCCAAGGCTATCGAGGTAGCGTGTGACGCGTCTGGCGTAGGCATTGGAGGAGTACTGAGCCAGGACGGTCATCCAGTTGCTTACTTCAGTGAGAAACTGAATGATGCCCGACAGAAATACTCCAATTATGTCCGGTAGTTCTACGTCGTTGTACAAGCACTCCGATATTGGCGTCACTACCTCCTGCATAAGGAGTTTGTCTTGTACTCTGATCAACAGGCCCTGCGATATCTGGACTCGCAGAAGACGTTAGGCCACCGACAAGCAAAATGGGTGGAGTTCATGCAGGAATATCACTACGGTCTTAAGCACCGAGCTGGTGTTGAGAACAAACCGACTGATGTGTTGAGTCGCCAGGTCACCATTCTCCACCTATTGTTTAGCAACTAAATGTGTTATCCACACCACTCACTTTCTTTCTCGTATGTTAGAGTGCCTTTTTGTTCATATTCATCAAACCAATCATAACAAATTAGATGCTCGCTCTAAAAAAATGTCTTTATTGTATAACTCTCTACCAGTAAAGGGTATTGATGCTACCCCCTTCCTCCCAATGTTTTTATTTTCACTATCAATGTAAAGTTCTGTGGTGTGTGTGTGTGTGTGTGTGTGTGGGGGGGGGGGGGGCTTATTCTTCAGCTCTAGTCAGGTGGAGATTGGTAATTTTGATGATGAGGCGAATATATCCCTTCTAATTATTGCTTCTCATAGTCCTCCCATTATTTTTCTTGCCACTGCAACTATTCCTGTTGCAGGGAATCTCATTCTTCCTCTTCCTTGAATGTATCATCGTAAAAATATTGGGATTTAGATGATACAACCCCCTGCAATTTGGATACTATAGATACGTACTTTAGAGTCAGATCCTAACAATGATCTTCATCAGCCTAGCATATGTCTTAAAGGTAAGACAAACTCCACCAATCATCTCATAGCCAATTAGATCAAGGAAGGGTCTATACGATCCTCTTCGAGATTTCTCCCTCTCAAGTCTGCACATTCGCTTGCATTCGGGAGACTATAACAATATTTGACGAATATTTGGGAGATTGATTAGTCTACCCACTAATCTATGGTAACTTCATAAGTTGATTTTATCACCGTCTTTGTCTTCATCAATTTTATAGTTTGCTTTAGTATAACTATATGTCGGTCTGCAACCAAACATACTTTTCTTCCAAGAAATCCACGACATTTCCTTTGTGAAATGATGATTCTACGATCATACCTTATTACTTCAATTCCTAAGAAATAGTCCAGTTTTTCTAGATCTTTAACTTCAAACTCCTGCTATAAGTGTTTAATAATGTTATCCACATAGACAACAATGACATACACTTTTTCTTCTTTCATTTTAACAAATAGAGTGTGTTCAGAGAGTAACATTGTTTACATTCTAATAAGATTATAACTTTGTAAAACCTTCCAAACCAAATTTTGGGGTTTGTTTTACACTAAAAAAAGATTTATTGAGATGGAAGACTTTCCCTTCAAATCTTCTCTTTATGAATCCTAGTGGAGGCTTCTATTACGGGCCCCACGAGTGGCTACGTGGACCCGAACAGGCCCGCAGACCTGTGCACCAACCCATTCACCCAGGAGGTCCGCGCTTCACTTGGATTATTCCTGCGGCAGGATGTTGGGGAACGGTTTCGACCCCGCGCCCCCTTTGATAAGAATACTTAGAAGCAGAGCTCATCACCAACTGATCTGCGGATCAGTTGGTGATGAGGGCAAGCGTTAATTGCCTCTTATCAAGGAGGTAAAGGGTTCGAGACCCGGCCTCAACACACCGTCGCACCGAGAACAAGTGCGGAGAAGGGTTGGGTATGCAGGGCCGCGGCCCATGTTGTGGGCTCGACCGGCGGGATTAGCCCCGTGAATGAGCGGTCCATAACATAAAAATGTGCATTTTATGTTACGAGCCCCACGAGTGGCTACGTGGACCCGAACAGGCCCGCGGACCTGCGCACCCAACCATTCACCCAAGAGGTCCGCGCTTCACTTGGATTATTCCTGCGGCAGGATGTTGGGGCACGGTTTCGAACCCGCGCCCCTTTGATAAGAATACTTAGAAGTAGAGCTCATCACCAACGATGAGGGCAAGCGTTAAGTGCCTCTTATCAAGGAGGTAAAGGGTTCGAGACCCGGCCTCAACACCCCGTCGCACCGAGAACACGTGTGGATAAGGGTTGGGTGTGCAGGTCCGCGGCCCATGTTGTGGGCTCGACCGGCGGGATTAGGCCCGTGAATGAGCGGTCCATAACATCAAAATGCGCATTTTATGTTACGGGCCCCACGAGTGGCAACGTGGACCCGAACAGGCCCGCAGACCTGCGCACCCAACCATTAACCCAGGAGGTCCGCGTTTCACTTGGATTATTCCTGCGGCAGGATGTTGGGGCACGGTTTCGAACCCGCGCCCCCTTTGATAAGAATACTTGGAAGCAGAGCTCATCACCAACTGATCCGCGGATCAGTTGATGATGAGGGCAAGCGTTAAGTGCCTCTTATCAAGGAGGTAAAGGGTTCGAGACCCGGCCTCAACACCCCGCCGCACCGAGAACACGTGCGGAGAAGGGTTGGGTGTACAAGGCCGCGACCCATTTTGTGGGCTCGACCGGCGGGATTAGGCCCGTGAGTGAGCGGTACATAACAGCTTCATATAAACTTTTTTCTATATCTCCATGTAGGAACACATTCTTCACATCTATCTATTGAAATTCCCATCTAAGACATAGGTATTTGAGGATATCCATTAGTTGCTAACCTTGCCTTGAATCTTCCTACTGTTCATTCTTGATTTTGCTTGACCGAGAAGACCCACTTCGACACAACAATTATTTTCTAGGAGGAAGATGAGAGACTTCCCAAGTATTTTCCATTGCAATTATTTCTTCTATCATTGCCTTCTTTTATTTAGGTATATCAATTGCATCTTAACAACTTTTTGGACTACTAAGAGAGGGAGAGAAGAAATGAATTCTTTTTGTATCGAGGTTAGTTTATGATATGAGATCTAATTGGCTATGAGATGATTGGTGGAGTTTGTCTTACCTTTAAGACATATGCTAGGTTAATGAAGATCATTGTTAGGATCTGACTCTAAAGTACGTATCTACAGTATCCGAATTGCAGGGGGTTGTATCATCTAAATCCCAATATTTTTACGATGATACATTCAAGGAAGAGGAAGAATGAGAATGCCTGCAACAGGAATAGTTGTAGTGGCAAGAAAAATAATGGGAGGACTATGAGAAGCAATAATTAGAAGGGGAATATTCGCCTCATCATCAAAATTACCAATCTCCACCTGACTAGGTGTTGAGAACCAAGGTCCAGCGGGATTGGGTGTGTGTGGGACCGCATATTTGGGCTTCCCCATCGCGTTTCAGGTCTGGGTGTTGACCCCGGTGGGCCCCCCGTGTGGCGGAATATCCCCGTCATCCCGTGGATGGATTAGTCTCACATTGCCTGCAGCGGGTGGTCCTTGGTGTTTATGTACCCCCGTCCTCCCTTCCTACTAACTCGGGGTTTTGGGAAGATGTGTGATGACAGGTGGTTTCTACATGGTATCAGAGTCATCCCGCTGCGGGGGTGTGTTGAGAACCAAGGTCCAGCGGGATTGGGTGTGTGTGGGACCGCATATTTGGGCTTCCCCATCGCGTTCCAGGTCTGGGTGTAGACCCCGGTGGGCCCCCCGTGTGGCGGAATATCCCCGTCATCCCGTGGATGGATTAGTCTCACATTGCCTGCAGTGGGTGGTCCTTAGTGTTTATGTACCCCCGTCCCCCCTTCCTACTACCTCGGGGTTTTGGGAAGATGTGTGCTGACAGGTGGTTTCTACATGGTATCAGAGTCATCCCGCTGCGGGGGTGTGTTGAGAACAAAGGTCCAGCGGGATTGGGTGTGTGTGAGACCGCATATTTGGGCTTCCCCATCGCGTTCCTGGTCTGGGTTTCTACATCGCGATGGGGAAGCCCAAATATGCGGTCCCACACACACCCAATCCCGCTGGACCTTGGTTCTCAACAGTCAACCAGGTCAACGGGTTTATTAGGGTCGTAACCTAATATGACATGAAATGGAATCAGGCCTGTGGTCTTATTGACCGAACTATTGAATGCAAACTCCGTAATAGGCAGGACCGTATCCCAGGTGGTCGGACTATCCTGAACGAGACAACGCAACAGGGTCCCAAGGCTACGATTGACAACCTCCGTCTATTCATCCATCTGTGGGTGATAGGCGATGGAGAACTTCAGTGACGTACCGGTCTCCTTACACAATATCTTCTAAAAATAACTCATAAAGCGGACGTCGCGGTCGAAGATGATAAAAGTAGGCAATACGTGGTACTTGAATACCTCCCTGAAGAACAGGGCCGCCACGTGGGGAGCATCGTACGTCCTATGACAAGGAATAAAGTGGGTCATCTTCGAGAAGCGGTCCACGACAACGAAGATCGAATCGAACTTTCGCAGTGTGCGGGGGAGTTCAAGTACAAAATCTAAACTGATGTCTGCCCAGGATCGGTGGGGAATAGGTAATGGAGTGTACAGGCCCGTGGACTGTCGGGACCCCTTTGTCGTCTGGCAGATATGACAATGTCGAATGACCCGCGTGATGTCCTTCTTTAGGTTAGGCCAGAAGAAGCGGTTGTCAACTAACGCAATCGTCTTATCCCGCCCACTTACGCAATCGTCTTATCCCGCCCAAAATGTCCCGCGGCCCCGCCCACGTGCAGCTCCCAAATGAGACACTCCTGAAGGGAAGTCCCATAAAAAAAAGATAGCTATCGGCAGTGGAAGGATAGTTATAGGCAGTGGAAGGTTGTGGTTGGGGTAGTTATGGATGAGTGAGGTTGTGGAAGGGGAGGGCCGGCCATGGTGGTGGTTGACTATGGAGGTGGATGGGGTGGGATCGTCCAAAGGGAAATGGAGGGCAAGGAGGAGCAAGGGAGAGGGTTCTAGGCGTCGCACCCAGATTTCATCTTCGGCACCGGGGGACCAAATTCTGAGTTCTCTCAAGCTTTTGATCCCTGTGAATGAACATGATGATATTCTGTTCATGATGAATGTACAAACTTGCTTAAATAATATACATAGAGAAAACCAAAATTCCTAGGTGCAAAGGGTGGTCTCGATCGTCATTTCCTTCTCCAACGTATGTATACCCTTGTCCAAAATTCCTGTGTACAAACCGCTCAAAATGGTGGCTATATAACATGATCCTTATCACAAGGCATGGGAAGAAGACTCCACTGCTTCGTGAGTGGACGATAGTGCACTGTGTGCCTAATTTGTATGTGAGTTATGCTCCCAGTGATTAACATCATTGAATTTGCGTAGTAATGCCCTCCTCTCTCCATTCCATGCAGGGTTCACCGAGATCTCCAGTCACTGCCGTCTTCCACCAACTATTGTCCCTCACCTTATTCCTAGTTATTTAAAGAAATGTAAACATTTTATTCTCAAGATTTTGTTGTACTTTATTAAGTATTTACAACTATTTTTTTATTAATTTATGACAGTAACAACATTTTTAAATAAAGTTTTTGCACGCCACGTACAATGTTGAAAAGAAATAACGAACGAGGGCACTTTTATCTATCTATTATAGTTGACTTTGAAAAGATAAGAAAACATTCAGACTGAGGCTCCGTTTGGGAGGACTTATTTTCACCGGTCAAGCGGTCACGACCGCATGAACCGGACCTTAATTAAGGCCAGGTTCATGCGGTCGTGACCGCTTGACCGGTGAAAATAAATCCTCCCAAACGGAGCCTGAGTTACAATAGAGTTTCTTACCAAGAAAACAGGCCCTTCAACCGTATCTATACAAAGTCCTGCACCAGGAGGTAAGGTCAGGTCTGCACAGGCAGACACAGAGAGAATCTCTGAGATTTCGACTTTGATTAAAGATTTATCGCACTGCCCAGATCCTTGTGCACTTCCATAGCGGCTTTGTACTGATTCGCCCTCGTCTTTGCTGACCTGAATAAACAATTATTTTAATGCTATAATTTAAGGAAAGGTAACAAGTATAAGTATTTAAACCATAAAGCCAACTGGGAGCTAATAAGAGAGAGAGAAAGAGAGAGAGAGAGAGAGAGAGAGAGAGAGAGATCGTAACAAAATGTTTATGAAAAGAGAAACTCCAGAATTCATGAAGGTTAATGTGATATTTGTAATAAGCCATTTTTATGTTGTCTTTTAAATAGCAGCCTAGTGGAAACTATGATCAGGAAAAATCATGGCTCATCCTTGGTGGAGGAAAGGAATCCCTAGTTTTTAGAGATTATGTTAACTGTGAGTGTTAGTTGTAATGGTCCCTAATCGGGTAATGTTCTATGCGTGGTTTTCTCCTACTCTATATAAATAAACCCTTATGCATTTATTGAAGTATCAAGTCTTACAAATCCCATCTAACATGGTATCAGAGGCCAGTTATGGCTTAATTCATCATGTGCCACTTGTACGCTGCTTCCTCCTCCCACTCCCCTCACCTTAGCTGCTCGGCTACCGATTGAAGCCTGCTGTCGACAAAGCCATCGCCTGGAGTCGACGAAGTTCTCGACAAGAGTTGACGACGCCACCGCCGCTTAGATCGACGATTGAAGACACCTTTTCGATCGCTGATCATCGTCGTTTATACCCACACCTATAGATTTCGTCCCTGATCCTTTCTCTCTGACTGGTGAGTTGTTTCTCCGCTTGATCCCGTTAGCCGCCGCTGCCATGAACTGTTGTTGTCATCTGCTATTGTTGTTGGGGACTGCTGCTCCCGTCTGCTTGAATACAACAGCTAGTTCTCATGTCCTCTATGTCATCTTATTGCCTCACAACTAGGTCATGGGTTCCTCAGTTACGAGCATCACTCCGACGGCCGTTCCCTCCAGATATTCTACCAATACATTTCCTCCTAATGAGAGGGTTGCTACTACTATCCTTAGTCCTTACTTCATCCAACTTCTAGTTGTGGAAAAAGGGGTTACTATGTCCCTATAGGGTATACGACGTATGCACCACCTAACTCGACTCCCAACTCATGATGTGGGCAGTTAAGAATATGAGGATTGGTAGAGTGATGACTGCCAAATTTTTGCTCTCCTACCGATCTCCATGGATCCCTCCGTTCAACAAATGTGCAAGAATTGTGATAGCACTAACGAACTATACGATAGTTTACATATGATGTTCTCCCAGGTAAAAAACCTCACTCGTCTTCATGAACTCTTTCCCAAGATGGTGGAACTAAAACAAGGGGCACGTTCAGTTACCGAGTATTTTGCCGAATGGAAGATTCTTGCTGGTGAGATATTGAATCTATGAGAGATCCTGCTAGCGAGTCCTTCTACCATGAAGGCTGCTAGTGTGTATCATCGTTTGACCAAAGCAAAAACAGGCAGTACCCCTGCCCATTTGCTCTACAAATTTCCTCTAAAGAGCCCATGGAACTTGCTTCTCGTGTAAGGGGGACTAACCGTGGAGGCCACTGTAAACCTCCTCCATCTTCTCACTTTGCGCAACTTGCTGACTCCACTTTTATATCTAGGACTCCGAGAATATTGCAAATATCTGAGGAATATCGTCATCTAAAAGCACTTCAGATTGATTCTCCGACTCATAGTGTTGTTGTGGCACAAACCATTCAATCAGTGTGCACTTCTCAGCGTCCTGCTCAGTGGCTGACAGATTTAGGTGCTTCTGATCATCTTACTAGTACCTCAGGTATCTTCCACTCATACAAACCTCATAGTGGTCTTCGATTACGATTGCAGATGGATCGATAGTACCCATTATTGAGTTTGGTAGATGTGATGTGAGACTATAAATGACTGTCTTTGGTTGCTTACGTTCCCCAACTTGCTTACAATAAATTGTCGATTAGTAAGCTTACTCAAGATTTAAATTGTATTGCTACTTTCACAACTTTTGATTGTATTTTTCAAGAACAGACGACAAGCCGTATTATTGGTAGAGGGAAGCTGAGTGGTGACCTGTATGTTCTAGATGAAGTATCACCTCTTGCATGTTTTGTTGCCTCCACCAAGTTTTTGGATTTCAATTGTCGTAATGGTCACCCTTCTGTGCAAGTTATGCGTAGTTTGTATCCCGAGTTTGGGAAGGTTTCCTAACTCAACTTATGTATCTATTCTTGATGTTCGTGCTATTGCACAGTTTGATTTACTTCATTTTGATGTTTGGGGACCATGTCTTGTCCCTAAGTTGTTAGGACACAAATATTATGTTACCTTTAATGATGATTTCTCTCGTATAACTAGGGTGTACTTAATGAAAAATTGTCCTGAAAAATATCTTCTATTTTCCAAACTTGTGTAATGAAAAATTAATACTCAATTCTTTGTTCGTCTTAAGTGTCTTCGTACAGATAATGGTAGAGAATACTTATCGCAATCTATATCTAACTTTCTCTCTGATAAAGGCATTCTGCATCAAACAAGTTGTCTTGCTACCCCCAACAAAACATATTGGCGAAACAAAAAATTGTCATTTTCATGAGATCACAGGTGTCATTCTTCATCATAAACACATACCCAAACACTTCTGGGGTGATGCATACCCTACCATACCCTTTATCCAGACCACTATGATATCTTCCTTTACGTGTCATTGGGTGTGTTTGCTGCGCTCGGAATGTTCGTCCCTTTGTCTCCAAACTTGATCCTCGCTCTTTAAAATGTATATTCTTCAGGTATGCGCATACTACTAAGGGATATCGATGTTCTTCTGACTTGCACCGATACATTATATCGGTGGATGTTGTCAATCTTGAATTTGACTCTTACCTTCCTCGTGGATCCACACTTCCTGACCCTTCATTTGATTCCATATTGGTTCCCCATCCCCAACCTGCTGTACTTTCTCTGATGATCTCCCGAGTTCACTTTGGGGACCCGTTTACACTCGTCGCCCAGGTTCACCTCCTTAGTCTTCTGGTAGTACATCATCGCAACCACCTCAGCCTCCCTCTTCCCCTGATTGTCTGACGACTGTTCCTCAGGAAGACTCTGTTGGTATGTATGTGGAGCCCTTGTCTGTCAGCCAAGAACCTCTCATTGCAGTACGAAAAGGAAGTCGGGCTTGTCGGAACAAACCTCTATTTGTTAACTCTTACCAGGGATTTTCGACGTCTCATACCGGTCAACTCTCCACTCTGGATCAATACCATCTTCCATTTACTTTCGCCGAGGCAAAAGCTCATCCTAGCTGGGCGACTGCTATGCAAGATGATTTGAAGGTACTTTAACTTAATCACATGCGGGACTTGATCCATTTTCCCCCTAGCAAGCGACTATTGGATGCAAATGCATTTACTTCATTAAGGTCAATGCAGATGGTTCTCTTGATTGCTTGAAGGCATGATTGGTTGTCAAATGGTATGCTCGGGCTTATGGAATAGATTATGATGAAACGTTTGCTCCAGTAGCCAAAATGTCTTCAATTTGTATCTTCCTATCACTTGCACCTTCTCACCAATGGCACATGCACTAATTGGACATCAAGAATGCATTTCTTCATGTTTCTTGGACAAAGAGGTGTACATGGAACAACCATCTGAGTTCATTGTTAAGGGGGAGAGAACCATGGCGTGTCACCCCAAAAAGTCGTTATATGGATTGAAGCAATCCTCCCGAGTATAGTTTGCTCATTTTTGATTTGCCATCACTCAGTTCATTCTTATCAAGAGTACGAAAGACTCGTCACTCTTTTATCAGAACTCTCCGACAGGTACTGTTCAATTAATGGTAAATGTCGATGATATTGTTATCACAGACAGTGACTCTGAAGGGATATTAAATCTCAAGATATTTTTACACTCCAGCGTCCAAACCAAGGATTTGGGCTCATTGTGGTACTTCCTAGGCATTGAAGTTGACTATGCTAACACCATCTTTATTTGTCAGTAGAAATATACTCTCGATCTTTTATCTGACTCTGGGATGTCTAGCTGTGGTCCAATGGACACTCCACTTGAACGAAGGGAAAATGATCTTCATGTTGAAAGCAAACTATTTGATTCACCAGAAAAGTATCAAAGTGTGGTTAGCTATGAAACACCGACACTTCAAAATACTCAATGTGTCGGTGTCGGACTCTCTGACACAAATCTAACTCTCTGACATTCATCTGACTCTCTGACACTCTCCGACACGCGTGTCAAAAGTCCAACATGCTGGCTCACGCGGGATTTGCATGTCCCGCTCAATCAGACACGCGTGTCCCTAAGCTAGCTACTCATGGTGAGGCGGGAGGCAACTTATCTTGAAAGTACATTTTTTGTGAAAAATCTTTTATAAGTTTGTATACAAGAGTGAGAACACATTTGTTAATGATTGACGGAAAAAGAATTGGAAAGTAAGTAAAAGTTTCAAAAAGTGATCTATTTGAGATGGAAAAACTAGAAGAAAAGGTGAATGCTAGAATAGCGAGTCTTGCTCCTAAAAAAGTGTCTTTGCCCTCTTCTAGAATTTCAAGTAGTGAGGTAGATCTACTAGTGGGGTGGATATTTTTTTTAGAAAAAGAAAGATTGAAAGCGAGGGAAAATGTTTTCTTGAGAATCCATTACTTTTACTGATGATATATAATGGTAATGTGTTAATGTTCAATTATTTTTTGACATTTTTTAAGTTTTACACTTGAATATTTGATGAGTAATATTTAAACATGATGTAATTTATTTGAATATTTGTTAATTGTTTATTTTTTTGTTAAATGTTTTGAAATTTTCATAATTATAAAAAATTAATATTTAATATACGTATCCCAACGTGTCGGAATATGATATTTTATTGAGAATTGATGAGTCACGTGTCATGTCGTGTCGCGTGTCGATGTCGGTGCAACATAAGTGGTTGGAAAATTGTATTATCATACAATGACTCATCGTGACATTGCTTGTGGAGTAAGTATGGTCAGTTAGTTCATGGCTGCTCCAACTATCTCTTAGTTAGTTCATGGTTGCTCCAACTCATGATCTGAAATTCTCCACGGTAGTGTTTGCATTGAATCTTTGACAACATTATCTCTATAGCGTGAAGTGTCACTTCTACACTAACCATCAGAGCTTGAAGTATATTTTTGTTCAGAAGGATTTCAATCTTCGTCACAGGCGGTGGATTGAATTCATAGAAGACTATGACTTGCAACTCACATATGTTCTCGGTAAAGCCAATTCGGTGGCAGAAGCGTTGAGTCGAGAGGATTTTGTTTCTTCTTGTGCACCCATGTTAGCCACACCTGCATCCTTGATTAATGACCTCGAACAGATGAACATTTATCTTACCCGAGGGTCAGGAAGAGGTTTCTGGTCTGTTATGGGTAGAACATGTAAAAGATTTGCAGCCATCTGATCACGTACTCCAACGCATTCGCCAAAAGGTTGAACTTGTCACTCTTCTGGATTTCTCTATCTCCAAGGATGTTCTGCGTTTCCGAGGTCGCGTCTGCATCCTTGATGTTCCTTAATTGCATGATCGTATATGTCTTGAAGCTCATGAATCTCGCACGTCTGATCATCCGAGCAATAATAAGATGTATCACGACTTGAAGCAGATTGCGTGGTAGCTGCTATGAAGAATTGCATAGCCTCTTCATTTCTCGATGTATGACATACCAGAAGGTGAAAGCTCGGTGTCAGCGTCTTGGTGGTATTTTGCAGCCTGTCTATCCCTGAATAGAAGTGGGAAGATATCTCTATGAACTTCATCACTGATTTGGCCCGCACTCCAAGGGGGCATAATGTGATTTGGGTTATAGTAGATCGTATGACTAAAATGGCTCACTAAATCCTATATAAGGGATGTCATTCCACCGAGAAGATGACTCGAATCTATGTATTAGATCGTGACTCGAGATTTGTATTGCATTTCTAGAAGGGCTTTCAACAAGCATTGGGCACCGAACTCAACTTGAGCACTGCTTACCATCCGACGATCGATGGATAGACCGAAAGGGTTAATCGGATACTTGAAGACATGCTTCGACATTACATTCTGGATTACAAGAGAGCTTGGGATGAGCACCTACCTTTGGTTGAATTCGACTACAACAATAACTACCAAGAGAGCCTCAAAATGGCCCCTTTTAAAGCATTATACGGACGACGTTATAGGACCCCTCTCTATTGGTCAGAAGTAGGAGAAAAGATTGCTATGGAGCCTGAGTTACTTCAGGAAATGGAAGAAGACACAAGGAAGACTCGACTCCCGCTTGATCTAGTCATCGAGAGACGGAGAAAGTATGCAAATCAGCACCGCCGTCCGTTAGAATTCTTTGGGGGTTATCAAGTGTTCCTGAAGGTTTTCACTTCTCCCGAGGCTGGGGTGAAACGGTTTGATCACCATCATAAGCTTAGCCCGAGGATCGTGGGACCATATAATATCTCAAAACATGCCAGAGGATTAACAAATCGTCTTGAACTACCAACTACTTTGGTCGGTGTTCACAATGTCTTCCATGTTAGCCAACCTCGAAAGTACATCAGTGATCCTAACCGCGTCATTGAAAAAATTCTTATGATTCCTGAAGCCAATCTTTCTTATCCGGTCGAGCCTGCTAAGATCGTGGATGCATGACAAATCTGAGAAGTACACTTGGGAACTTGAATCTGACATGCGTAGCTAGTATTCACAGTTAAACAGAATGAGCAAAGTAAAGTACAGACAGTAATAGAAGCAGAACAGTATGAGTATCAGATTCTCATGAAGCAAAACTATCCGGGACAAATAAACAAAGAGCTAAACAGAACAAGTTAGTTTATTAGACTACTCCGGAGAATAGCCTAAAATTATTCATGTAATATGTTGTAAGCTGAGATCGATGAAGGGTGTAGGTGCTATAGCGGACGCACATGGCTCACGATCAGATCTGAGTGCAAGTCCTATCGGAAAAGTAATCCTGCTTGCTGTGACCATGACAACAGACAGATGCCCAGTTAGACGCTACAGTTCAAGGATTTGTTTACAACAACGGATTTGTTTTCGAGTTTCATACGAGATTATTTATCATATTATTTTATGACAACATTATGAGAGGAAACTTCAGATCGTGAAACAGATTCACGTCAACGGGAAAGATCAGATTGGAAATAAGTTTTACTCGGGTCTTACAATCAGACAGACAACAGAAAGCAGACAGACATCAGAAACCAAACATACACCAGAAACCGGATTCGACGACAGAGCAGGAATCAAACGGTGAGTTTTGACTCTTGCGACTTCGAGGGGTTAAGGTCATAATAACCGGAAAATTTTTCGAGTAAAAAACAAAGGTAAGTTGAAGTGTATTGGATCGGAGATGTCAAGAATTTGCCTAGGTTAACAATTTTTAGGGTACAGTTATCTTTCAAGAAAAATATGCGTTCACTACCGAGCATGATATCGAATCATCAAACATATATTTGTTATCCATAATTCGTTACAAGTGTAATTTTTCAATTCAAAAGTGTGTGCGGCACGAGCGTAACATAACCCAACCATCTTTAAATCCTCTTTCGGGAGCCTTAACAATGATCATTCAAACTATTAATGTTAGTACTCAAGCTTACTGTCCTCAAATTATTCATCAAACAAGATGCAAATCCTCAAATTGAAAATTCAATTAACTATCATTCGCTAACTCGTCTCCCAATTACTCAAATATGATCATTTACATTTACAAACTCGTACAAATCCTATCGCGTGAACCTCAAAATAGTAACAAGTCTAATAAAAGATTCGATGTTTAAATTTAACTGACAAAACAAACTATCAAAGGTTGATTCATATAAACATAAGATCAGACAAAACAATTAATTTCAATATTTGCAAGAGAGAAATGATCTCTACTTGCCTCAAAGAAACTGAAGCTGACGGGGGAGACCAAACTGCGACACAAACGAAATCGGAAAACTTAATATCAGACATGCTAAAGCACCACGATATACGACAATGAGTTATTAAAAACCCTAACGTTAGCACGAGAAATAAATTATCGCAAGTTTCAAATAAGAGAGTGACTAAGAAATTTACCTCCCTCAAAGGTGAGGGGCGAAGAAATACCACGGAGAAGCGGAGACTTGACGATGCTTGGGTTAGGGGAAACCCTAATTTGGAGAGGACTCAGACAAAAACGAGAGGGGCACAACTAGGATCACAAAGCATATGAAATTAGGGTACGAAATCAAAATAGAATTCATAGAAAAAATCTGAAATCAAAGAGAAGAGAGGATATCTTACCCAAAGAGACCGAGATCGGACTCAAAAATCCAAGGAAGGCGGATCCAAGTAAACCCTAGATGATTCTCTTAAAATCCTCCACCAAAAGAAGCTGGAAAAGGGGTCATTAGGGCTTCTGGAGGAGAAGGGGAGCTGCTACTGAGGTCTGCCTCTAGAAATGGAGAGGAGGGAAGGACTGCCTTGCTAATCGAAGGAGAAGATGCGGCTGCCCTCGTTAATCGACGAAGACGAGGCCTTGCCAGCCCTAGGAGAAATAGGGAAGGGAGCAGTCGGCCTCTGGAGGAGCAGGAGGCCGCGAGCCCTAGCAAAGGAGGAGGGGAAGCTATCGACCAAAGCAAGGGGGCGAAGCCGGAGGAGGCGAAAGAGGGAAGGCGTCGGCAGCAGCAGGGAGCGACGCATGCAGAGCGACCTGCGGGAGACGGGTTTGCGGGAGTTGGCGGGATAGGGAAGACCTAGCGGGAGAGAAAAACATCGGGGGGGGGGGGGGGGGGGGGGGGGGGGGGGGGGTTGATTCTCGGGTTAAGTAGGAATGGAGGGTTAAAATGAAAAATCATTTCACATATTTACCAACTTGCCACCTGATTAGGTTATTTGATGAGGGATTCCAAGAAATTTCAAAAATGCCATTATAATTCATCTCAATTTTTGGGATGTTACATTCTCCCATACTTAGGAAGTTTCGTCCTGAAACTTCCCTGAGAATTCTCTCTGAATGGGGACTCTTATGGCGAAGATTCAGAATACAAAGAAACAGATAGGAGAACAAGCGCGGAGACTTACTAAGATCGGATTCAAGTTCACAGGAGAACTCTTTAGACTTAGCGGGTTCGGACAGACACGAAAGATCGACTTCAGGGAGCACAGGGATTGCTTCAGTTAGATCAAAATTGAAAGCTAAGACTCGAGAATCCGAGAGCGAGAAAATTCTTGCACGAACCGAAGATAAAACACCAAATAGGAAAAGAAATAGAATGATGATTGATTGTCCACAGAAGCGAGTCATCATAAAGATGAAAGAACACAAATCAATGTTGAAGAAATACAGCAGAGCAATTCACAAGAAGAAACTCATTTCTTATTAAGATTCAGAAGCTATCTAGAAAGATATACGCGAGGACTGGATAAAGTTGTTAGTCGAACAGAACAGGAAGACTGAATACGAATACCAGAGACTTGAAACTAGAGATCCTAACGCATTTCCTATTGTCAGGTACATTACTATGTAATAATTACAGCATTTTTATTGGACAACTCTAGACAATAATCATGCAAGTGCAACAATGTAAATATGTGTGATGTCAAGCAGATAGTAAATCCATGTATGTACAATCATTATTGTTGTTTTTGGCTTAACATTTGTGCAATGATTTATGATATGCATGCAAATGAATGAATACGCATGGCATGTTAAGGCTCATATCACTTAACATGTCATGCATATTAGTACTTTAATGTCAACGCACTTGAAAATATTAAACCGCCCATACAATTTAATATTCGCAAGCGGTGTATATCCTAGTGGAAATTCATATGCACAAAAATGTTAAGTTTGCCCATAACCCCTTAACATTCGTGTGCATACTACTCATGCTTATGAGTGAGTGTGTGTGTGTTTCAGCCGCGAACAACAAATAATGACAAGCTGAGTGACGCAATGATATATGCTTATATATATATATATATATATATATATATATATATATATATATATATATATATATATATATATATATATAATAAAGTTCAAAATATTTGATAATTACAAAATACTTTATCTTTTAAAACAAACCTCCCTCTGATACCAACTATCACGACCCGCCTCGACAAAAGTCAGAGTGCGCTTCGGGACAAGTCGTGATGTCACAGGCATGAGCGAAAAGAAAGTCATGTCTGCAAAGGCTTTCATAGTTTTAAATGTATATGTATTTTGTCAAATTCATATTTTACAGGCTACTACTATAGTTTTCATGACATTATGATGCAATATAGAGTACACAAACATTATATTCAGATTCTAGTACATAAATATTTATATAGCCTAGCAGTTGTCCATGTATTACTGTTCATAATTATCACATAAAAAAAACCACTGACAGTAAAAGAAGTGAATCAAAAACATCAAACCTGACACGGCTAGAAGATCAATCATCGGAAAGCAGAAACCTGATGCAAATCAGTCCCAGGAACCTGCCGGCGCTGACACGAAAGCTAAGACATTTCCAAAACACAAAGAAAAAGCCTCAGAACATTGAAATAAACAGAATGAGCTAAGTAAAGTACAAACAATAATAAAAGCAGAACAGTATGAGTACCATATTCTCATGAAACAAAACTATTCGGGACAAACAAACAAAGAGCTAAACAGAACAAGTTAGTTTATTAGGCTACTCCAGAGAATAGCCTAAAATTATTCATGTAATATGTTGTAAGCTGAGATCGATGAAGGGTGTAGGTGTTATAGCGGACGCACATGGCTCACGATCAGATCTGAGTGCAAGTCTTACTGGAAAAGTAATCCTGTTTGTCGTGACCATGGCAACAGACAGATGCCCAGTTAGACGCTACAGTTCAAGGATTTTCTTACAACCACGGATTTGTTTTCAAGTTTCATACGAGATTATTTATCATATTATTTAATGACAACATTATGAGAGGAAACTTCCGATCATGAAACAGACTCACGTCAACGGGAAAGATCAGATTGGAAAAAAGTTTTATTTGGGTCTTACAATCAGACAGACATCAAAAAGTAGACAGACATCAGAAACCAGACATACATCAGAAATCGGATTCGACGACACAGCAGGAATCAAACGGTGAGTTTTGACTCTGGCGACTTCGAGGGGTTAAGGTCATAATAACCGGAAAATTTTTCGAGTAAAAAGCAAAGGTAAGTTGAAGTGTATTGGATCAGAGATGTCAAGAATTCTCCTAGGTTAACAATTTCTAGGGCACAGTTATCTTCCAAGAAAAACATGCGTTCACTACCGAGCATGATATCGAATCACCAAACATATATTTGTTATCCATAATTTATTACAAGTGTGATTTTTCAATTCAAAAGTGTGTGTGGCACGAGCGTAACATAACTCAACCATCTTTAAATCCTCTTTCGGGAGCCTTAACAATGATCATTCAAATCTATTAATGCTAGTACTCAAGCTTACTGTCCTCAAATTATTCATCAAACAAGATGTAAATCCTCAAATTGAAAATTCAATTAACTATCATTCGATAACTTGTCTCCCAATTACTCAAATATGATCATTTACATTTACAAACTCGTGCAAATCCTATCGCGTGAACCTCAAAATAGTAACAAGTCTAATAAAAGATTCGATGTTTAAATTTAACTGACAAAATAAGCTATCAAATGTTGATTCATATAAACATAAGATCAGACAAAACAATTAAGTTCAATATTTGCAAGAGAGAAATGATCTCTACTTGCCTCAAAGAAACTGAAGCTGACGGAGGAGACCAAACTGCGGAACAAGCGAAATCGGAAAACTTAATATCAGACCTGCTGAAGCACCACCATATACGACAATGAGTTATCAAAAACCCTAACGTTAGCACGCGAAATAAATTATCGCAAGATTCAAATAAGAGAGGGACTAAGAAATTTACCTCCCTCAAAGGTGAGGGGCGAAGAGATACCACGCAGAAGCGGAGACTTGGCGATGCTTGGGTTAGGGGAAACCCTAATTTGGAGAGGACTTAGGAGAAATTCCACCACTCGAGTAAATGAGAGGCACTAGAAAACACACATACACAAAAGTTAGACAAAAATGAGAGGGGCACAACTAGGATCACAAAGCATATGAAATTAGGGTACAAAATCAAAATAGAATTCACAGAAAAAATCTGAAATCAAAGAGAAGAGAGGATATCTTACCCAAAGAAACCGAGATCGGACTCAAAAATACAAGGAGAGGCGGATCCAAGTAAACCCTAGACGATTCTCTTAAAATCCTCCACCAAAAGAAGCTGGTCATTAGGGCTTCTGGAGGAGAAGGGGAGCTGCTACTGAGGTCGGCCTCTAGAAATGGAGAGGAGGGAAGGACTGCCTTGCTAATTGAAGGAGAAGAGGCGGCTGCCCTTGCTAATCGACGAAGAGGAGGCCTTGCCAGCCCTAGGAGAAATTGGGAAGGGAGCAGTCGGCCTCTGGAGGAGTAGGAGGCCGCCAGCCCTAGCAAAGGAGGAGGGGAAGTTGTCGACCAAAGCAAGGGGGGAGAAGCCGGAGGAGGCGATAAGAGGGAAGGCGTCGGCAGCAGCAGGGAACGATGCATGCGGAGCGACATGCGGGAGACGGGTTTGCGGGAGTCGGCGGGATCGAGAAAATCTAGAGGGAGAGAAAAAACATCGGGGGGGGGGGGGGGGGGGGGGGGCGCTGATTCTCGGGTTAAGTAGGAATGGAGGGTTAAAATGAAAACTAATTTCACATATTTACCAACTTGCCACCTGATTAGGTTATTTGATGAGGGATTCCAAGAAATTTCAAAAATGCCATTATGATTTATCTCAATTTTTGGGATGTTACAGATCCTAACATAATCAAATTGTTTTGAGGGTAGACATGAGCCCTATGAATGTGCGGCGGTGGACGAGGACGATCAACATAATAGTATGAGGAGGATCTCCCGAGAGAACTCTATGGGGTCGAGTATATACATATTCTAGTTCCTCAAATAGAGGAGACGGGTAGCGATGATGACCCGAATGATACTCGGCCCTATCTAGTGTTTTAAATATCGGCGGTCATGTCCGACATGTCGCCCGACATGTCCTGTTTGAATAGAAAATGACTTGCATAAAGAAAATATAAAGGTTATGGCGTTTTGCAATATGTCGGCCGACATTTTGGATCAAATCTGCTATGTCGTCCGCCGCCGACATTTTATGATGTCATCAACTATAAAAAACCGTGTGAAATCAGTGTCCAAAGGATTCGTTAATGGGATCTAACAGCTCTGCATGTCATTTTATTGATGTTACAGTGTAACAATGGCTATTTTTTATATCAAGATTCTTAGGTATAGTTTTTCTATTTGTGACAATACATGAACAATGCTTGAAATTCATTATTTGAGCACATGAGACCATCCACTGCCATAGAAATGATCCTTCCTCAGTGTGTCTGTTTTTCCTCTTGATTGCTCTCATTGAATTGTGTACAAAAAATCAGAAATATAACATCGAAACAATTTTTGATAGGTTCCATAAGTATTTAGAACAAAAAAACAGTATGTATTTTGTTCAAGTTTTGTTAATTTATTCTTTGCATTTAATCAGTATGCCTCATGATTTAGATTACCACTATATTTCAGATTTTTTTTCACTTTCCTTTATTTTTTTCCTTACCTTTAATAAGTATTTAATATATTTCAAGTTTTTGTATTATGCTCACATGCATGTAAAAGATATATATAACTAGGTTAAAAATAAGTAAGAATATTTAATGTAGATGATAGTGTTAAATAACATGCTATAACTTAAAATACAAATATTTTTTTAAGAATCCGACATTTTAAAATGTCCATGACATCTAACATCTAAAATCTCAATCTGATATGTCTCTGACATCCGACATTTAAAATCACGGCCATATCAACATAAAATTATGTTGAACGATCACTATGAATACCATGGATGATCAGACTCAAACCCATAATAGAGTAGTGTATTACTCGTTGGACACTGAAGCTCATCGGGATAGGATATATCAAATCAGGTGTTAGGCCCCTCGTTCAAGTGAGAGGATTACTATACGCATCAGTGTCTTAACCTAAACCCCTAGGTTTTATCCTGTTAGTTCCTTTTAAGAGAATTTTGAGGCAATTAAAGTGAGCATCCATGTGATCAAATTGATCGATAACCAATCCCTGGAATATACAGTCTGACAACTATATAAGACCTATCACTAAGTAACATAAACTTTGGGCACTGATACAAATTAACGTATGGTAGAGTAGGTGAGCAGACTCTAAATATGTTACCCAAGGTGTAGTGTCAAGGAAATACTTGTCTAACCAAGGATGATGTTTGCATGCAAATAACAATCCAAAAATAAATTGCAATTAATAATAAAACATAAATTCTACACAGTTACTACGGGCAAGTAACAAATAATCTTTTGGGCAAACAAATTAGTCTTCCTCTGCTTGGAGAGCCAAAAGCTAACATGCACGAGAAATAAAGATCGTGCAAGGGTGATCAATCACAAAATTAATATACTTGCAAAGCCAAACATCCGCTGAAACAAATAACATAATACAACTAAACTCATTAGTGAGGGATCATGGCGAGGGCGCGGAGATCCGGTAGTCGTAGATGCAGGGTGGCACTCTGGACCTGTGGTCGTTGCTGGATCTGGATGGTGGCTGGTGAAGATTAGGAGAGCTGCTTTTGGGGTTGTTTGTGACCGGAAAGGGACTGGCAAGCTGTGATTTGAGGTGGAGGGAAGGGGGAGGATGAGCCAAGACTTATGGAGGGCGATGGAGGCTGGTTGGGTTGTGTGAAGGATATAAGAGAAGTGGTCAAGCACTGGAAAGGAGCTGAATCACGTAGCTAGGCAGGAAAACCCAAGGTCGATGCTCGTTGAGGAATGATATTGTTGAAGCCAAAACACTGCCTCAATGAGAGTTCGGACCTAAGGGGTAG
Organism: Platanthera guangdongensis; assembly: GCA_039583875.1. NCBI lineage: Eukaryota > Viridiplantae > Streptophyta > Magnoliopsida > Asparagales > Orchidaceae > Platanthera > Platanthera guangdongensis. The sequence continues at coordinate 233,471,676 of CM077153.1, forward strand.
CATGCACCTACTTCTCCCAAACTAGGGCTTCTGACCAGTCACTACGAACCAAAAAACTGACCCTGGGCTGCAGCGTGGAGGTCCAACCACACACCCGGAAGATCTCTAGAGTGCCTCCCCTCCCAAGCCAAAAGCTAAGCTGGGCACCTTGGAGGGCTTATGCAGCCAGACCAAAATAACCCAAGGAGGAAGAAGCCAAGAATGAACTGGATCCCCTCAAAAGGTGCCCACATGGTCTATTTATACAATTTCAGGACTTGGTCTGCCAACAGCGTAATTCCGTTGTTCTATTCTGCTATATGCAGCCCAATTGGTTCTGTCAACAACGTAACTTTGTTGTTCTGAGAGGCTATTTGCAGACATTCAAGGGCAACTAGGTAATTTTACCTTTGGACCCCACTGGGCGAGTGGACAATGAAGGCACCACTCGCCTGAAGAAGCAAATGTTGGGGTGAGACAAACATTCCCCCCCCCCCCCCCGCAGCTCCTCAAAGGGCGAGTGCGGGATCCTCTTGCCTTCCGCCTGATTTGGCGAGAGGCTTTCCGCCTAACCTAATAATCCTTCCGCTTGTCTGGGCGAAAGCCCTTTCACCCGACTTGGCGAAAGGCCTTCACTCTCTCTGGGTGAGTGTGAGTCTGCATACCCCACTCGCCTACCTTGACCAGCATGAGCCTGAGGATCCTTGGCTTCGGGGGGGACTCAGCGAATACGAGGTTGTACAGATATGGTGGTTAGGAGGGGCTATTTGCAGATCTTCAATGGCAACTAGGTAATTTCACCTTTGCACCCCATTGGGCGAGTGGACAATGAAGACACCACTCGCCTGAAGAAGCAAATGCTGGGGTGAGACAAGCATTCCCCCCCCCCCCCCCAGCAGCTCCTCAAAGGGCGAGTGTGGGATCCTCTTGCATTCCGCCTGATTTGGCGAGAGGCTTTCCGCCTAACCTAATAATCCTTCCGCTTGTCTGGGCGAAAGCCCTTTCGCCCGACTTGGTGAAAGGCCTTCACTCTCTCTGGGTGAGTGTGAGTCTGCCTACCCCACTCGCCTACCTTGACCAGCCTGAGCCTGAGGATCCTTGGCTTCGGGGGGGGGGGGGGGGGGGGGGGGGGGGGGGGACTCAGCGAATACGAGGTTGTACAGATATGGTGGTTAGGAGGTTCCTAAATGGGATGCTACTATAGGAACCACATTCGTAGGGTTCGTTCAGGCCAGGGGGTGGCTACCTGCTAGTGGGAGAGGGATTAAAGTGGTTGGTTGTTGCATTTTAGAGTTAGGAGGGGGATTGGGCTGAAGGAGGAGGGTCGACAGGATGGGGGGAATGAAAGGTAGTGGACGGATGCTATGAATTAGAGCAAGGAAGTGGGATTTAGTGGGCTGAATGATTAATTTAGTTGTTGCAAATGATGATTTCGGGGTCAACTGATGGTGTAAGGGATGGGGAAAGTGGCAACTAGGGTTTCTATACAAGGAACGCAAGATAGCATATCAAGGAGTCGACACCTTGGGATTTCGTGGAGTCAGCGTCATGAGAGATCACCGTATTTTAGGGAAGAATGCCTTCAAAATCTGTAATATCTCATGATGGTTGTCTCTACATCTTATTTAAACTAAAACATGACTTAGTGCAACCATCTCAGTCATGTATGATTGATCATACAAGATGGTTGTCCGATCTCACTAAATAAAACACAAAATAAAACAAATACATGAAAATATTGAAACGTCGATTCTGACACAACCGAGTACTCGGATCATCCATCGGGCAACATGAAATATGGCAGGTGACAAATCATCCCCGAAAGGGCCGAAAACTAGTGCTAGACCATCTCGTCGATCCCCATCACAACCTCCCCTTCATCTGCAATTTACAACTTTAATAAGGACTTCAAAAACTACAACAACACGACACATTCTAGAAGACACAACAAATACTCTGGTTCATGAGGTTGAGATCACATCAAATAGATCTACATCTTGACATATGCTACGCTGGAGAAGACGCTCAATCACCGATGATACTTCGGTTCTATTTGGCTCGACTACAATGTTGGGAGAGTTGTGGTGTTTTATTGTGGTGGGAAAATGAGATGTTGGGTAAAGTTGTGGGAAATTTGATGAAACTGGTTGGAGGAACTCCATTTGCAATGTTGTTTGAAACAAAGAAATATTTTTAGATGTTTGAGAGAACAGTTGTGTCGTGGTTATGCATAGAAATACAAAAGTTTAAAAATGTCATAAGAATCAATGCATACCCCTATATGAATCAAAAATATTGTCTAAAATAATATGACTATCATCCTCGGATAAACCAAGAATACCAGCAGGATAAAAAACTTAGAACGTTGTTCAAATCTAAACAATACATCAATTTATTAGGGTCCAGAAAAGAATTTTGAATGAACTGAACAACCCATCAATTTTGAAAGGTCTAAACAACTCATCAATTTTGAAAGATATGAACAACTAGTACTTTTATTGGTGACTTCAACTTAATTTAACAATTATAACAAGCATTAAGAACCAGCAACAACCAAACAATTCAAAACAGAGTCTGAGACTTACTTCAGATTGTTGCATATGACTTCACCACCGTTGGTGGGTGAGGTACGTTGTGATACCATGTCCGTTGTAGTTGCCACCCATTCTCTGATGCTGCTTGGATTTCCCCAGACGAGCATGCGCTACTTACCTCCAGGTTACGCCAAGAGAATGACTATCTTCACTCACTGGAGATGAGTGCTTTCAAGTAGGGGGGATTGATGGACATCGTTGTGACCCGCCACCCGTTCGGACAATACAAGTCCACGGATGCATACAGATGGATGTTTTGAGTCACTTTCATATATTACTTTGTTTATTTCGAGTTGTATTTGCAGCCGATCGGCTCAAACGATATGAGTCGTCCGATTCAAATCCCTTATTTATGTGTTGTTTTATTTAAGCGTGCAGGGGCCGGCTGGTGGGAGATCGAGGGTTTTCTACGAAAAAATGTAAACCGTTGGTCTCCTCGGTGCGACTTTGTGCTCCTGCTCCTTGGTGTGACTCCAAGGCGATGACAACCACCTCTCCAGCTACCTTACCATCATCGTAAGTCCCACTCCCTCCATTTTCGACCACCAAGCCATCGCCTTTCTTATTCCTTTTTCCCCTAGCCGCCCAACTATGATTTCCTCCGCTCAGTTCATGATTTTCGCCTCTGTCCGACCATTGCCGCCCAGAACATGTCAATTCGCAATCTGTCGATAGTCCTACTTCCCCTTCGGTCCATTCTAACTGTCGCACCTCCCTTTGATGCCTTTCCCATGCCTGTTTACAGCCTTCCTGGCGTATTCTCTCCTCCCCTTGTCACTTATCTCGTTGCTACTTCCACAACAGCCCGCAGATTCCAGTGTCCCCCACATTATTCTGTTGTCCACTACCGTTACAAACCCTTCCCAACACCCCTTATTCACCCACCTCTACACAGCACCCTTCATCCACACCAAGTCCACCACTAAACCGCCATTCCACCCAGGCCGCCAAGTCGCCGGCCATACATCCCCACTACAACCCTCCAATAGCCCAAAATCCCCTTTTGCTATTGCACTCAGCCACCACATGCATATGTAAGTAAATAGTTTGGAGTTTCATTTCCTAACAGTGCTTATTCAGACAATATTCCATTTGATGTGACATTATATGCGTTGTTATTGTGGCATCGTTGGATTTGTAAGACCTATTAAGTGCACGCTTAAAAATACTTGCACCTCAATTATTTTGTGTATTTAAATTTACTCAATTAAATTCTATGCTAGCAAAAGTGTGTATGCTTACCATTTATCTTAATTATGTATTTATTATGAAATTAAATCGAACTATCCTTTGCATTGGCACCTGCATTTAAATTTGCAGTTTATTGGATTGTGTGCATCCATTCATATCACTCTAGGGTTGATCGTAGCTTCATTCGCATACATCGTATGCCCGCTTGCATTGGATTTAGGGTTATGGCATTGGTCTTTTGTCACCTATAGATTCATCCTGTGTCGGGGACCCTAGACACTTGGTGAAAGGAAAAAACTACACATGTCGATTATGTGTGTCTCACCCTAAGAAGATGTCAAAGTTTATGATTGTTGAATGCCTACCATTGCCTTCACGCCCTCTACTGCCACCCTAACCTCCTTCGGCAGCATATCCCCTCGCATTATCTCCAGCCATGCATCATAACCCATTTAGCTCTATTCATATACAAAGTACCCCCTAGCTTGTTGAACACCCAACCAACTAGTCGTCGTAGCAGTGCAAGTATCCTAAACCATCTACAGAGCTCACAACCCATCTCCCACCCTGCATCCGGTCAAACGCTTCTATAGTCAGGTGGTTTTGACCTATCAAAACCACTATGGCCTCCTCCACCCCTTCTCAAACACCACTCAACACCCTTCTGAAGCTCTTCTCTCCACCAAAAGGCAAAAATGCATTCCCTCTGACACCGCCGCCAACCCTATCTCATTCTGTCTCTGATCCTCACCCCACCTCCATCTAAATTAGTCAGTTTTATAGTTGTTATTCATTTCCTTCAAATTATATGGCGTTTAAGTATTATTTTGTGATATTCAGTTCTATTGTGTCTATTTTTCATCAAATGTGTAATATCAATTCGCTTTATGTTTAATTTCATTGCATTTTCATTAAATTGCAATTAGTTCCTCTAACTACAAATTGAAATCTTTGTGATCAATTATCCAACACATAATGCAATCAGATAACAGATAGTATTGCATGATGAATTAAATAGTTGCATCACATAATTATTTGGAAATATGTTAGTTCTGGTCATTAATTGCATGTCTTCCTGCATCCATATGCACTGTTAGGTCCGTCAGACCCTATAGTCTTGTCTTGCGTCGGGAGGCATATAGGAGATATTTAGCTCCTGATAATTCTCGGAATAGTTGCTAAGGTGGTATAGGTGACTTAGTGATTGCAACTCAATAACCAGAACATCAATTTTGAATATTAACAAAAAAACTAATTAAAAAATATTCTGCTAACATGCAAACACAATAAAATAATTTGTTGGGAGCTGATTGATAACTAAAACAAAAGGAAAGTGAGAGTATTTATCTCCTAAACAAGAATGTCAATTAAGGGGAATCCAAATTAACCATGCTAAGCCATGATAGAGCAAGCCTAATAGAAAATGAAAAAAAACAAAAATGGAACAGTTGATTGTGTTGGAATTATAGAGTCAATGTCAGTCTATTAGAGACTTTAGGTGTATTGGAATTTAGTCCCACATTGTTGTTTCATGGTTTTGAGTCCATGTATGCCCTTTAAATACCCCCCTTTGTGGGATGAATAATGCACTTGTTATTTTCTTCTCTTATTTCCAACATGGTATCAGAGTTAAGTAAAAAAAATTCTCTTCATGTGTGAATCCCTAATCCCGTGAGCCGGCTCTTCTTTTCTCGCTTCCGCTTCTCCATTTCGACCCCCGCTGTCACGCGTTGCTAAAGCCAACAATGAGTGGCTCTCCCCCTTCTCCCGCCGACAGAATCCTCGTCTGATTCTGGATACGGGAGCAGAGATCTCCAGTGCGTCATGTACCTATTCTTCCAGCTTCTTTGTGCGATCCAGCAACCTATCTCCTTTTTGTCGAGAGATCAAGCCGATCCAGTTGATTCGTCGATTGCTACTCTCGTTCGATGTCATTCCAGTCGACGGAGCTTGATCTCATCATGTGCGTCCTTGTCCACTGTTGATCTTGCCGACGACGGCTTCCCCTACTAATCCAGTCCTCTGTCGTTCTCCTATGTCGATCCTTTTGCCTGGAGCAGATCTCACCAGTCCCGCCTGCTCAAGCCTCTCATCAACGATCCGTCTGACCCAGATCTACTCCAAATCTGGCCCTCAATTCCTCCAGCTGCTGCGGCTGATGCCTTTTGCCGATCCATCAGCTGCCGATGTCGCTTGCTGGTATCATTTCCTACAGTCATTTTCATCTTGCAGTTTTTTCCTGCACGGTTGTGCCCCATGACAGTTCTCTGTTGTTGATCTGGAGCCTCCACGTCTCTATGGAGCTGATCCCATCCCTAGCATTACCTTCCGGCCTTCCTTTCAAAGATCTCCTGCAGATCCATCAACTGTCTCCCATTCTACGGACTCCGGCAACTGCCTATGGTGTTTTTTTTATTCCAGTCATTGCTACCCCGTCCGGGGTGTTGATCTCTTGCTAATGATGATGCCCCGTGCTGATTTGGTCTTTTTATGTGTTTTTTGTGCCTTTAAATGTTTTTGCTAGATTATTGTTAGTTTTTGTTATGTATGTTGTTGTTATGCCTATATGCACGTGTTTACCACGCGAGGGAGTGTTTGGGTCAAAGGCGACTCGGATGATCTTTCCTGACCTTTCGCCTTCGTTCCACACGACCTCTAGGTATGTCGTTTGTTGTTATGTGTCTCCCCATATTTTTTTCAATTGGTCGTGTGTTGGGACACGACTGATGTTGGTGTTTTAGTACCTCAGTGGGTTGTGTCGTGTGGGACCATATCGTGCGGGACTGTGTCGTGTGGGACCGTCCTTTGTGCGGATTATCCCTGACGGATTATCCTCAGATGCTCGTTTGATGATGTGCTCCCCTTCTTTCATTCTCTTTTGCATGTTGTGTGTGTAGGTGATGTTAGTTGACCGATTTCCAACAAGCCCACGTCATTTGTGGGTCCTGCGTCGTGTGTGGGTTAGCGTCGTGTGTCGCTATGTCCCAGGTTTGATTCCCCGGTTACAAATTTTATTGTTTAATTAATTGCAAATTGTAGTTAACAGCCTTTTGATTCACTTGCATCGCATTAGCATCAGGTTGACCATAGATTCAATTGTGTCTATTACATGCTTGGCTACATTCATATAAAATTATGGCACCAACGGTACCAATAGATTTGTCGAGCATCAATGATTCTGCGCAAGAGATTTGGGGTGACATTTATCAATGTTTATTTGCTTCATTTAGCTAACTTCACGTCATGGTTTAGCATTAGGTTTTGTTGCAAAGTAAGTGCACAACGTTTGGCTTTATTTAACTTCAGGCAATCCATTTACAGAGAACTTCTTTAAAATTTTAGGAATACTTCTACTCAAGAAGTCTTACATAAAGGAAAAAAGAATTTAGCAATGAAATACAATGAACTTCAAGGCAGGTTTTTATTCATAAATTTAACCAAACAGCCTCACCTGTTGGAGTCTCTCATGAGTTAAAACAAACTGACTTCTTTCCCAATCTACATGGGGTGCCAGTGGATTTCTAGCAGGTGGTGATGTCAAATGTCCCACTTTTAGGAAGGGTAAAGGTATCTGAAAATAAATTATATTCAGTATTCGAAGGAATAGAAATTTTATCATTGCATAAATCATAAACTCTAAATGATTTCAAACCTCTTTACATGAACTTAATTTGAAGGGGTAATTTAGGAGTACGCTTCTTTCAAGGAACAACGAATAATAGGAGAAGACAAACTAACTAATAAGAACATAAAAGAGAGAAGAATGCAGATAAATTTGTAATCGAAATAAAGAGAATAGAGCTCAACTAAATTTTGTTGGTTAGTTATGAAACTCAATAAAAAAAGAGAGAATTATAAGAAGCACCTAATTACTGAGCTTTTCATTATTGGTTCAAGTGTAAACTTAAGGAGTCAAAAAGGATCATAACCGAAAAACTTTACTTAAAAGTGTATCCCTTTGTTTCTCTACAATAAATTCTGAACATAAGTTTCTTGAAGAAAAAGGGAGCATGTCATCAAAACTTGGCGAAACAAAAGCGGGAAAAAGGTCAGATACTGAATATGAAAATCTCTTGATTATCATGTTCGTATTTAAAGTTTAAGTCCAAACAGGCACCTGTGGTCCTACAGCACGAGATGAAGAAGTGCTTCGCTTGATCAATTACAACCGTATTTTTGTCATGATCTTTATATTAAATTGCGTAAATTTTCAATAAAGGATACTTCACTAATCCATTTTATAAGAAATCCACGTGTTCATGATGTGGATTAATCGTAGGATCGATAGTGGATATCGGTCCTCTACTCGTCGGGACCCGCTTATATGTACGGGTGGGAAACATTGAATGGATCAGTGATCCGAGGCCGCGAACGCATCTGAAGCGTCAATTTCCTGTTTTATATAAAAAAATTTGGACTTTATCTAGTAATATTTGGACACCGGGTGTAACAGTCAATCACAGTCGTTCAAGCAGAGTGCTCTAGCTCTCTTTTATTATAAATAAGGGGTGATGTCAGTCATTGTGGGCATTGTTAGCCTTGTATAAAAAATCCAAAGTTAGCAATCATATTGTGGTGCAACGCCGCGAGATCCCGGGGTGCAGGTCCCGGTTAGTTTCCTTATTTCCATCCCTCAACCCACTCCCATAATCGTGGAATCGGGGATCTTGGGTCAATTTTTTAACTACTTGAATAAGCTTCTCAAAAAAACAATGGTCCCCCACTCCATAAACGAGGATCCAAGCAAGGCCTTCTACACCTTACTCGATGTAGTAAAGTCATTGTGAATCTCGAATCTTAAACGGTTATGGAGGAGATCAAAATTCCCTTCCATGGGTAAAAGTTAAAGCACTGAAGGATCTCGTAAGTAATTTCATGGTGATGATTTCTCAGAGCATGCATAAACTGCTATGAACTACAACGTCAAAAGTCATGGATGAGTACCCAATAAAGAGATAATAAGTTGAAAGCATCCATGTTTTCTTCAAGGAGATCAAGGATATACTTTCTCCGAGAAACTAATGTTGAGGCGGAGCAGAGACGAGCACGAGCTTTGGGCCGGTTCGGGGCTGATTTGGCGACTTACCATATATGGTGTGCCCGGATCGACGATCGGACTCCGCGGTTGCATCCGGCACGTCGCCGCGAGTCAAAAACATATATTAGTTTATTTTTTTTAGTTTATTTTTTTTAGTTTATTTTCATGTATTTAGTGGCCGATCCCAATAGCCAATCATAGTTGTTGATGGTGAAGCCCTAATTTGTTCTCTTCTTATAAATATTGGTGTAAGTGGCTGAACCAAGGCATTGCAGATTTTGGAGACATTGAATCCTAGAATCCCACGATCCCTACCCGGTGCCGACGTCGTGGAACCCTAGGTGACGACTCCTAGGCCTTCAAACTCCTCCCCAAGGTAATCCCTACACCCGTCTTGATTTTCCACGCCTCAAACCATCGTTTCACCCGCTGCAGCCGGCCATTCCAGCCCCCGGAAAACAGCCGGCCTGCTGCCCCTTTTCTGCCGCCCAACCCGCCTCCTCCCCTCAAACTCGCCGCCTCTCCACCGCCGCTACAGGGCCGCCTTCTGTACCCTCCCCACCGCTGGCCGACCAACCCTCATCTCTTACCAAATCCGGCCACCCCAAGGGCCTCTTAGCCTTAGCCGACTACCCCCACACATCCCCTCCGTGGATCCACCATCCTAATAGCCCAAAAATTCTAGATCAGTCCAGATCTAGGATTATAGTCACCTGATCCATTATTTTCACCGCACAAACTTTCCATTTTTTCCCGGATCCGACCCTAAATAGCGGATCTACCCACCCCCCGGCTCGGATCTACTTATTTGTGGCCGCATCCACCATTTTATTGTCCATTCGCACAGTTCTCCGCTGAGGGCAGCCACCGTCACCGTCACCTCGCCACCGGTTCCATCTCCGATCGTCGATCTACACATCCGGCCTTCCAAATCTTCAGTGTTTCGGTTCAGCCCTCTACTTTGTGAGCGTTTGTATTATTGTACTATCTGATTCACATTTGCATTTGGTAATTTATCATATCTTGCTGCGATTTCTGTTCATGGAAATTTGTTTTTGTGCACTAATAACTTGCAGGAAGGAACATTCGCCGCGCGCTTTGCTTTGGCCCTCCGAGCGGAGGAAAGTCATTCCAATTGCCTAAATAAATAATTGCTTTTCTATTCAAATATCTGTGTGGTTCCAAAACTTACATTGCTTAAATTATTTGTCAAATACCGGTCATTGCATTACATGTAGAGTTGGATTAGTGTGTCACCCTGACACGATCACCTAGCGTTGTAGGTTTTGTGCACCACTAGCCTACCCCTACATCATTTTGGTATCAGAGGGCAAAGTTAGGTCATTTGCATGCTTTGTATTAGTAGGTCATATAGAATCTTTAGGTTCATCCATATCTAATTATTGTCGTCGTTCCTCTCCTCACTTTGGGGATACTGAGTCCGCCTATACCCAATCTCATAGAGCGACTTCAGAGAAATCTTCATGTTATCATGATGATTATTATCGTCTGCGGCACACCACTTCTCGATATCGTGTCGACCCACCGACACAACCTCACTATGTAGAGACGATCAGTATGATGATTGTCGTCGTTCATATCCATGCATGCGAGCGGATCGTGTTGATCCTTCGACGCGACTCGATTACCTTAGGGATGACTATTATGAGGATCGTCACTTTGAGAGAGATCTTGAGAGTCAGTTTCGTATAGTTTCTCCTTCCTTTGACGGCTCATCGAGTCCCGAGTCTTTCAGTTATTGGCTCGTGGATATTGAGTATTATTTTGATCATTTTGAGTTATTCGGTGAGCGTCGCGTTAAGTTTGCAAAACTTAGACTTTTAGATCATGCAAGGGCATATTGGGCTAGCGTTGAGTGGACCCGCAAGCGAGATCGTCTTCGTCGCATCACTAGTTGGATGAACATGAAGCGTACATTGTGTCAGAGGTACCTACCTTCATCATATCGGAGTCGCTTGCTCGACCAATTATTTTCCCTTCAACAAGAATCCATGTCTGTCGCTGAGTACAGGGATTGCTTTGATGAGTTGGTAGTGAGGAGCGATATCCGAGAGGAGTAAGCCATGACCACTTGCAGATTCTGGTCTGGGCTTCGATCTGACATTCGTACTAAGTTAGTTTATCATAGCTCGAAGTCCCTCAAACAGACGTATCAGCTTGCCCTTCATTACGAACAATCTTTGAGATCTGCCAGAATTGGTCGGTTGGACCCTCACCTTGACCTCCGCAGTACGAGTCCTTCTCACACTGAGGTCACAACGGTGTCTACCACTGTCCTACCACCCACGACGAAAGAGATATCTGATACAGATTGCTCTGACCCCAGCGAGATGCTTAGCCCCGTGAGTGACCTATCTCTTGTTTCTGACCCGTCTCTTGTGACTCCGACTGAGGGTGAGCCTGAGCGACCTATTGAGTATGCAGTGTTTTGCCCCTCACCCACACCACCACTTTTGGCATGTCCGGGGCTGATAGACACTCATACCCTAGACTCATGTCTTGACACCGCACCCGCAGACCCATTCTTGAGCGTAGGTATATGTAACTTTTCCCTTGGCATTACCCTGAGCCACGTTACGATCGAGAGCTCAGAGCTTGGTGTTGATCTCGTAGTGGCTATATCACCCATGCACAGGGACACTACCCCTTTCGATTGTACTCATCGGGAGGACCTTGACCTTAGTGACGAGCCCTATGACGAGCCCCCTGTTGAGCCTCCTGATGATCCGCCACATCTTGGTGAGGTTGAGACTTGGGTGAGCCACTCAGGTATGATGCCTCTTTCATTATCATCTCTGGCCTTGCCCCAGAGAAGGGACCTTGAGTGGAGCATGACATATGTAGGGCCTACCTTGAGTCCACTTGAGTATACTCATATTGTGAGGACCTACCTTATGACGCCTCACACTCTGGATGAATTTTGGGACACACCACCCGCTGAGCCACCCGATGAGTTCTTTCTTGCCTGGGACGCTCACCATATTTTAGAGTCACGACTTCTAGTCGGTGTCCACGATTTTCACTCAGGTGGTTGTCTCCTACATGATGACTTTTCTTACACACCTCTTGGGGACCCCCCTGATGTGCTACGTTCCCCGAAAAATATTTGGCTCTTTACGAGCCCGTATTTGAATATAGTTCTCTCATGGTCATCTGAGCAATCGTCACACACGGGATGAGTTTGTCTACACTCCACCGAAAGAACCTCCTGATAGGCCACCCCATTTTAGAGACATCTCAGACATTATTAGATTTTCCTGCAAGAAGTGTACCGTGTTTATCGTGTTGTCTTCGCATCATTTACATTACCTGCATGAGTCTGCTGAGTATTTTACACGACATTTACATGAGTTGCATGAGTCGGTTTGCCGACGAATAATAACAAACAATGAAAATTATAAAGCTCATGCAGATAAGCGAATGCGAGAACGAATATTTAATGAAGTCAAAAGGTTAATGGTACGAATCTGCACCGAGAGGTTCCCTTCGGGGCCTGCCAAGAAGTTAAGCGCTAGGCGAATGGGTATGTACTATGTTATTAGTCGCATTGGGACAAATGTCTACCGGCTCGATATCACGACTAGTATGGAAATTCACCTGGTGTTTAATGTTGAGGGTTTGACTCCATACTACGAACCTCACGAGTATGTGGACCCGAGCAGTGGAGATACCCAGCCACCCCCACTCCCACTGTCGTTACCTTACCACCATCATACGTCACCACCGTCTAGTGGCCACCCCAGTACACTCACTATTAACACCCACACACATGGGGAGTCGTCTTCTCTGGTTTCACCACCGGCACCACCGATCGCACCGGGACCCACCTTTCAAGAGATGAGAGATGAGAGCATCACAGAGTTCAGATTCCACCAGCTTGTTCCTACTTCAGATGGGTCGCGTTGTGGCTACTGGGTACATTGGCGGGGCGGCCCCGACGCAGTTGACGCTAGGATACTTGCAGTAGAGCTTGATCGATTCACCCCTGTACTTCGACTTCAGCACGACCGTCTCCATTCATCGAAGATGACATCTCTTCAGTCAGGGGGAGTTGATGGGCGAGGACACTTCCGTCGACGACACTTGGATGACTCCCGACGGACCTCTTCGAGTTGTACCTGACATTCATCGAGAGAATTCTGATCCCAATTCATCGGGAGATGAATCCTTTCAAGCCGGGGATATTGGTGCGGAGCAGAGACGGCAAGAGCTTTGGGCCCGTTCGCGCCTGATTTGGCGACTTATCATATATGGCGTGCCCAGATCGACGATCGGACTCCGCAGTTGCGTCCGGCACGTCGCCGCGAGTCAAAAACATATATTAGTTTATTTTTTTATTTTATTTTCATGTATTTAGCGGCCGATCCCACCGGTCAATCATAGTCGTTGATGGTGAAGCCCTAATTTGTTCTCTTCTTATAAATATTGGTCTAAGTGGCTGAACAAAGGCATTGCAAATTTTGGAGACATTGAATCCCGCAATCCCGCGATCCCTCCTCGGTGCCGACGTAGTGGAACCCTAGGTGATGACTCCTAGGCCTTCAAACTCCTCCCCAAGGTAATCCCTACCCTCATCTTCATTTTCCACGCCTCAAACCATCGTTTCACCCGCTGCAGCCCGCCATTCCAGCCCCCGGAAAACAGCCGGCCTGCTGCTCCTTTTCCGCCGCCCAACCCGCCTCCTCCCAACAAACCCGCCGCCTCTCCACCGCTGCTACAGGGCCGCCTCCACCTCTTGTCCCCTCCCCACTGTTGGTCTACCAACCCACATCTCTTACCAAATCCGGCCACCCCAAGGGCCTCTTTGCCCTAGCCGACTACCCCCACATATCCCCTCTATGGATCCACCATCCTAATAGCCCAAAAATTCTAGATCAGTCCAGATCGAGGATTATAGCCACCCGATCCGTTATTTTCACCGCACAAACTTTCCATTTTTTCCTGGGTCCGACCCTAAATAGCGGATCTACCCAACCCCGGCCCGGATCTACTTATTCGTGGCCGCATCCACCATTTTATTGTTCGTTCGCACCGTTCTCCGCTGAGGGCAGCCACCGTCATCGTCACCATCACCTCGCCATCGGTTCCATCTCTGATCGTCGATCTACACATCCGGCCCTCCAAATCTTCAGTGCCTCGGTTCGGCCCTCTACTTTGTGAGCGTTTGTATTATTGTACTACTTGATTCACATTTGCATTTGGTAATTTATCATATCTTGTTGCGATTTCTGTTAGTCGAAATTTGTTTTTGTGCACTAATAACTTGCAGGTGGGAGCATTCGCCGCGCGTTTTACTTTGGCCCTCCGAGCGGAGGAAAGTCATTCCAATTGCCTAAATAAATAATTGTTTTTCTATTCAAATATCGGTGTGGAGCTAAAACTGTTGGATACTTTGTAAATTGTGTACCAGATTTGGATAAGCCCCACCTGACTCAATGATATACATCAGGTTGTATTTGATGGTTTATTGAGTTTGTTTGTGCAGACAGAAGAATGCAAAAATTATTCTAAGTACAAAAGTGTCGAGACACTTATTTAGTGTCGACACCTTTGAAGGAGTTGTGTCAAGACAAGATGAAAGTCTGTGTCGACACATAGGACTTGTGTCGACACCCAGAGTTTAGGTCGACATCAACTGTATTGACACTCATAACTTGTGTCGACACACTTAGACCTTGATGTACTGACAATTGTAAAGAAGCAACTATGTCGACATCCAGAACTTGAGTAGACATTTTGAGAAGATGTGTCGACATACAGGACTTGTGTCGACACATTCTAAAACAGCTGTGTCGAGAACTTGATGAAGAGCTGTGTCGACACACCGGACTTGTGTTGACTTACAGAGTTTGAGTCTACATCAATGGTGTCGGCAGTTTCTGAAGTATGTCGACACATTCTACAAAGGCACTGTTGAGAATGAATGAAGAGCTATGTCGACAGTTTCTGAAATTTGTCGACAACACCAAAGAAAGCGTGTCGACACCCGGGTAATTGCGTCGACACATACTTCATATGTGTCGACACATACTATCCTTATGTCTCGACACATTCAGCTGAGTTAAATAACTCTTAAGTGTCAAATCTTAAGACTGAAGAATTGACGTCTGTCAGAATCGTCAAGACTGTTAGATATGTCATAACTGTCAGATGTCAGTCAACTATCGGATCAGCCGGTTGCCTCTGATGTGATCTATAAATAAAGCTGATCTATCAGAGAAAAAGAACAATAGCGAGACAGAGAGAAAATATAGAGGAAAACCAAAAAGAAGGAGGAACACTCTAAGAAGAATTCACAAAATTCTATACAGCAAGAAGATTCTGATTCTAAATCAGAGAAGGGGATAACATCTCATCAGATCTGTCAATGTTTGCAGATTTAATTCTGCAAGGAGGAAGAAGTTGGGTCTACACCAACTTCTCAAGAAGATTCAACCTAGGTTCTCTCTTTCCAGAAGCTTTGAATAAGCTAAGTCAGGTTGAATCAGATTCATTACATCAAAGATCAGGAGAAAGCGGATCCATCAAGATCTGATCAAGATTCTCTCACTACTCTCTCTATCTGGGTGAAGGAAGAAAGTAATTCTTTATACAATTTTCTATAAAATCTATTTTTAGATCCGAGTGTAAGAGATTTCAATCTCTGAGTTGTAAGCATGTAATTATAAAGGCTGAGGTAGGGCTGTTTGCCTGAGGTAGGAGATTAAGTTCTCGAGGAGATCTGCGGCCAATGTGCAGGAGGGGAGCTCGTGCAGGGATTTGGTCTTACGGAGACCTACCACTCGAGGACTTGAGCTTTGTTGGAGTCGACAGCTCTCAGGAGCCTTGCTCAACTGGAGTGGTGTAGGTCGACTCGGGGAGGCAAGTAGTCGGTCTGCAGGAGAGGAGCTCGTACAAAGGTCTCGGACTACGGCATCACTCCAGTGAGGATCTCGATCTCGCTCGAGAAGATCTGCGGCCAATGTGCAGGAGGGGAGCTCGTGCAGGGATTTGGTCTTACGGAGACCTACCACTCGAGGACTTGAGCTTTGGCATGATGATAAGGGCTAAGGTAGGACTGTTTGCCTGAGGTAGGAGATTAAGTTCTCTGAGCTGTAGGCCTAATGATAAGAGCTGAAGTAGGGCTTGATTGCCTGAGTGGTAGGAATGTGGCTTCACTCTGAGATAGGGTTCTTAAGAAGAGCCAGAGTTGTAGCACTTGTTTAAGTGTGAGCTGTAGGAACCAATTTGGGTTCTGAGGTGTAAGATCTGAGGATCTGAGAAGGTGGAATGAAATTTGGCCGAATCTAGTGTACTGCTAGATAGGCGAAGAGGGAAAGTGAATGTACCCATCATTTGGGGAACCACTATAAATTTGTATGTATGCTGTGATTGGATTATTGTGTACTATGGTAGATGTAGAATTTATAACTGTACTGCAATTACTTTATTAACTGTCTAAGTGAATTGAAATTGAACCTATTCCCCCTCCCTCTAGGTGTTTAGACATTCTTGAAACCAATTCTTTCAAACATTATCCTCGCGGATGATCAAGAAGAGATGACTTTCTTAAAAGCCCATCTTGAAAAAGAATTTCGAGGTAAACTATCTTGAGCCTTTGAACATTTTTTTATGTATTGAGATAGTGAGAACAAATAGCAGAACATTTGATGTAGGGGCAGGCCCGGGCAGGCTAGTGGTGCACAAAACCTACAATGCTAGGTGATCGTGTCAGGGTGACACGCTAATCCAACTCTACATGTAATGCAATGACCGGTATTTGACAAATAATTTAAGCAATGTAAGTTTTTGAAAGAATTGGTTTCAAGATTTTCTAAACACCTAGAGAGGGGGTGAACATGTTCAAATCCAATTTAACTTAGACAGTTAATAAATTAATCTCAGCACAGTTATAAATTTTATAGCTACCACAACACACAATCATCCAATCACAACATACAGATTTATAGTGGTTCCCCAAATGATGGGTACATCCACTTTCCCCATTCACCTATCTAGCATTACACTAGATTCGGCCAAACTTTCTTCCACTTTCTCATATCCTCAGATCTTACAACTCAGAACCCAAACTGGTTCCTACAGCTCAGACTTCAACAAGTCATACACCTCAGGCTCTTCCCAAGAACCCTACCTCAGAGTGAATCCACACTCCTACCACTCAGACAATCAAGCCCTACCTCAGCACTTATCACCAGGCATACAACTCAGAGAACTTAATCTCCTACCTCAAGCAAACAACCTTACCTCAGCATTTATAGTTACAGGCTTACAACTCAGAGATTGAAATCTCTTACACTCAGATCTAAAAATAGATCTTACAGAAAATTGTATAAAGAATTACTTTCTTCCTTCACCCAGATAGAGAGAGTAGTGAGGGAATCTTGATCAGATCTGGATGGATTCGCTTTCTCCTAATCTTTGTTGTAATGAATCTGATTCAACCTGACTTAGCTTATTCAAAACTTCTTGAAATAGAGAACTTAGGTTGAATTTTCTTGAGAAGTTGGTGTACACCCAACTTCTTCCTACTTGCAGAATTAAATATGCAAACAATGATAGATTTGATAAGATGTTATCCCCTTCTCTGATTTAGAATCAGAATCTTCTTGCTGTATAGAATTCTGTGAATTCTTCTTGGAGTATTCCTCCTTCTTGGTTTTCCTCTATATTTTCTCTCTGTCTCGTTATTCTTCTTTTTCTCTTATAACTCAGCTCTATTTATATATCACATCAGAGACAATCAGCTGATCCGGTAGTTGACTGACATCTGACAGTTTTGACATGTCTAACAGCCTTGACGATTCTGATAGACGTCAATTCTTCAGTCTTGAGATTTGGCACTTAAGAATTATTTAACTCAGCTGAATGTGTCGAGACATAAGCATAGTCTGTGTCGACACAGATGAAGTATGTGTCGACATAATTACCCGGGTGTCGACACACTTCCTTTGGTGTTGTCGACAAACTTCAAAAACTGTCGACATAGCTCTTCATTCAGTCTCAACACTGCCTTTGTAGAATGTGTCGACATACTTCAGAAACTGTCGACACCACAGATGTAGACTCAAACTCTGTAAGTCGACACAAGTCTTGTGTGTCGACACAACTCTTCATCAAGTTCTCGACACATCTGTTTTAGAATTTGTCGACACAAGTCTCGTGTGTCGACACAGCTTCTGCAAATGTCGACCCAAATCCTGTATGTCGACATAGTTGCTTCTTTACAATTGTCAGTACAACAAGGTCTAAGTGTGTCGACACAAGTTATGAGTGTCGACACAATTTATGTCGACTTAAACTCTGGGTGTCGAAACAAGTCCTGCGTGTCAACACATACTTGCTTCTTGTCTCGACACAGCTCCTTCAAAGGTGTCAACACTAAATAAGTGTCTCGACACTTTTGTACTTAGAATAATTTCTGCATTATTCTGCATGCACAAGCAAACTCATTACACCATCAAATACAACCTGATTTATATCATTTAGTCATTTGAGACTTTTCCAAATCTGGTACACAATTTACAATGTACCCAACAATCTCCCCCTATTTGGAGAAGACATAACCCTTAGTCGATGATATACACCAATATAACAAAAGTAATAAACATGATGTATACAGACATTTCAAACAAGGTTATTCATAAGCAGAAATAGTATGTTACACACAAATATTCAAAATGAAATATCATAAAGAAACCATGCAACTCAGAGACATATATATATAAACTGTTGTCAAACAAGAATTTCTTTATCATATAACAAAAGTAAGATTACAAGGTTTATATTTTTATAAGAACAACAAAAGGTCTGCATAATTTTTCTAGAACCTAGTCAATCTAAAGTTAAGGTTGATCTGGTTCCTTGATGACAATCACTTTGCCTGTCTGAATAGTAGCTTTGACTTCAGCTTCAGTATCAGTAACAAGCTTCTTACCCTTGATGTCTTTGTCCTTAAGTTGAGCAGCTTTCAGTTTTTGCCTTTCAAAGTAATGAAATGATTTTGGGAAGTACTTGCAATGCTCTATGAAGTTTGTAGGGATTCTTCCAGCCTTCAAGTCCTACCTGAATTTGTAGATTGTTTCTTGTTGTGCAAGATATTTATCCAATTCCTGTTTGGAGTACCACTTACCCCTATCATATTGATTTTCAGCAACTGCATTTCATGCAGTTAAGATGATGCTTCTGGAGGTTGGACTCCATTTCTAAAAATCAGGTCTAGCCTCAGTCTGTTCTCTGAATCTTTTCTTGGATAACTGAGCCTCTTGCTCTTTAAGTAAAGCTGAATCAGCCATGTCCACTTCCTCAGAAATTACTGGCAATTTTTCCAATGGAGGGCTGTACATATACTGCATTGCCTGTTGAATTCCTTCAAACTCAAAATGGGGATATATGACTTGAGCTACTTCATGTTGCATCCCCTCCAAGAATGCAGGTTGACATCCAGATTCTGCAGTATTGTTGTCATCACATAAGGGTGTATATCGCAAGGTAGCTCTGATACTGTTAGATACTCATTTTGCATGTTCAGAGCTAGCCTGAACTAATACCCTCTCCCTCTTTATGACTTCTCTATGAATATGATCTCTGAGATTATTCTTCTGAAACCTATTTGATTTGTAATGTGATAGTTCTCAGTTGTATAGTAGTCTTTAAACTTCTTTACTTGAGCTGAAATTGCAGACTCAGAAGTTTTGATAGCAATAACAACTGTTGTCAAATCCAGTTTGATCTGTGCTTCTATAACATATACTTTGGTGTTCATATTGGTTTCGATGACACTGGTTTGTTCAGCCAATTTTGTCAGAGTGATGGAATGTAGTTCCATCAAATTCTCATTCAGTGTTTTCTGATTTTCTAGAACAATGCCTTGGTTGTCAACCAGATCATCTACTTTAGTTTTAGTGTTTTGTTGTTGTTTGACAATATATACCACAACATTGCCTTCCTTATGGATGCAGTCTGTCATTTATTTCATAAGCAAATTTATCTCAAATCTTATAAATTTGATGTCATGTGACAGACTGAACTGCAACTCCTTGTGGCTTTCATCCACATACTTTTCTAGTGCATGTCTTTGCCCATCAAGTTTGACTTGCAGCTATACTAACAGAGAACTAAAATCCATTGTAGGAGCAGTAGATGAGGATCCAGTCTTTAAGGCTTTCTTATAACCTGAACTCTTCTTTCTTAGCTCCATGATTTTTCTTTTCTTAAGTACTGAGGTTGCTTCCTCATTTTCAGAGTTAGATGATATCTCAAGTTTCACTGTAGTGTCTGGAACATCTATATCTAGCCTTGGGGCTAGGTCTGGCGCCTCCCCCTCAACCCTTGCAGCAGTGGGTACATCAGCAGAAATATCTTCCTTGTGTACCTTTTCTTGCTCCCCCTGGAAATCAGTCTCTAATTCTTAGATTACATCAGTATCAGGAGCCTGAGGTTTCTCTGGCAGATCTAGAATATGCACATCCTGTGCCTCTCTTTCAGAAGGGTCAGCAGCTGTGTTGATGTCATGAACCACTTCCATTACAGTGCGGTTTGCAGTCTAGCTGTCTAGCTGGACTTCATTGACAATTTCCCCAAGGAGTAATATCTCTTTATTATCTGTCAGATGGACAGTCTCCCCGTGGATTTGAGCCTCAGTTCCAGGTTTGTGAGTTGGAGACTTCCTGAGTTATTCAGTGTTATCTTCATCAGAACTGAATTCAACTCTTTCTTCTGAGTTACTGGAGGACTCCTCAGCTTGCACTGTATCTTTCTTTGATTTTGGGACCTGTTTGGACTTTTGCTTTGGTGCAGGGTCTTCCTTGGACAATACTCTGTCCCACCTAAACAAGATTCTTATATTCATTCTTCTCATGTGATTAATCTTTGAGCCAATGATCTGGTTTAACACCTTAGGTATGCTGATAGCCAGATACAGACTTAAGATTCTGCCTAGATTTAGCTTTTTAATACCTTTCTTAATCTTGTTAAAGATTACAGCACTCCAGTCAGTCTTCACCTGGAAGATGACTCTTGTCATGAGGCTGAACATGTAGGAAGAGATCTTATCATGCCCCTCCCAGTTTTGCGGAGAACCACCTTCCCAATAATCTCTGACAGAAACTTCTCTTTGGAGTTCATCCCTTTCCTAGTCATGGATGATCCAATGTTTGTGGTTGAGGGCAGCCCACACCATTTGAGGGCTTCTGCAGTTAGTGTAGAATCAATCTCCGTTTCTTCTTTAATCCTTGGTAGTTGGAGTGATTTGATTAGATTTTTGAGGGTTATTTTTACTGTTTCTCCGTGAACAGTTGATTGAATCTTGTTCCCCTTTGAATTCAATGTAGCGTTGGAATAGAATTCTAGAACTTCCTTCTTCCAAATTCCTTTTTGTTCTGAAACCATATAATCCAGTCCTGCTTCCTGGATTAGCTCCACAATCGCCTTGATATCTTGATCAGCGTCATTGAACGCTCCCCGAACTAGCTCATAACCTTCGTTAATGTTGTTGTCCATCTTGGGCGCCATTGGAGATGAGAGAAGTGGAAGTTGAAGAGAGAAGAATTTTTTGTCGACACTGATGGTTTAGTCTCGAGATTTCTGAGAGCGTAGTCGACAAGGTCTCGTTTCCTCCTATTTATACTGTTCTAAATAGGGAAGGTCAAAAGACGGGCTGAAATTAGAGTTTCGTATGTCGATACAATTTTGATTGTGTCGACACACACTGCTAAAGTCTCGATATGGAGTTTAGAGTCTCGACAACTCTATGTGTCGACACTAATTTCTGTGTGTCGACACAGGCGACTTTATGTGTCGATACCAACATCTGAATGTCAACAACTCTATGTGTCGACACTAATTTTTGAGTGTCGACACAGACTACTTTATGTGTCGACACATAACCTACTTAGTCATATGTTGAGTAAAATTTTTCTTAATCTACCATTCTATTTCTGGTTCAACATGCCTAATTCAATTTTAAAATAATTGAATTTACTTTCATCTAGAGGTTTAGTGAATATGTCAGCTACTTGTGTATCAGTAGAAATAAACTCTAGACTTATGACCTCTTTCTCAACATGTTCTCTAATAAAATGGTATCTAATTTCAATGTGTTTTGTTCTGCTATGTAAAACAGGGTTTCTAGCAATTAATATAACACTAGTAGAATCATAATATAATGGAGTTCTACTTATCTTGATGTCATAATTTTCAAGTTGATGTTGTATCCATAGCAACTGAGCACAACAACTTCCAGCTGCAATATATTCTGACTCTGCTGTGGATATAACAACACTTGTCTGTTCTTTGTTGTTCCATAACACCAATCTTCCAACTAGGAATTGGCAAGTACCTGTGGTACTTTTCCTGTCTTCCTTGCAGCCTGCAAAGTCTGCATCTGAAAAACCTGTTAGCAGAAAATCTCTATTCCTATGGTACCACAGACCAAGATCTGGTGTGCCCTTGAGATATCTTAAAATTCTCTTTGTAACAAAATAATGAGACTCTTTAGGGCATGCCTGGTATCTAACACAGACACATGTAGCATACATGATGTCAGGCCTACTTGCAGTCAAGTATAGTAAGAAGTCAATTATCCCTCTATACAAGAACTCATCAACAGGTTTCCCTGCCTCATCTTTGCCTAAAGACATACTTGACCCCATTGGAGTTTTCATGGTGAAAACAGTCTTCATGTCATATTTTTTAATTAACTCCCTGGTGAACTTAGATTGAGATATGGACAAGTCATCATCAGTCTGTCTTACTTGAAATCTCAAAAAGAACTTTAGCTCACCCATGCTGCTCATCTCAAACTTCCCTTGCATAAGTTTAACAAACTTCCTGCAAAGGTTGTTCTCAGTGGATCCAAAGATTATGTCATCAACATATATCTGGACTAGGATGATCTTGCTCTTTGATTCCCTCAGAAATATGGTCTTGTCTATTTTCTCCATTGAGATTTTGTTCTCAATAAGGAAAGTAGACAATATTTTATACCATGTTCTAAGGGTTTGTTTCAACTCATATAAAGTTTTCTTAATTCTATAGACATGATCAGGAAAGTGAGGATCTACAAAACCTGATGACTGTTTCACATATTCTTCTTCTTTTAGATCTTCATTCATGAATGCTGACTTGACATCCATTTAAAGGACCTTGAATTCTTTATAGGATGCATAGACAAGAAATAGTCTTATTACTTCCAGCTTTGTTACTGGGCAAAGGTCTGGTCAAAGTCTATTTCTTCTTCCTGCCTGTAGCCTTTTGCCACCAATCTGATCTTGTTCTTGACAATAATGTCATTTTCATCTAACTTAATCTTGTAGATCCATTTAGTCTCTATCACATTATGTCTCTTAGGTCTGGGAACCGGTTTTTAAACTTTGCATCTCTTGAATTGGTTCTGCTCTTCCTGCATAACACCAATCTAGAATGAATCTTGGATAGCCTCTTCAAACTTCTTTGGTTCCATTTGAGATAGAAAGTTTGAACATAGTGCTGAGTTCAAGCTCTTGCTTCTGGTCATTACACCATGACTTGCATCACTAATGATTTTATGAGCTGGATGATCTCTGAAATGTCTCATAGCTATTAGCTAGATACAATCTTTCTTCAGCTTGCTGATCCTTAATGTTTCCAGCTGGTTGTTCTTCATTCTCAGCTTGAAAGTCTTGAGCTCCCCTGGAGAGCATCCATCATCTTCAATCTCTTGCTCTGCTGGTTTATCTTTCCTGATGGTCAGATTGTTCATTTTATCTTTTAAACCTGCATGACTAGAAGAAGTGCTTGACATCTCACATGTAATTAACTTAGACCCATCAAAGACAACATGGACAGATTCTTCTACAACTTGTGTAGTCAAGTTATAGATCATATATGCTCTACTATTGTTGTTGTACCCAACAAATATCCCTTATTGGGACTTGACAACAAACTTAGTCAAATGAGACTTACCATTGTTTAGTACATAACATTTGCTACCAAAAATTCTAAAATAGAATAAATTTAGTTTTCTGCCTTTCAGATTCTCATAGGAAGTCTTTTTGTGGCTTTTGGTGATGAAAGCTCTATTGAGAACATGACAAGCAGTATTTACTGCCTCTGCCCAGAAATATTCTGGGAGAGAAGTGTCATTTAACAAGGTCCTACCTGCCTTAATTAGAGTTCTATTCTTTCTTTCAGTAATTCCATTTTGATGAGAAGTTTTAGGTGAAGAGAATTCTTGATGAATCTCAAGCCCTTCACAGAAATTTGTCATGTATTCAGACTGAAACTCAGTCACATGATCACTTCTGTTCTTGACCACAGAACTATTAAATTCATTCTGAATTTGCTTGACAAAAGTCTGGAGGATATCTGAGGTTTCAGATCTTCTCCTGAGGAAGAATACCCAAGCAAACCTGGAAAAGTTATCAACCACCACAAGGGTATAAACTTTCCTAGCTAGACTATGAACTTGCATAGCACCAAGTAGATCCATATACAGGAGGTATAAACACCTCACTGTGTCTTGGTATCAAGACTTTGGAAGGAAGACCCGGTCTGCTTGTCCTTTTGACAAGCTGAGCAAATTCCCTCCTTAATGCACTTAACTTCAGGACCATTGCTCACCAACTCTTCACTAAAGAGTCTACCAATGGTCTTGTAGTCCAGGTGAGCTAACCTCTCGTGTCATTTGACACAATGAGAAACTTTCTCATCTGCAAGTAGACATATAGGAGTGTCCTCACTCTCATACTCAAAGTCTAGACAGTAAACATTTCCTCTCCTAGTGCCTATCAAGATAACCCCTTGGTCACCTGACCTTCTAATTTGACACTCATACTTGAGGAAAGAAATGTAATAGCCCAGATCACATAGTTGACTTATGCTTATAAGGTTATGTTTCAAACCTTTCACATAAGTTACTTGTGTGATAGTTAATATGTCATTAGTTATCTTACCCAAACCTTTAGTTACTCCTTTTTCTTAGCTCCCAAAGATAACTTTGAGACCATTCTTAATAAGAGTGTATTCTTTTAGCATGCTCCTTATTCCAGTCATGTGCCTGGAACATCCACTGAACAAGTATCATGTAGTGGTATGACCACTTGGACTTACCTGCAACAAACATAGATTTTATCACTCGAGGAGATCTGCGGCCTATAGCTCAGAGAACTTAATCTCCTACCTCAGGCAAACAGCCCTACCTCAGCCTTTATAATTACATGCTTACAACTCAGAGATTGAAATCTCTTACACTCAGATCTAAATTAGATCTTACAGAAAATTGATTAAGAGTATGTTTCTTCATCCACCCAGATAGAGAGAGAGGTGAAGGAATCTTGATCAGATCTTGATAGATCCGCTTTCTCCTGATCTTTGCTGTAATGAATCCGATTCAACCTGACTTAGCTTATTCAAAGATTTTTGAAAGAGAGAACCTAGGTTGAATCTTCTTGTTGTATATAATTCAGTGAATTCTTCTTGGAGTGATTTCTCCTTCTTCTTATTTTTTCTCTTGATTTCTTATATTTTATTCTGTGATAGATCAACTCTATTTATAGATCTCGTCAGAGGCAACCGGCTGATCTGGTAGTTAATCGACATCTAACAGTTCTGACATATCAGGCAGCCTTGACGATTATGACAGACGTCAATTCTTCAGACTTGAGATTTGACACTTAGAGTTATTTAACTCAGCTGAATGTGTCGAGACATAAGGATAGTATGTGTCGACAAAGATGAAGTATATGTTGACACAATTACCCGGGTGTCGACACACTTCATTTGGTGTTGTCGACAAACTTCAGAAACTGTCGACATAGTTCTTCATTCAGTCTCAACACTGCTTTTGTAGAATGGGTCGACATACTTCAGAAACTGTCTACACAACTGATGTAGACTCAAACTCTGTAAGTCGACACAAGTCCTGTGTGTCGACACAGCCCTTCTACTAATGTAAGCACTTCAAATCTAAGTGTGTCGACACTAGTCCTGAGTGGCGACACAGTTGATGTCGACTCAAACTCTGGGTGTCGACACAAGTCATGTGTGTCGACACAGACTTGCTTCTTGTCTCGACACAGCTCCTTCAAAGGTGTCGACACTAAATAAGTGTCTCGACACTTTTGTACTTAAAATAATTTCTGCAATCTTTAGCTTGCACAAGTAAACTCAAAATGTCATCCAATACAAACTGACATATATCATTGAGTTATGTGAGACTTTCCCAAATCTGGTACACAATTTACAATGTACCCAACAATGTTATCAGAAAAGAATAGAGTATTCATTTCCCTGCCTTTGTGATTAATGAAGTGAGTGAAATCATCTTCTCTTTTGAAATATCCAAAAGGCACCATAATTCTGTGGAAGCGGTCAACCATGCACTATGTTACGGATCCGCAATCAGTTATCTTGCATTGGATCCTCCATCAATTATCTTGAAAGAGAAAACCTAGGTTGAATCTTCTTATTGTATATAATTCAGTGAATTCTTCTTGGAGTGATTTCTCCTTATTCTTATTTTTTCTCTTGATTTCTTATCTCTTTTATTCTGTGATAGATCAGCTCTATTTACAGATCTCGTCAGAGGAAACCGGCTGATCCGGTAGTTAATCGACATCTAACAGTTCTAACATATCTGACAGCATTGACGATTCTGACAGACGTCAATTCTTCAGACTTGAGATTTGACACATGGAGTTATTTAACTCAGCTGAATGCGTCGAGACATAAGGATAGTATGTGTCGACACAAATGAAGTATGTGTCGACACAATTACCTGGGTGTCGACACACTTCCTTTGGTGTTGTCGACAAACTTCAGAAACTGTCGACATATCTCTTCATTCAGTCTCAACACTGCCTTTGTAGAATGTGTCGACATACTTCAAAAACTGTCGACACAACTGATGTAGACTCAAACTCTGTAAGTCGACACAAGTCCTGTGTGTCGACACAGCCCTTCTACGAATGTCAGCACTTCAAAGCTAAGAGTGTCGACACTAGTCCTGAGTGTCGACACAGTTGATGTCAACTCAAACTCTGGGTGTCGACACAAGTCCTGTGTGTCGACACAGACTTGCCTCTTGCCCCGACACAGCTCCTTCAAAGGTGTCGACACTTTTGTACTTAGAATAATTTCTGCAATCTTTACTCTGCACAAGTAAACTCAAAATGTCATCAAATACAAACTGACATATATCATTGAGTTATGTGAGACTTCCCCAAATCTGGTACACAATTTACAATGTACCCAACAATCTCCCCCTATTTGGAGAAGTCATAACTCATAGTCAATGATATACACCAATATAACAAAAGTAATAAGCATGATGTATTCAGACATTTCAAACAGAGTTATTCAAGAACAGATCTAGCATGTTACACACAAATATTCAAAATGAAATATCATAAGAAAATCATGCAACTCAGAGACATAGATATATAAACTGTTGTTAACCAAGAATTTCTTTATCATATAACCAAAGTAAGATTAAAGGGTTTATGTTTTTATAAGAACAACAAAAGGTCTACATAGTTCTTCTAGAAGCTAGTCAATCTAAAGTTAAGGTTGATCTGTTTCCTTGATGACAATCTCTTTGCTTGTCTGAATAGTAGCTTTGACTTCAGCTTCAGTATCAGTAACAGGCTTCTTACCCTTGATGTCTTTGCCCTTAAGTTGAGCAGCTTTCAGCTTTTGCCTTTCAAAGTAATGGAATGATTTTGGGAAGTACTTGCAAGGCTCTATGGAATTTGCAGGGATTCTTCCAGCCTTCAAGTCTTTCCTGAATTTGTAGATTGTTTCTTGTTGTGCAAGATATTTATCACATTCCTGTTTAGAGTACCACTTAACCCTATCATATTGATTTTCAGCAACTGCATTCCATGCAGTTAAGATGATGCTTCTGGAGGTTGGACTCCATTTCTCAAAATCGGGCCAAGCCTCGGCCTGTTTTTTGAATCTTTTCTTGGATAACTAGGCCTCCTGCTCTTTAAATAAAACTGAATCAGTCATGTCCACTTACTCAGAAATTACAGGCAATTTTTCCAGTGGAGGGCTGTACATATGCAGGACTGCCTGTTGAATTTCTTCAAACACAGAAGGGGGATATATGACTTGAGCTACTTCATGTTGCATCCCCTCTAAGAATGCAGGTTGGCATCAAGATTCTGCAGTATTGTTGTCATCACATAAGGGTGGATATCCCAAGGTAGCTCTGATACTCTTAGATACCCATTTTGCATCTTCAGAGTTAGCTTGAACTAATACATTCTCCTCATTTATGACTTCTCTATGAATATGATCTCTGAGATCATTCTTCTGAAACCTTATTTAATCTGTAATATGATAGTTTTCAGTTGTATAATAGTCTTTAAACTTCTTTACTTGAGCTGAAATCGCAGACTCGGAAATTTTGATAGCAGTATCACATGTTGACAAATCCAGTTTAATTTGTGCTTCTATAGCAGATACTTTGGGGTTCATGTGTGTTTCTATGGTAGTGCTTTGTTCAGCCAATTTTGTCAGAGTGATGGAATGTAGTTCCATCAAATTCGCATTCAGTCTTTTCTGATTTTCTAGAACAATGCCTTGCTTGACAACCAGATCATCTACTTCAGTTTTAGTGTTTTGTTGTTGTTTGGCAATATATATCACAGCATTGTCTCCCTTATGCAAGCAGTCTGTCATTTCTTTCTTAAGTAAATTTATCTCAAATCTTATAGATTTGATGTCATGTGTCAGACTGAACTGTAACTACTTGTGACTTTCATCCACATACTTTTCTAGTACAAGTCTTTGCTCATCAAGTTTGACTTGCAGCTGTACTAACAGAGAACTAAAATTCATTGTAGGAGCAGTAAATGAGGATCCAGCCTTTAAGGCTTTCTTGTAACCTGAACTTTTCTTTCTTAGCTTCATGATTTTTCTTTTCTTAAGTACTGAGGTTGCTTTC
The DNA here is from genome assembly GCA_039583875.1 of Platanthera guangdongensis. Taxonomy (NCBI): domain Eukaryota; kingdom Viridiplantae; phylum Streptophyta; class Magnoliopsida; order Asparagales; family Orchidaceae; genus Platanthera; species Platanthera guangdongensis. The sequence continues at coordinate 233,500,426 of CM077153.1, forward strand.
CCATTTTCAGAATCAGATGATATCTCAAGTTCCACATTAGTGTCTGGAACATCTATATCTAGTCTTGGGGCTAGGTCCGGCACCTCCCCCTCAACCCTTGCAGCAATGTGTATATCAGCAGAAATATCTTCGTTGTGTACCTCTTCTTGCTCCACCTAGAAGACAGTCTCTAATTCTTGGATTACATCAGTCTCAGGAGCCTGAGGTTTCTCTAGCAGATCAGGAATATGCACATCTTGTGCCTCTCTTTCAGAAGGGTCAGCAGTTGTGTTGATGTCATGAACCATTTCCATTACAGTGAGGTTTGCAGTCTCACTGTCTAGCTGGGCTTCATTGACAGTTTCCCCAGGGACTGATATCTCTTGATTATCTGTCAGAAGGACAGTCTCCCACTGGATATGAGCTTCAGTTCCAGGTGTGTGAGTTGGATACTTCCTGGGTAATTCAGTGTTATCTTTATCAGAACTGAATTCAACTCTTTCTTCTGAGTCACTGGAGGACTCCTCAGCTTGCACTGTATCTTTCTTTGATATTGGGACCTGTTTGATCTTCTGCTTTGGTGCAAGGTCTTCCCTGGACAATACTCTGTCCCACCAAAACAGGATTCTTATATTCATTCTCCTCATGTGATTAATCTTTGAGCCAACAATCTGTTTTAGCACCTCAGGTATGCTGACAGCCAGATACAAACTTATTGTTCTCCCTAGATTTGGCTTTTTAATGTTTTCCTTAATCTTGTTAATGATAATAGTACTCCAGTCAGTCTTCACCTTGATGATGATTCTGGTGTTTAGGATGAACATGTAGGAAGAGATCCTATCATGCCCCCTAGTTTTTCAGAGAACTACCTTCCCAATAATCTCTGACAGAAACTTTCCTTTGGAGTTCATCCATTTCCTAGTCATGAATGATCGAATGTTTGTGTTTGAGGGCAGCCCACACCATTTGAGGGCTTCTGCAGTCAGTGTAGAATCAATCTTCGTTTCTTCTTTAATCCTTGGTAGTTGAAGAGATTTGCTCAGATGTTTGAGGGTTATTTTTACTGTTTCTCCGTGAACAGTTGATTGAATCTTGTTCCCCTTTGAATTCAATGTAGCGTTGGAATAGAATTCTAGAACTTTCTTCTTCTAAATTCTTATTGGTTCTGAAACCATATAATCCAGTCCCGCTTCCTGTATTAGGTCCACAATCGCCTTGATATCTTGTTCAGCATCATTAAACGCTCCCCGAACTAGCTCATAAACTTTGTTAATGTTGTTGTCCATCTTGGGCGCCATTGGAGATGAGAGAAGTGGAAGTTGAACAGAGAGAAGAAGAATTTCTTGTCGACACTGATGGTTTAGTATCAAGATTTCTGAGAGCGTAGTCGACAAGTTCTCATTTCCTTCTATTTATACTTTTCTAAATAGGGAAGGTCAAAAGGCGGGCTGAAATTAGAGTTTCGTATGTCGACACAATTTTCATTGTGTCGACACAGACTACTAAAGTCTCGACAGGGAGTTTAGAGTCTCGACAACTCTATGTGTCGACACTAATTTCTGAGTGTCGACACAGACGATTTTATGTGTCGACACCAACATCCGAGTCTCAACAACTCTATGTGTCAACACCAACTTCTGAGTGCCGACACAGACTATTTTATGTGTCGACACCAACTTCTGAGTGTCGACACAGACTACTTTATGTATCGACACATAACTTACTTAGTCATATGTTGAGTAGAATTTTTCTTAATCTACCATCATATTTCAGGTTCAACATGCCTAATTCAATTTTAAAATAATTGAATTTACTTTCATCTAGAATTTTAGTGAATATATCAGCTACTTATGTATCAGTGAAAATAAACTCTAGACTTATGTCCTTTTTCTCAACATGTTCTCTAATAAAATGGTACATAATTTCAATGTGTTTTGTTTTGCTATGTGAAACAGGATTTTTAGCAATTGATATAGCACTCGTAGAATCATAATATAATGGAGTTCTACTTATCTTGATGTCATAATCTTCAAGTTGATGTTGTATCCATAGAAACTGAGCACAGCAACTTCCATCTGCAATATATTCTGACTCTGTTGTGAATATAGCAACACTTGTCTGTTTTTCGCTGTTACATGACACCAATCTTCTACCTAGGAATTGGCATGTACTTGTGGTACTTTTCTTGTCTTCCTTGCAGTCTGCAAAGTCTGCATCTGAAAAATCTGTTATCAGAAAATCTCTATTCTTCGGGTACCACAGACCAAGATCTGGTGTGCCCTTAAAATATCTTAAAATTCTCTTTGCAGCAGAATAATGAGACTCTTTAGGGCATGTCTGGTATCTAGCACAGACACATGCAACATACATGATGTCAGACCTACTTGCAGTCAAGTATAGTAAAGAGCCAATTATCCCTCTATACAAAGACTCATCAATAGGTTTCCCTGTCTCATCTTTGGCTAAAGGCATACTTGACCTCATTGGAGTTTTCATGGTGGAAGCAGTCTTCATGTCATATTCTTTAATCAACTCCCTGGTGAACTTAAACTGGGATATGAATAAGTCATAATCAGTCTATTTTACTTGAAATCACAAGAAAAACTTTAGCTCACATATGTTGCTTATCTCAAACTTTCCTTGCATAAGTTTGGGAAACTTCCTGCAAAGGTTGTTCTCAGTAGATCCAAAGATTATGTCATCAACATATATCTGGACTAGAATGATCTTGCCATTTGATTCCCTCAGGAATAGGGTCTTGTCTATTTTCCCCCTTGAGATTTGTTCTCAATGAGGAAAGTAGACAATATCTTATACCATGCTCTAGGGGCTTGTTTCAACCCATATAGAGCTTTCTTAAGTCTATAGACATGATCAGGAAAGTGAGGATCTACAAAACCCGATGGCTGGTCCACATATACTTACTCTTTTAGATCTCCATTAAGAAATGCTGACCTGACATCCATCTGAAAGACCTTGAATTCTTTATAGGTTGCATAGGAAAGGAATAGTCTTATTGCTTTCAGCCTTGCTACTGGGGCAATGGTCTGGTCAAAGTCTATTTCTTCTTTCTGTTTGTAGTATTTTACCACCAATCTGGCTTTGTTCTTAACAATAATGTCATTTTCATCTAACTTATTCATGTAGATCCACTTAGTCTCTATCACATTACGTCTCTTAGGTCTGCGAACCAGTTTTCAAACTTTCCATCTCTTGAATTGTTTCAGCTTTTCCTGCATAGCACCAACCCAGAATGAATCTTGGATAGCCTCTTCAAACTTCTTTGGTTTCATTTGAGACAGAAAGCTTGAACATAGTGCTCAGTTCAAGCTCTTACTTCTGGTCATTACATCATGACTTGCATCACCAATGATTTGATGAGCTGGATGATCTCTTAAATGTCTCATAGCTAGAGGCAATCTTTCTTCTGCTTGTTAATCCTCAATGTCTTCAGCTGGTTGTTCTTCATTCTCAACTTGTAAGTCTTGAGCTCCCCCTGTACAGCATCCATCATCTTCAATCTCTTGGCATGCTGATTTATCTTCCCTGATGGTCAGATTGTTCATTTTATCTTTTAAACCTACAGGACTAGAAGAAGTGTTTGGCAGCTCACAGTTAATTAACTTAGACTCATCAAAGACAACATGGACAAATTCTTCTACAACTTGTGTAGTCAAGTTATAGATCTTATATGTTCTAATATTGTTGTTGTACCCAACAAATATCTCTTCTTGGGACTTGACAAGAAACTTAGTCAAATAAGAGTTACCATTGTTTAGTACATAACACTTGCTACCAAAAATCCTAAAATAGGATAAATTTGATTTTTTTGCTTTTCAGAATCTCATAGGGAGTCTTTTTGTGGTATTTGGTGATTGAAGCTCTTTTGAGAACATGACAGCAGTATTTACTGTCTCTGCCCAGAAATATTCTGGGAGAGAAGTGTCATTTAACAAGGTCCTACCAGCCTCAATTAGAGTTCTATTATTCCTTTCAGCAATTCCATTTTGATGAGAAGTTCTAGGTGAGGAAAATTCTTGATGAATCACAAGCCCTTCACAGAACTTTGTCATGCATTCAGACTGAAACACAGTCTCATGATCACTTCTGATCTTGACTACAGAACTATTAAATTCATTCTGAATTTCCTTGACAAAAGTCTGGAAGATATCTGGGGTTTCAGATTTTCTCATTAGGAAGAATACTCAAGCAAATCTGGAAAAGTCATCAAGCACCACAAGGGTATAGACTTTCCTACCTAAACTATGAACTGGCATATGATCAAATAGAACCATATGCAGGAGGTATAAACACCTCATTGTGTCTTTGGTATCAAGACTTTGGAAGGAAGACCTGATCTGTTTGCCCTTTTGACAAGCTGAGCAAATTCACTCCTTAATGCATTTAACTTCAGGATCATTCCTCACCAACTCTTCACTAAAGAGTCTACCTATGGTGTTGTAGTTCAGGTGAGCTAGCCTTTTGTGTCATTTGACACAATGAGAAACTTTCTCATCTGCAACTAGGCATATAGGAGTGTTCTCACTCTTACACTCAAAGTCTAGACAATAAATATTTCCTCTCCTAATGTCTGTCAAGATAACCCCTTGTCATTTGACCTTCTAATTTGACACTCATTCTTGAGGAAAAAAATGTCATAGCCCAGATCACATAGTTGATTTATGCTTATAAGATTATGTTTTAAACTTTTAACATAAGCTACTTGTGTGATAGTTACTATGTCATTAGTTATCTCTTTTTCTGAGCCCCCAAAGATAACTTTGGGACCATTCTTAATAGGAGTGTATTCCTTTAGCATGCTCCTTGTTCCAGTCATGTGCCTGGAACATCCACTGTCCAAGTATCATGTAGGGATATGGCCACTTGGACTTACCTGCAACAAACATATTATCTAACCTTAGGACCCCAAATTTGATTGGGTCCTAGGTGCAAGTTAGAATTAAACTGAACATGCCTACCTGCAGTTCTTCTGACAGGTAAGTCATCATTACTTCTCTGGACACTCTCATTGTGCAAGCAATCTATGACATAGTGGCTCACTTTGCCACAGTACCAGCACTCATGCACATTGTACCTTCTTTTAATAACTGGCTTCACAGCAATGTTGTTTGCAGCTCTCAAACCATCTGGTACATCAGCTTTTTCTTAAGTCTTTCAGCCAAGGCTTGCTTAAGGACATGTCTGGCAGCATAAGTACTTGGGATATCTTGAACCCTATCTGCAGCTGCCTTCTTTTCAGAATGCATACTCCCGATAGCTTCAGATATTCCTAAATCTGTTTTTCTAACAGACTTTTCATTAGCTTGCAAATGGGCTGACAGACTTTGTGAGTCGGCTGTTACCTTGTTCTTGAGTGTTGGGGCTGGTACACCAAACACAAATGGTCCATTATGAGCCATTTGAGTTTTCTCATAGGCTGCTCAATAGGCACTAGCACCCTTGTCATTTCTACTGTCTTGCTCACATTGACCATAAATATTATCATGGTCATACATTTTAGAAGGTTGAATCACTTTTTTAAAAGAAATTGGAGGCTTGGATGCAAGTGGCTGAACTGGAGCTTTGTCTTTCCTGTTGAAATTGGCAGCTCTTGTTCTTTCTTTGAAACCTAAACCATTTTTACCCTTTTGTGAAGAGAATGAATCTATCAAAGCTAACACAGAACTAGCTTTTGAGAACTTGCCCACTAGCTTCATCTCCATTTGGAGTCTACTTTCAAGATTCTTAATATGATTATTCTTGAAAGTAATGGTATTCATCTGAATAACAGTTATGTTATTCAATTTACTAATCTCTTTTAACTTCAGATCCAACACTTTTGCTGAGTCTGAAGCAGCCAACTTCAGAGTGGCATTCTCCTTTGCACGCTGTTTGGCTAGGAGCCTGCTTTCCTTAAAGGCTTGCAGAAGCTCTCCATAATCATCAATCAGTTGATTGATATCTCCTTTATATTCAGAGCCATGTTCATCTCTTGATGAAACTGCTTCTGACTCTGGGCTAGTAACATAATCTGACGCTGAAGGTGAAGACTGTACCTTACTAGGACCAGTCTGCTCCTGGCTGAGTCCATCCTCATCTATAGCCATCAGCCCTATGCATTGGTTGTATTCTGCTTTATTGATATCATCCAGCAACTGCAAGAATTCTGTTTCTACAGAATCTTCCTCAGTCGAGAACAACTCAATGTAGGCCTCAACATCCTCTTCATTTTCTGACTCTGATGAATAAGAGTCAGTCCAGCTTTTCTGCTTTTTGGCCACAAAGGATTTTTCATTCTTGCCTTTATGCTGGTGTTTCTTTTTCTCACCAGACTCCTTTCTTTTGACAGGACAGTCTGTTATAACATGTCCTGCCTTGCTGCAACAATAACAAACAATTTTAGTAGAAGTTTGTTTACCAGGTTTAGAACCATACCTTTCCTCTTTAGAGGTTTCTTCTTTCCCTTGTAGTTGTCATCCTTGGAGTAATAAGAAGAGGAAGGTCTTCTCCTCCAGCTCTTTTGCTTCAGAAACCTCTGGAATTGCTTAGAAAAGGCAGCAAGCTTCTCATCAGAATTATGGTCATTTGTTGTGCTTGTGTCTGAACTTTCTGAATCAGTATCAGCAACTTTTCTATGAGGAGGAATCTTTCGCCTGCCCTTCTTTGTAGCTTCAACTTTGAAAGCCACAGACCTATCTATGTCATAAGACCTGCTGCTCTTTTTCTCTTCCTTTCTGGCAAATAGTTGCATTTCATAAGACAGTAATTTTCCAAACAAGGTTGATGGAGGAGTATCTGCAAGTCTGGTCACTTCTCTGATGGCACAGACCTTGGTATCTCAATCCTTGGTTAATGATCTGAGAAACTTGTCATTCAGTTCATAAGTACTGAAGACTCTTCCATAAGTGATCAGCTCATTGACAATTCTGAAGAACTTTTCATAGCATATAGCTATGCTATCTGTCTTGCTTGTCTGAAACTCTCATATTCTTGATTGAGCATAGATTTTTTATCTTCTCTTACTTCTTCTGTCCTCTCCATGTACACAATCAAAGTGTCTCACATTTCTTTTGAAGTTTTACAGTGGACTAAATTCTGAAATGTAGAATCATTTATGGCACTAACAATTATGTTATGTACCCTCTTGTCCAAAGTGGCTAAGATGATCTCATCTTTGGTCATCTCAGAATAACTCCTTGGAGTTTTCAGATTTGCATCTAGAACAGATATCTTCATAGGGATGAAAGATTCTTCTTGAACTGTGATGTAAATTCTTGTATCAGATGCCTCCATAAATAATCTGACCCTCTCTTTCCATATGCCAAAGGTTTCTTTTCTACAAATGGGAAGTTTCATGGATCCATGTTGTTTGTGATTTTCACCTGAACCCATCTTGGTTATCTTATTACTGCCTTGGAGATACACTCAGACTGTTAAGTCTAAATTTGAGTAACCTGACTCTGATATCACTTGAAAGAATTGGTTTCAAGAATGTAAAAACACCTAGAGGGGGTGAATAGGTTCAATTCCAATTCACTTAGGCAGTTAATAAAGTAATCACATCACAATTATAAATTCTACAGCTACCACAGTACACAATAATCCAATCACAGCATACACACAGATTTATAGTGGTTCCCCAAATGATGGGTACATCCACTTTCCATCTTCGCCTATCTAGCAGTACACTAAATTCGGCCAAACTTCCTTCCACCTTCTCAGATCCTCAAATCTTACACCTCAGAACCCAAATTGGTTCCTACACCTCACACTTAAATAAGTGCTACAACTCAGGCTCTTCCCAAGAACCCTACCTCAGAGTGAATCCACACTCCTACCACTCAGGCAATCAAGCCCTACCTCAGCCCTTATCAGCAGGCCTACAGCTCAGAAAACTTAATCTCCTACCTCAGGCAAACAGTCCAACCTCAGCCTTATCACCAAGCCTGCAGCTCAGAGAACTTAATCTCTTACCTCAGGCAAACAGCCCTACCTCAGCCTTTATAATTACAGGCTTACAACTCAGAGATTGAAATCTCTTACACTCAGATCTAAAATAGATCTTACAGAAAATTGATTAAGAATATGTTTCTTCATTCACCTAGATAGAGAGAGAGGAGAGGGAATCTTGATCAGATCTTGATGGATCCGCTTTCTCCTGATCTTTGCTGTAATGAATCTGATTCAACTTGACTTAGCTTATTCAAACCTTCTTGAAAGAGAGAACCAAGGTTGAATCTTTTTGTTGTATATAATTCAGTGAATTCTTCTTGGAGTGATTTCCCCTTCTTATTTTTTTCTCTTGATTTCTTATCTTTTATTCTGTGATAGATCAGTACTATTTATAGATCTCGTCAGAGGCAACCGGCTGATCTGATAGTTAACCGACATCTGACAGTTCTGACATATCTGACAGCCTTGACGATTCTGACAGACGTCAATTCTTCAGACTTGAGATTTGACACTTGGAGTTATTTAACTCAGCTGAATGTGTCGAGACATAAGGATAGTATGTGTCGACACAGATGAAGTATGTGTTGACACAATTACCCGGGTGTCGACACACTTCCTTTGGTGTTGTCGACAAACTTCAGAAACTGTCGACATAGCTCTTCATTCAGTCTCAACACTGCTTTTGTAGAATGGGTCGACATACTTCAGAAACTGTCTACACAACTGATGTAGACTCAAACTCTGTAAGTCGACACAAGTCATGTGTGTCGACACAGCCCTTCTACTAATGTCAGCACTTCAAATCTAAGTGTGTCGACACTAGTCCTGAGTGGCGACACAGTTGATGTCGACTCAAACTCTGGGTGTCGACACAAGTCCTGTGTGTCGACACAGACTTGCTTCTTGTATCGACACAGCTCCTTCAAAGGTGTCGACACTAAATAAGTGTCTCGACACTTTTGTACTTAAAATAATTTCTGCAATCTTTAGCCTGCACAAGTAAACTCAAAATGTCATCCAATACAAACTGACATATATCATTGAGTTATGTGAGACTTCCCCAAATCTGGTACACAATTTACAATGTACCCAACAATGTTATCATAAAAGAATAGAGTATTCATTTCCCTGCCTTTGTGATTAATGAAGAGAGTGAAATCATCTTCTCTTTTGAAATATCGAAAAGGCACCATAATTGTGTGGAAGCAGTCAACCATGCACTATGTTACGGATCCGCAATCAGTTATCTTGCATTGGATCCTCCATCAATTATCTTGCATTATTATTATTAATTAAATGTTGAGTCGTGTTGTATCGAGTCGTGTTGTATCGAGACGTGTAGTAGTGTTTAAGTGTTTTAATATTTGTTGTATATTTGCGTTATTTATAATTATGTCATCGGTGCCTATATATAGGATCGATGGGGTCTTGTAAATCTAATGCAAGAAATATTAGTGAAGTTCTCTCTCTCTCTAACTTTCCCTCTCTCTCTAGTTCTTCCCTCCTCCCTTCAGGGTTTCGTCTCTCCCTCACCTCCGTCGGTCTTTCCCCATGTCGGATTCCACCTGGAATTTATCCTTGATCGTAACAAATGGTCTGACCTGCTACACCGTCTGTCATCTCGTCGCAGATGCTGGAATCGTCCGTACGATTTATGTGATTTCCGAATCGGCCAATTCCTTACGGGCGGCTACAGTGCCGAATCGTCCATACAAGGACAATTTTGCGTCTCTCCTCCTATTTTTGCACGGCTAAAGGGCCAGTCGCTATTCCGCACCACTCCCGCACCGTAGCTACCTCGCTACGCCCGATCCATCATTTCCCGCAGATCCTCCACATGTTCCAACTCATGCGCGTCGCGAGTTCAGCAGATCCCGCGCGGGGACTCCACGTCGCGACGCCTCCGCCTTCCCCGAACCGTCATTCTCCATCACGGTTGGATGCCAGAGCCCCCATTCCGCCAATCTCCCACCGGATCCGCCCTTCGAGCCGCTCTCCGACGTCGGACCACGGCCCCGCCACCTGTGTCCTCGCTGCCAGCCACTACCGGACGCCACCTTCCCTGTTTTGATCCCCGATCTGTTGCCAGACAACTTAGGTGGCTATTTCGCCGGTTCACTGTCAGGATCCGTGGCCCCGCCGCGTTCCGACCCGGATCCGCTGGTCCAGCCGCATACCAGTCTCTAATCTGCCATCTCCTCCATTCCATATCCACGCAACCTTAACATCTGACTCCAGTGTCTGATTCCTTCCAACGCTCGCCCCCGCTGACTTGCGCTCCGCCTTTCTGCACACCAATCGGACTCAGAAGCTTGGGTTTCGCTGCCGTCTTCATCAAATCAGCCCCCTTACCGGCCGCTTCCTGCCAGATCTGCCCTTTCTACACACCAATCGGTCGGCATCATCTCCAATCTACCTCCTTGGCACCATGGTCGCCGCACAATCGGCCGCTCCTGGGCCGCTGTTCTTGCCGCCGCCGGACACCAGTCCTCGGCTGGATTTTTCACAACCTCACATGCGGCTCCGGCCACTGTTCCATGCCACATGCGCCTCTCTCCACGCCAAAATCGATCTTCTTCTCGCTCTCGACGGACAATCCCTCACAACCTCCCATGCAGCTCCTTGCCCTAGTTCGCTTCCTCCACGGCTGCCTCCTGCACCATGCGAGACTTATCCTGCCATGCCGCCCACAACAATCCTCTACGACACCAACATGCCCCTCCGCCCCGCAGTCGATCCTCCCATCAAAAGCGCATCGGCCATTGCTGTACCACCTCTCTCCACGACGGTTGTCCCTCCACCGCTCCTGCCACCTCTCCGGTCACTCGCTCTGCCGCCATCGGTAAACTAGTCGCCACCTTTATCGGCTCTTACTCCGCCGGCCCGAGTCTTGTCGCCGCCTCCGGCCATCTCACCACCTCCTCTCTTGACTCTTGCTCCGTCGGCCCCTGCCTTGCCGCTTCCACCGGCCGCATCGCCACCCTATCTGCCGCCCCATGCTCCGCTGACCCCAGCAGACCAGTTCCTGTTGCCGCTCGTCGCATCTCCGTCATCCTTATGGTTGCTGCTCATACCGCTCCACCGAACTTGCGAAAGACATTGCTTTCGCCTCCCGTCTTTCCGATGGCACAGCCGCTACTCGCCAACACCGTCTCCGCTGCTATGCGCAACCTGTCCTTGTTCTGGCGGGAGGTCAAGGTACCAGATGTCGTCCACCCGCTTGGTGCACGAGCTTGAGGGCAAGCTCGTTTTGAAGAACGAATGGAGTGTTACGGATCTGTCATCAGTTATCTTGCATTGGATCTGTCATCAGTTATCTTGCATTGGATCCGTCATCAGTTATCTTGCATTATTATTATTTATATGTTGAGTCGTGTTGTATCGAGTCGTGTCGTAACGTTTAAGTGTTTTAATATTTGTTATATATTTGTGTTATTAACAATTATGTCATCGGCGCCTATATATAGGGTTGATGGGATCTTGTAATTCTTATACAAGAAATATTAGTGAAGTTCTCTATCTCTCTCTAACTTCCCCTCTCTCTCTCTCCAATTCTTCCTTTCTAACCTCCTCTCTTCTAGGATTTCGTCTCTCCCTCACCTCCGCCGGCCCTTCCCCTTGTCGGATTCCTTCTGAAATTTATCCATGATCGTAACACACTATAGGAATTTTTGTAACCCATAAAGAAATTTTCAGCTTGTAAACTTTCTGATGTAGGGGTAGGCTAGTGGTGCTCGGGAGCTAGGACTCTACGTGCACGTGTGAGGGAATATGTGAATGCGATGTTACATGCAATGAGCAGTCGGATAGCAACGACTAGTAACGTAAGCAATGAAAATTAGCAACACCACGCAGTTAACCGAAATAAAAAGCAATTAAATAAATTTTGGCAATTTGGCAACGGCTTCCTCTGCACGGAGGGCCTAAGCAAGCGACGGAGACTAATTACACAACAAATATTAGCGTATAAGATAACAACTACCAAACTACAATCACAACACAAGTATAGACAAACAACCAAGTGCAAATGTCAAATACAAACACAATACCATGAAATACTCACGATGCAGTGGGCTGATCCGAGATGGTGGAGAATTTGAGGGGCCGGATGCAAAACGAGCGATTGGAGACGAACACGGTGGCACGGTGACATCACGGTGGCTGCCCACGGTGGAAAAGAGGGGGTGCGGGCCGGAAACGGCGAGATCCGGCCGCTCGGGAATGGATCGGGGTGTCGGTGGGTAGATCCGTTAATTTTAGGGCGGATCCGTGAGTGGAAATACGTAAGTGGATAGTAGACCGGGGGAAGGTAGTGCTAGATCAATTAGATCTAGGGTTTTCGGACTGTTGGGGGGGTGGATCCACGAGGGGAAGGAAATGAGGGGGCGGGTAGGGCTAGAGAGGCCCTAGGGGGACTCGGATTTGGAAAGGAGGGGGGGCTGGGAGGTGCTGGGCCTGTAGCAGCCAAGTCGGCGGAACAGGGGAGGCGGAACTCTCCCGGTTTTACTGTAGCCAGAGGCGGAAAAAGGCTTCAAAGCCGGTAGCAATCGGCGGCTATGTGGGTTCCTGGATGGGTTCCGGAGGCTGAAACGAGATCTCGAGGGGTGGAAAATGAAGGTGAGGAAAGGGGATACCTTGGGGGGAAGCTTGGCGGCCTACGAGTCGTCACCTAGGGTTCCACGGCATCGGCACCGGGGACGGATCGCTGGAATCCGGGAATAGACTTCTCCAAATTCTGCAATACCCCCAAATCAGCCCCCTAGCATCCTATTTATAAGAGAACATATATTAGGGCATCCCCCATCAACGGCTATGATTGGCCGGTGGGTTAGCCCTTGAAATACATAAAAATAAACTCAAAAAAATAAAGTAATATAGCGTTTTGACTCGCGGCGACGTCCCGGACGCAACCGCGGAGTCCGATCGGCGATCCGATCAAGTCTTCCTGCGCGAGTACATGTATGTGGGCCCCGCCTTGCGGCGAGCTGCTCCAAGTACATCCGATGGCTCCCCATCAACTCCCCCCGACTGAAAGGCCTTCATCTCCGATGAATGGAGATGGTCGTACTGAAGTCGAAGTCCGGGGGCGAGCCGATCTACCTCTGCCGGTAGTATCCAAGTATCGTCTGTGTCAGGTCGGCCCCGCCAATGTACCAAGTGGCGGCAACGCGGTCTGTCCGGGGTGGGAACAAACTGGTGGAATCTGATCTCTGTGACGCTCTCATCTCTCGCCTCTCGGAAGGTGGGTCCCGATGCGATCGGTGGTGCCTGCGGGGGAACCAAAGTGGACGAAGTCCCAGGTGGGTGGGTGGCAACAGTGGGTGGACTAGGATAACCAGCAGGTGGTGACAAAGTGGACGGGTGGTATGGTAGCGACAGTGGTGGTGGGGGCGGCTGGGCATCTCCCTCGCTCGGGTCCACATACTCATGAGGCTCATAGTATGGAGTCAGATCCTCAACATTAAATACAGGGTGAATTCTCATACTGGTCGGGATGTCAAGCCGGTGGGCGTTGGTCCCAATAAGATTAATAATGGAATATGGACCTATTCGCCTCGCGCTTAACTTCTTGGCAGGCCCCGAAGGGAGCCTCTCGGGACGGACTCGCACCATTACCTTCTCGCCTACATTAAATATCTGCTCTCGCCTTCGCTTATCTGCATGGCCATTATAATTCTCATTGCTTGTTATTATTCGTCGGCGGACCGACTCGTGCAAATCATGCAAATGCTGTGCAAATGACTCAGCAGATTCACTAGGGCGGGACTCTAAAGGACTCGGGACAAGGTCTATAGGTTTCCTAGGGTCGTATCCTGAAACTACATGAAATGTACTCAACCCGGTGGACCTGTTGACTGAGCTATTGTAGGCAAACTCGGCGATCGGCAAATCTAAGTCCCAACTACCTACATGCTCACCAGCTAGACACCAAAACAGATTCCCTAAACTCCTATTCACTATCTCAGTCTGACCGTCCGTCTGTGGGTGATATGCCGAGGAAAACCTAAAGATAGTACCAGTCTTGTGCCACAGGGTTTTTCAAAAGTAGCTCATGAACCTCACATCGCGGTCAGACACGATCGACTTGGGTAGGCCATGTAACCGAAAGACATCCCTTATGAATATAGATGCAACATGGGTCGCATCTGCCGTCTTGCGGAAAGCGATGAAGTGTGCCATCTTCGAAAACCGATCAACTACCACGAAGATGGAATCGTGTATTCGTAAGGTGCGGGGAAGTCCGAGAACAAAATCTATGCTGATGTCCTCCCAAGGGCGGTGTGGAACGGGTAGGGGTGTATAAAGGCCGGTGTTCTGCTTATTTCCCTTGCCGTCTGACAGATACGGCAGTGGCGCACAACCCGAGCTACGTCCTTCTTGAGGCTAGGCCAGTAGAGACGGTCCTCAACAATGGCTATGGTCTTATCTCGCCCGAAGTGACCCGCGGCTCCGCCCGCATACAGTTCCCAAATCAGGTAATCTCGGTAAGACGTCTGAGGAACGCATAGGCGGGAAGCCCAGTACAGATATCCCTCGTAAATCTGATATCCCTTAACAGGGTCGGGCGGGTCTCGGGATAGGGCGGTATAAATCTCACCAAAGTCAAGGCACGTAGGGTAATCGAGCATCAGTCGCTCAAGTCACTGCACACTCGTTGTCATCGTCTGCAATAGGGACACGCGGCGACTCAACGCATCGGCCGGCTTGTTCTCAACACCTGCGCGGTGCTTGAGAACGTAATGAAAATCCTGCAGATACTCAACCCACTTCGCATGCCGGTGGCAAAGCTTGAGCTGCGAATCGAGGTAACGGAGGGCCTGGTGGTCGGAATACAACACGAACTCCCGGGGGAGGAGATAGTGTCGCCAGTAGCGCAGAGACTGGACAATAGCATAAAATTCTCGATCGTAGTTCGAGTACTTTTGCTTTGCTTCATTCAGCTTCTCACTAAAGTAAGAAACTGGGTGTCTCTCTTGACTCAATACGCCACCTATACCGATACCGGACGCGTCGCAGGCGACCTCAAAGGCGCGACTGAAATCTGGCAACCGTAGGACGGGAGCTGTCGTCAAACTCTCCTTAATATCCTCGAAGGCTCTCATGGCTGCGGGGGTCCACTGAAACTCTCCCTTCTTGAGAAACCTCGTGAAGGGGGCCATGATCGTGCTGAACCCCTGGACAAACCTCCTATAGAAGGTGGCAAGCCCGTGAAAGCTACGAGACTCGTGGATATTCCTAGGTACAGGCCAATCTCGAATAGATTTGACCTTCTCAGGGTCCACGGAGACTCCGGTGGAGGAAATAATAAAGCCTAGGAAGTGGACGGACTCGGAGAGGAAGGCGCACTTCTTCAGATTCACATACAGTTTCTCTTGGCGGAGGGTGCCAAAGAGAAGTCTCAAATGATCGAGGTGAGCGGCCTGAGTCTGGCTGTAAACTAATATGTCATCAAAGTACACCACCAGAAACTTGCCCATGTAGGGCCGCAACACCTGCGTCATGACGCGCATGAATGTGCTCGGGGCATTGGATAGCCCGAATGGCATGACTAGCCACTCATACAGACCGTCCTTGGTCTTAAATGCGGTCTTCCACTCGTCCCCCTCACGAACTCGTATCTGATGGTACCCACTGCGGAGGTCGATCATGGAGAAGATCTGGGCACCGGACATAGTATCCAGTAAGTCATCGAGTCGTGGGATAGGGAAGCGATACTTGACCGTGATCTTATTGATGGCGCGGCAGTCGATGCGCATACGCCAACTACCGTCCTTCTTAGGGGTAAGAAGGGTGGGGACCGCACAAGGACTCATGCTCTCGCGAATGAACTGCTTCCGAAGAAGCTCGTCAACCTGCCGTTTGAGCTCAGCGTGCTCATCCGGGTGCATACGGTAGTGGGGCAGGTTCGGGAGGGAAGCTCCCGGGACTAAATCAATGGCATGCTGAATGTCCCGAGGGGGGGGGCAGCTCATCAGGGAGCTCGTCTGGCATAATGTCGGCAAACTCGCCTAACAGGGGACGCACCGCGAGTAGGAAATCAACCGGGGCGTCCTCAGTAACCTGGGTAGCGGCTACTACAAAAATAACGTCGGACTCAGCACTATCTCGCATAAACTCACCTCGTCTCTGAATATGCAGTGGCCGTGAGGAGGTCGTGCTCGGAGACGACTCTACCACGCCCTTGGGTCGATCTCGGGGCTGGGTGGGTGTCAACGTGATCTTACGCCCTTTATCATAAAAGACACACGTGTTCGAGCGACCGAAGCACGTGACATCACGATCAAAAAGCCAGGGGCGACCAAGCAACACGTGAGCGACGTCCATGGGAATGACATCGCACCAGACCTTGTCCTGAAAAGACGCAATAGTGATCGGGACTAAGCAACGCTGGGTGACCTGAATCGCCGTCTTGTCAACCCAGACGACACGGTACGGATGGGGGTGAGGCTCTGCCTTCACCTGCATACGGTCAAGCGCCTTCTGGGCTACAATATTCACGCAACTCCCACCATCAATATCTAGCTTGCAGGGACCGCCTGCACTAGGGAAGTACGTGTAAAAGATGGTCGTGCGTCACCAGTCCTCGTCCACACGTGGGGTGTGTAGGAGGCGTCGAATCACTCCCACCTCTAATGATCGCTCGGCGTCACTCTCCCAACCTTCCTCGACTGCGGCCCTAACCTCCTCTGGGGCCTCCTCTTCACCCTCTAAACCCTGCTCCTCCTCTTCCTCAAGTAACAAGTTCCGCGTGGGGCACTGCGCCGCCACGTGGCCCCTGCCAGAGCATCTAAAACATACAATGCCCCCAGATCACTGGCCATCAGTGGCTACGGCTTTACCCTTCGCATCCGCGGGGATACGTGAGGGTGCGGCCATGGTGGTCTGGGGCGGAGCGGGTTTCCTAAAGTTCAAGGAATCAGTCCGAGAGGTGAACTGCCTCGTACTAGACGAACGAAGGTACTGATCATACTCGAGGGAGAGCTGGAATATATGATCAACAATATCCAAGCGGTGGGGAATCAACTCTCTCCGAATATCGAAACGAATGCCTGCCTTGAAGCGGGCAGCAGTGGCAATAGGCTTATCTGAAATATCACTTTTGACGATCAGCTCATCGAAGCGAGCCATGTACTCGGCGACGGTAAGTGTCCCCTGCCGTAGGTTCTGTAGCTGCTCAAATAGCTGATCTCGATATGACGCGGGGAGGTACTTCTCCTTCAGTCTCTCCTTCATCTCGTCCCATCTGGCGATGGGGTAGTAACCATCCCGCTCTAAAGCTCTCTCGACACTAATCCAGAATACCTTAGCTTGCCCGATCAACTTCATCTTTGCAAAACGGACACAACGCTCGTCACTCATGTCGTACCACTCGAAGTAGTGGTCCATGTCCAAGAGCCAATCGCTGAAGGATTTCGGATCTAGGCGACCATCGAACGAAGGGGCGTCGAATCGGATGCGACGAGTGATGTCATGATAGTGCCCCCCTCTCCGAGGATCGGGGTAGTCCACGGGGTAGTCATCATGAGCGTAGTCGTATCGAGCAGGTGGGGGACCACGCTCTCTCCGACCCGGGGGATAATAATCATCCTGGTGATGGTCACGGCGACCGTGTGGGCACACGATCTCTGGGGTCCGGCTGAGGCTGACGTGGCATACGGTACTCATCACGCTGGGGTGGCAGTCTATCCCTCGCCAGGACTTGCCTATAATCTCTCGCAAAATCAGGATGTCGCCTTACCGGCGGAATTGGGGCTCGATGAGGACTATCACGACGGTGACGGTCTGTGGGAGGTGGGCCATCCCTCGGGCGTTGCCCTCGACGTGGAGGAGCGTCAGGGTCGTACTCAAGAGAATCGTCACGCTGTGTCGGAGTGTCCCTGGCATCCTCTAAGTTGCCTAAACGAAGGTTCACCTCGGCAAGGTCATGACGCACATCGTCGAACTGGGCTCCTATGGTGTCAAGGCGACCTAGGACAAGGTGTTGGCACTCAGCGAAAGCGGCGTCCGAATTCGAACTCGTCGCTCGGTCCTCGGTATTCTGTGGTTCTACCATGATTACTCTAAAAGTCCTACCACTACGGAGCATGCAAGTGGCCTAACCTGGGCTCTGATACCAAATGAGGTAGGGGTAGGCTAGTGGTGCTCGGGAGCTAGGACTCTACGTGCACGTGTGAGGGAATATGCGAATGCGATGTTACATGCAATGAGCAGTCGGATAGCAACGACTAGTAACGTAAGCAATGAAAATTAGCAACACCACGCAGTTAACCGAAATAAAAAGCTATTAAATAAATTTTGGTAATTTGGCAACGGCTTCCTCCGCACGGAGGGCCTAAGCAAGCGGCGGCGACTAATTTCACAACAAATATTAGCGTATAAGACAACAAATACCAAACTACGATCACAACACAAGTATATACAAACAACCAATTGCAAATGTCAAATACAAACACAATACCATGAAATACTCACGATGCAGTGCGCTGATCCGAGATGGTGGAGAATTTGAGGGGTCAGATGCAAAACGAGCGATCGGAGACGAACACGGTGGCACGGTGACGTCACGGTGGTTGCCCACGGTGGAAAAGAGGGGGTGCGGGCCGGAAACGGCGAGATCCGGCCGCTAGGGAATGGATCGGGGTGTCGGTGGGTAGATCCACTAATTTTAGGGCGGATCCGGGTTACGGGAGTGGAAATACGTAAGTGGATGGTAGATCAAGGGGAAGGTAGTGCTAGATCAACTAGATCTAGGGTTTTCGGAGTGTTGGGGGGGTGGATCCACGAGGGGAAGGAAAGGAGGGGGAGGGTAGGGCTAGAGAAGCCCTAGGGGGACTCGGATTTGGAAAGCAGGGGGGCTGGGAGGTGCTGGGCCTGTAGCAGCCAAGTCGGTGGAACAGGGGAGGCGGAACTCTCTCGGTTTTACTGTAGCCAGAGGCGGAAAAAGGCTTCAAAGCATGTAGCAATCGGCGGCTATGTGGGTTCCTGGATGGGTTCCGGAGGCCGAAACGAGATCTTGAGGGGTGGAAAATTAAGGTGGGGGAAAGGGGATACCTTGGGGGGAAGCTTGGCGGCCTAGGAGTCGTCACCTAGGGTTCCACGGCGTCGGCACCGGGGAGGGATCGCTGGAATCCGGGAATAGACTTCTCCAAATTCTGCAATACCCCCAAATCAGCCCCCTAGCATCCTATTTATAAGAGAACATAAATTAGGGCATCCCCCATCAACGACTATGATTGGCCAGTGGGTTAGCCCTTGAAATACATCAAAATAAACTCAAAAAAATAAAGTAATATAGCGTTTTGACTCGCGGCGACGTCCCGGACGCAACCGTGGAGTCCGATCGGCGATCCGATCAAGTCTTCCTGCGCGAGTATATGTATGTGGGCCCCGCCTTGCGGCGAGCTCCTCCAAGTGCATCCGATGGCTCTCCATCACTTTCACTTTTGAATTATTAAAAGTAAATCCAAGAGAGAGTGATGGCCCATTAATCCATGTAACGAATAAAAAAAATTCACATCAAGTTGTTGGTCATTGTTATGGGTTTTGTGCCCAGTTATTATGTTGAATCTTTATATGGTGTGTAGTAGTTTTATTATGTGTCATTCGTTAGGTTTTATTGTATCTTAGTCCAAGTGTTTAGGAAAAGGGCTTATTGGACATTGTAATGTTACTAAAAAATATTTTAGTCTCTCTCTTCTCTTGTGTGTGATTTTGGTAACTCTCTCCTCTTGAACAAGTTCCACCTAGACAGCCACAATTGCAGTTCCACAGTATCCCCTTCTCCTTCGTACACTCCTCTGACGAGCACACAACAACTTGGCATCAGAGTAAGGTTCCTTCCTACTTCATCTTCACTACGCTCCGCCGGCAAAACCTAGGCACATTTCTCTGCCCTTACAATTTCAACAAGCAAGACCCGACCACCTTATGCCTTCCTCATCGGTAACCGCACAACCTACTATTCTCTGAAGCAGTTGCAGGATCCACGTTGTCTCTCATCGTCTCCAACAGCAACCGCAAGGGATGCATACCATCGGCGTCCTTATGCAAGTCCCGCACGCCGACAAACAGTCGAGCGGTATCATGTCGACAAGCAGTCGACCGGTATCACGTCGACAAGCAACAACCTCCAAACGCCAGACGAACCCGACCTCCAGGCGACCCGACCACCCAACACCTTCCTCATAAGCAGCCGCACAACCTCCTCTTCTTTGAAGCAGCCGCAGGGGCCACATTGACCCTCTTCCTCTCCACCAACAGTCGGAAGGGTCGTATCCCAACGACATCCAGCGCCAAAACTTATTTCCTCACCTCCTTGTCGATCCTCCTTCGTCGAGCCGAGAGCAACAGACAAGAATTTCTTCGTTCCATTTCCACCCCGCATCCCATCACCCGCCTTCACCTGCTTCGTCTATCTTTCGTGTCGCAGAGGAGCGCCCGCACGATCTTTCGTCGACCGCGCAATCTTATGCCAGAGCCGCCCAATAGTCATTTTTTTATTGAGCCCGCCAAGAGACAACTCTATAGTTCGGGTATTTTTTTAATTGATTGATGCTTTAATCAATTAATTAAATTCATTAAGAGAAACCAGTAGATTTCCAATATCAATTGCACAAGCTCCAAAACATGATGCACATTTACATGAGAATTGAAGCAGCATCTGTGGCCACCACAAGGTCGCCCTGGCCAACCTCGGCAAAGAATCAATCCTGGTGACTCGGATCTCTCATCTTCCGATCTCTGCATCACCCTCAGGCCTAATAACTACATCACTACAATCCATGTCGCAAACCGACTCATGCAGACCTCTCCAGACACAACATTCATCTTCCTCTCTGCAGATCTCATTGACTTTGAGCCCCGTTCCATTCGTTCTGCTAGACACCTCCATCTAGCATCCTCCTTTCCAGCCACAGACTCCTATTCCGCCAACCCCTCTGGTGCCATTCCTGCCAGTGACCGCCCCCAACCGTCTTCACCACTTCCGATTTTTGCGATTCACATTCAGTGGGCACACTTGCCCCACCTCCAACCATTATACATGACAGTCTCTCCTCAGTTAGCACCCCCACCAAGCTAGATCCCTGCAACCCTTTGTGACATCTGTGAGCACGATGACGATCTACCATTCGTTGAGGTCTTCTCTACAACGGCTCGCTATCGGAAGATGTTTTGGCACGAAGTAAAGGTGCCTGATGATCAAATTGATCGAGCTTCAGTCGAGTTCATGGACAAGCTCGATTTGAAGGCCGGGAGAGATGTTATGCGCTTTGCGCATAGTTATTATGTTGTGTCTTTATGTGGTGTGTAGTGGTTTTATTATGTGTCCTTCATTAGGTTTTATCATATCTTAGTCCAAGTGGCGGGGATTTACAAGTGTTGGGGAATTATTTCCAAGGGTCGGGGATTTATATTTATGCCCTTGTATCTTCTATTTTCAGGACCTCTTGGGGTCTTGTAATGTTATCAAAGAAATATTCTAGTCTCTCTTATCTTGTGTGAGAGGTTGGTAGCTCTTTCCTCCCAAGCAAGCCCCATCTAGGAAATCGTGATTCCGGCTCCACAATATCCCTTGCACCTCTGGGCACTCCTCTAGCGAGCACACAACAGTCACAACCTTGGTTAGCTACACAAAAAAGAAAGACTGTGTTCAACTTTGTTACATAAGCAAAGGCCTCTTCATAATCTACTCATTTTATTTAGGTGTTACCCCCTTTGCACCCAATGTGGCATTGAATCTGAGTATTTTGCTTGAAATTTTGTTTAACCAAAATGACTCATTTACACCCCAAAACTTTGTACTATCTCATGTTTCTGATTCTTCTCAAGGGAATTCATTTTCGTAATTATTGTTCCTCTCCATTTTGGATCTCGCGGTGCTTTCTTCTAATGGTTAGGTCAAGAGACAAAAGATAGAAACCATTAAAGTTTGATGTTACGGTGAAGGAGTGCTGTAAGATCTTGAAGGGATTCCAAACCTCCCCATTCCATTCTATATAGCATCAGGGTGATGATTAGATATGAGCTTGAGATAGGTATCAAGCTTTCTTCTAAAACTGGGCTGTTTTCCTGCTAGAGTAGACAAGTAAATCCTGTACAAGATGTTCTCGTGAAGTATTTTCTGTAGTCAAAAGAAAACCTTAATTCGCAAGGATGAAGAGTAAAATAGTAAAATAAAGGGACAAAGTCACTTTAATAATGCTTTCTTCTTGAAGTGAGGCAGGGAAGTAAGACGCAAACCCTCTAAATATGACATCCATAGAGACATAAGTTTGCGGGAAGGTGAGTGATAACATTCGTATTCTTTCTGAGTGGGACCGTATCCTATGAACACATGTTTTAATGCTTTGGGATCAACTTTTTCACATTGTGATGGAGACAGTGGCGGAACTAGGATTTCAGTTGGACCCGGGCACCGCACAAAAAACAGTAAATTACATAAGTTTTGGTTTAAGAACAAAAATAATTTCATACTCCCACAACCTTCCAAACATCAGGGTTTGATGGTTAAGATGGAGAAAGTTAGAAGTGACTGAAAAACCAAATGTGTCATGTCGACTGAAAACAAAATAATGCAAAATAAATCATAGATATCAGCAGAAATAGACCTAAACTAGATGACAAAATAAAATCTGACTCTACATTGAACAACTACAACAAAGTCAATCCAGTTCACCTTAACATAGCATCCATTTGGAAGCAGCCCTAGCGAGGATAAAGAATCATACCATACAAAACCTAGCTCGAGGGAACTCATAAGATTAGGGGTTTGTTTGGCGCAGCTCTGACGGCTGGAAAATCTCTATTCCAGCCGCCAGAGCTGCTTTATATGTGTTTGGGACAGCTCCTTGTGAAGAGCTTTTCAAAAATCTGGAGTTGTTTTGCAGCTTTTCAGAAATCTCCGCCCCCCCCCCAGCTTCTGCTCCTGCAAAATAGCTTTCTCTCTCACAGGTTTTGGAAATCTAATGGTTTCTTCAATTGGAACATGCTTAGAGGCCGTACGGCCTTCCTCCGGCGATTTCGAGCCCCGGACGGCCTTCCTCCGGCGATTCCGAGCCCCCGACGTCCTTCCTCCGGCGATTCCGAGCGCAGTTCTGCACGGAACACCCAAACACTCTGCAGCTTTTCAAAACTGCTCCCCAGAGATCTATTTTAAAACAGCTCTATCCGAACAGCAGCTTTTCAATCCGCCAGAGCTGTCCCAAACAGAGCCTAGAAGGGATGCAATCTCGCACCCAATCCAAAACGGGTATCCAAGCTAATATTGAAAAAGAAAATGGAAAAAATGTTCATTCCATCAACGATTTTCCATAATTTCCCTGGTTTTGTTCCAACAAGGCACCCTCTAGAAGCTAGTAATTGTCAACTTAATTGATTTTTGAAACTCTAATTCCACCAGATTAAGCTTTTAGCATCCCCAAATTTGATATTGATGATGGAGATGGGAGAAACACTTGTCTTCAGCTTCAGCACTAGAGAGGGTTCTGTAACTTCAATGACTTTCGTCGTACATCGGCCACTCTCAGTCATGAATCTTGATTTCGTGAAGTAGGGTTTAAGAAGGACAATGCAGAGAGGGTTCAGCCGTTCAGGCGTCGTGAAATGTTTTGTCGGCGGAGTGAGTTCCGTCGCTCGTCCGCGGCATGAGTTCCATCGAGGAGCTGCATGTTAGGGCAACACAGAGGCCAAAGAGGGTGGTTCAAGACATCTGGCTTCAGGCGGAATGCTAGATTGAACGGAAAAGCGTGGATCGTGATTCACGATTTGAAAAAAAGAATACGCGGTCCATTGTTTTGCGTATTTCAAAACCCATATAGTGCGTTGGGTGTGTCTAAATTAAACTCAAATATATTTGGTTGGATCCAAGTCAATACCTCTAATTTATTTTTCAAAAATTTTGGGCCCAGGCGCGTGCTCGGGTGTGTCCGTGAACAGTTCCGCCCCTGGATGGAGATGAGAAAATAACAAACAAGACCCTCAGATATGTAATAGAGGCGGAAAAGGTTGTAGGATACTTTCTATGAACAAACAACAAACTCGACACTCAACTTTCTCACGGTCGACATGGGCATAGTTCCCTTAATGGGAATAAATGGGGTTGGCTTTAGTTTTGTACAAATGGCCCGAAACTTATCTATATGATTGAGTATGTAAATACAAAGAGAGTATACAAATATATAGGAGAGAAAGAGAGGAAACAAATCCTATACAAAATGTGGGACTAAAGAAGAAGATGCATAAATGGGCCAACAAACATGGGCCCAATACAAGGATTATTCTAACACTCCCCCGCAAGCTGGAGCGTACAAATCGTATGCACCAAGCTTGGACAAGCATTGATAGAAGGATGCTTTGGGAAGAGCCTTTGTGAGGACATCTGCAACTTGTTCCGTCCCTGCAACATGCTTTAAATCGAGCTTCTTCATTTGAACTTTCTCTCGAACGAAGTGGCAATCGACTTCAATGTGCTTCGTTCTTTCGTGGAAGACTGGGTTCTTGGCGATATGTATAGCCGCTTGGCTATCACAAAGAAGTAGAGCAGGAGAAGGTAATTTTACACTCAGATCAGTGAGAAGACTTTCAAGCCATGTGAGTTCGGATACAACAGATGTCATTGCGCGGTATTCTGCCTCAGCCGATGAGCGAGCAACGACCGCTTGTTTCTTGCTTCTCCATGTAACCAAATGTCCCCCAAACTATGTGCAGAAACCACTAGTAGACCGCCGGTCATCAAGAGAGCCCGCATAGTCCGCATCAGAGTATGTCACTAAGGTAGGAGCAGACGAGGAAGTCCGGTACACAAGTCCTTGACCCGGGGCCGTTTTTAAGTACCTCAGAATGCGTTCAACCGCCAGAAGATGAGACTTGCGAGGAGAGTGCATGTAGCGACTGACAAGACCAACAGCAAAGGAAATATCTGGTCTGGTAACAGTAAGATAGATCAACTTTCCAACAAGTCGTCGATAATATTCAGGGTTCTGAAGAAGAAGATCCGAGTCAGAAGCCTGAGCACACAGCTTGTGGTTTACATCCATGGGGGTATCACATGGCTTACACCCTAAGAGACCAGCATCATGAAGAATATCAATACAGTACTTTCGTTGAGATAGAATAAGGCCGTCCGGTCGTCTGGCAACCTCAAGACCCAGAAAATATCGCAGTCCCCAGGTCCTTTGTCTGAAAGACCGAGTTCAGATGAGCTTTGACAGCATGTATCCCTTGTGAGTCATCTCCCGTGATGATGAAGTCATCAACATATACTAATAGAAGGACCGTCCCTGATGGTCGGTGACGAGTGAAGAGCGAGAAGTCAGCCGAGCTTCGACTAAAGCCGACAGCGCGAAGTACTTTACTGAATTTCTCAAACCAGGCCCGTGGAGATTGTTTGAGACCATACAGAGCCTTGCGAAGGCGGCAAACCTGAGACTCCCCCGTGGTCTCAAACCCGGGCGGTTGTTGCATGTAGACCGTCTCCTGGAGATCCCCATTTAAGAAAGCATTCTTGACATCGAGCTGAAAGAGAGGCCACTGGCGATGAACAGCGACAGAGAGGAGGACCCGAACGGTATTGATCTTGGCGACCGGAGAAAAGGTTTCCTCATAGTCGAGCCCCTGTTGTTGAGTGAAGCCGCGAGCGACAAGGCGAGCCTTCAGACGGTCGATCGTCCCATCAGCAGCATGTTTGATGACAAAGACCCACTTGCACCCTACCGGTTTCTGACCCGGAGGGAGGGGGACAACGGACCATGTCTGGTTAGCCCAGAGAGCAGACATCTCCTCTTCCATGGCTGCCCGCCAGCCCGGATGTTGAAGCGCCTCCTGTACAGAGTTAGGAACAGAAATCGAAGAGAGAGAAGTAGCAAAGGTGTGCAGAGGGGGAGAAAGGCGATGAAGAGAGACGTAGGCCTCCAGAGGGTGGGCAGTGGAGGGCGTTACCTGATCAGAGGGACGCGAAGTGTCCACGGCAGAGGTCGGCGGCAGAGGGGCAACGGAACTGGGAGGGCGACGAGTGTAGACCCGGATAACGGGTGGTTTGGTGGTAGAAGGAGCGGGGGGGGGGAGAGAGCGGTGGTGGTGGTGGAGTAGCAGGAATAACGGGACGGGGTAAGGACGGCGGAAGAGGAGGCGGTGGTAGAGCAGTGGGGGATGGAGCAGGAAAGAACGGTTCGTCTTCCCGGAAGGTAACGTCAGCAGAAACAGTGACCTTGCAGGTAGCGGGTGAGTAACAAACATAGCCCTTCTGGGTGTGGGAGTAGCAAACAAAGATGTGTTTCGCCGCCCTGGGATCCAATTTATCTGAGGAGGGCCCGAGGCAGTGGACATAGCAGGTGCTTCCGAAGATACGGGGCGAGAGAGGGAAAGCCGGAGTGGAGGGAAACAATATGCTGAAGGGAGTCGCATAATTGAGGACAGAGGAAGGGAGGCGATTGATGAGAAAGCAGGCAGTGGAGACCGCAAAGTTCCAGTAGGCTTTAGGAACATGCATTTGGATCATGAGGGAGCGGGCAACATCCAATAAATGGCGGTTCTTGCATTCGGCAACCCCATTTTGTTGTGGGGTATACGCGCAAGAGGTTTGATGGAGAATCCTGTATTCCGAACATAAGGTGGTAAAGTCGTGGCTTATGTATTCACGAGCATTATCAGTACGGAGAGTTTTGAGGGTGGTATTGAATTGCGTCCGGGTCTCGAGGACAAATGCCCGAAACACCCGGGGAAGCTCGGAGCGTTCGCGAAGTAAGTAGAGTCACGTGGTGCGTGAATGATCATCAATAAAGGTGAGAAAATAACGATACCCACATATACTAGGAATCTGAAATGGTCCCTAAATATCCGAATGAACAAGATCAAAAGGAGCCGCACTCCGAGTACAATGCGAAGGAAACGAAGAACGTGGCTATTTGCCGAGAATACATGAATCACACTGAAAAGAAGTAAAAGAAAGGTCTGGAAGAGCCCGTTGGAGAACTGGTAGAGGGGCATGACCAAGGCGGCGATGCCAGGCAGTGGAGGAGACGGAAGACAGAGCGATCGGAGAGGCATCGAGAAGGTAGAGCTCATTCCGCAGCTGGCCTTTACCAATGGTAGTCCACGTCCGCCGATCCTGTATAACAAAGGAAGAGGAAGTGAATATAACAGAACAATCCAGGTCACTTGTAAGACGCCCAACAGAGAGTAAGTTAAAAGGGGAACTCGGAACATGAAGAGCCGGGCGAAGAGGGAGGGATGGGTGGATAGAAAGATCGGTCGAGCCAGAGACAGGAACCAGCGCCCCATTGGCCACGGTGATGGACTTCGGATAAGGAGAATCCGAGTACTTGGCAGGCCGTTGCGAAGTGATGTGATGAGTAGCGCCAGAGTCCATAATCCAACCCGGGCTGTGGGAGAGACAAGCAGTACCTGTGTGGGAGACGGAGGCGACGGAGGCCGAGGGGGGGTTGAGCAGCCCCTGGAGATGCTGGAGCTGAAGACGGACGGTCTCGAGATCCGGAGCTCGTCACGGAGTTCGACAGAACAGGTCGGGCGGTCTGGAGGACAGGCCGGATGGACAGGGGGCGGGCTGGCCGCCGAGCTGGGAGAAGTACCAGAGGAAGTCATGGAGACAGGCCGCAGCCCGTAGACGACTTGGGAAGAATGTCGCGGATAGAGACAAGCCGGGCGGACTGAGACAAGTCGCATCGGACTGAAACAAGTCGGGCGACCAGGAGACGGCAGGAGATCGCGACCAAGATGCAGGCGAGAAGGAGACAGCTCGCACGGTCAGGCAGATCTTACGCGTCGGACAGAGACAAGTCGCGCCGGACTGAGACAAGTCGCGTCGGGCTGAGACAAGTCGCGCGACCAGGAGAAGGCAGGAGATCGCGACCAAGATGCAGGCGAGAAGGAGACAGCCCGCACGGTCAGGAAGATCTTAGCAGCGGACAGAGAAAGAGGCTGTGACGAGAAGAGAGGCCGCGGCGGACAGAAAAGAGGCCGCAGGCAAGACAGGCCGCGAACACGCAAAGAGCGCAGGAGCGGACTGACGAGAGGCCGCGACTAGGAGAGAGGCCGCAGCGGATAGGTAAGAAGGTGGTCCCACGGAGAGAGAAAAGGCTATAAAAGCAAGAGGGGGGGTGAAGGAGGATCCACGGAGAGAAAACAAGGGCAGAAGGAAGCGGACTGAAAGGGCAGGCCGCAGGGAAGCGCGGCTAGAAAAAAACAGTCCGCGAAAAACAAGCCGCGGGAGGAAGACCGCGAGAGAGATTACACAGTGCGGTCAGACGTCGGCAGACCGCGAGAGTCGGAACCTCGCTCTGATACCATGTAGAAATGGCCCGAAACTTATGTATATTGATTGAGTATGTAAATACAAAGAGAGTATACAAATATATAGGAGAGAAAGAGAGGAAACAAATCCTATACAAGATGTGGGACTAAAGAAGAAGAAGCATAAATGGGTCAACAAACATGGGCGAAATACAAGGATTATTCTAACAAGTTTAAATATTTTACAAGATATTGCGTAAGACATAATTTTGATGCCTATATAACCAAAGAACTCAGATCCCAAGATGCTACCACCAATTCAATTGAGTCCCATTTCTCCTAAGCCGGATGAATGCATTAAGGTGTCAAAATCGTCTCATCAATGTGGTCAAGCAATCAGCATTAGGTCAGAGCCAAGTAATGAAGTAGGACCATGCAAAGAAGATTGTGTCATCAAGAATCGAGGTAGTAATAATGACTTGATTAATAAATTATTCTATCTGGGAGAAATGGATAGAGTTAATCGTACTATAAGATACAGAATAAAAGAAAAACGTTACGAAGAAAACTGGAGTGTCATAAAAAATCAAAGAATCAACCTTAGTAAAAAAGAAATAGCCAAGTGAACTCAACAACACTAGAAAAAATCTCATAGAAAGCATTGAGAGAACTGATTACAGGAAAGAGATAGAGCAGTCAGCATGGACAACGATATGGAGATGGAGCCCCTATAAGTAGTTCGCAAAGATTTTGCCAAATGGTGAATTAATCAAAGAATATAAGTTCTCATGAAGGAATGCACTTTTAAACAACATCCACCAAAGCATTCTTTGTTGCCACTATAGTGGGGTCGGCTATATGGAACATTTGTTTCCATTGTGCCCTATCAATTGATGTCACTCCTATCTTATTCCTGATACATTCATTCCTAATTTTATCCAGTCTCGTGTGTCCACACATCCACCAAAGCATTCTCATGTTCTTAACTCTCATTTTTTGATGATGTACACAATTCACTGCCCAACATTCAGAAACATAGAGCATTGCTGGTCAAATTGCAGTATGGTAAAACTTGTCTTTAAGTTTTAAAGGTACTTTACGATCACATAACATCCCTGACGCACCTCTCCATTTCAACCAATCTACTTGGATTCTATGTATCACATCTTTATCAACACTTCCATCTTTTTGAACTATCGATCCAAGATATTTAAAGTACTCACTGCAGGAAATATCTTGATCACCCAAATTAATAACGAAGTAATTCATCTTTATATCAATGTTAAATTTAACCTTCATACACTCTGTCTTTGCCCTACTAAACCTAAAATCATTTTTTCTAAAGTGTTTCTCCAAGATTCAAGTTTCACGTTTACACCCTTGCGCGTCTCATCGACCAAATTGATATCATCCGCAAAAAATAAACACCAAGATATTGCTTGTTGGATATGTCTGATGAGCTCATCTAAGATAATGGTAAGGAGATAAGGGCTTAAGGGTGAACCTTGATGTAAGTCAACAATGATACGAAATTCTTTTGTTAATCCTCAAGATGACCTCACCCTCGTCACTGTATACATATTGTAGAAGAACACGAAAATAGGATGAAAATAATAATTGTATTCTCCAATTGTATAAACTACAAGTATGAGTACATATATATAGGAAAGGAGAGAGAGATTCCCACTCAAAAGATGTGGGACTAAACAAGAAAGCTAAGTGGGCTTATAAATGGGCCACACTTATTTGGGCTTTTAAATCATTTCCTATAATATTCTCTAACACTCCCCCGCAAGCTGGAGCATACAAGTCGTAAGCACCAAGCTTGGACAAGAACTGATGATACATTTGTCGTGGTAGCGCCTTGGTGAGAATGTCAGCAACTTGCCAGAAGCAGAAACATGCTCTAATTCTAACTTCTTCAATTGAATCTTTTCTCGAACGAAGTGACAGTCAACTTCAATGTGTTTCGTCTTCTCATGGAACACAGGATTCTCTGCAATATGTATCGCAGCCTGACTGTCGCACAACAGAGTTGCTGGTGAAGATAGTTTGACTCCCAAATCACCAAGAAAACTCTCAAGCCAGGTAAGTTTTGATACAACGGCCGTTATTGCACGATACTCGACATCAGCAGAAGAGCGAGCAACCACAGATTGCTTCTTGCTACGCCAAGTGATAAGATTTCCTCAAAAATAGGTACAGAAGTCAGTAGTGGAACGTTGATGATCAAGGGAGCCGGCATAGTCCGCATCTGAATACGCAATGAGTGATAGAGAGGGGGATGACTTATATACAAGCCTTTGTCCAGGAGCAGTCTTCAAATATCTGAGGATGTGTTCGACTGCCTGGAGATGAGAGACACGTCGAGCATACATAAACTGACTGACCACTCCAGCTGCAAATAAAATATCAGGTCTTGTAGCCGTCAGATACATAAGTTTTCCTACAAGGCGCTGATAGTACTCTGAATTCGTAAGCAGAGAATCAGAGTCAGATTCATAAGCACACAACTTGTGCTTAACAACCATCAAGGTTTCCACAGGTTTGCACTTTGAGTAGCATGCATCCTGAAGAAGGTCAAAGCAGTACTTCCGTTGTGAAAGGAAAAGACCATCAGGTCTTCTCGCAACCTCAAGTCCAAGGAAGCACTGGAGAGTTCCCGGATCTTTAGTTTGAAAGACGAAGTTTAAGTGTTGTTTGATTTATTGTATCCCTATGGAGTCATCACCAGTAATCAAAATATCATCCACATAAACCAGGATAATGACAGTCCCGGTTGATTGATGATGAGTGAAAGGAGAGAAGCCAGCCGAGCTCTGCTTAAATCCAACTTCGTGAATGGCCTTACTGAAATTGTCAAACCAAGACCGGGGAGACTGTTTGAGAGCATAAATAGATTTTTAGATATGACATACACGAGACTCACCCGTGGTCTCAAACCTGTAAAGTTGATGCATGTAAACCGTCACGAGAAGATCGTCGTTCAGAAATGCATTTTTGATATCGAGCTGATGGAGAGGCCAGTGGCGATGAACAGCTAAGGAGATCCGGACCCGAACATAGTTTATCGTGGCGATGGGAGAGAAAATTTCATCATAATCAAAACCGTGTAGTTGAGTGAACCCCCGGGCCACAAGCCGGGCTTTGAGGCGTTCAATTGTCCCATACGGAGCATGTTTGATTGCAAAAACTCATTTATAGCTGACACAGAACTGTCTTGGAGGAAGGGAAACCATATCCCAAGTCTGGTTTGCGCAAAGAGTAGTCATTTCATCATCCATAGCTGCACGCCACCCTGGGTGTTGAACAGCCTCCTGCACATAGTTAGGTATAGAGAAGGAGGAAAGATAGAGCAAACGTGAGGAGAGGTGGAGAGAGGCGATGCAGAGACACGTAATTCGTCAGGGGATGAGCTGTAGACGTTGATGTTGGATCGACAAGCCGCGAGATAGCAGTGGTAGAAGGTAGCTGCTGGAGGGCTCCAGAGTTCAGAGTATGACGAGTGTAGACACGAAGAGGTGGTTTGCGTGGGATTGGTGTCGGGTGTCGGGTGGGAAGGGGGCGGTAGAGAAGACGTGATGAGAATGGTAGGACGATGGAGAGGAGGAGCAGAAGGAGAAAGGAGAAACGGTTGATCCTCAAGAAAGGTGACATCTGCCGAGACGACCACTTTGTCAGTAGTGGGAGAATAACACACATAGCCTTTTTGAGTCTGAGAGTATCCCACAAACATACATTTGCTAGCACGGGAGGCGAACTTATCCGTGGGTGAACCAACATTATGGACGTCACAGTTGCATCCAAACACATTAGGCGTGAGGGTAAATGGGGATTTGGAAGGAAACAGGAGACTAAACGGAGTGGCAAAGTCGAGCATGGATGAGGGAATGCGATTGATGAGATGACATGTTGCAGACACATTGAAGTTTTAGTATATTGTGGGGACCTGCATTTGAATCATGAGTGACCAAGCGACATCAAAAAGATGACGATTCTTCCGCTCGACCACTTTATTCTGTTGAGCCGTATACGCACACGATGTTTGATGGATAATGTCAAATTCAGTGCATAGATTAGAGAATGTCCGGCTAGTGTATCTGCGAGCATTATCAGTGCGAATGATTTTTAAGGGAGCGAAGAACTGAGTACGAGTTTATGTAATAAATGCACAAAATGTGGAGGTTCGTTCAGCACAATCGCAAGTAAGTATAACCAGGTGAATCGAGAGTAATCATCAATAAAAGTGACAAAGAAACGATAACCAAACATACTAAGGATTTTATATTGCCCTCAAACATCAGAGTGTACTAGAGATAGAGGAGTATCACTCTGAGTACAAGCAGAACTAAAGGAAGTACGATACTATTTGCCAAAGATACAAGATTCACAGGTAAACTCATGCAGGAAGACATCCAGAAGAGCTTTCTTGAGAATCTGGAGGGGAGCATGCCCAAGACGACAATACCAATAGACAGAGGAGACGACGGAGAGAGTAGAAGGGGGAACATCCAAGAGGTAAAGCCCATTAGACAGCCGCTCCTTACCAATGATATTTTGCGTTTGTCGATCCTACACAACAAAGGTAGAGTGTGAGAATGTAACACGACAATTAAGGTCTTGAGTAAGATGACTAAAAAACAGCAAGTTAAATGGTGATCCCGGAACATGAAGGGCCGAAGAGAGAGAGAGTAGGTTTGAGAGGTATATCAGCAACGCCGGACACCAGGGTGGCATCACCATTGGCCACGGTGATGAACTTGGGATGGGCAGTCAGCAAGTATTGAGGGGGTCTCTGCGAAGTAATATGGTGTGTGGCATCTGAATCCACAATCCAGTGAGAGCTCTGGGAGAGACAGGACATACCTTCTTTGGAAATCACCCCATGGAGATGTTGGAACTGGGTGCGTAGAGCATTGATGTCATCACGGGTGTAGGAGGCAGAGGCCGTTGCGGGAGAAGTGGGAGGAGGCTCAGTTGTAGAAAAGGCAGCAAGATGTGGAGGCAGATCATGTTTGCGATAGCAGGTGGCCTCAAGGTGACCATCCCGACCGCAATAAGTGCATTTAAAGGAAGATCTCCCAGTACGTCCTCATCCCCGAGACGTGTTGCAATCCCCACGGGCCGAGGAACCTCGAGCAGAAGGAACTGGTGTAGGTTGTTGTAGAAGAAACGGAGAAAGATTCATAAGAGCATCCAGGAGCGGGGTAACCTTTAGAAGCATAGAACAAACGTCTGACAGAGAGAGAGAGTTGTAGAGGAAGAGAGAATCTGAGCCCGAACTATCTACAGATGAGAAGGAACACGATCCATCATCATGGCAATCCCGATCGCTTCTTTCTGGGCACGTCGGGTAACCAAATTTGTGGTAGGGGCTGATGTTGTATCCAGGCCTTAACAAGGGTCTTGGCCTTGGCAATAAGGGAGGTCATATCACCGGGTGCACCAGAATCAAGAGTTTCAAGATCAGCGATGATGCCGAACAAGTGTTGAAGACTGTTCTGTCCAGAATATAGAGAGTGAAGCTCCTCCCACATGGCCTTAGCCGTTTCATGATACATAGCCATCCTGTAGGGCTAGGTATCCATCGAGTTGAGAAGTCATGACTGGACCCGACTGTCATCACGAAGCCACTCATCGGTGGGTGCAGTAGGAGTAACACGTGTCAGATGATGAAGAAGGCATTTCGTCTGCAACACATGACGAACAGAGTGCATCCATTCCGCAAAGTTCCGCTTCCCGGTGAGGGAGATGGTGGTAATCCAGAGTTCATCACGAAGCTCAAGCACGGGAGCAGCAACACGAGATGGTAGAGTGGAAGCAGCATCTGGATCCATGGAGGAGCGAACTGTGCGGTTAAGACATGCGAATAAATCCGCGGGCAGAGGAGCTAAGCTGTGCGGTTAAGACAGGCGGACTGAAGAGATGAGCTGTGGCTAGAGGTGCTCACAGCGTAAAGATGCGGCTAGAGAAGTCCGTAGAGGGCTAGAGGAGCTCGCAGCGGGAAGAAGAGATCACAACGAGAAGAGCAGTCAGAAGAGATGGCAACGGATAAAGCAGACCGCTAGATCGCAACGAGAAGAGCAGACCACAGCGAATAGAAGAGATCGCAGCGAATAGAAGAGCGGACCGCAGCAGACAGAAGAGATCGCAGCGGATAGAAGAGATTGCCACAAGATCGCAGCGAGAAGAGTAGACCACTAGGAGTGCGGTTAGAGCACACAGGAGCAACAAGAAGAGCAAACTAGCAATAGACCGAGCACAGTGATCAGGAACCAGCGGCAAACCGCAGCGGAGAGGATAGAGGCAGACCGCTGAGGCCGCGGAGACAAGCGAGTAGACCATTGAGGCCGTTGCGACAAACTGAGCCGGAACTAGAGGCAGACCGCTGAGGCTGTCGCGACAAGCGAGCAGTCCGAGCAAAATTAAGCTACTAATTAGCGGCGAGAGGAGAAACGAATAGATCGTGGAGGACAGCGATCAGATCTCTGTGAGAGCACAACAGCAGCTAGCAGATCAGACCGCAAGCAAGGCAGGTCACCTGTAAGAGCGATCAACATCGAGAGGGGCCCACTTGGCAAAAGGGCAGAGAGTATAAAAGGCAGGGCAGGGAGGGAGGGGGGAAGAGAGGTAGAAGCCACGGGATAGAGGAGGAAGAGGCGGTTAGAAAAAAAACAAGTTGCTGCCCTGTGCGGGTTGAGAAGGGAAGGTCAGGCAGGCGGTTAAGAATAACCTAACCACATGGAGAGATCTTCACCTCTGATACCATGAAGAAGAACACAGAAACAGGATGAAAATAATAATTGTATTCTCCAATTGTATAAACTACAAGTATGAGTACACATATATAGGAAAGGAGAGAGAGAGATTCTCACTCAAAAATGTAGGACTAAATAAGAAAGCTAAGTGAGCTTATAAATGGGCCACACTTATTTGACCTTTTACATCATTTTCTCTAATATTCTCTAACACATATCATCAATGCGCTTTTAAAAAGTGATAAAAATTAAATATCATCAATGCTTATATTTCTAATACGAAAGATAGTAACCTTGCTAAGGATGTAGCGAGTAAAGCAAAAACTCAAACTTTAGAATATAATAAACACAGTATTATGGGAGGAGAAAATGAGATATATAGAATAAGTAAGCAACTAAGCAAGAGAAAAGAAATTTAGAGACTTGAATTTAGTTGAAATATAAGTGAAGATAATAAAATCCTAAACAAGGATGCATACATAAGATGGAAATACTATTTTGAGAAGTTCTAAGATAGAGTTTTAAAAAAGATAATATTTCAAAAGAGAAAAACCAAGAGCCAAAAATGGTTTATTATATACTGATGAAAAAGGATATGAAACTAGTTTGAAGAAAATGTATAAAGGAGATATCCAATATTCACATAATTTGCAACAAAAAGATTCACATAATTTTATGGACCTTGAAAGGACACTTGACATGTAAAATGAGATTTGCTTTTGTTCGCATTAAATAAGAAATGTGTAAGTTGAAGTTATTAAAGATGTGTAATGGAGCATTAACTAGTATTAAAAGTTGTTAGAGTGATCAAAAAAATTCCATCATAGTTTATTTAAATCTAAGATCAGCATCCAGCCAATATCAGTATGTAATAATTATGAAGATATTGAAAGCAAGATTCTTTTACATATGGCATAGCTTGAATCTATGAGGTATCTGTTAAAGAAAAAAATTAGAACAATAGATATATTGATTCGAAGATAAAGGACCTCGAATTAGCATAACTGAAGTAACCCCAAAATAGTGATTTCATTTAAATAACAAAAATGTGATTTTTTTTTCAAATTATGCGGCAAAAATGAGTCTTTCACGGACAATACCATGTGACATTTGATCTACGGCTCGTAAAACTCATGCAAGGACCTAGTCACCTAGTAATTTACCATATTCAACACCATGAAAATAATTCATCCACAAGCATATGTAAAAGAAGACAATAGGATTTTCCAAATTAACGATAAATAGATAACGAAGAGAATTAGAACAAGCAAGCTCTAAATTAGGTGAACATTAAAACATAAGCATTCAATTAGACCTAACAAAATCATGTCCCATTGTTCCCCAGCAGAAATGAAAGCCACGACAGTTGGAACTCTGAAACGGTGAAGGAGGGGCGCATTGGTGACAGTGGGCATCGAGAATGATAGGAAGTGGTTCGTACCTGACTGAAGTTGGTTGAAACTAGAGGAAGGGGTGCTCTAGAGGCCGATCGGAGGAGGAAGTCACAACCGACGACAAAAGGTGGATGACAGCTTAAATAGAACCAAGCCTGCCTGGTTATCAAGATCGCGATCCGAATCGAAGGATCTTATGATTCTACGATCCAGATTTTTTAAATCGATCTGAATCTTTACCTAGTATCTAAATCGGCACATCTACAACTGGGATCGCGATCCGGATCTTACGATCTTTAGGATCGTGATCCCGACCCGATTCTATCAGTTTGGCCAAAGATAACTAGAAACATGTCCAACCCTATCCCGACCTCATTCAACTGGTCCAACGCCCATAACCCATTACTTAACCTTATACGAATCCCGCCCCCATACCCCATTACAGAATCATATCATGTTGTTTTACTGTATCTCAAGCGATGATTGTCGGCTGCAAACGGAGGCCAAGAGCGACGTCTTTGGTTGCTTCCAATCTAGACAATGTCTTCATTTTCCTTCCTTACCAGGTTTCATTTCAAGTGGTGTCAATGACTTATTTTATATTTTTGTGTATGAGCAATCCAGTGGTTGGTAATCCAATGGTTTCTTGCTTCCTACTTTCAGACCGATGTCTTCTCTTCCTTTCTAGCGTACGAGCAATGTAGCGGTCAAAAATTCAGTATATGAGCAATTCAAGCTTCCTAATTTCATCGTAAGCAAACCAGCAGTTTGGGTTCGTCTTCCTCCTTCTAGGCTTCCACCAATCAATCATTCCAGATATATTTTTATTGTTGATATTGGGTGTCATACCTGAAACTGAAAGTTAACTTAGTATGATATTATCGTTTTGATTTAGTTATTCAAAATTTTTTAATATAATTATTCACATACTCTTAAATTTATTGATTTTTTGTTAACTGAGCTTGTGAATGATACAAAATTCAATTTTAGACTTTTAGTCTTAATTTATGAATGTTGTAGGATCTTGCGATCCTCGATCCGATCATACGATCCAATCTGATCCAACCTCAAAACAATCTCATACAGGATCTCGATCCTGACAACCTTGATCCAGATGCGGGAGGGATGATAGCTCTAGAGGAGAATCGCAGGAGTGATCATCGGAGCCCTAGGGAGTTGGCGGCGGCGGAGACGCCCGACGAAGATATGTTGTCAGATGGAAGCAGTGACAGGACATGTTGCGAGAGGCGCTGGGATGTTGCGCTGAACTTCGAAAAATAGAGAGGATTTCTCTATTTTTTTTATTTTTGTTCCAGCTCAAAGCAGTCTAAGCCAGCCTCAATTGCATGTTTGTGGATGATAGGGTGAAGGGTAGATGTTTCATATACAGAAACTAAAGTGATGCAGGGCCAGGAGTCCGCCTGTTTAATACCTCGGAGTCCACCGGGGGTCCACCTTGGAGTCCACCAAGGGGCCTTATCAGGGACGCGGCCCGTACACCCCCAGCCCAACCCCGGTCCCACCATAGGGTCGATAGGTTGTCGCGGCTTAGTTGGTGAAAAGAATGTTGTTGAAGGCCTCTTATTAAGGAAAATGGGGGATCGAGCCCCGACCTCAACAACCTATCAGCCCTGTGGTGGGACCGGGGATGGGTTGGTGTGTGCGGGCCACGGCCCTGATAAGCCCCCTTGGTGGACTCCATGGTGGACCCCCAGTGGACCCCCGGTGGACTCCGGGTGGCAGGCAGGTGGAATCTTGGTCCTACATCATCAAGTTTCATCCAAATCAAGAACCACAGGTGCGATATTAAATGGAACGATGTGGATATATATTAAGATATAGTCTCTCGAGTCAAGGTTGTGGATATTTATTAAGATGTATTTTCTCGAGCTAAGACCAGATAAAATAGAGAAGTTCCTTAATATAAGTGGATAAAATGGAAAATTAAATTTACGAAACCACTACAAAGATGATGTTACACAAATCTGATTGTTAGAAAGTAAAAAAATTCTTTGACATTTAAGTTGAATGTGACAAAAATGTGAATCTTAAGAAGGACGCGTGACAAAACTAGAATAGATTGATTAAAAATGATTATATTATAAAATATAAATACAGCGAGGGCAACATCTATAAAAAGGAATATAATAAAAATAGAATTTGGGGTTCGAATATATAAAGTTAATGTCAAAGGATCGGGTAGAAGAATGAGTAGTATACTCAAGATAATGTGAATAAAGGTCATTCAAACTGATTTGCGTAGTTTAGGTTTAACATTGTGAGCAATACTCTACATGAAAAGTGGAAAATGAGATTCATAAGGTTGATTGTAAATAGATGGGATAAGACTCTTGATGATGATCGAGATGACAAAGCTATCTTTCCATTAGCTTGTTTTCAACTAGTGTAAGACTAAATAATTCAACACATCATGAAAATTATCTTATCCTGTTGCATTCATCTTGATTCAAGAAAATAAAGGAGTTGTGACACCAAGCATTTCATGTAAGTTTTTGTAACATAATTAAAATATAAACTATCCCATATGATGAAAACAAATGCCAATGTCGGATATTGCCATCAAGGATCTTTCCTAAATTTTATCAAATGTATATCTATATGTATAATATATGACATGGAATTGGGCTTAGGCTTGGTTGGGACCAGCTAGATTTCATGTGGCTGGTCTTGTTTTTCTTAATAATGGTTTATTAAATTTGATTGGGATTAAAATCATATTAGTGCCGGCTCAGCTATGGTTTAGATAAGGTGGTGGTGAAATGAGCGGGTTAAATCGAGAAGGATCGACTCTATCCTCATTTGATCACACCTGGCGTTTTTCTCTAGTTCTCGTTTTCTCAAAGGGCTGATCTTGCCGGGCTCTCTTCCTCTCCCTCTTTCTCTCTCGATTTCTCCCAGACGGAAATAGCATCTGCAACGGCCTCTCTTCCCCTTGACGATCTCTTTGCAGTGTGTTATCAGTGCTGGGTGTTGTTTTCTTGTGGTGGTTTGCTGTTGCTGACACTTATCGGGTTGGCTTAGTGATGACTCTCATCCTCTTGGTAATCCCTTCAATTTCCTCTTATAACTATGGTTCTTAACATGAGGTTACTGAAGGAGCTTAGATGGGGTTGCAAGATGAGTTTAGGGTTTTGGTTTTGTTTTTATTTTTAAAAATTTCCTTGAGGTACATCACATGGAAATATGGGGATAACTTCCTTATCTTTGTTGGCCGGCTCATGCCGAAGGAATTATGGGTGGTATTTGTTATATAGGGTTGGAATTCCTCTTTTATGTTATGCCCTCTTCTCTGTCTTGTTCAGATTTTTAGTTACATGCTAAGGTTTCCTTTTATGATAATTTGTGCGGTTTTGTTAGCCGACTATAAGTATTTTGGGAAAATTATGGTGTTTCAAAACAGAATATTTGGAGTATTGATTTCTTCTGGACAATTTTTAGTAGGGTGGTTGACTGGTTGTTGGGGCCTCTACTTGACCAAAACCCATTTCTGCTGTTAATAATTATGATGGGGGAGGGGATGTTTTAATAAGGATTGCATCATCCAATTACCAATTCAGTTTTTTTTATTGTTGGTTCAGAATTGGGTTTTGGGTTTAGATTTGGCAAAGGAGAAATGCAGTTAGTTGCTCTTAAGCAAGTTAAAATAGAGTTCATTTTTTTGTACAATCAACCTAAAGTCTTGGGTTTTATTTTAATTCTCCCATTTCTTTGGAGATCCCCACCCAACGTTTCCCTCTTTAGACAACCCCTGGAAAGTTTAAATCAACATTAAGCGTCAACGTCGTAGCTATTGAAAGGTGCAACCCCCGATATAAAAGACGCCTACTGATACGATGCCTAAATACAGATATCGTGAAGGATGGACTCCCGAGATAGGCGCGACGATGACCTGGGGCATGATAAAGGGAAAGAAAAGATGGCGGTGAGAAAAAAAAATTTTAATTTATGCTTTTCCGTACTTTTAATTACATGTGCAGATACCTTAAAATTAGAAAATATGTCCTGCATGTGCACACAAGGTTTCCTTTATATTGAATATGTTTCATATTATTTTACAACAACTTAAATCGCTAAATGTGGTTTTATACAAGAATTCAAGCATGTGATTCAACTTCTGAGACGAATAATAAATAAACAGAAAATTCCATATATATATATATATATATATATATATAACAAACCCAAGTAATATAGTTATATAGATGCATAGATGTATAGGTGAAGTTAAGGGTAAGAATGATCACACAAGAATGTTAATGATGATCACCAAATCAGTCGGCCGAAAGACACAGACGTGTGATTAATGCACTGATTTGGTAAATGAGACCATGAGGGGTCGGGCCCAAAAACTAAAATACTGAATACGGATACTGCTACCCTTAACATTACCTATATTATGAAACAGAAATTTTACGAAAATATGAAACAAGTACGAATGTGTTTACTATACTGATGACATACTTAAGATGGTAAATTGATTACTATACTGATGACATACTGAATATGATGAGATATTGTTTACTGTACCATTATTTAATGTTCAATTACATATGTACCATTTTTTATTACTGTTAAATTAGGGCAAAACATAATTATTATTCAATAGAGTGCCCCCCTATTTATAGGGAAAAATACATCGTAATCAAATATAATACGAAATACGGTCTAACACTCCCCCTCAACTTGGGCATGTTATATTTTTCATACCCAACTTGTCAATACAAGCACAAAAAAGATTTCCCCCAAGACTCTTAGTTAGGAAATCAGCTAATTGTCTCTCTAAGGGAACAAACAGTATGCAGATAATCTTCTTTTCAATTTTCTCCTTAATAAAGTGTTTGTCCATCTCGATATGTGTGGCGAGGTCATGCTGGACGGGATTGTTGGCAATGTTGATTGCAGCCTTGTTGTCACAGTACAACCGGAAAAGAGTAGACTCATTCAAACTCAGGTCACACATCAAAGAGCGTATTCATAATACTTCACATCTGTCATGTGTCATTGCTTTAAACTCAGCTTCAGCGCTGGATCTTGAGATGACAAATTGTTTTTTAATTCTCCAAGTGACTAAGCTTTCACCAACGAATGAGCAATATCCTGATGTAGATTGTCAATCTTCAACGGACCCAGCCCAGTTAACATCGGTAAAAACTTCAATCTTCAAGTCTGTATTGGGAGTGAACAGGATCCCCCTTCCTGGTGAAGTCTTTAAATACCTCAAGATTCGATGAACAGCATTCAGATGTCTCGTCTTTGGGGCATGCATATATTGACTAACAACTTCAATTGCATAAGCTATGTCGGGACAAGCGTGGGATAGGTAGATTAATCTTCCAACAAGGCATTGATAGTCAGACATGTCTTCAACAGGATCACCATCATCTCTTCCAAGATTATGATTCACCTCAATAGGTGTATGTTAGGGAAAAACTACTAAGGAGCAACTAAAGAGAGAGATCTAGAGATTAAGAGGAGATTTAGGGTTAGGAAGAAGAAGGAGGCTACCTGATCATACTTTGCATAAACCCCTAAAGGGGGCTGCCCGGATATATATATATCCGGGCATGGAGGGGCCGGCCGGCCCCTCCCAAGGGGGCTGAACCCGCCTGGTTCAGCCCCTGGTCGGCCGGTTCACTGAGTGGGGGCTGAACCGGAAGGTTCAGCCCCGTTGTTTAGCGCGTCCTTGCTCCTCCGAACATAGTGGCGACCCGTAAAGCGTAGCGGGGGCGTAACATTCCCCTCCCCATCAAGAACCAACTTGTCCGCAAGTTGGTAATCCGGGTAGAGCTCCTTGAAATCGAAGAAGTCTACCCAAGAGTTGTGTGCTGGCGGCAGATTCTTCCACTGGACCAAGAGCTCTGGCCGGTATTCCGTGCCCCGAATCTTCCACCGGTGCCGTAAGATATCCTCTGGGAGCGGACGCAGCTCGCCCACAGGCGTAACCCCGGTATACGGATGGCTGAGGGCCAGAAAATGGCTGTACTTTGAAAGCTTATCCACTACCACCAAAATGACTGACTTGCCTTTCGACTTAGGCAGCCCATCAATAAAGTCCATGGAGACTGTGTCCCAAATAAGCTGCGGAATATCCAATGGCACGAGGAGCCCGGCAGGAGAAGAAGTCTCATATTTCTGCCGCTGGCAGATGTCACAGTGGCGAACAAACTGCTGAATGTCCCGTCGCATTCCTGCCCAAAACACGTTTGCTCGCGACCTCTGGAGGGTCCGGAGCACCCCCGCATGTCCTCCTGTGGGAGACGAGTGGAACCCATGCATCAGAATCGTCTTCCAAGCTGAATCGGCGGGAACGACCACCCGTCCCCGATAGTATAGCCGGCCGTTACACAAGTGATAGTCGGTCGGCCCCGTCTCTCCCCGCTGTAAAGAGTCCACCAACGGCCGAAGCGTATCCGACCGCAACACTTCCTCCTGAATATCCTCCAAAGAGTCAACCAAAGGCCCCGAAATATTGGAGAGAGCAGCTCCTGGGAGGCGAGAGAGGGCATCGGCGACCACATTCTCTTTGCCGCGGCGATACACAATCTCATAGTCGTATCCCAGAAGCTTTGTAACCCATTTTTGCTGTAGAGGCGAAGAGACCCGCTGGTCCAGAAAGTGTTTCAGACTCTGGTGGTCCGTCCTGATCTTAAAGTGCCTGCCCAACAAATATGGCCTCCACACAGCCACCGCGTGAATGATGGCCAACATCTCCTTCTCGTAGGCCGAGAGACCCAAGGTACGAGGAGCCAGGGACTTGCTGTAAAAGGCTATTGGCCGCCCCGCCTGCATCAAAACCGCCCCGATGCCGACCCCCGACGCATCGGTCTCCAGAACGAACTCCTTCGTGAAATCGGGTAGTGCAAGCACTGGTGTGGAGGTCATGGCCCGTTTGAGAGCCTGAAATGCCTCCTCCGTCTCCTCATTCCAAGAAAAAGAATCTTTCTGCAGCAGCTGGGTCAATGGCCGGGCTATCTTCCCATAATCCTGGACAAACCGTCGGTAGTACCCGGTGAGGCCCAAAAAACCCCGCAAGGCCCGGACTGTCACCGGTCGCGGCCCGGACTGCATACTCTGAATCTTCCGTGGATCGGCTCGAACGCCCTGACCGGAAACCAAATGGCCCAAATACTCCACCTCCTCCTGTATACGAGCCAAGGTAATCGCGTGGTTCAATGATCGAGGCATGAGTGCTTGCATCTCGTCACGAATGTGCTCCTTGAGACCAGATATGAAACAGCTGTAGAGTGTCCTCTCTGACCACTGAACCCGATTTGCCAACTTCTCGAACTCCGTACGATACTCCATCACCGACCCTTTTTGACGAAGCTTCTGAAGGAGGGCCTCAAAGTTCTCGTACTCCAATGGGCCAAACCTGGCCGAAAATCCCTCCACAAATTCCCCCCAAGGAACGTACTCCCGCCCTCGCAGGAACCACTGCGTCCACTGGAAAGCGTCGTCCTTCAAATGGAAGGACGCTAGCTGCACCCACTGGCCTTCAGGCACCTCCTGGTATTGGAAAAATAATTCCGCCTTTTGGATCCACTCCAAGGTGTCGCCGCCCTCGAACTCCGGAAAGTACATCCGAGTTAATCCGGGAGTTAAACGTTGTCCCCCCTGACCTCCTTCCCGTCTTGCGGGCTCCCCTTGCTCGAAACCGCCATAGCCTTGATGCGGACCTGCTCCCCAAGGAGGGGGTTGTGGCTGGCCGCCCCATCCTTGGCCAAAACCGGCCACTCCCGGTGCCCCAAATCCACGAGGAGGAGGGAGGAGCCCTCCCCTTGGCTGTCACGTAACATCGGGTGGCCGCCGAAACCCATCGGGCTCTTCCCAGCCCCGGCGTCCCTGGCCGCGACCCAGTCCAGTCTCGCCGAACCCGCCTGCCGCGAATCCGGGCGGAATCGGCCCCGCCAAGCCCCCCTGCATCGCTGTCGAGCCCCCTGTTGGCCCGTACGCCGCCCATCCAGGGCCACCGGACCCTCCTGCGCCGATTTCGGGCGGAATCAAACCCGCCAAACCGCCATACGCGGCTGCCGAGCCCGCGCCGGGTTGATTTCCGCCCGTTCCGCCCAATTCGGCGCCCGATCCGGCCGAATCCTCACTAGCCGGTCCTTTTCCTTTCAACAACGCCTTCAACTCCTCCATCCGGGCCTCCATCCGCCCTTCCATGGCCGCCATCGAATCGGTTAGGCCAACAACGCTCTCCTCTAGGGTTTCAATCCGTGAGGACTCCTCTTGAGTGCGAGTGGTCACCATGGACGAATGCTCTGATACCAAATGTTAGGGAAAAACTACTAAGGAGCAACTAAAGAGAGAGATCTAGAGATTAAGAGGAGATTTAGGGTTAGGAAGAAGAAGAAGGCTACCTGATCATACTTTGCATAAACCCCTAAAGGGGGCTGCCCGGATATATATATATCCGGGCATGGAGGGGCCGGCCGGCCCCTCCCAAGGGGGCTGAACCCGCCTGGTTCAGCCCCTGGCCGGCCGGTTCACTG
This sequence comes from Platanthera guangdongensis, assembly GCA_039583875.1. Classification (NCBI taxonomy): domain Eukaryota; kingdom Viridiplantae; phylum Streptophyta; class Magnoliopsida; order Asparagales; family Orchidaceae; genus Platanthera; species Platanthera guangdongensis. The sequence continues at coordinate 233,545,273 of CM077153.1, forward strand.
AGTGGGGGCTGAACCGGAAGGTTCAGCCCCGTTGTTTAGCGCGTCCTTGCTCCTCCGAACATAGTGGCGAACCGTAAAGCGTAGCGGGGGCGTAACAGTGTATCAGCAGATCTATAGCCACTTATACTAGATTGTTCCAGCAAATCAATAGTGTATTTTCTCTGATAGATAAAGATACCCCGTTTAGATTGTGCTACCTCAATTCCCAAGAAATACTTCAGTTTCCCCAGATACTTACTTCAAACTTCCTTGCCAATTTCACCTTCAAAGCTTTTACTTTTCAATATTATCTCTTATTATGATGATAGTGTTAGATATTGTGTACTTGTATATGGGCTTATTTATTTTCGGTCTTGTATATATTACCCCAAGAGGGATCATTATTCTCAAGCATATCTCAAGCATATACAATTCTAAGATGGTATCAGAGCCTAGGGTTCAATTCTCCCGATCCCTCTCCCGTCCGTCTGCGCCGATCGATCGCCTGCTTCGCCCGACTGCGCCGATCGACTGACTGCATCTCACGTTCGTCTGCGCTGCTCGTTCGTCTGCGCCGCTCGACCGCTTGAATCGTTCGTCTGCGCCTCTATTCGTGTTTTTCGCTCCGACTCAGGGGGGGTACCTATCGCATGAGTTTCGTGACCTTCTCGTCTCTCATGGCACGCTTCCGCAGCTCTCCTGTCCTGGTGCTCATTCCCAGAATGGCACTGCGGAAAGGAAACATCGCCACATCATTGAGACCGCTCGCACTCTTCTTTTAACTTCGGGCCTCTACCTCTGCTGATCCCTCAGCGGCCTCTGCCCCGTCAGGTATCTCTCCGTCCTCGTCGTTACTTGACTCTGGAGCCTCTTTTCATATGACCTATGATGCCACCTATCTTCATTCCTGCCATCCTGTTTCCTCCGACCTACGTGTTATTATTGCTGATGGCACCACCCTTCCTATTACCAGTCATGGCCTTATCCACACCCCTCAGTTCCACATTCCTGATGTTGCCTATATCCCTAAGCTCTCCATGAACCTCATCTCCGCCAGCCAGCTTGCCTCTAGTGGTTACCTTGTTGTTTTTGATGAGTTTGTTTGTCATGTGCAGGATCGTCTTACAGGGACCCTCATTGGAGCTGGTCGTCACCATAGTGGTGTATATCTCCTTGAGTACCTTCGTCTGCCATCAGTCACACCGTCCCCCGCTGCTCCTCTTTTATGTCTTCCCGCTGTTTCCTTTCGTCAGTGGCACCATCGTCTTGGTCATCCCAGTGGCGCCCATCTTTCAACTCTTGTTCGTCAGGGTGTTTTGGGTCGTGTATCTGTTGACACTACTCACTCTTGTATGGGTTGTAAGCTTGGAAAACAGCTACAAATCCCCTATCAGTCTAGTCTGTCTAGGTCTTCTGCTCTATGTGGATGATATGATCATCACTGGTGATGACCCGGTTTTCATTGACTTCGTCAAGCATCACCTGCAGCAGCAATTTCAGATGACAGATTTGGGACCTTTGAGCTATTTTCTGGGCATTGAGTTTTCTTCCACCTCTGCAGCGTTTCAGCTCTCTCAGCAGCGATATACTACTGATCTTCTAGCTCGGGCTGCCCTTTCTGACACCCGCACTGTTGCCACACCGATGGAGCTTCACCTGCAGCTTCAGGCTGATGAGGGGATCCCTCTTGCTGATCCCACTCGCTATCGTCATTTGGTCGGCAGCCTGGTCTATCTCACCATCACTCGGCCAGATATTGCTCATACAGTACATGTGTTGAGCCAGTTTGTCAGCACTCCTACATCAGTCCATTATGCTCGCTTGCTGCGTGTACTGTGTTACCTTCGTGCGACTCCTGGTCGTGGTCTGTTCTTCTCCAGCAGCAGTTCCCTCCAGCTTTTTGCTTTCTCTGATGCTACTTGGGCTAGTGATCCTTCTAATCGTCGCTCCGTCACTGGTTTTTGTCTGTTTTTGGGCTCCTCCTTGCTTGCCTGGAAGTTCAAGAAACAGTCTGGTGTTCCCCGCTCTAGTACTGAGGCTGAGCTGCGCTCCATGGCGTCTACGGCCGAGGAGATTATCTGGCTTCGTTGGCTTCTTGCAGATTTTGGCATTGTCTCCTTAGGACTGACAACTTTTTTTGTGACAACACTGGTGTCATTCAGCTCACTCTGAATCCAGTGAAATTTTCCCTCTCCAAGCACATTGGCGTCGACGTCTTCTTCCTCCGTGAGCAGTACAACCGACGTACATTGGTTCCCCGGTATGTTCCCACCGAGCATCAGATTGCGGACTTGTTCACCAAGCCCCAGACGAGGGTTCAGCATGACTACCTTATGTCCAAACTCTCGATGTATGATCCCCCGTGAGTTTGAGGGGGGGTGTTAGATATTGTGTACTTGTATATGGGCTTATTTATTTTCGGTCTTGTATATATTACCCCAAGAGGGATCATTATTCTCAAGCATATCTCAAGCATATACAATTCTAAGAGATATCATTAACATAGACAATGAGAGCAGTTATTAGATTTGTTATTCATTTAATAAACAAAGTATGATCAGCATGACTTTGTTTGTATCCAAGTGAAATCATGATTTCGTGGAATCGACCAAACCAAACCCTCAGAGATTGCTTCAAACCGTAAAGTGCCTTTTTAAAACGACACACTTTCCCTTCAGATCCGGAAGGGGAAAAACATGGAGGTATAGACATATGTATACCTCTTCATCTAAATTTACAAGAAAGAAAGCATTTTCACGTCCAATTGGTTAAGTTCTCAACCCTTGCACGCAACACATGATAGCAAAACTCGTATGGAATTCATTTTTGCTACGGGGAAAAACGTGTCTTAATAATCAATTCCAAAAGTTTGAGTATACCCCCTTGCAACCAACCTTGCTTTGAATTGTTCAACCAAACCTTCAGAGTTCTGCTTTACGGTAAACACTCACTTACAGCCGACAACCTTCTTTCAAGGTGGAAGATGAGTTAGATCTCAGGTACAATTTGTTGGAGCCGACGATTCACATATCCTCTGTTTGATAATATAAATTCTCATGTTGTATTTGATCACATCTTGTGTTTGGTAGAGTGCAGGTTACAGGTCCAAGCGATGCAAGAAGCTCTCTTCTGGCAACTACCGTCGAGCGGTAGTAGTTACCGCTGGGCAGTAGCATGAATTTAATTGCCATGGCGCTCGAGTTACTACCGCGCCGCGCTAGTACTACCGTCCGCGCTAGCTCGAGGATTTATTTCAGTCATGCGCTCGGGAAGCTACCGCGCAGGCGTTAGCTTTGTACCGCGCCGCGCTAGCCCAAGAGACGCCTGAATTACCGCCAGGTGATACCATTGTACCGTCGGGCGATACCTTTATACCGCGCCGCGTTAGCCCACTAAACGATCGTCGAGACGGGCTCGTCGAGCCGCCTGGACTACCGCCAGGCGTTACCTTCCTACCGCGCTGCGCTAGCATGGAAAAAAGGAAAATATTTGTTTTGAATATTTTTCCAATTTTGCAGGACAGCTGTCAGCATCAAGCACGTGAACCCACCGTCGGGCGCTAGTCTTACCGTCGGCGATAGCCTGTTTTTACAAAGATGTATAAAAGGCATCTCGTTTTTTGTATTCCTTACCAAGACGAATATAGACTCAGATCTGCGATTCCTAGGATTCAATAGCCGTCTCTGTGCTCCGTTCCGTCGTCTTCGTCGAAGGAAAAGAAAACTGCCTCCCTCCCGTTCGTGCACGAAGAACTCTGGTGAGTCAAAGACAACAACGACAACGAAGAGTTGATCGGTTGTGAGCTCACGAAGATTTCAAGCACCGATCACGGATCGCTCAGCGGAGGAATCGTCTTGATTCAAACTTAAATCTTTTTATACCTTTGTTGTATTTCTTTTCTTTTCTTTGTATTCTTGTGGTGAGGGAAATCGATCGGAGAAGATCGTCGGAATCCGGGGAGGATTCCGTGAGAATTCGTACAGGGGAAGGGATGTCTAGATCGGTGGATCTAGCGGGCCTCTAAGACACTTCATGCGTGAAGATGAAGAGCCGGCTCGAAGACTTTTCTTGGAGGGAACGGGTGAGAGCCAACCGGTCCGGGGAGCGGGTCGGTATAGAAAACCAAAAGTCTTTCTTCATTCACAGCCTCTGATCTCCGACATCACGGAGATCAAGTTTTTGTAATCATTAAAACATTTGTTAATTTAGTTTGTAATGAAATTCATTTTTCTGTTTCTTTTCTTGTGTATGACGTTGTAATTGTTAGTGTGTGATTCTCTAAAGGGTGCATAGATCTCCAAGGAGGAATTTGCCCAGAAAAACGAGGTCTGTGACCTACCGCCGCGCGTTACCTACCTAACGCCCCGCGGTAGCTTCCAGAACTAGTTTTTCTAGATCAAAATAATTCGAATTTCCAAAAAACATCCAAAACCTTATTCACCTCCCTCCTCTAAGGAGGGCCACTAGATCCAACACAATTCTTTTCCAAAACATTCATTTCCTCAATTATAGCCTCTTTCCATTGTTGATGCCCAAGAGCCTTCTGCCATGTGGATGAGATGGAGACAGAAGCGAGGGAGGAGACAAAAGCTTTGTAGGAAGAAGTTAGATCTTCATAGGAAACATAACGAGATAGTGGATGTTGGGTGCAAGATCTGATACCTTTTTGAATAGCGATGAGAAGTTCAAAAGGATCCGTTGACGGAGCTTCCATTGGTGCAGGTGGCGTAGGATGAGCCTGTGCGTTATCTCTGCTCCATCTGGTGTACACTTGTAACTCATTTTCTTTATAAGGAGGCTCCCCCTGATTGGAAGTCTCAGCAGTAGGTATAGAATGTGAAGGAGGAATCGGCAAGGGAAAGACAAGTGAGCTTACTTCACTCGTATATATGTGCTCCCTCTGAAGTGAGTGCACGTAATAAGATTCATATTCACGAAATGAGATATTCATCGCGACAAAAATCCTTTTATTCAGGGGATGATAACATTTATATCCATTCTGAGTGGGAGAATAAATAATGAAAACATATTTAAGAGCCTGAGGGTCAAGCTTGGACCTACTCGAAGAGTGTATATGAGAGAAGCAGACACAACCAAAAGTTTTAGGCGGTAGAGAGGTCAGTGTGGCCCCTAAGGTAGTAAGAGGGGTTTGATGTCCCAGTACTGAAGAGGGCATGCGATTTATGAGATAGGCATCCGTAAGAATGGCATCCCCCCAGTAGTATTTTGGGAGGTTCATAATGAAGAGTAAGCAGCGAGCCACCTCTAAGAGGTGACGGTTCTAGCATTCCGTAACTCTATTTTGAGATGGAGAGTGGACACGCGAGATTTGATGCAGAATGTCATGAGTGACAAGATAGTCCTGCAATGGAGTGTTGACATACTCTCGACCATTATCACTAAAAAGGATTTTAATATGGGCAGAAAATTGAGTAGAAATCATGACATAAAAATTTTGGAAGATAGAAATCAGCTCATTTTTAGTTTTCATCAGATAAACCCAAGTTGTGGGAGAGAAACAATTAATAAATGTAATTAGCCAAAAACATCGAGAAATAAAGGCAATGAGCATGACCCCCACATATCAGAATGAATAATATGAAAAAGAGTTGTACTAGGTAATGACACATGATTAACAGGAGTACGAGATGTTTGGCAACAACACAAATGTCACAAACAAAATTTTTAAAACACGAAAAAGAAAAAACAGAAAATAAACGTTGCATGGTCGCAACGGAATGGCCAAGATGACGATGCCAGGTAAGCAAGATGGAGGTCTGCGAAGAGTGGAGAGTTTGTGGTGGTGTAGCCTCAAAAGTGGAGTCAAACATGTACAAGCTATCCTTCATGCTACCAAAGCCAAACACCTGCCCTGTCTTCAGATCCTAAAAGACACAATGAGAAGGAAAAAAGGTAACAAAGCAGTGAAGAGAATTAGTTAAATGACTAACAGAAAGTAGACTACAGGTGAACTTTAGAACATGAAGAATAGAGGATAAAGTGAGAGGAGAATAAGAAATGGAGCCCTTCCCATCAATGGAAGGACTCATCAACAATGCTCACTTTATCCCTGCCTGAAAGAGGGGAATATGATACAAAACCTGAAACAGAACCGGTCATGTGATCGGTGGCGCCTGAATCGATAATCCATTGAGTAGAATCAGTAGAAGCGGAATTGGTACTCGAAGTACCAGTGTGGGCAAGAGCAGATGATGGCATAGGGGCATCGACAGGCTCAGTAGTATGGTCGTGCATCAAACGAAGAAGGGCATGCATCTCTTCAACAGAGAAGGTGAACGAATGAGAAGAACCACCATCAAAAGTTTCGGTCAGGTGAGCAGAGTGAGGAGATCGTCCTGGAGTGTGACCGCGACCGCGACCACCACGAGAAGTCGATACACCTCGAGGAGGAAAGCCATGGAGGCTATAACAAGTATCCTGAATATGATGATCTTTGCCATAATAGTCACATGTGAGGTGATCTCTATCTATCGGCTTGGGCTTGAAATCATGAGGAGTGTGGTTGTCAAACTGGGGCTGATGAGCCACTAGAGCAGATCCCACTGGAAGGTTGGAGGTGGTCCAGGACAGTCGTCGATCAAACTCTTGTTAAACAATATTGTAAACCTCGGCAAGTGAGGGAATAAGAACACACCCCAAGATCAGGACTGTAATTTGATCAAAATATTTGTGCAAGTCATGTAGGAAATCAAATATCCGATTTTGATCTTTGTTATTCTTCAGCAAAAGTGCATTCGCATTGCACACCATGATGAGAGAGTCAAAATAATCGTACTCCTGATAGAGCTGGGTAAACTAAAAGTAATAGGCTGAAGGAGGACGATCCCCCAGACAGAGATTTCCAATCTTGCGGCGAAGTTGGAATATTTGGGCCGCATTCCCCTTGCGGGAATAGGTAGACTTAGCGCGCTTCCATATGTCTGCAGCAGTATCTAGGAAGAGATAATTCCGTGCAATTGATTCCTACATGGAGTTGATACGCCATAACATGACAAGGGAGTTTTTCGACTCCCATTTAGGCTAAGCAGTAGAAATCGGAGCCGGAGCAGTGGTGATGCCATTAATGTAGCCAAAAAGATGTCGACTCTTCAGGGCAAGGGTAATAGAGCGGGACCAAGCCAAATAGTTGGTGTCATCAAGGCGGATTGCAGTAAGCTGCGAATAGAGGTGATCTTGACCGGCCCGGGTAAATCCAGCGAGGGTCATGGGAGTACCGGAATCACCAATCTCCGACATGGAAACAAAAACAGCCAAACCACCAAGAAGATTGAATAGGGTAGAAAAGAACAACCCGTCAAAGAGAAAAAGAGCAAACAAGCATCAATGGACGATTAGAAATCACGATCAACAGGCACAATGAAAACCCTAGATCGAAGATTTGGAGACATCCAACCGTTGGAATTTCACAAAACTTTAGAGGGAGGATAAGGAAGGCAAAGCGAAACTTTACCAAAGTTTGAGGTCAATCGGACCACCGGAGACCTGTTCGGGGAGGCATCAACGCCGACCGGCCGACATATTGTTGTGAGCCGATCGGCGCTGTAGAAGGGCCGCAGAAAAAAAGAGAGGGAGAGAGAGAGAGGGAGGGAGAGACGAGCGAAAGACGGCGACGGGAGCGGTGCGGTGCGGAAACCCGGCGACGGGGAGCGTAGGAGAGGGCGAGCGCCGATCGGAAGCGAGTTGCGGAAGTCAATAGAGGAGCTTTGATACCATGTTAAATTAGGGCAAAAGATAATTATTATTCAATAGAGAGGTCCCCTATATATAGGGGGGAAATGAAAATACATTGTAATCAAATATAACTTGAAATATGGTCTAACAATTACACAATTCTTTACTGTTCTTTACTGATATACTGTGATACTGTCTCCTTACCACTACTCTCTACCGCTTGCACTTAATTTGTTAGCTATGCTGCACTGATACTATACATATATTTATTATTAACTCTTATTTGTTTGCTTGTATAGAAATTAAAGTGGTAAGATCTTGCTTAGTATTTGTGAAAAACTAATTCTTTATATTTCTAACACATTAGGAACTGAGCAGTAGCAAACCAGTAATCGTTGAGTGCTTATCCAGAGAAAATTAGAACCATGGAGGCGATGCAGATTTCTTTTGTAGTTCTGTTTAGTCAGGTCCTAGTTAATGATTGTATTGTGTGTCAGATATATGTATTTGTAGCTTCATATTGAATAATAGGGTATTTTGTAGCAGAGAACTGAAAAACTCTAGTCATATATGTATTTTATGCTCAGTGTGGCTGTAAGCTCGTGTTGTGCATGTGAATACTCATTGTGCAATAATTAATGTGCTAAATGTTCTCTGAGCTACAGTTTATGATATGACTGCATATTGTGACAGTCTGCGGGCCATTATAGGAGTCATAATCAAGTTTCGCAAATGAAGATCTAATGGTCTAAAATTTATCAATTCATTTATTTGTTTTTTCTTTTAAAGTGGAGTAAGATAACAGTATTCTCATGGTAGGTAAATCAAATAAAGTATGTATGAAACCCACTATTTCATACTTTAGCAGTTTGTCATGGGTGAGAACAGCTTCAATTTACATAAAGGCTAAAGAAGAAATATAGTAACGAAGCAGTTCCCGACAATATTTTGATTGAAATCAAGGTATGAGGAACAAATTAAGGGCGTGTTTGGCGTGGCTTATCGCAGTTTATTTGCTCCGGTGAGGTTGGACAAAAATGTCATTGTCATAGAATGTATGTTTGGTATCACAAATGTTACAAAAAAATTTAGTTTGAGGCATAAAATTTTAGTATAGCAATGACATTTTTGTCCAACCTCACCTGAGCAAATAAGCCGCGCCAAACGCAGCCTAAGAGATCAACTTTCGCAGTGAAAATAGATGGAGATAGGACCCGTCGCTGAGTCATTTTAAGTTGAATTACTGAAAAAAATAGGAAATAGTGGAAAGTTTTCCAAGGCCCAAATTATTATAATTAAAAGAATAAACATTGGAGTTCTATCATTCAGAAATGAACTATGACAAAGATAAACATTTTCAATTTATACATCTATAAGAAATAAACACTCACTTTTGGGTGCACTAGCTTCAAGGCACTACGATAGACCTGCAAACATAAGAAGAAATTACCAGACTGACCAAATGCAAGTGCTATATTAAAAAAATATAATCTAACAAGTCATTTTAACTCAAAAGAATACAGTATTCAATTTAATACATATAAATAAAGCCCCTAAAATAGTGCTGAAAATCAACTCCCAATATCCTAGAAGGGAACAAAAATGATAACATCTATATGCAAAAGAGTTTGAGTTCGACAAATTCACATCAAAATTGAAACCAAGATTCTGAATTCCATGATTCAACTACAACAAACTGCTTAATAAGGGCACGAGTAACAAAAATGAAAGCATACCGAATAATTTGGCTTTAAAGCATAAGCAGCTGCAATATAAATAGCTGATTGGCTGTAAAGTTCCTTTGGAGAGACTTCTTTTGGGTTAAATGGCCTTCCAGGTCTTACAGTGTCCTCAGCTAAGCCATACTGCGAGATTATCAAAAACATAGTATCAAATTATCACTGTCATTATGCAATGGTAATGTAAATTATGGAGAAACTATTTAAGAAATTACCAGGACTGTCCCGAGATTATAAATTGCTCTATGAAAATCAAACTGGAGTCGTATAGAGGCACGAAACTGCAAAATAGAACCATAATACATACGGTATATATATAATAGTGCGCCGCTAATATAAACTCTTTTCGCGCGACTGTTTCAACCATCCGATAACAGCGATCCCTTCTTCTTCTTTCGCGGCCTTAAATACAAATTCCACTCCCGCAGATGTTCTAGGGCATCAAAGACGGCGTCGTCTACCAGTGCTGAGCTCCTCCAGATATCCTAGGGCATCAAATACGCCCCAGGTTTCACGCATCTACAACTGCGGCGTCCTCTCCCGCAGGTAATTTTTGACTTCACTACAGCTAATCATTTTCCCCATTGTTTTCCCATCCTACCCACCCCTGCTTGGCTGTAAACCACGCCTATTAATTTTGTTGAGAACAAAGGTCCAGCGGGATTGGGTGTGTGTGGGACCGCATATTTGGGCTTCCCCATCACGTTCCAGGTCTGGGTGTTGACCCCGGTGGGCCCCCCGTGTGGCGGAATATCCCCGCCATCCCGTGGATGGATTACTCCCACATTGCCTGTAGCGGGTGGTCCTTGATGTTTATGTACCCCCGTCCCCCCTTACCATGACCTCGGGGTTTTGGCAAGATGTGTGGTGACGGGTGGTTTTCCACATGGTATCAGAGACATCCCGCTGCGGGGGTGTGTTGAGAACAAAGGTCCAGCGGGATTGGGTGTGTGTGGGACCGCATATTTGGGCTTCCCCATCACGTTCCAGGTCTGGGTGTTGACCCCGGTGGGCCCCCCGTGTGGCGGAATATCCCCGCCATCCCGTGGATGGATTAGTCTCACATTGCCTGTAGCGGGTGATCCTTGATGTTTATGTACCCCCGTCCCCCCTTACCATGACCTCGGGGTTTTGGCAAGATGTGTGGTGACGGGTGGTTTTCCACAAATTTAAGCAAATTTTTCAATTCTACTTTTTAGGTGTTGGTAAGATGTCTATTAGTGAGAGTGATGCACATTTGTCAGACAATTATGAAAGTCAGAATGCAGAACATGTTGTTGATGCTGAGCCTTATATGGGTATGGAGTTTGATACATTAGATGAAATATACACTTTCTATAATAATTATGCTTTGGTGACTGGTTTTGGAATTAGAAAATCATCTAGCAGTAAATCTCAAGTAACACAATATCTTATATGGAAGAAATTTGAATGTAATAAGGGTGGTTTGAAAAAACATGGACACCATTGACAATACAAATGTTAAACGTCATCGTGAAACAAGAACAAGATGTATGGCAAAGTTGGAAGTTCGTATAAATGCGGAAGGAAAATGGGCAGTTACTTAATTTATAAAAGAACACAATCATATCCTTGAAACGCCCCAAAAAACAAAGAAGTGTCGATCACACTATATATATCATAAAAATCCTATAATTAAGGATTTAATAGCACAATTGCATAGTTCTGGGATGGGCCCATCTGGATTTATATTCCGACTGAAACGAAGACAAAATGATTTGAGTCTTATACAATCTCAAAAATCTGTTATTTTGCCTTATAGTCAAATTGGGCTTTTTACTAGTGTTCCAGAAATGCCTCACATATCCATTCGTGATCCATTAAAAGTGAAAACTAAAGGGCGTCCAAAATTGGCTTCACGAATAATTGTCGGTATCGAAACCTCACAAGCTAGCGCCAAACAAAGCGCATGTGAATCTTCCGGTGAAAAAGGCCATTTTGTCACTACATGTCCAAACAAAATAATTGGTTAGTATGGACTATGGATGCTGGCAACTTGTGACAGAAGATCTTCTATTTATGTGCATGTTGGTTTCCTGGATTTCTGCTACCTTCATTGAGTTGTATCTAATGCCTAAAAGTTTTGATGATTGTAACTTGCAGCTTATAACTGAGATATTCCATGAAATTATTCATGCATTTCAGTTTTTGCTTCTATTCATTTTAAATGATTGTATCTTTGAATCTCCAGCTGTCATCTTCCCAATCTATTTCCAATACTTTTTAACTTCTGTATTGCGATGCTGATAGCAACAGAAACTTATCTATTTTATACAGAACCACGAATAGGAAAAAAAAACACTTTGCACCAAATCAAACCTAAAAAGCTCTCAGAATTTAAAAAATTGACAAACGAAGGAGACATTGCCGACTTTGATGCCCTAGAAGTAGATCATGGACTCGCCGTGAGAGTGGCGGGCAGCTTAGAGACTCACTGAGGGAGTGAGAAGCAGCGTGCAAACACTGAGTCCATGAACTGGCCCTGAAGTCGCAAGAGGAGGAAGACGGGGTTGGGATCCGGCGCTGAAGCTCCTGCGAGGTTGGGATTCGGTGCTGAAGCTCTCTCCTCAAGAGAGAAATTGCGAAGAAGACGACTCCCGCAACACCAGCGCTGAAACTTCAAAATGAAATCGCGAATAAGAGAGCATCGGACGGTGTGGAGCACTCACGCGAACAAGGCTGAAAATAGTGCCCCGCAAATAACACTTAATCACTTATATATATATAGTGAAATTTTATATAGAGAAATGGTTCTCTGAAACCTTACATAGAGAACCGCGAGATTGACCCCCAACTGTATCTTATTTCAAAAGTGATCAACATGAAAGTTGTAGATCTCATCGAGATCTACAACTTTCAAGTTGATCATTTTTTGATTTGAAACCATTTAGGGCACCGATTTGGGCCCCGAAAAAAGTCACGCCGAACCCGGGCGTCCGTACATATGTTCGGCGTAACTTTTTTCGGGGTCCAAATGGGGGGCCTAAACGGCTTCAAATCAAAAAGTGATCAACATGAAAGTTGTAAATCTCGGACCTTCTCTCTCTCTCTATGAAAGACATTCCATGCAAGTTTAAGGTGATTTCATGCGTCCACATGACATTTGTACCTTACTTATAGCCATCCGCACAATCTTTTGTTTCTCCCGAATAGGAACTATAACACTGAGTTCCTGCAATAGAGGACTAAGAGCTGAATGTTATTGTTACCTGCAACCGAGAGAATCAAAAGAAATCATAAAATACCTACCTGAAGAGCAAGTCCCCAATTGTTAAGGGCCTACAAAAATAAATAAGTAAAATTAAATTCTAATGCGAGTCAAACAAAGTAAACTACTTAAATACCTTGACATAAAGCTTACCTGAGGGCTGTTCCAGTTAAGCTGAACAGCCTTCTCATAATTTTTTGTAGCCTGAGAAATGAAAACGACAACAAATTAAAGAGGCGTGCATACAGTTGAGAAATTGAATATCTCAAATCTAAAGAATAAATATTAAGTGATAGCTCAATATACACACACAGAGGAGAACCCAAATCAATTTTAAAGCTGGAACTAAAAACAATAAAAAGAATATGAGCTTTTATAGTGGGCCTTTGCAGTGGGCTTTAGACTTTTAATCCAACTTTCCTTCTCAGAGTGGGAGTACATGTCAATCATTCTAAGCTTTGATATATTATTGGTGAAGATATCACAACTCAAACTCTTGGTAAAAATATCTGTCGGCTGATCTTGGGATCGGACGAACAGTGTGCAGAAGTTGACTTTCTTCAGGTGATCCTTGATGAAATATCTATCAATTTCAACATGTTTTATTATATCATGTTGCACAAGGTTACAAGCTTTGTTCATAACAGCCTTATTATCGCAATTGAGATGTACGATATTTTCATCCTGTAGACTCAAATTTTGCATTATAGAGTGAAGACATAGTGATACGTAACGACGGCGCAACCCATGGTGGAGCGCTCGGGAATCCCCGGATCTCCATGCTATGGTCTCCCCCTACTTCGTGAGTATTGTTATTTTTGTATGGATTTTTGTTCTCATTATTAATAAATGGTATTGTGATTTCATCCTCACTTGGATCTATGGTATCATTGTTGTTTGTTCTGGATTATTTTTCTGATTTGCAGGAACTATTTGTCGCGTGCTCTTTGGCCCTTCACGTGAGGTGATGGATTTTTGGACATCTTGGCTTTTACCAAGCTCGGCTCGTTTGCACCCTTAGTGAGATAGATAAACTTTTTCACCAATCTTTGATAATTGTCGGAGTTCACTTTCTCACTATCTTTGTCTTCATCGTTTTACAACTTTCTTCTATGAGAGTATCTATCGTGCACAACCAAGCATTCTTTTTCTTCTAGGACAACCAACACATATTTCCACTGAGAGACCAAATTCCGACAACTTCAATTTCTAAGCATTATTTCAATTTTTCTAGATCCATGACTTCAAACTCCTTGCATAGGTGTACTTTAAGCTATGTGATTTCTTCCAAATCATTTTCTGTGATAAAAATATCGCACACATAGACAATGAGAAGTCATTTTCTCAGCTTTCCTCTTAACAAAGAGAGTATGATCAAAGTGAACATATTTGTATCCTAATAGATTCATGGCCTTTTGAAACTTTCCAAACCAAGCTATAAGGGACTATTTCAAGCCATAAAGAGATTTTTTAAGTTGACAGACTCATCGTTCTGATCTTGTCTTCTCAAAGCCTGGTGAAAACTTCATGTATATCTCCTCTTCAAGATCGTCATCTAAAAAGGCATTTTTAACGTCTAGTTGTCGCAGCCTTGCAGGTTTCATCCCAAGCATGCAATGTAAGATAAGACAATGCAGATGGAATCCATCTTGGAAACAAACGCAAATGTTTCATGATAATCCACTTGAGTATATCCATGAGCGACGTGTTGTGCTTTGTATCTCTCTACGAGCTAAGCTCCAGGGATGGGACCTGCAGCAGGGATTCAATTGAACTCACAAGAAAACAACTCGTAGGAATCGCAGAGCTTGAGGGAAGCAATGGATCTCGCAGGAAAATTACCCGCAGAGCTCGCAAGAATCGGAAAAAACTCGCGGGAATTAGAAGAGCTCGTTGGACGAGGACCAGCGCGGGAAGATGAGGATTCACAGCAGGGAAGATGAAACTCTTGGCAAGGGCATCTAGCAAGAGTTTGCAGGAATAAGTCAAATTCGACGGAATCGGTCAGGTTCGCAAGTAGAGCTTGCGATCATTCTATAGATGGCTCGCGGGTAGCGTTGGGTTGATGTGCGGTTGGGCAGCTTAGAGGCCAAGGGGGAATCCATAAAAGAGATATTTCTGCCAAAAATATAGGAGCAGCTGAAAAACTAGGAGCTACAGTGTCCGCGGGAACTAGATATGGTGTTCGTGATAAGGTCCGCGATGGGCAAAAAAGGAAAAGTAAAAAAAACACCTTACTCTGATACCAAATTGAGGCATTAATATTATATCCAATCTAAAGAAAAAATATTGCATGACACCTCTATATACACACAAGGAGGAGAACCTAAACTACTATTAGAGGTGTGAGACTAAAAACAATAAAAAATCATTGATCTTTATCATGCGCCTTTACAATGGGCTTTAGACTTTAATTCAACTCATACAAATACAGGCAAATCCACAGAATGCAGATCAAATTTGTGTAAAACACACTCAGAAAAGGAGATACAAAGGAAGCAACATAAAATACCATATAGCACCAAAGAAAAGGAAAGAAAAAGAGAAGAACAAATATACCACATCAATTTTTGAAATTGTATTTCCAAAAAGTATGTTGTATCATATCTAGACAACACATACACCTCATGTTTAATTTCAAAAAGCTTGTAAATTATCCTCTCCATTCCACTACACAGTCTCTCCATCTCCCAACCAAAAAACACATGCATGTATAGCACTTCCTCATCTAGGAGGTCGGGAATTCAAGCCCCAACCTCAATAACCCACCATTAGAATTAGCGGTTGCGGCCAATCAGATCCGTGGAGATGGGTTGGAGTCACTGTTCTGCAGACCTGTGGTGTGCCCACAGCAGACCGGGGTGTTACATAAAAAAAGTACATTTTTTATAATGGTCTCCCCAGCACACAGCTCGAAAGGACAACCGTTGGCACCCCCACCACACAGCTCCAAAGGGTCAACCTCAACTAGTCTGCAGACCGTACACCCCGACCACTCTCCATGGACTGCCTCACTCGGCGCATCTGCCCACCGATGGATTGTTAGAGCCCGCAACTTCCTTTCGATGGGGGAAATAATATAGTTAAGTGGGCAGCATAGGGACTTCCTAGAAGGTCACCCATCCCGCTGCTAATCTCGTCCAAGCACGCTTAACTATAGAGTATCTCCACTCATCATCACCAATTGAGCTAGTGATAAGGATTAGTTTAGAGATCCCTTATCTAGGAGGTATGGGGTTCAGGCCCCAGCTTCAATAACCCGCCATTGGAATTAACGGCTGTGGCCAATCAGATCCATTGAGAGGGGACGGTGACGTCTCCACGCACTATATGTCCAACTAGAAGTATAACGACATGAGGAGCAAGCTACTTGATTCCATTGCAAGCAACCATACTCCCCTACCCATGAATGCCCCATGAAGGAGTTATGAGCCATGGTTGTCAAAGGCCTGGATGGCATTGGCAGGGAGGACTTTGAGGCCCTCGAGATAAAGGGAGAACTTCTAAACAAAGACACGGAAACAACAACAAGGGTAACCCAACGATTGTAGTAGTATTAGATGTGCAAATGGGCCGTCCAATGTTGAGGTCATGTTGGATGACTGGGAGGATTTTTACACTCGCTCTTGTGATACACCCTTGAGGAGAAGGCATATTTCTTGGATGACGACATTGTTACTGAGCCCACCGGAGAACGACAGAACCTTCCACGTGCATGAGGCCTCATACATGTGGACTCGGGCCCCTTAGTTATTAAAGGTGCAAGGCGCACCAAGGGGCAAAGGGGTCTTGGAGCCTATGCGCAAGACTCAAGGCGCAGGCGCGCGCCTGACGAAGGCAAGGCGCAACCACATCTATTTTAAATAATCAACATCAAACATCATTTCAGCTTCTTTATCAAAATTTTCATCTAGTCTACAAATTAGTCATTCACTACTATCATTTATATCTCTTAAAAATAGAATCAATGTGGTCACTTATATGATATCTAAGTCTCAACGCACAATTATCATTCACAAACACTAAATAAATAAAAAATTATTGAGTTATTGCATTATTTTTTTTCTTAATTTTTTAAGAAAAAAATTACTACAAATATTTCACCCAGATGCGTCGTTTATATTCTAAATGCACAAATAAGGAGCACAGAAGCGCAAACCTCTGAGCCTGGTAAGCCTGGAGCCTTAGGCGCGCCTTTAATAACATAGTGAGGCCCGAGTTTCGTCGGTTAGTTAACTACATGTTATTTATAATTTTCTTTTTAGTCGGCGCACAGTAATTGGTTTGTCGTAGTTAGTGAGTAGATGTTGTAATTTCCTTTTTTCCTCTTGCTTTGCAATCAAATTTATAGGTGAAGGAAAACATGTGGAAATACCTTAGATGTAAATTGAAAGGATTGGGGCTCCATAGAGGCTATCAAGAGAGGTGCTCTTGATGGATTTTCCCCATCACATTTTCCACACCCTTAACAAATATCAACATAAGATAGTGAAGTCACACAGGCACAATAACAAGAAGAAAAAACAAAGTATAATATTGGTTGATAGGTCATGTGAGTGTGACATGACTTACGAAATGCTAGTGTGCAATCATCATTGGATGTGGAAATATGAGTAACATCACTCAAAGGAGTGATTGAGGCATGCATGTGCTCAAAGGTGTTGATGCACATACTAATACATATTAGGAGGACTCCTCAAACAGAATCTAAATCAAGACAAAAGGAATTTAATTTCATAAAAAAATACGAAGATGGTAATTGGGGCAAGGTTCGGTGTTGGGGTTGATTATATAGTTATAGATATGACTACAACTACATGTGAGTTGATATGCCTAAAGAAACTAACTACTTACCAAACTTGATTTTCCTTCGGTAAAAAACTATAAAGTTCTTGTATGATAATCAGGTTTCGATGAATGTGTATCATTCTTGTATTTCATGGGAGGATAACACATTATGATTGACTGTCACTTCGTCTCATAAAAGATCAAATCAAAAGAGATTATCACACTCTTGTTAGTTCAAATGTCTAGTTGATCGACCTTATTACAGAAGGTTGGGAGGTACCAGTGTTACTGATACTTGCAAGAAATTGGGCTTCTATGATAAATACTCATCAGCTTGAAAGAGAATCTTGTTAATCTCAAAACTCAAAATTAAATTTCCAGGGAGAGACCCTGATGGTGACTAAAGGGAAAAAAACGGTATAGACAATACTCAATTAGTTGAAATTATACTACATGCCTTAACAAAAGATAAGGTAGTCGAATTACGAATCAAAGTGGTGTCATCAAAGTGGTGTCATCTTGCATGACGCAAGCTACCTAGAGAACACCAAGTAGAAAATCCTTGCCATCCAGCACCAGCATAAATCTATCATCATGCATACTCCCATCAAAGCCGAACAGGTAGTCTCTTAAGCCGAATGTCCCCATCACAAGCTAATTTGGACCTATCGAAGTTTTATTAAAGCATATGAGGACTCTCTATTCGAAGAAGATCGCTTAGAAGCCGAAACACGAAAGTAAATAATTTACATAAATTTTGAAAAGGATTTATTCCATCCCTGAAGTCTCAGTTTTCATGATCGCGATACAAGGCTCACATCATATTTGCATAAAAACAGAGCTAAATATTTTATACACAGCGACGGATTCAAAGGACCATACAACAACCAAGTTTTGCTTGATCAACAAAGTCTTGACAGTGAAATGCCCAGCAAGTCAGCGACTAAAGAATCCCAAGAGCATTCACCGTACCTGCATTTGGTCGATGGAATAAGGCACCCCAAGTTTCAAACAAGTAATTTGCAAAACCATTTGCGCCCCTAGTTTCTGCACGGCGCTATTCACTTTGTTTTATTAATAAAGATGCTTTACAGGGTCCTTTTTCTTTTTAGGCACTGCCAGGGTCTCTCTGGGAAAAACTATGGATTGATCCTAGAGGGTACAAGCCTAGATGGAATCCCTGAGTGATGGTGTTTTATGAGTGGAGTGGATGCTTTTTTTGCTTTTTGGCCTTTTAGCTTTTCTTCTCTTTTTTGAGTGGAGTGGATATGAGTGGATTTGGCAGGTGGAATCTCTTCATTTACATAAGCAACCTCTCCCTTTATAAAAAGGGCCGAGGTTGCAATGAGAAGGGGCACTGAGTACAAGAAAGAGGAAGTATTGTCAGAAGGGTAAGGAGTGTTGTGAAGGGGCTCAGCCTATAAACGTCCAGTAGTACTAAATCTATTTTCAATTCAACTCTATACGTATTATCTCCCCTCCATTTTCTTTTTAATGATTCATGAGTAGTCTACTTCCCCTCCTATAAAAGAGAAAAGGACCTGAACACTCGTTCTACAACCTGAGATGATCAACGGGTGTGTGCTCATGACAACACATCAGTGGATTACTGCTCATAAGCTCTGCTCATGGGTTGTTGAGGCCAACTCCAAATATGTAAGAATGTCTGGTTAAGCAAAGCATAATTGAAGTTTATACATCAGTAGAGATCACGGGGGCACCTTGAGAACAAGTACAGGCAGGTAGGAGGTGCGGGAAAAAGTACCGCGGCTGAAGGGCAGCTACCGATGTGTAATTCATAAGTTATGTCTATGCATGACCTGGACTACTGAGATATATAAAGAGGAGTAGTAAGAAATCGTGGAAACATTTTAAGATCAAGATGACCCTCCTCCTACAGATCATCCTTAGAATGTGGGAGGACAAAGCATCTTCCAAGAATCCTTGAAGTGGAGAAGAATTCCCAATTATGATTGAATAAAAATAGAATTCCAAATTATAATTGAATGAGAATAAATAAGATGAAAAAAATAGAACCATAGAATGCAAATAAGGCATATGATCTGATGTTCCTACCTAATAGCCAATTGGGCTGCTAGAGTTGTGGAGTAAGAGATAATGCACTAATACATTGTTACCCTCGCACATTTATCAGGGGAGCCACCCCTCGCCAGGACAATCTGGACGCGCATTTGGAAACCGCCATGAATACGATTTGTAATTGATTTGTATTAATTACTTAATCAATATTAATCATTTAACATTTTTAGATTAACTAATTACTTAAATGAATTTTTATTGCCTTGTATGTTTCCCTCCCTCATCTATATAAGGGGAAGGAGTTTTAGGTGTTGGATACCTTCAATGTTTTAGGATTTTAGGCTCTCATTTTGAGAGAGGGATTATTGGATGACCCAGCCTCCTTGATCTTGGCCGTGGCCGTAGTTCGCTAGGGATTGTATTTGTGGTGCTTCTCATTAATGCAATATTATCTTGTTCGTGCATCCTCTCTGTTCATAACAATGGTCTGACCTGTTGCCCCCGTCTGCTTGTTCCAAGCCGTTGGGGATCGAGCCACGATGGAAACCCGCCTCACCGCCATCCCCGTATGTGCGTGCCTTGATCGGCAATCTGTTATGCTCGCTGACATCCTCGCCATGGCGCATTGCATCCACGCCAAGCACGATCAACTCGACGAGCTCGATCGAATCCCTCCAGCGGTACATCATGTTCTTTCGCTGCCCGCGCCATCACCGACCTCCGCAGCACCTCAAATACGGGTCGACGACATCGCCCGCAGCTCCACGACTTCGTCCCTCGCAGCGCCTGTGCGGTTCTACGATCAGCAGCTCCTTCTTCCCGCCCGTTGCGACTTCCGAATTCTCTCACCCGATGTGGCATCCAGCTTCGTTGCCGACGGGACTGGACGCGAACGACTTCTTCCATCGGAGTGCCTCCCTGCCGCCCGCACCTCCAGCGTTGTTGGGGATCCTTCGTACGTCGTCGTCCGCCAGATCCAGCCCGCGCACATTTGTCAAAGCAGTCACCCCTCACCAGGACCACCGGGGCGCGCATTTGAAAATCGCCATGATTACGAAGTGTAATTAATTTGTATTAATTGATTAATTAATATTAATCATTTAATATTAATTAGATCACTTAAATGAATTTTTATTTCCTCGTATGTTTCTCTCCCTCATGTATATAAGGGGAAGGAGTTCTAGGTGTTGGATATCTTGAATGTTTTAGGGTTTTTAGCTCTCATTTTGAGAGAGGGATCATTGGAAGACCCAACCTCTTTGGTCTTGGTCGGAGTTGGCTCCGGATTGAATCTGTGGTGCTTCCCATTAATGCAATAGTGTCTTGTTCTTGTTTGTGCATCCTCTTTATTTGTAACATACACCCCTCTAAAATTGGTATCAGAACCAGATTAACAAAAATATAAACCCCCAAAAATTCGACTACTTAAATTTAGAAATCTTCCAGAAATTTAGTAGCGCGATCCAAGTTAACAGTGAGGAGTGGTCGTCAGAGCCCTAAGGGACGTCGTCTGGCGATTGTGAGCCCGACGAGGTCGTCTGGGAGTGGAAAGGGGATCACCGCGACTGGGAGCAAGAGGGATTTTGGTTGGACGTCTAAAAAATAGAGAGGTGTTTTTAATTTTGTCCAAGCTACCGAATAAGAGTGGGAGTCTGCTATTATAAAAAGGTTTCCTTTTTTAGGTTGAGGTTATCAAAGTAGGAATTTTTTAGATATGCCTTATTTCTTTAGCAAAAGATTTAATTTTTTGACTTTAGGATATTGATAAAATGAATGGAACTTTTATTTGAGGGATAATTCTTAAAATTAAAGATATAATATTTTATTTCTTTATTTCCATGATTTTTATGAAATTTTTTTATTTCATCACTTGACCTAATTATCATTTTACTTAATTTGACAGACCTTTTACTCAGAGTCTTACAAAGCGATCACTCCAATAAGTCATAAGAGCGTGCGGGAGTGAGATATGTGTTGCAAACACATATACAAGAGCGCAAATAACGCGTGAACATAAAAATACAAATTGCGTGAAAACATGCGCTTACACAAAAAAGCGACAGAAATAAGAATGTATGAGAAATGAAATAATGCATCAGCCCTCTTCTCCAGACACAACTTCCACCGGCTCCAAACTCCGCGCCAAATATTTCGTCGGTCATTCTCCATTAGTACTTTTGATGATTGATACTCAGTTGGCGCCGCCACATTAGATCATTGTGGTTCACTTTTTGCAGGTTCCTCTGTCTCCCTCGAGCGTCCACACCCCGAGGCACCCTTAACGCGACTCCAGATATTACTTCCGGCAACCTCTTTGTTACGGTCATACCTCCCAGATTGGGCAGGACCGGGTTGGACCCCAGGAGTCCTAGGGTTTAAGATTTAGAGATAACACTTTCCCTAGCAGGCACACACATCAGGCTGCCTTGATTTGACGGTTATGCAAGGAACTTCCTGGCCACAGTATCACCATCATTTGCATCAGCCGTGAACAGGATAGAGCCTCTCCTTCCAATGACATCATCTCTGGCGGCATGTGTGCTGGTGCGAAATCAGGGAATTGGATACGCATCCTTGCAAGTTTCTTTGCTCTTCTACGAGCTTAAGGACAAAATCAAAGTGAAGGAAGGTTGGCATGTTATGGTCCTACTACCCATTATTATTTAGTCTTGTGCATGTTCTATTACGTCGTTCTTTAGAGTCGTTAGTAATGTCGGGTCTTCACTTGCATGTTCGTATTGACGCATCTCACGCCTTGTAGTTGTTACGTCTTATGTGTCATGTTGAGTCGTTAGTGTCTTTGGATACTTTTTTTATGCTTGGCATATTTATGGTCCATGTCATTAGGTCACGTAACTTCTATTTAAAGGTACCCTGGTCTAGAAAACTAGCAAGGAATGAAAGAGTCTTAAACCTCTCTCTCACTCTTTTTTCCTCTTCTCCAAATTAGGGTTATGGTTAAGCAAGACTACTCTCTTCCTCCTTCCTTCAGTTGAGCTCGACTCTCGCATCGCATTCTCCATAGATTGAGCACGGCTTCCTTGTATATCCACCATCACATGTGAAGTAAGATTGATGCGCTATAGATTAGCTCGTACCAATCTCCTGCAATAGGTATTCTATATCAATTAAAACCCATACTGCCACTACACCAAATATGTAGACCTCCTGTTGGTTGTTCATGAGGTACAGTATCTAGGTGTGCCCATAGAGACCAAGCTTGCACTTGTGGGTGGTGTGATGCTCGCATGGACACTCATTGGCTGACCTTCACTAGAAATTTTTAATCTCTAGATATCGAGAGGTATTTATAATCCTCATACTAAGATTAAAAAAAATTAAATATACTCCTGTTGGAATATGTTAGAGTAACGGGTTATATGTTGTTACAATATTATAACTTGTACACTCATATATATATGTGGGAGCCTCTAATGTTATGAATGAAGCAATTATTTTTTTCCCTCATCATGGTATCAGAGGGAGGTTTTGTTTAGATTTTTCCGGATCCCGCAGCAGCTCCAGCACAGCGCCGACCCGCCTCCCCAACTCCCGCGTCGCCCGTCGCTGACTACCGCATTGCCCGTCACCCACTCCCGCGTCGCCCGTCGGCGACTCCCGCGTCGCGTCACCCGTCGCTGACTCCCGCGTCTCCCATCTCCCTTTTCTTCTCCGTCTTCTTCATTCGTGCTCTAGGGACGCCGGCTCTATGGATTCTTAATTCTCCCGATGCCGGCGGTCCCTTCATCTTCTTCCCTCTTTTTATGAGGGCGGTTCTCCTTCAACATCCTTGGTGATTTTTTTTTGTGCGTCCTCGATTTCTATTTGGGGTTTCCTTATGACGGGAAGTGAGCCTTCTACCACCATGCCTTCCGGTGGAGTGGTCTCTCCTACTCCGGCGTCTGTTGGATCTTATTGTGTCCCTCAGATCAGGGTACTCCTCAAATCACTACTATGAAATTGGATGGTTCCAACTACCTCCCGTGGGCTCGCTCCATCTCTCTTGCTCTCAAAAGTCGTCGGTTATTTGGCCATGTCAGTGGCACAGTGAAGGCTCCTGCGTATGACTCTCCTGAGTGGCTTCAGTGAGAGTCTGACAACTCTCTGGTGATTTCTTGGCTACTTAACTCTATGACGGAGTCCATTTCACAAAACTATCTGTTCTTGGATACCACAGCGGATATTTGGAAGCGTGCAGAGACTACATATTCTGGTCGAGACAATGCTGCTCAGATCTACCAACTTCGTCATCGGTTGTTCCTCCTGCGGCAGGGTGATCGACCCCCCTCGGCCTACTACTCGGAGTTCACCCAACTCTATCAGTAGTATGATCATTTTGATTTTGTGACTCTGTTCTCTCCTGAAGATGAGGTGCTTGCCCGAGCACGAGAAGAACGTAATCACATTTTTGAGTTCCTACACGGCTTACATCGGGATTTTGATCCGATCAGCATTCAGATTCTTGGCCGCTCTTCTCTACCTTCTCTGCCCGAGGTGTACAGCCTTGTCCAACAGGAATTCGATCGCCACCTGAGTCTGCTTCCAGACTCTACCGCTGAGGGATCAACCCTTGTCACTCTTTCTCAGCCTGAGACTCGTCCTGCTCCGACACTAGATTGAGGACTGCGGAGAAAAATCACTTAGTCTGTGATTATTGCGAGAAGGCCCGTCATACTAAAAATACTTGTTTCAAGCTTCATGGTTTTCCTCCTCAAGGCGGCCCTGCCTCTCGTGGTGGCCAGGGAGGTGGTCGCTCTCAGCACAGGCCTCCTCTGCCCAGATCAGCCCACTTGTCGGACACTAGGGAGGACATTACTGCTCCTCACACTCTGGATTTCACTACAGCCCCCCTGGCTCTTTCAGCTGAAGAAATTTTGGCGTTCCGTCGGATGATGCTTGAACCTCCAGCGGAGCTGTCCGGTTCTGCCTCCTCTTCCTATGCTCATCAGGGACCTGCAGGTGCTCACTCGGCATCCTCCCACCTCTCATCTCATTGTATCATTGATTCTGGGGCTACAGACCACATGACCGGATCAACCACGTGTTTTGTGTCTTACACACCTCTGTCGGGCAGGGACAGAGTGAGCATTATTGATGGCTCGCTATCTCCCATCGCTGGGAAAGGATCCATTTCATGCTCTTCTCTTACCATTTCCTCCGCTCTTCATGTTCCTGCTTTCACCCTCAATCTTCTCTCTATTAGTCACCTAACAAACTATATGAATTGCTCAATGACTTTTTTTCATATCTCTTATGTTTTTCAGGACCTGAAGACGGGAGCGGTGATTGGCTCTGGTAGACTGTGCAACAGGATCTATGTGTTCGACCCCTCTGATTCCACTTCATCCAGCATCGCTCGGCCTCCCAACGCTCTTCTTGCTGCTCGTCCAACTGAGTTGGATTCCTGGCATTGTCGGCTAGGACATCCTCCTGTCGTTATTATGAAGTTGTTGCTTCCTGCTATGTCATCTACTTCGTTTAATGTTTTCATTATGATGTGTGTGAACTAGCTAAATATTATCGTAGTACTCTTCCACAGATGCCCCCCCCCTGTAGCACAGTTCCGTTTGCAGTTATTCATGCTGATGTTTGGGGTCCTAGCCCTATTGTTTCTATTTTTGGTTGCTCGTGGTTTGTTTCTTTCATTAATTGTTACTCTCGTTGTACTTGAGTTTACTTAATGAAGCATAAAAGTGAGGTGTTCTTTATTTTTCAGCGCTTTCACAAGATGGTCACAACTCAATATGGTGCTCTCGTTAAAATCTTACGCAGTGACAATGGTCGTGAATATATTGACGCTCATTTTGACAAATACCTAAGTGACCTAGATATCATTCATCAAACCTCATGTGTGTACACCCCTACTCAGAATTGGGTGGCTGAGCGTAAGAATCGGCACCTCCTTGAGGTGGTTAGGTGTTTTCTTCTTCAGATGCATCTCCCGAAGTATTACTGGGGTGATGTTGTTCTCACCGCGTCCTACCTCATCAATCGTCTTCCTACACGGGTCCTCGGGTTTCAAACCCCTCTCACCTCTCTAGGGGTCCGTCCTACCTCTCTCTCTCCTCGTGTATTTGGATGTGTCTGCTTTGTCCACACCCAGCCTAAGACCAAAATTGATCCACGCATTCAGAAGTGTGTGTTTATTGGCTACTCTCCTACCCAGAAAGGCTATAGGTGCTTCCACCTGTTTACCAAGCGGGTATTTGTTCCCATGGATGTCACCTTCCGGGATTCTGAAGCTTATTATGGGAACTCACTTCAGGGGGAGAGTACAGCTACAGAAGTGAGTTCCCCTCCTTCTGTTCCTCTGTTTATTCCTCTGTCTATGTTGCCTCCTCCAGTTCTGGTCACCCCACAATCATCTATTGTTCTTACTCCTCCGATGCCATCTCCTATTTTGCAGGTCTACACTCGACGTAGAAGGGGCACAAACACTCAGTCTCTTGCTATTCAACCTGGGCCATCATTTGATCCATCATCAGCTATTAACAAAGGTAGTTTTGCTTCTACTTTACATCCTCTTTCTCACTTTTTGACTTATGACTCAATGTCTCCTTCACATAGAGTATTTGTCACCTCCTTGGCCTCCATTTCTATTCCTCAGTCTTGGCAGGAAGCCCTTGAGCATAGTGAGTGGAAGACAGCCATGCTAGAAGAAATGGGAGCCCTTGACAAGAACAATACTTGAGAGCTGGTCCAACTCCCTAAGGGGAAAACTGTTGCGGGATGCAAGTGGGTTTTCTCTATGAAGCAAAACTCTCAAGGTCTTATAGAGCGATACAAAGTCAGGTTGGTGGCGAGAGGATATACGCAGACAGCGGACATTGACTATCAGGAGACATTTGCACCAGTGGTAAAAATGAACTCCATCGGGATCTTGCTTTCATGTGTCGTGTGTAAAGGGTGGAGTCTCCTTCAGTTGGATGTGAAGAATGCATTTCTTCATGGTGACCTAGAGCAGGAAGTCTACATGTCCTTACCTCCTGGTGTTAGCCAAGAAGGATCGGCAGGGAAAGTTTGTAGGTTGAAGAAAGCTTTATATAGCTTGAAGCAATCTCCCCGTAAGTGGTTCGGGAGATTTCATCGGGTCATGATCTCTTTCGGGTACAAACAGAGCAATATTGATCACACCTTTGTGAAACATAATGAGGGTAAGGTGGTTGCTCCCATTGTCTATGTGGATGATATAGTAATAACCGGCGATGATACCGAAGCGGTTGAACATCTGAAATCCAAATTGTCTCAGGAATTTGAAGTGAAGGATCTTGGCCCCCTCAAGTATTTTTTGGGCATCGAGATGGCTAGATCCAAGCATGGGATCTTTATATCCCAAAGGAAGTATGTTCTAGACTTGCTTGAGACGACTGGAATGCTCGGGTGCAGACCAGCTGATACCCCAATCGAGGTCAATCACAAACTTGGAAGAGATGGAGAAATCATTGATGACGTACCTGGCTTCCAACGATTGGCAGGAAAGCTTGTCTATCTCTCTCACACTCGACCAGACATATCTTATGTTGTGAGGGTCCTTAGTCAGTACATGCACTCACCTATATCACATCACCTGGATGCTGCATACAGAGTTCTGAGATACCTCAAATCCAGTCCTGGCAAGGGAATTTTGTTCTCGCCCAATGAGGCATTGACCGTAGAGGTCTATACGGATGCGGACTGTGTAGGATCAGTTGATAACCAGAGGTCAACATCAGGATATTGTTCCCTTGTTGGGGGTAATTTGGCAACCTGTAGAAGCAAGAAACAACATGTTGTCAGATCCAGCACAGAGGTAGAATTTTGTGCTATGGCACAAGGGCTATGTGAAGGGTAGTGGATCCAGACGATCATGAAGGACCTTGGCATAAGGTGTGACGGTCCAATCAGGATCTATTGCGATAATAAGGCTGCAATCGGCATTACCTACAATCTGGTACAACACGATCGCACCAAGAACGTGGAGATCGACAGACACTTCATCAACAAAAATATTGTTAAGGGAATTGTGAGTACCTTGTTTGTTCCATCAAACCAGCAGCTTACAGATATACTTACACAAAGGGCTGAGTCTGGACTCGTTTGACAGAATACTGGGCAAGTTGGGCATGATAGGCATTACACGCCCAACTTGAGGGGGAGTTTTGGAATATGTTAGAATAACGGGTTGTATGTGTTACTGTATTATCATTTGTACACTCATATATATATATATATATATATATATATATATATTATATATATATATATATATATATATATATCTTTATACTATAAGGGAAGAGGTTTGAAGTTTGGTGTAACATTCATGTTGCCCAAAATACCCTAAGTTGTGGTGTAACATTAATAAACCCAAAATGCCCTCCACTTTGGCTGCATCCCGCCTACAATACCCACCGCTCGATCTAAAAAAATCAAAGGCCACGAATCACTTATAATTAAAGGCCACGGAACAGTATTTCCCACCGCACGATCTGTAACAATCACCGGCCTCATTTTCCCGATACCCCTCTTCTTCTGCACAGCTAGGGCAAATGAGTCTTCGTTCGCTTCTACCTGCTCGGCGTCGGAAGATTTCAGCGTGGAATCTTCGTTCCTTTCCATGGACATCTCCTACGGCGTCATCTCTTCCTGCCCGCGTCATCTCCTCCTCTTCCTGCCCGTTGCAAGATCGTCACCGTCGCAAGATAGTCATCGTCGCATGACAGTCTCCGTCGCCAAACAGCCACAAAGTCGGCCTTGACAGCAGCTTCAGATCGCCGGAGGGGCGGCAGCCGGTTTGGTTTCTTCATCGATGATAATGTCCGCTTCTTCCTCATCTTCCTCAATTCTTCTAGATCTGCCGCTCCCTGCACTCCTAGCTGCAGAACGCGACTTCGCC
The DNA here is from genome assembly GCA_039583875.1 of Platanthera guangdongensis. Classification (NCBI taxonomy): domain Eukaryota; kingdom Viridiplantae; phylum Streptophyta; class Magnoliopsida; order Asparagales; family Orchidaceae; genus Platanthera; species Platanthera guangdongensis. The sequence continues at coordinate 233,573,615 of CM077153.1, forward strand.
CCTGCACAAACTATATAACAACTCATCAATGGCGGATCCAATATTTTGATCAAGAAGTTTGCTCCAGGTGAGATTTCCTTATAAGAAAAGAACTTGCTTCCGTTTTCAACATGTTTATATGCCTTTGATTCTAATCAAAAATCAATAATACGCAATTACCACGCACACCTTAGCCCCTTTGTAACTGATCTAATTACTTCCTTTTCAATTGATCGTATAATAATCCATCAGTGCGCTTCATAGAATCCATGAATTATTTGAAATCAGTGCAGATTTGCCAAACTGATTTAATTTCTGTTTTTTTCTATATAGGCCATCATTTTTTCAGTATGCAAGGAAGATGCAAGGTAAATATTTGATTAAATGCTTAGGGAGACTTCATTATTTCTACACAATTTTTTAGACTTAGAAGATGATTCTGTGATAAGTTTGGAGTGGTTAAATTAGTTTGTTTCAAGCTCCTAAGGATATGCTTATAAGCCATGCTAAGTTGTTTGCTTTATATAATCATTCCACCTCTCTAATTACTTGAAGGTATGCATATTTTATTTCGCTCAACACTACATGTTGCTTCTTAATCGAGCCTTTGCATTTATTTAGTTCAACTCTACATGCTTCTTCTACTTTCTCCCTAATAGAGATTCAAGCGGCCTATTTGATGATGAGATCTTAAGCGATTAAACAATCTTATATTGTTCACACAGTTATTGATGTGGTATTAAGAAATTGGTGAGAAAGATTAGATCTTAAGCAATTGAATCGTCTTCTGTTGTTCACACAGTTATTGATGTGATCTTAAGAAATTAGTAAGAAAGATTGAAATACATTATATATTTTTTTGCATGTTTACACGGTTATTGATGTGAAATATGATCGATCTTCATGTGTTTTATTTTCATAGAGCTCAATTCGTGTTTTCATAGATGTTCTCCACGTTTTTACTATTCTGATGCAAATTGACTTTTAAATCCAGTTTTTAATCGTGTTTTTATAGCTGTTCAGGTTCTCTTTAAGGCTCCGTTTGGGAGGACTTATTTTCATAGCTTCGGAGCCCCGAATCGTAACCGCTTGACCGGTGAAAATAAATCCTCTCAAACGGAGCCTAAATCATGTCTTAAATCCTGTTTAAAGTTTTTTGTGTTTTCAGCTGTTGATGATTAAATCCTGTGTTTAAATCTCTTTAAATCTTGTATTTAAAACCTTTTTAGCTGTTTGGTAGTTGTGCTTAAATCCTACAATTAAATCATGTTTTCAACTTTATTATGGCTGAAGTTCTTA